>CM076569.1:200459056-201127677 GCA_034641835.2 Pinus albicaulis
ATGCTGCTGTGCTGAACTGCAACATATAAGGGTGGACGGCATCACTGGCAGAAACCGAATGAACTGTCAAAAGTGAACCGAGAAATGATGATGCAACCCGAGGTCTTCACCGATCACTATGGCACAATTCTACACAATGGGAATAAATGAGCTGAAGTCGACCATGTGAGAAATCGTTGGATTACCGGTCAATGATGTATACCGTTAACCAACGCGAGACAACCCACCGATAATGATAATGAGTGTCAAGGTGCCATAGTACAATCTAACAAGTGCGAATGAATGAGTTGAAGTCGAACACTTGAAAGAATCTACCAATCAGGAGGCAATGATGAATCCCCACTGTCAATAGCGAAGAGTCTGCCACTGATGACTGCAAACCCTAAGGTACTGACAAAAAGACTCTAGACCTTATTCCCAGAGCAATGAGTCGGAGTCGATGGGAAAAGATCTGTTGGAAGGAAGGCATTAAGGCATCCCACATCAGTCCAGCGCGAGTGTAACCCGTAGGCCAAGATTTGGAAGGAATCGGACGAAGTAGAGTGATGGAACCAAAACCAAAGTACGTTTCCGACGTGCACAAGATGAAGCTAGCGCACGGAAGAAACCCTCTGAACCAACCAATAATGAAAGCTGACACAGAGGCGAGAAATCCACCGATAGGGTCAAATGGAAATCAAGGTACTGCACGAATCCCAAGTGTGATAATGTGTGTTGACGTCGAACACGGGGGAAACCACTCAGTCAAAGACCCATAATGATGATCAAATGCTGAGCACAAGGTCACCTATCAATGATGGAAATAGGGCCAGGGTGCGGCTCTAGGTTTGCTCTCAGAGCAATATGTCGTAGTCGATAAGAGACAAACCCGCCAGAAAGAAGTCAATGGAGACCTTCTCAAACCAGCACGAGCAGAAGACCAAAACATCTAATGTGATAGAACAAGATACGGACAAGACCAGGAAGGCCGACTGAATAATGAGTCAAGAGACACCGCAGAATGGCCAACTCTGGTTAGACTTCCCTTGAACAAAAGCATGACTCGTGATGACCATGGCAGTAAAAGTGACACTGTATAAGTCTGTTATGCAGGAGGCAGAACAAACTCTCCATATGATTGGAAGAGATAACCAACCGGGGGAGAACTGACAAGTGAAACATGGTAAAGGTTGAACCTAGGTCAAAACTAAAACCATCCCAAATAAATGAAATATATATAAGTATATGTGCTTTATTCAAGGGCGACAAACTGACTCTGTACTGCCATCAAAACAACGAAGATACATCCCGTTCCCGCTCTTTTTGTTGTATTTGATTTTTTTGTCTTTTTCATATAATAAGCCTGAAAAAGAATAAAAGAATGCTATGGTACAATGGATAGAACGAGTATCAGGAAATCAGATGCACTATTTCCTGGGATTGGAACAATCCTATGCTCAATGCAAGGTGGCGAAAACTGGTCAGTGATACTCAGAGGAATGTTCCATCCATGGGTACAAAGGTGTCAAGTCGTGATAGCTAAGTGCATGCAATGGTTAACTTGTACAGAAAGTCAAGGTCAAAAGTTGGCTTAAACATCGAGTCCAAATGAAGCCGGCTAAAGGCCGGGATAAACAAGTAGCCAATATGCAATGCAGTAATACAACTTAACGACACCAGGGAGCCTCTAGGGTAAAAGCCAGAAAAATGATAGTGAAGAAGAAGAAGAATGAAGCTTCAACACATAAGACATGACGGGACTAAAGAGGACTCCCGAGCCTACATAAAACGCAGCATGGGCAACAAGTGATAGCGAGGAACTAACTAGGAAGCCCATGTAAAGGAAGGCTCTACCATCAAGTCATGATTAAATAATCGGCGAGTGAAATGGGTGTAATACTCATGACCTAATGGGATCGACCCTAAGGCAAGTGATCTGTATGGAGGCTAGAATGCAAAATGCAACGGAATGTGGTTTCCCTAACCTATATGCCAGTGAAGATCATATACCTGCCGTGAAGAGTCGGAAATCATGGATCAAAAAACTGGGAAAAATCTCAAAATCGTCAAAATGTACCTGAAAACATACCAAACTGGGCACTTCCAAGCAATCGAGTTATGCAGCTTAAGATAGATCGAAAAAATAGGCATAAGGAAATTTTGCGAAAATTTTCAACTTTTTAGCCATAAATAGACAAATTACCTCTCATTTGGTTCATTATTGCATCGCTGATTTGGAAAAAGTGCTCTGGAGCAAAAAACTTCTTTCGTCAAATCAGGAACAACCGACCGTCGAAACTCAGCGAAACTTCAGGTAGGCTCCTTAATCATCCTGTTTATTCATTTTGTCCATTTGGAATTTAAAATTAAGTGATTTTTTGCTTTAAAACCCTTGCTAAAATATGCGGACTTGCGCATACGCGGGTTCATTGAAGGCAAGTCGCGTATACACGCGACTGTGCACAGGAAAAGTCGCATATGCGCAGGTCCGAATACAAAAAAGCATGGCTAATGCATAATTTGATGAAATTTCTCAGGATGACTATCTCATGGAGGGAACGTGAGCATAGCGCAATAGACCAAGAGGTCATGCAAGATCGCGCAGCGCAAAATATCCTCCGGAATTGCGGATTGTTCAAATTCTTCAAGATGCCAAATATGAAAAGCAATGTGCGGTTGCTAGAAATGCTCGTGAATTACTGGGACCCAGATCAAGATTGCTTCATAATTGATCAGATGCCAATACGCATTGAAGTGGAAGACATATATTTCATTACTGGACTCTCCCGGAGGGGAGAACCAGTAGACTTACACGAGAAGCCCCTGGGAGGGTTAACCGTGGAAGACTATGTCCACGTGTATTGCGTATCGGGTTCCAAAAAAGTTGGAACACAGATTGCCATTAAAGATATGAGGGATTTGCACATGAAAATCCTCCTTTTCACCATCAGCAGAGTGGCAGGATCCGCCTCTCTACATCAGGCGTCCAGGACGCAAATGAGCATAGCAGTAGAGTGTTTGACTCATGTGTACGATTGGTGCACAGCCCTATTACTGAACATGAAACAACAGCTGACCTCAATCCGCCAAGTGAAGACCAAACACTTTGGCTATGGTACCATTTTGACAAAATTATTCTTTAAGAAGATTCCAACATTGAGACCCAGAGTCATCTCTACTATTAGTAGCCCGTGGGACCCAAGAATTGCCCGTTGGGCAAACATGATGAAGAGACTGGGGGGTAGTGAGGTACCCCAGACCACATGGGACGATGAGTTCTTCCTTTGGTGGGGAGAACAAATCATCGTAGTGGACGACTATCCCTATGCCGGGATGGACTTTCGTGGAGATCCGGATCTAGTTCTTCCACCTGGCACAGCATGGGAAGCAGTCGGTAAGTTTGCAAATTTTTTTGACTTATATAATTTTTTTGGATTTTTTCAAATATGTATGAAAAAATGAAAAACAAACATGTTTTTGATTGGATTCATAATGACTGAAAATTAAAAAATGATCACGTTTCAGATGTTGGACTAGTTCGTCTTGAGGGCCGACCGCGCCATAAGCGTCGCAGGGGCGAGGCAGAGACAGTGGACTCAGACAGGACTCTCCAGGCCGTGCAGAGAAACTTGGAGGGACTGACCCGCCAAATCCCTATGGCTGCCGTGGAGGACTTGCCTGAAGCCATCCAGAGACGGGTGGTAGGAGTACCCCGAGACTGGGTTAGATTATTCCGCCGAGTGGCCATTGCAGTTACGTTCTATAGGAACACGACTTCTGGGCAGGGTCCTCAGGAGTAGACAGATATTATATATTAGATGACTGTATATTCTTTTTTGAGACTGAACATGATGGGGCATAAGCCCAAGTTTTGTACGACATTTATGGATCCAAATTTTGTAAAGTTTTTGAACACTCCGATGATATATATACAGTGATATTTGATGTGATGTGATAAATGTATCAAATGTATGATGTTTTTGATGATTAAAAATTTTATTGTATGGAATGATTAATATGCCAATCTAATGCTTGATTAGCTAATGAGTCAGCAAACCAATTGTCAGCTCGAGGAATATGAATGAATGTTAAAAATTGAAAAGACCTTTGTAACAAACGTACCCTCAAGAACAATCGTAATAAAAATGGATCTCGTACCCGATAAGTGTTGTTCAACTGCGACACCACCAGCTGAGAGTCCAAGAAAACTACCAACGAATCAACACCCAAAGATATTGCCTCCGAGAGTAGATGAATGACTACAGTGTATTCTGCTACATTATTGGAAGCAGGACCAATGCAGACTCCTCTTGATACCAACAGCTGACCGGAAGGATAATGAAGCACCCAAGCCGTGGAAGCTAAGTTCCGGGTGTGTCTACTAGCACCATCGGCAAAACCAAAATGACTCATGACATCCAACACAACCTGCCAAAGCAGATCAAAAACATCACCAACTCATCAAAGATCGAAAATCAATCAGATATGTACAAAGCAAAAACTACTATATACAAAAGCAAGATGCCAGGCCGAAGCCTAGGCATAATACTTTTTCAAATAGAGCCCATTTCGGGGCTCTGGAAAGTCGTTCCCTTCAAAGTCAACCAAGGTATACGCTCCTTTCTTAAGGAATTTTTTAACGATATAGGGGCCATACCACATCGATTTAAACTTTCCTGCCCCCAGGGCATCCTTTTCTTGGGCATAGACCAAAACAAGGTCGCCTTCCGAAAAGACCCTAGGCTTGACCGCCTTATCGTACTGAACCTTTACTCGGTTTTTATGTGCTTCATTCATCGTGGCGGCATCTCGACGCTGCTCATCGAGATGTTCCAGATGAAGAAGCCGTTCTGCCAGACTGGAAGTGTCAGGAAGAAGCTCAACAACTAATTTAAGGGAAGGAATCTCGCATTCAATGGGAAATACGGATTCCACCCCGTGTACTAACTGAAACGGAGTAAAGCCAGTTGCAGTTTTCACTGACGTCCTGTATGCCCAAAGTGCGGGATATAGCATAATATGCCAGTTGGATCTATGTTTATCAATTGTCCTTTGAAGAATTGTCTTCAAGGATTTATTCACGGCTTCCACTTGCCCATTGGCTTGAGGATAATATGGAGATGAATGCTCCTGCCGGAAACCCAATTTGAGAGCCAACTCAGCCATCATACTATTCTGAAAATGACTGCCATGGTCAGTGACAATCTCTCTAGGTATACCAAAACGAGCGATAACTTGGTTGAAAAGGAACAAAGCTACAGTCTCACCATCGTTCCCAAAAGTAGGCATAGCCTCGACCCACTTCGTAAAGTAGTCTACTGCTACGATAATGTACTTGTGACCTTTTGCCGAAGGCAGGTTACAAGTAGTATAATCAATACCCCACTTTGTAAAGGGTCCGACAGTAACGACTGGAAAAAGCGGAGCTGGATGAGCGCGCATTTTTCGAGTATAAACCTGACACGGATGACACTTCTTGACCAATTCAATACAATCTTTGAAAATCGAGGGCCAAAAGTATCCAGCACGCAAAATCTTTTGGGCTGTAGCAAGCCCAGATAAATGACCCCCACAAGCTCCATTGTGAGAATCATTGAGCACAGCCTCAGCTTCTTCGAGAGTTAAGCAGCGTCTTAGGATTGAATCAACCCCTCGACGGTAAAAAGCATCACCAATAATCAAATAATTCTTGGCCAAGTGACGCAGTTTACGACGCTCATCTTTCGAAAAAGTAGAGGGAAACTTCGCAGTCTGGAGATACACAATGATATCCCCGTACCAAGGATCCTGTGGAGAGATAAGAAACAAGTGTTCGTCCGAAAAGGACTCATCATAGATCATCTCCTCTCCACAGGGCAACTCGGAGATCAATTCCGCGAAAACTAATGATTTCTTGGATTTGGCAGACATGAACTCAAGATAAAATTCCTGTAAAATCACAATCCATCTATTATATTTGCCCCCAATCACTCGCCTGCTGAGGACAAACTGAAATGGATTGGCAGCTGCCAAAACATAAGTTTTGTGAAGAATAATGTAGTGCCGGAGTCGCTGCATAGCATGAACTGCTGCGAAGGCTAATTTTTCTATCGGAGTGTATCGAAGTTCAGGTCCTACCAGTCCTCGACTAAGGTAGTAAATAACATGCTCTGCAAGAGCATCATCTTCCTGAACCAGAACCATACCAATGGTAGATTCTGTTGCTGCCAGATACAAAAGAAAATCTCTGCTATAATTAGGTGGACTCAGTAAAGGAGCAGAGGTCAATGCCTTTTTCAAAGCATCGAACGAGCGTTGAGCATAGTCGTCCCAAAGAAAAGGAACTCCTTTCTTCAACAGTCTCATATATCCCTTTGTAATCTCAGCATAGTTGACGATAAACCTCCGAAGAAAATTAGACTTCCCTTGGAGACTTTGAAGCTGACGGATTGAAGACGGGGGAGGCAACCGAAGTATTGCCTCAACCTTGAAGGGGTCTACCCTTATCCCTTCCCTAGACACGATAAATCCCAACAGCCGACCGGATGTAACCGCGAAAACGCACTTGTTCGGATTCAATCGAATTTTATAAAAACGACATCTTTCAAATATTTGTCGGAGGTGACCAAGATGATCCATCCTCTTTCGAGAATGAGCAGCTAGATCATCTAAGTATGCCTCGATAATCTTCTTGATGTCGTGGAAGGCGTAAGACATGGCCCGCTGAAAGGTAGCCCCAGAATTTTTAAGACCAAAAGGCATTTTCTTGTATGCAAAAGTACCCTAGGGACAAATAAATGTAGTCTTATGTTGAGCTTCAGGACGGATAGTAATTTGATTATATCCGGAGAAACCGTCCATGAAGGAAAAAATCTCGTTACCGGCACACTCGTCAATGATCTGATCGATAAATGGTGTGGGGTAATTGTCTTTAGGACATGCCTTATTTAGGTCTCTGAAATCGATGCACACTCGAATCATTCCTTGCTTTTTGTCTACCGGAACGGGGTTTGAAACCCATTCAGTCAGAGGAACAGGGAAAATGAATCCCGCCTTAAGCAGCTTTTCAACTTCAGCTTTGATAGCTGCTGCCTTCCTAGGATTGACCGGACGAAGTTTTTGCCTGACCGGCTTAACGTTTTCATACGTCTTGATCTCATGCTGAACGATAGATGGATCTATGCCAGGCATTTCTTCATAAGACCAAGCAAAAACATCCCTATACTCTTTGAAGAGCTCGGTATAGATTTGAATCTCTTCACGGGAACATTCAGCTCCAATGAAGACATTCTCGACAATATTGGGATCCTTGGAGATGTTCACCGGGATAGTAGGAGAGATCATAGCCATGTTCCCTTTAGCATATACCTGTGTTGGTGCCAAAGGGCTCAAGACTGGGTGAACAGGACCAGGAGACTGAGGACTTGGAAAACTAGTTTCGACTTCGTTCAAGTTAGGTAGGAAGTAAGACCGATGATGAAAATCATCCCACGGTCTATCTATACCAGTCATGGCTTCCAGGATTGCCTCTTCAGATGGAAGAGTGGTATCAAGACAATCCTGGGCCGAAGAAGAACTAATCGTCCAAGCCGGAGCCACATCACCATCCAACTCTTCCGGTGAAAGAGGAGCTGGAACAGATTCTACAGTGTCAACAATAGACTGATATGCAATCTCAACTGCAGAAATCAGAAATTCCATACCACCCACTTGACCTTCCGCCAATGTGGCAGTAGGGGAAGGTAAGGTCCAAGGGTCCGAAAAATAATGAGTTTGAAAGAACTCTCTTCGAAGGGGAGCCTTGGAGGATGAAATAGCATTAATATGCACCGTAGGAGGAGGAAGATCGAAAGAACCCATCAGGGAAGAATACATTCCAACTCCTAGATTCTCGACAGGCGCCTTAGTATTATCCAACTTAGGAATAGATGAGTCAGAAGGCGCATTCAGGTCTACTTGAGGACATTCCAGTTGATCCACTGTGACAATCCTCCCTTCGTGGGGGAAACATACAATTCGAAATAATGAGGATGCAATGGCATCCATCTCATATATCCAGTTCCTCCCCAACAGAAGGTTGTAGTCCAAGGCTGCATCCACTACCTCAACCTCTTTGTTGACAGTTTTTCCCCCAACACAGATGGGCAAAGCCGGGACAATACCATGGGGTCTGTGAGAATGGCCATCGAACGCAGTAAGAACAGTGCTAGATGGAACACCTTTGGGAGATCCAAGTGTCTTCCAGCATGCGAGAGACATCACGCAAGTAGAAGCACCCTCATCAACAACCGTTCGAAAGATATTGGTCTTTCGATACGACGATTTAATATGAAATGCCATGTGATGAGGAAGTCTCTTCTTAAAGTTAGTCATATCAAAAGTAATCAGAAGAGAATTTTTCGGATCAACAGCCCCAATGGCAGTGAGCAAAGCACTGCGCTGAGCCGGACAAGACTGGAGTACCTCTAAAGCTGACATAGCACAAGGACTTTGCGCCAAATCTTCTACAATCGAGTAGTTCTGGGCAGCCCTCATGTTCGGATTAATCGTTGACCGCTTAGAAGATGCTTTTGGCATCCGAGGCATAGACTCAACAGTTGGCTTCGTGATGTGAAGCGGCTCAGTAGCATCAGGAACTTCCTTAGCTTTCGAAGATTCCTCTCCGCCATAATCATGTGATCTCGTAGCGACATCCACGTGAGCACTCATCATAAATATGTTCGATGGAATTTCCCCTTCCTGGGTACCTCCAGAAGAATCCCCAGGATTTTGGTTCGCGCCAACAACTAATTGCTGCCCTTGGGGAAAAGGGTTTGTTAGCACAGCCTGGGAACTAGAAGAACCCTGCTGGGATAAAAAGCGTTGAGCATCCTGAATTTTAGGGAAAAGGTGTGTGAGATGGTCTCCAGTACAAAGCTTGCATGGAAACTTCACTTTCTTTTTCTCCTTTTGACCCTCACCAACACGCTCGTTGGTTTTATTTGCATTGCCCTTCCCGTTCTTGCCCTTCTTCTTGTTATTTCGTCCCTTCTTATTTCCATCGGATTGTTGATTTCCTTTGGAATCAGAAGTTTGGACAGCATTAATGGACAAAGACTGGGAAAGTGATGAATCAGCAGGCACAGCCTGACCAGAAGGAGCAGATTGTAAAGACAACTGCTGCAATTGATTAAGCAGGCTGGCTGCACTACTACTGACTGATCCGACAAGCCCGTCACCATGCGGACCAGGTTTAGGTTTCGATAAATCCAATTTGGAGCGAGGAGGATTGGGCAAATACTTATAAAGCATCCCAGACTGAGAATAGATCAGTTCTAACTGTTGGGCCCTAAAAATGGCCTGCTCCTCAGAAAATACCCAGATAGGGATACATCCTTCGAAATATCTGACTGCAGTGATTTCAGAAACCACTCGAGAAGGAACTCACCTGGAATATGGGCTTTGATAAGCCTCTTCCTTCTCCTCCATTCCTGAATGTGATCAGAAATGTGCGTTGCCTCATCCTGCTTAAAATTAGCCAGGAGTTCAGTCCCAGCCTCATATCTTACAGGCAACTGAAAATGGTTAAGAAATGTGACAGCCAGTTCCCCAAATGTGGTGAAACTGCCCCCAGTGAGCTCGATATACCATTTGGCAGCATTTCCAGTTAGGGTGCGTTGAAATAATCTCAACCTAATTGTGTCATCGATCAGGGAGTTCGAAGAGCACCATAAGTGGAAAGTGGTGATGTGGTCCGCCGGATCCTCTCCATTCTTACCTTCAAACTTTGGAATGTCTGAAGGAAGTTTGGTCGGGACCGGAGGCCACCCCGGACTATAACGAATCGGGTCATTAGTCAACTTCGACAAATCTGGCAAGTTTAACGTTGCCAGAAAAGGTAAGCGAGGCGGAGCCTGAGAATTCCATCCTTGAGGGGATGGATTCCCAACATTCTGAAAAGAATAGCCTGGATTTGATAAGACACTAGGCTGCCAGAAAGGACTCGTAGAAAATGGAGAAGAACCTCCTCCCCACGCCGAGTTACCAAAGCCCAGACCAGTTCCCCCCGCTGAAGTGTTAAATGAAGAGGAGAGCCCCTGATAGGGGTTCCAAGCATTAGACAGAGGAGAAAAGGACTGATAAGCACTCGATGAAGGGAAAGAAGCATTCCCTTGATGACCTGAGTAAAACTGATTCCCTGCCCCCGCTGTAGTAAAGGCAGGATTCCATCCCGTAAAAGTAGTCGAACTTTGCCCCCCAGACCAAGGGTTGAAACTCTGGGTCTGGGACGTAAACGGAAACGACCCTAAAGAAGGATTGGAACTAGGAATGTGTCCAGTTCCAAAGGGGAAACCCTGAAACGAAGCTGATCCACTAGACATGTTAGACATGGGTGTAGATCCAGCTGAAGCAGCGGAAAAGGAAAAAGAGGGATTTCCACTAATGGACATCCCTAAACAAAAGGGACCAGAATGGGAAGCATGTGCTTGGGTGAACCCAGAGCCAAACACAGCAGCACTAGAAGCAATCGAAGATGAAGCAATAGTGCCCCCTGCTTCAACAGAAGCAGGAGTCTGAATGCCTGCAGCACTCACGGTAGAAGCCGCGTTCCCGGTCGTGGCCATCGAAAGATAAGAATGATACGGAAGATCCGGCGGTCTCTCCGACTCCGGTCCGATGTACTGAACAACGAATGGATAATCAGGAGGAAGAGGAGATGGCCCTGTAGCAGGAGGCTCAGGTACGTCTTCGATTTGAAAATCTTCTTCCTGAGGAAACAAAACTCGCGAGGTGAGCGGAACGCTCCTCTCGGGGCCGACACCAGAATCAGCTATGAAACCTTCAGACCTTGGTGGAGGATCTCTCTCCACAGCGTCAGACTCCACAGGGTGGTAACCACCTGCTAAATCGCTCCTACGCCTTCTCGAAGAAGGCTCTGCACTCTCGGGAGATAACCCCCGGATTCTCCTCGAATGTCGAGGTGCTTGATCAGCCACTTTTATAGATTTATTATATTAGACTCAAAAAAGTGAAAAGCTAGGCAAGCTAGGAGCAAAGAGCACTCACTAAAATAAAAATCCCTGAGAAACAGCAAGCAAACAACCTCCAAGTATTTCCGCTCCGGGTGATGAGGACCGAACACCAAAATACAGGAAAGCGAAGTATAGGGCCTTCCGAAAGCAGTCTGGGATGATTAGGGCCCAAAACAACTAGCGAAGGTATCAGAAACAGTTACGCCGACCTCCTAACGACAGCCTTTGCCGGCTCAAGCACCCAAGCTTCGCAAGGGCACCCCCCAGAAGTACTGCTGAAAGTGATGCGACGTCTGCCTCAGGTACCACGGGTATTCCCCCCGCAGTCACCTATGTGGAACCTAGGAGTGGCAACTATGGGCACCAATCCGTGTCAGAAGCTGGGTGGAACGGTCTTGAGGTCAGATTCAGCAAATCAGAGAGGGGGTATCTCTCTTCTCTGCCTTCACTTCCCCTCGCGCTTGACTCTCTGGAGGAGAGCTTTCCCGGTCCACCTAACGGAGTTGGATTTCGCTCAATTAATCAACTTCTATGTTTTTTTGAGCGGCCTTGGAGAGTTAACTCTCCACTCACCTATTCCAAGGCCCTACAACCTAGCTAGTTGGTGATTGACACTTAGAAAAACTTGCTAGTTGATTTTAGATTAAATCACTTATTTTAATGGCTGTTATGTTAAGTCACAAGGATATGGAGATGAAACGTATGGTGTTTTGACGCAAAAGAAATTAATAAAAACTTAACTACATGCAAATGCAGTTCTTTGTCTTTCGATGAAGAGTAATCTCTATACAGGTTCTACGAGACTAAAAATTGTATTTTTCTTTTCAAAAAGAAAACTCACACTCTCAAAAACTAAGAAGCTAACTAAATGCTGAAATGCACCTAATGCAAATCACTACAAGCATGTAAATCCTAAGATGCAAAAAATCTCTTAAAACAGAGTGAAATTTCCCAAAAATCTCCTTTAGTTTTAACTCATCTTTTGTTGTCCAGAAAACCAATTCTTGAAATCAAGAACTCTTAAAATAAGGACACCAAAAACACTTAAAAACAAGAAGAAGAAATCAAATGACAACTCCTCCTCAAAATCAAGCCGAAAACTAGAAGCAAGAAACTTCACAAAAGCTCCAAAAGATATGGCAAAACGAAAATGAAAATGCAACAACAAAAACAAAAACAAGAGACAATGTTTTTTGAGTTTTTGAAATGCAAAAACAAAAATCAAAACAAATGTTTTTTGGGCTTTTTAGTTTTATAAAGCAAGAGCTCGAAAATACCAAGCACAACTATCAAAATCCAAACCAAAACGAGACCGAATTTCAAGCACAAACTTCAACAATGCTCCCAAACCTTATAAAGCTAACAGTAGCAAGATCAATAAGAGCAACGGAAGACCAAAAACTCAGCCACTCAGCCTAGACAAATAGTGCAAACTTGTTGCAAACAAAGACTCCAAAGAAGCAAGAAAAGTTCTTCGAAAATTGCAACAAAACCCTAGCCTATGGAACTCAAGAAAACCAATCAAAAACGAAGCAAAAATCGCAATGTGAAGCACAACACAAAGATAGGAGCGAGTCAGTGAGCAGAAGCTCTCTGTTCTGATAAAGCAGAACAACCAAGAATGCTCGGAAAGCGATCTTGGAACTCAATCCAGAAGTGCCAGCACCAGAAACAACACTTTGCCAAAAAGACTAGTTTTCACTCAAACGAAAGAGAGAAAAGACATGAAACCACTTCCTTCACACTCCAGTAAGTACAGAGACTCTGTAGGAACAGGTCTCCACAGCCAGAAAGGACCAAAAAGTCAAGAATCCCAAAAATTCAAAATCTGCCTAGGTATACGCTACTTCACAGCTATGCAACCAACGTGCATACGCGTCTGTTCTAAGGGAAACTCGCGTATACGCGGGTTCCTTCAGACAAACTCGTGTGTATACGTGACTGTGTGCAAAAGAAGGCACGTATGCAAAGGTAAATAATGAAAAAACAAAAAGAGCAAGCCTGGAAAAGACACCAAGACTTCAGACTGACTGCAAGAAAATAAACTGGACTGCAAATGAAAGATAAAACTGTTGGCAGCCTACCAAACAGCTGAAACAACCCAATAGGAGAATCACAAGAATGTGATCCCCAATGGAGTCGCCATTTCTGTTTCGGGGAATTATCACCCTAGAGGTTCGTTGGGTTACAACCTCCACAGAGCAAGGGCATGCTACTTAACAGAGACTCACACAACCATGCACGTTCAGAAAAACTAAATAGAGTAGAATGAGAAAGTTACCTATTGGTCCTACGGTTGTTGAAGAAGATCCCGCAGGGTTCAAACCCCCAGCAACCGTCCTTCCTTCTTAACCTGAAATACAAGAAGAAACCAGCACAAAGGACAAGTTGTACAACATATATCTACTCTAAATGTTAGTGAGATTCATATAAAACATTAAATAAATCATAATGAATGCTTGTATAACAAATATTCTCATACATATAAGCATACACTAACATGTTTATTTCAGGAACAGCATGGTACTTCTGTATTATAAATAGCATGTACAAAAGTATGAGTGGAGAGATCACCCGATCCTTCCAAGGCCTTCGCAGACCGTCGTCCGGATCCGTCCAGCCCTTGCCTCGCTAAGACTCCTTCCAAACTGGTGCATACGAGATAACATATAAAGGGATGTATATCTCAAGGAAACAAGGGTTTCCTACAATGAACTGGGAAAGTGCAGGAGGCACGGGGAATCAGACTTGGATAGGGAATACCAACAAAGTATAATATCAATAATTCTCTCTCTCCCTTAGGCCATACACATGAGGGCTTTTTATAGTCCCTCCAAGTAGTTTCAGCAGTTGGAAACAGTTGGCCACGGGCTGGGGTGGTTGAACTACCTGAGTAACCATCAACCCAACGCGAAATTAGGGATTTTTATATATTTTTTAATCATTTTAATGGCATACGCGAAAAAGTCTAGCTGTACTCGCGTATACACGCGGAAAAACACGGGCATAGTCGCGTATGGAGGATTTTACACTGTTTTTAAGTGAATTTGTCCAAGTCTGTAGGAATGGGTGCCCATAAAGCCATAAAGCAATCATGAATCATGTCAAGGTGAGAAATGATGCTATAACAGCATCCAAGTTGAGTCATCATTGCATCCATGGAGTGTGTCCCGAGTCCCTTTGTCTCCCACCACAACCTTTCTTCCTTCATTGCTTTGTCCCTCTCTCATGTCGCACATTTTGGCCCTCAGTCATAATGTCCCCTATCCCTTCCAGAGTCAAGTCAGTAGCTGCCAGGTCATCGATGCCCTTTATGCTCTAACAAGGGAAGTAGTCAGCCCGCTACTCAATACCCCACATTCCAACATCATCCCTGGTGTCAGTTTTTCAGTAGCTATACTATTATCCCTCATGCCTTAGTTGATGATTCCTTATTTCCTCACCTATGGCGGACCTCCTTCTGTCGACATAATCTTATTCATTCTAGAATACACGTCTAGAGGGCAGTGTACCTTGGTTCTAGCTTCCATTCTTTTTCAGTGCCTCAGATTAGGAAAAGGGACCCTTTATTGCCCTTTGAATTGATTATTTCTCAGTTCCAGCTCCTCATGGCATGATTGAGATCTGTATACTTGATGGTTCAGTGATGCAACAGATTGTACCAGTGATTCTCGGGTGTGTGTGAGATGTTTCAGACCTTATGAGGGGGTGACCCTTCAGGTAGCCCCCCACATGCCCGGATGACCTCTATACTACAGCCTTGGATGCAGCTCCATATATTTGAAGGTTCCGGTCTCACCCGCTTGTAGCACCTTTTAGTTTTCATGTATCATTCATATTTTCAGAGCCCTTTCCTATTTACAAGGCATCTTTGGTTTTACTTATATATAATGTACTCAAATATTATTTTATAAGTCCTGGCTGTTGTCCCAGGCATAGTATGTACATGGGATCCATTATCATGTTTTTTATCTGGCCCATGTTTATGCCAGCATGTACTATATAGTTCAGTCCCATGTTTGTTGGATGCATCATTATTATTTGTACTTATTTATCTCCCCCACCTCATGTAGAACAATTATTCACACATAAAAGAGACTTGTCACACCTATAAGTCTCGCCTTCTTAGGGTATTTTCCTCTATCACTTTAGTCTGCCTTATATTTCTTTCTCTTTGACTCCCCTTCTGTGTCTAGTGATTGAGTTCTTACAACGTACTTCGGTCATACGATTAGCTCCTAATGCTCGCACGTTGGTGAGCAATCCGTTACACCAATTTTTGGCCATCTAACCTGTTACTATTAGATGGACTAAAGTACACCATGTAAGACCAATTTTACCACAGTAAAATTTCTTTCACTATGAAAAATAACTTAATAACCCATAATTTATTAACTTGTTTCTTGTCTAAACAAGAAACCCCATGAGGAATATTTGAATAAATCTTTATTTGTTTGATTTTCCTCAAGGGATAATTAATTAAACCAATGTTTAATTAATATTCCTGGTCATATTTAACCCAAAACATGAAAATAAACTGGATAAATCATTAGTTATCTTATTATTTTCTAGGAATAATTACTTAAAACATTATTTAAATAATATTCCTTGTTAAATTTGACTAAATAATTTATAAATAATTGAATAAATCACTATTTATTTAATTATTACTCAACCACATTCTTAAAATAATAAATAAATCAATTTTTTTCTAAATAAAGGGATTTGACCAAATTCAAATTATTTTTCCCTCCAACAAAAATAATAAAATATTCCATAAAATTTGGATCTAGATTTGGTTAATAATATTTTAATTATGCACCAATATCTATACTAACTCAATATTTTGTTATAAATAGAGGTTTTTTCCATTCATTCACTACCTTTTGTTGCCTAGAGCTCACTCTTGATCTATACTTTTGGTCTGACTTTGATCCTCCCTGTTCGAAATTGGGCTCAACACTCCCTGCGTGTTTCACGACATGGAATAACCTCCTCTCGTGAATCCTAAGTCTAGCGATTGTAGCAGAGACTAACGCCTGTAGGTTTTGGTCTAATGGAAATTGTGAGTCCAACAAGTGGTATCAGAGTGACAGGTCTCGAGTTCGAAACTCACCCGGCTCGCGTTGGGGGGGAGATTGTTGGAAATTAGGTTGAATGCTTCCTGTGTGTTTCACGACATGGACTAACCTCTTCTCGTGGATCCTAAGTCTGGTGATTGTAGCGGAGACTAACGCTTATGGGTTTTGGTCTAATGGAAATCATGAGTCCAACACTCCCATCATTGTCAGATTTTTATGCTTTTTCCTTGTGAGCTCCCTTTGAATTCCATTTTTGTCTGGATTTTCTGCACCATCAAGAGAGAGAGATATTAGATCTGAAGCGTTGAGGACATACAAGAACCCATCCCATTGAGGGGCACTAGTAACATATTTCGATGTTCTCTTTCGAGGTGTCATAATAAAAAAATTATTTAAAAAATCTTGTCTTGTTCATTGGATGCATGGAGCAACTATTTCTTATTATTTGTTGTTTAATGTCTTTAATTGCATAGATATGGATTTCTGTAGCATTTATTCTGATCACTAATTACATATAAGGAAATTGACTTCCATATTTGATGTTAGGGTTGTTTTTTATGCATAGCTAAAGTGAGTTTTTTCGTAATCTTGCGATTAGAATTCACACTAGCAACGGTCTTCAAGTCCATCTTGATCTATTTAGTCATATTTATCTATATATTCAATGAAATTACCTTATTGTGGACACATTGGTTCATCATAGCTATCCATTGGTTTGGGATGTTCTTATGTAGTAATTAAGTTTGACAGGGGGTGTGTTCCCATGAGATCCTTAATATGAAGTGTGATATTCTCATCACATTGTTGCCTAACCCATATTTGATATTTTTTTGTTATTAAATTCAATATTCTATCATGCAAGTTTCATTTTGTATCGAAATATATAATTCCCAGTAGAGGAATTTAGGATTATGGACACTAACACCTTGAGCAATATGAAATAAATCCTACATCATGCCATATTCATCAATATTCATACTTTCTTAAATATCTATAAGATGTGTGCCATTTATTTCAATGACAAATTACAAGTTGTTACTCCTCTAAGAAGCCATTGGGGCATCCTCTCTTGAATGTGATTTGACGTTGCTAATCTTGGATGATTCTAGTGCATCGACTAGCTACTCCTAAAGTTTGTTTCTTATAGATGTTCAAAGATCACTTGCATTAGATATTTATTCATGTTTCCTTTTCCTTTTGTTCCCTTCATTTTTTTTAATGTTGGCTAAAATTTTGTGATACTGCATTCAATGTGTAGTTTTTCACTTCGATTCTTCTTCTAGTATATATTCCTTTCCATTTGACTTCCTCCTTTATGTTAGCATACTATTATTTATTGTAGTTTATTCATTCAAATTTGAGTACAAAATATCAAAAATTTATAGCTCCCCCACTGTTGATCTTGAATCACTTGAAATTGACAATGGTTTTCATAATTAAATAATAATCCCAAGCATCTTTTGTACTTTTATGGTTGGATTCTAGGAATTTTCCAATTTTGTTGTCTCTAGTCACAATTGGTATTTGTAGGTGGATTATCCAACCATGGTAGGTATTCATCTATATGACTAACTACCTTTTCTAGTGAAAAATTATGCAGGAGAGAAGGTCCGAGTGTATAGGAAACTATAGTGAAAATCATCATGGAATATCCTTTTAATTTTTTTAATGACACCCTTTCTTCTAAAGCTTCTTCTTCATGGTAATCATTACAAATATTATCAAACCACTTAAATAAATTCATTAATTTTACTTTCTTGATTTCTAACATTAACTTATGGTCATTCACTTGGTTTATTCATTAACAACATAGTTAATGTATCTTATAATTTCTTATAGTATAGCTTGTAGAAATATTTTTTTGGTCTCTTTGAAGAAATGGGCTCTTGCTTATATTATCATTCACTGATTTCTCTTAGTGTATTTCTTAAGATAATTTTTTTTCTCTTCCACCACTCACAAATCTCTTCCCAAATAAATATTTTTATATGCATTCTTGCTCAAACTCAAGTTTAGGAACTACCACAATGGAACCAATGTTGTAATATAGGGAATTGTGAGTATTTACCAATAGTGTACCAATAAAGAAATATGCATTATTAGACACATTAGAACATATATACATCCATTTAAAATATAAAAGAAAATAAGTCACAAGTAGTGGAAGACCAAAAAATAAACTTATTTATTAATGCACCACAACAATTTCAATAATTCCTCCTTATATTTCCCTATCTTTTCATTCTAGAATAAACTATTTATATGTGATATTGGTTACAAGGTAGTTATAAACTGTAATATTCCCAAATGGGAAAAGAAGGAATATAGCTCATAATAATGGAAATAGCATAAAATGTTAACACATTACATATGAGCCAAATAATAGGTCCATGTTATTATGTATAACAACAATAAATAAGTACAATATCTCGGGGTTAAAGCCCCTCAGGGTAGGCAAATGAAGCCTCCAATGCCAAAATATACTAAAAATGTAATACACTGCTACGCAAAGTACTGAAGCAAACACAATGCAGTTTGAGTGACTAATACTGCAGCTGGAACATATATATAAATGGACCTGATAAGAGCATGCTCATACAGGGCAAAAAAAAATGGAGACCAAGACAACCCAGGGAGAGTTTCCGGAAATACACAAAATATGAATGGTGGATATAAATCCCTAGGGCTAAATATGAATTGCAACTGAAGAAGATAGAAGGATTTGGTTGAATCTAATGTAGATATGAAAGAACTCCTCCAAAAGGACTCTCTCAATGAAGGGGTGATCCCTTTAATGGAAAGAAAACTACTGCTGTTGAGGAAACTGTTGTTGCTGGAAACTACTACTTCTAAGGAGAAGAACCATGTGCGGAAGGTTTTTAGAGTGCTTATAATGATCTAGTATTTTAACAATGGATTCTACTCACCAAACCCAAAAAACCCAGAAATGGTTTGGCCAGAGTTTAACTTTCGATTTTCGGCCCTTTTTGGGTTGCCCACTGTAGCAGCTCATTAAAATAACGTAGATCTAGACTGGAACTACGCTGTAGGGGATAAAATCATTTTGTCTTGATGCCAAATATGTCAAATAATCCCAATGGGCTCCTTTAATGGCCTCCAAATTGAAGGAAACCTTCCTCCACTGCAAAACTAGCTCAAAAAACACCCAATACAATCTTCCACTGCTACACCCTGCAACTCAGCACATCCCTCAACAGAAACTGCGCTATACCACAAGAATGAAGCTTGGCCTGAAACTAGAATTTGGAAATATAGTTCAAAATATCTTCCTATGAGGCTTCTTAAGTATAGAGGTGGGATTCCCGATCAAGAACACCCTGTGCTAAACAACACTGCAATCTTAGCTAAACGGGTGAAGAAAGCTTATATGTCTAAAAAAAAAATATAATTAAAACATAAACATATCTTAAAATGAATAATATGGCTTCCATCATCTTCCTTATATAAGAAATGAGATTTCTAACCCTAAGCCCCATTCATTTATGACACTACTTCCATGCAAGGTGTCTCCATCTAAAACTGCGTTGTCTCTTCATAAATGTCCACTCCTCCATGACAACGTTGTTGATTTGGTCAACGTTGACCCAATCCACATGCTCAAGCCCCTGTTCACACCTTAGGGTGATTTATTAAGCTGAAAATATGATCCACTTTCACATGAGAAGTGGTTTTATTGCTAATAAAGAGATTTATGGGTCTCCCTACCCACTTATTCATGAAAAAAGAAAGAAAAATTAGATTTTAATATTCCTATTAGTTGCATGCTAATTTAGGAATATTACAATCCTCCCCTCCAAAATGTTTCTTGTCCTCAAGAAACAACAAGGATAGATCTATAAAATATAGGGAACCTTCATCCCCATGTGAAGCTCCGTCCTCCAATCTATCATCCATATAAAATGAATCACCCTACAGAATGGAAATTCATAGAAAAACTCTTGTCAGGTGAGAGGCTGCTTCCAAATACGTAAGTCAATCATATGGCTCCCTTCATAAGGAAACAAGTGATATAATGTAGCAGCCACATAATTTCCTATGATCCCCTTGAAGCATGAAGAAATGTGGCCTAGTTCCATTCCCAATGGACACATCCAACCAATGTGTCATCCCTCCAATCATGTCCCCAACAATAATAAGAACATCATCAACATATGGGATCACAATCAAAGTCATGCTAGCTGCCATATGTAGTAATGGAGAAGGACAATGGCCCCTCAAGTGAAACCGATGCAATTTTACTCCTAACTGCATCAAAATATGGCATCATAGGTGGTTTCCCCACCACTTGTTTGCTGCTCCAATCTCTCACAAGCTTGGAGGAGGTGTATGGTGTATGGTGCAAATTGAGTATACCCTTCATAAGATATCATCTCCCCAAGATCTTCTAGGGAGTGGCCATCATCAATGCTACTTATGACCTCAAGTAGACCATGAAGTCTAGAAGGAAAATTGCCCCTTCTTGGAGAAATTCCTTGCACATGTATGTTAAGGAAATGTAAATACATTGTAAATGAATCATGATGTATAGAAATACAATCTTTACCATGTACTTGGTTCAAGCTAGTAAGGTGGCTCATAGATGGGCCTCCTCTCACTCCCAATGAGAAAGGAAGTGGTTGTGATAACTCTACCAAAGAGTCATGTCTCTCCTCATCATCCAAATAATCCATGCATCTCCTCATATAATGGTGCATATCCTCTTTGAAGCCTTCCCATATGAATGCCTCCAAGAGAGTATGGTATGCTCTTATGAAACCAGTGGGTTTGGAGAGAAACCCTTCATATGCTGCATCTAGTAGCTTCTGCTTGAGCTTAGAGGATCTAGTCAAGAAGACACTACTCTGAAAATATATGACCCCATATACCACTGCATATCTCCCACCAGATAGCTAGTCATGAAGCACTCTGCATGAAAATAGATCCTTGGAGTATTCCACTAATAGTTTGGATCTCCAATAAGGGTCAATACTCAATAATGAAAGCGCTGCTGATCTATCATGTGAAGCTCCTATCATGTTTCTTCTCTCTTCTTTGACATCTCTCATGCCAAAGTCATACATCGAGATGTTGTAACCTTGCCTCTGTTGCTCCTCCTGTAGCTGCTCATCCTCTAGAAAAAAGGGAATCTTTTGGGCGCTAGCCTTCCATGAGAAGCTATCACCGATCAAAAAATTTCTGAGTTTGGCCATTGTAAGCATGTCCGGCCACCAACCTCTGCCCAATGTGGAAGAGTCTATCCCATGTGGAGGTATCTTATGATTCTCCAAAGCTATGGAGTGGTCTCCTTTCACCTTGATTATGCCATCCATCCCTGAAACATATTCTCTCGACGCAAGATGTTTGGTGAGAGTGGGTGTTACGGTCCTATAATAATAGGATTCATAATTTTTTAATTGACTTTGATTAGTCTTGTAATATATACATACTTTTCTTTCTGCAAATTGTTTTCCCATATTAGAAAAATAAAATAAAAAATGTGAAGAGGGTAAAAGTCCTAAAAGAAAAATCATAGGACTTAAAATAAAATAGATCAAAAAAGAAAATAGAAAATGGATCCCAAACAAAAATAAATAGAAAATAAAACATGAAAGTTATGTAAATCCAAATGCCACAACTATTACTTTTTACTGCAAAATAAATGATTATGTGCAGCTTGTTCAAAATGCCATAATCCATGATACGTTAAATAGCTTAATCTTGAATTTTTCATGCTTTAAATTTCATGTTATTAGATAGAGAATAAAGATCTTGCCAAACAATTTAATCTTGGCAGATCAATAGTTAGGTAGAGAATAAATAAGGATCTCAACAATTTAATCTGAGCCCTTTGAAGAAATAAGGATAGAACAAGTTAGTTTGTTGTTTTTAAAAGAAAAATGAACAAGGGTCTGCAAGCTCAAATGCACCCAAGTAAAATGAAGAAAAAATGTTAGGGTAGCATAAGGGTAGGCAGAAGCAGTTTTAAAATCATGGATAAGCAGAAATTGGGTCAATTCAGTCACTAATTTCCTTCAAATAGTCATTTCCATTGTAAAAATAATTCATCCCCTACATTTTGATTATTTCCCCTTCATTTTCCCTTTTTCCCATCATCATTCAGTTTCAAAAATACCCTTTTCCTAAGTATGAAACTCATTTTACTTTAGGGAAAGTAAAATCCTATAACTAATTCCCCTTTTAACCCAAATATACTCAAAAAACCCATAAAAACATTTTATCCTAAGTTTAAAGGTAAAAATATAATATCAAGACTTTTAACTATGAAACTTATCCCTTTATTTTATATTTTACATTAAACTTAGTTTGTTTCTCATCACACTTTATTATTAACATGTTAACTTATATATTAGCCCCTTTTTACCTTTAAAAGACTCGTATTATATTAAACCATTTTAATATTATTCCCACCCATATTTTAAAGTTTTAGCCTATGTTTTATTCCCCACGTGATTATTATTTCCCGCTCCCATAGGTTAAACTATTCTTATATATAATACCCTGCCTATGTTAACAGTAGACATAGATGCATTATATTGGTTATATAACACTATACCTGCCTATCCTATTTCATATATAAACTATGTATTAAAACCTTAGATTTTAATACATTTTAACACTCCCGCCGCATACATTTCCTGGGCCCCACGCCTTTTCAAACCCCGCAACTTCATCAATTAATATCAGTCGTTCGCACCTTTCCGCCAAATCTAACAACGATCATTCCATATTGCAGATTTCATTGCGTACACAATAACCAAATCAAAATTTGTGATAAAAGTTGTTTTGAGCCTTCCTCTCTCCTCAACGCATCACATTTTTGTTGGATCGCATCGATTCAATCAAAACCATTTACCACCTTTTGTTGTTGCAAAAACCGCTGGAAATAATTCCCTCCCCCATGCCCAAACCGCCCATGTTTGAATTGACAGACAATAAATACATTCATTGTTTAAACAAATTCTTTATAAAAACAACTGAATTGACTAATTTCACACCTTTTGCTACCATTTCTGCTTCTAAAACCTTCCCATACTGAGAAAATAACACCACTGCCTCTGTTTTACCTCAAAAAGAAACAAAATTCATCAAAAACAACTGCTACAACACTATGGAAGCCTTCAGACTTCATATAAAGGCTAGAAGAAGATTTTGAAAGCTTTCAAAACCCAACAAACCCTTATTCACAACATAAAATCTGAATTTTATAGGTATTATTCAAAAAAAGAGATTCATCCATCATTCTGAAAGAATTATACTGTTAATTGAAGCCTTATAAATCCTGTATGCCTTAAAGAATGCCCCATTTCTTCAGAAATTCTTCATATAGACAAAACCCTGAGCATTTCCACAATTTCTGAAAGCCTTGATCTGTTTTAAAATAAATTATGATTGAGTTTAAGCCATCTGCAGACTTAGCCCTCTGAAGACCTCCAAAGCCTTTCTACAGTACTCAGAAACCCTTTTTTCATAAGGTTTGATGTTTTAGGATTGTTTCATCAGAGAAATCTCACTATAAACCCTAAATATATTTTGCTGAGTCTATAAAGGTCAGGAAATTTATTTTTGATACAAAATTGATAGTTTGAGTCAGAGTAAACAGAATTATACCTTTTTTTGTCCAAAATAGAACCTCTGTTATATTTAAAGTCCTTTTGTAAACTGTTTAATCTTACAGAAGCGTTTCACAAGCCTAAAAATAGAGTTTTAAAGATCAAGAGTGTTTAAATTGATAAATCAAACCTAACATTGGCATCCAAAAGCACTATAGTGATAAACCCTCTACAACCTCCTGTTGTATATGTAGAACATACTCCCTTGGCAGAATTAGACTTCAAAATCACAGATCCTATAATAGAGTTTAACCTCCTTGAGCTCCGCTGTTGGAGCCAAGAGAAATCCTTGGACCAAGCAGATGATGTGCTTATTTGGGAATCAAATTTTCCTAAGTATGTTGTTCCTCACACCCATCAATGCCTAGAAGCTATCATATTATGCCAATCTCATTATTCTCCAGATCAAAGAGCCATTATCAATTCTGAAAAAGAAGCATTATTTACCATAACAACTGAATCTATCAACCAGATGCTTCAATTTCAACTTGAGCCTAATGATGTGCCTTTATCATTTGAATCCCTTACTTTGGAGTGGATTTTCCTAAAAAAATTCAAATTATTCAAACTTTCATGCCATCTTATGTTGAAATCCCTAAGCTCAACCCTCCATACTCATCTTCTAAATTCTCATAAAGAACTAGACACATTATTTCCATGTCGTCTTTTATACTTGGATATTTCACATATGAACATATTGATGCATCAGTACTTGGTTTCTTGTCCATTTTTTTACCTGTCCAACCCCCTGCAATTATCTACAATTTTTCCTAGTATATGGTTGATAGAATCCATGAACAACTAGTCAAATTGCTTATTGAAGGTGTCTTTAGGTATACTTCATTTCTTTTCCACATGTTGATTTATTTTCAGTCTGAAAAGTTCCCTATAACTCTGTAGAAGATTGATGTGGAAGGAAATCCCCAACCTATTGTATTCTAGACTTCCTTGATCAGGAAGGAGTCAGATGAGTTTACTTATGCAGGGTTTACAGATTCTTTTATCCATCCATTGGTAAATTTGCTAAATAACAGTGTGCAACCTAGGATGAGCAATGAAATTAAGCAATTTTTACAGTTGTCTAAACAAATCATAACAGGTGATTGGTATTTATACCAAAATCACACTGAAATCAGAGTCTATGGGTCATATCTAATTCCCTACAAGTTTCCAAAATACCTCCCCATGAGGTTGTTCGATTTAGAGTATATAAGGGAGATTTTGAAGTTAGATGCTATGAATTTCTTGGCTGCAAAGAAGAAAACCCAATTTAAATTGAAAAATCAAGTTGGTCCATTTATATGTAATAACAGAGAAGTAGGTCCAAAGGCAGAAAAGAAACTAAGGAGTTCAAGTTCAGCAATAGTTTTCCTTGGTATTATGATCCCTATGGTATACTCAATAAAATGAGAGTTAAATGTAAATTAACTCCATACATTCATGAAAAGAAGCCTGACATTGAGAAATTCTCAAACCAAATAGAATGGTTAGAGAATACATTGGTAGAAGCTGATAAGCAAAGTGATACTAGTCACCTTTTGCAGAATCCAGCTCAGGAAAATAGAGGTATAAAAAGAAACGGAGAAGAAGGCTCTTACACTACTGAAACCACCACAGAGACCAATTTCAAACTCAGGTAAAACAAAAAGCCAAAGATTAATCTAGCATACAAAAAAAAAAGAGAGGTTTGAGGTTATAGACACAAAGATTCCAAATAAAGACACTGTGCCTCCCACAGTAATTGAAAATGAATAGAAACCAACCACTTCTAATACATAGTTGATCCAAAAACAACATAGTATAGAAGTGTCATCATCAAAACAGACAGAAGAGAAGGATATGGACATCAAGGAAAGGTAAAAAGAGATTAAAGCTAAAAATCAAGAAATCAAGAATGAAATATACTCTCAGTACTTAAAGCATACCCTCAACGTACAAAACAGACTGATTTCAGCCTTTGATTACAATAACAAGAAACTGCTGATGAAAGTGCTCCAGCCCACAGTGCCAACTCCTAAAACAACATCTCATTATAAAAAGGTTGATTTTGAAGTTACAGTTAAGGATATTCATCCCCTGGACCAGATTGAATTCCATAAACAAGAAGGATAGATGCTTTATTCCACAATGACTACAAAAGTAATGAGTGCTCAAAAACTTCAGAATACTTTGATTATGTAAGAGATCAACTCAAGCTAGATAAAGCATCATCTTATGCTAAGGATATCAGAATAAAACCTTTGGAAGAGTTAGTGATTGAGGTATGTTATGATCCTCAAAACATAAAAATTGTAGAGGAAATGATTAAAAATAAGAATGCTGATATTGCTGAACTTAGGAAAGAGTTGAAATTTCCTCCTACAGAGCATCCACAGGCCAAGGATATTTTACAGGAATCTAATCCAAAGGATGAGATGATGAGTCTCATATTGCAGCTGACAACCCAGATTAAAGAGATGGAGATTGAGATGGAAAAATTGGTCCAAGAAAAAGAAGCCACCAAAGCACAAGAATTCCATGCTACTGTAATTCCTGTAGTTACAACAGCAGTTCCATTTACTCTGGCGAAAGAACTAGCTTCAAATGTTCCATTGGCTACAATTTTCCAGTAACTTCATCAACAACTTCTACCACTGATTCTTCCACTACACTAGTCCAGCATTCACATGAGGCTAGTAAATTGGTAAAGGAAATGCAGGACATGTCCATTCAAACCAATTAAATAAACAGGTTAAAGGAACAAATTAAGAATGTAGAAGCTGCTAAAAAGCTTGCACAGATTAATGCCAAGACTAAAGAGCAAAAGGCTAAAAGGTTGAGTGAACAACTAAAGAAATTGGAAACAGAATTGACTTTGAAAGAACCCATGGCACATGTTAAGAAAAAATTATGGTCCAATATCATCGAATCAGTCAGTGATACTTGGCCATCAATACAGGTAATTTATGAACAAAAGAATTTACTAAAAGCAGCAGAAGAAGAAATACATAAGACCAAAGAGGAGCTAGGTAAAAAGCCTAAAGAGGCCTTGGAAATTATCAAATTCCTCAATTCCAAGAATAATCAAGAATTGGATGAAATTGGAATTATAGAAAAAACAAAAACCATACTTGAGGTAAGAAAGGTAATATCCAAGAAGAACTTGATGAACCAATTAGAAGAAAAGTGCCAAAACATGAATATGGGAATCACAAGATTCATGATAAAATTTGATATTTTGAGGCAAAAGGGTCTTCCAAATCCTCTGGTAATCAATGACAAATTAATGAAACAGGAGGATTATGACAAAGAAATAAGAGAATTTTCTAAATAACAGGTAAACAAATAATATTGGCAGGGAATCCCAACAGGAAATGTTTTGCATAAGAATCTTGAAAATCTGTTTTACTTGCAGCATGAAGTAAAACAACTTTTTGTCAACAAATCAACATTTTCCAAATACATTGAACTGATGAAAACTTCAGAAGGCTAAAGAATATTAAATTTTTAGAAGCCGAGTTTTGGGAGAAGTTAATAGATTTACTGTAAAATCAAATTACAGTGAAGAAAGAGCAAGAAAAGGTAAAAAGTAGAGTTATTGTTTTTACATCAGTAGTAAAAAAAATTTCTACAGTCAAAGAGTATTAGTTAAAAGTGTATCATATGAAATATGAATATAAAAACAGATTGAAGATAAATCTTCCAGCGTGATGCACACCTCAGTTGTCCAGTTGTAACCCAAATCCAAACAACAAGCTATTTTATTTTAATAAGTAGGAAAACTAGAAATTAGTTAGGGAATTGTCACTATATTCTTGCATGAAGATATTTTATTTTCCAAGAAAATTTCTTATGTTTATTCTAGGATATTTTGTGCTATTTTTTGTATAAATACTTCATCATTTGAAGTATCGAGTGTGTATTAATTGTTGAACATTTATGTAGCTGTAGTATTCTGAACCTAAGGGTTTTTTGTATCAAGTTCAAGTCAGCAGACTGGATCGCAGGAAATAAAGCATCATGTTACAGGATTCATGTGTTGGGCCACTGCAATGAAGTATTTCACTTGTCATTTTGTCAAGTATCTTATGTTTTCCATCCATTCATGAATGTGTTCAAAATTTTAATGATAACCAGGAATTGTTATTTCAAATTTTTTTAAAAGCACTATGTTATTGACCGATTATCATTTAAATGTTTTCTGCTGATATCCAGACTAGGGAACCCTTAATTGCTCCCTGATTTTGATTGACCTCTACCTTTTCACTCCTTACCCGGATTTAAGAACCCTTAATTTCTCTTTACCCCGATCAACACCATTTCACCATTAGCCTTTGAAGATCGGAAGTGATTCTGCTATCTTGCCCTTTGAACATTTACCTTTAGACCTTGATCCTAAATCGACTGCTTGACACATTGAATCCATTTTCCCAATGGGTTATAGATTTATAGCTATCCATCTGAGTTAGTGATTTTCCCACCAAACCAAATGAAAACCCCAAAACCAATTTTCCCCATATAACTAGGCTAAAATCAGATATAAAAACAAAGTTAAACTTAAGAGAGAGCCCTCTCTGAGCATTAGGAAGGCTAGATCCTAAATCTTAAAAGTAGGTTTGTGGTTACCTCTGATATTCTTTAACCTATAATAAAAAATCTCACAACTTTGAGAATTATTAGAGTGATAACATACTGGTGACCATAGTGGGGAACTAACCAATCTTTAGTTTTAAAATAGATCTTAAAGGAAATATTTTGATTATCTTTTCACCTTAAGACTGTTTTAATAAGTTGTGAGTATATTTTTATAAGAATTGTAATTCTGGCTTCCATAAGAGTCTACTATACCAGGTCAAATCTAGGTCCACAACCTGCTGTCATAGTAGATAATCCTGACAGAATTGGAAAGAAAAACAAAAGAGTAGAAGATTTAGGTAATAAAGTTTCATTATTCAAAGCAAATTCACTTCCAAAACAACTATCAAGTTTACAAGACATATAATTTGATTTAAATTTTCAACATTATTTATTTAGAACCAAATCAGAAAGTGACTTACATCAAACTGTTATAGATCCTGATTTTATTTCATTCATTGAGACTAAAAAGGAAACTGTTTTAGTAGATTCTGAGGAAAATATTTTTGAAGTTTATGGTAAGCTTGATGCCATAACTCCTACTTTGATTAAAGAAATAGATGAAGCTTACTTACAACATTCAATTGAATTGAGTGCTTTATCAGCCTATACCCATAAGCCTTCTACCATCCATTTAGATACCAGTCTTATAGAATCTGTAGGTTCATCCCTATTCACTACCACTTCATCCATTATTTCCACCACACTTCACTCCATAGATTCATTCTTTCTTAAGCAACCATTCCAACCTAGAATATTATTTCCATCTTCCACCACCTCAAGTTCATCCACTAGCATTTCTACTACATTTTCTACTACATCATTCTCGTTCCCAAGCAATTCTTCATATATCCCAAGTTCATCTTCTAGTATCTCAACCACATTTGCGAGTACTTATTCTTAGATTCCAATCTCATCTGCAAGTTCTTTAACTACATCAGCAAGTACTTCTAGCTCTTCACCAAGTACTTCCAACTTACCTCCTAACCAAGCTAAAATTCAAGCCATGACAGCCAGATATGCTCCCTTGGTCCTACCAGCCCAGTTACATGACATGCCCTAGGATTATCAAAGAAAAATACCTCAATTTGATGCAATCATTCATTGCACTGCCCAATAGAATGTTAATAAGATGACAAACTATTTTGAACTTCATGAAATAGATGATGTTGATGTCCAAATGAGACTTTTTGCCCAAACTTTAACTGGTGAGGTTAAAAAGTGGTTTAAAGGTTTGAATGCTGGGAGTATTGCTGATTAGCAGTTTTTCATAGATTATTTCTTAATAGATGGGAAAATAAGAAAAATCCACTACAAATATTATTTGAATTTGAAAATATAAAAAGGGCACCAAATGAAACAGTTGAAGATTATTGTACTAGATATAACAATATTTATAATGAAATTCCTGCTAATCTTAAACCTCCTCCAGATGATGTCCTTATCAAATTCCCTGATGGATTTGATACAGATATAGCCTATCAATTAAGAGAGAGAAATATAGATACCTTAGAGCAGATGCAGAGTAATGTTGTTAGTGTAAAGGAAAATTTGTTAGCAAAGAAAGCCAGATTAAGAAATGAGAGAAGAGTAACAATAAAAGAGGAAACATCTACTTCAGATTTAAAAATAGATCAATTAGCAAAAAAAATTAGAGAGAATGATGGATAGGTTAGATAATATGGAAAGGAAGCCACCGTGGGATAACCAACAAGGACCTCAAATTAGAAATCCCAATTTCAGGAAAAACACCAATACTAGAAAATATAGAGAATCAACAGCTAACCAAACAATAAGACCACCTTTCCAAGAGAACTATGCTGAAATTTCTCATCAAAATGAATATGATGAAGAAACCATTAATCTAATGGGAATTAATAAAGATAACACCATTTTTCTTAAACAAGAATAACATGAGTTATATGAATTACAACAACTCCAATTAGATTCTAGTGAGTATTTTGATTACAAGCAAGGTTATGAGTTTACAACCAATGAAGTTCATAAGAAATATAACCTTAGGAGTAAGAAAAATGTAGAGCCTTCTATTAAGAAATATGACCAAACACAACAAAGAAAACAGTAGAGGATCCTACCACTAAAGTTATGCAAATTCTCCCTAGGGAAACCAAGCAAAATTCTAGTCCAACTCAAAAAGTTTCAAGTCCTAAAATTTCACCTAGTCCCAAGATTGTTGACATAACAGATGATGTTGTCCAAACATCAACATATTCTCAAAAAATTGTTGTTGCCAAGACAACTAATTCTTCTAAAACATCAATTTCAGACTCCAAAACAACTATTGTTGATCCAAAATAAGCTGATCCCAAAGCTGCCTCTGCTAAAGCAGTTGTTGAAAATAAAAAATATGCAAAAACATCTACTGCTTCTCAAACTGTCACTAAAAAGAAAACCAAAAATATTAAGACAGTAGAAATACAAACAGAAAATGAGAAAACAAATGTAGAAAAAGAATACAAACCTACCCAAACTACAGTTACAAGAAAAGAGATAATTCAGCTAGGAAAATCACAGGCACCATTTGATATCCAAGATGAAATTGCCAAATTAAAGATACCAATTCCTTTGACAGAGTTGGTAAAACATGACCTATACAAAACACCTATCATTGAAACTTTAAATATGAATGATGGAGAAGATACAATAAATCTAAGTGATGATCAACCAGAATTAATCTTTGGTCCTGATGTTAATGGGAAACACCAATATGGAGCAGTTCCACCTTTCTACATTAGCTTAACTGTTCATGATCAGATTTTACATAATGAAATGCTAGATTTAGGGGCCTCACGCAATTTACTGCCAAAAGCAATAATGGAAACCTTGAATTTAGAAATCACTAGACTGTTGGGAAAAATACTGAGAGGGGGGGGTGAATCAGTATTTAGGGCAGACAATGAAACTTTTATTTTTCCTTCATAAAACTCATACGCTACTTTCCTGAAGGCAACCAGCGTATATACGCGGATATCCTTTACTGAACTCGCGTATGCTCAGAGATCTAATTATGCATTCAATTCTTAACTCAGATCATTACTTTATTCATTCATCAGATATTTCAGAAAATAGTAAACAGGTGCAGAAAGAACAGAATAATCATCACACATAGGCAACACACATGAACACCAGGATTTTTAGGTGGAAACCCAATTCGGGAGAAAACCACCGCTGTCGTCGTCTCAGCCTTCAAAATTATATTATTGAGAAAACTTCTTACAACATGTACTGGTGCAGATTCATACCCGCATGCAGGCACCCACCTGTAGAAGGCTACAATCTTCTCTCGTTTACCAGCCTCACCTGGAAGGGAGCAACAACCCCCTGCACTCATTTACCAGCCTCTCCTGGAAGGCAGCCACTACCCCCTGATATTCACACCAGCCTCTACTGGCAGAAAGCTTCTTCTTTCAGACTGAAGGCTTCAACCCTCAGATTCACTGCAGACCACGTTTCATCAATTTTCAAACTGGATCAAAACAGATTCAACACAACCCTTTACTTCTCAACAAACATTCTTGCCCAATGCTTCATACAGAATAGTGAGACCACTGTAACCAGACATCAGAGACAACCCAGACTTTAGAATAGATATGCAGAAACACATTCACCCTTTAAGCTACTGTTGGTTCAGATACCATACGCGCTTTTCATTAAGAGGATCAGCGTATGTACGCGCTGTCAATGAAGAGAAACCGCGTATACATTTGTACACTTTTCAGAGAAACCCTGACTGCCCATACACGCTTTTCATTAAGCATATTCACGTATACACACGCTTTTTATTCACTGAACCTGCATATATATTTGAGAAAGATAGGTTTTACAAAACATATTAGATCTATGAACTTACCCAGATTTCTTCAACATATTTGCGCCAAGTATTCTTCACTTCTTTTCAGATCATCCTTGAGATTCTCATTTATAGATCTAGAGATCTTGAACCTTCTTTATGAACAGAGGTGCACCATAGACTTCAGATCTATCAATTAAGAACAGAGTTCAACCATGCAGATATACTTCAGAGTTAAGTATTCAATAAAACCCAGACCACTTGCACACACTTTGCACAATGATTTTCTTCTCCTTATATAGGGTTACCCTTCATCAATACCATGAGTCAAAACCACATAACTTCCAATGGTATTCCTGGACAGGATCACATAGGCGAACCATCATTCAATACAATGGGTCAATACCATGGTAGTTACCCCTGGTTTTACAAATTTAGAGTGCTTTTTCCCATATACGACTTCGCACGTTTTTTCCGCGTGCATACGCTACTTTGTCTAGACAAATCCGCGTATGCCTTAAGACATACTCTTTTCATCATGTTCTGGCACATACTGACATTCCTTCCATCATTACCTTCTGTACTCATTGTAGATACATCAGATTTACATCATTTAACAAGTTCATCAAGACACATTCCATCAAGGACAACTTCATCAAGTAGGTTGCCATCATCTTCATCAAGTGGGTTGCCATCAAGGACAACACTCTGCATCATATTGCCAACAATCTCCCCCTTTGGACTTGATGGCAACCACGATGGTGTTTGATCACCACATCAGATAGGTACATTAAGCATAATGATTTTCTCCCCCTATTCAAACACCATGTCACATGTCACTCTCCCCCTTTGACATCAAGGGCAAAGGGCGGACCAAAACCAACACAAGGTTTTTCTCCTTATGTAGAAAGAAGTGCTTTGCAGATCTGAAGTGCACTGAAGTTACCATGCTCCCCCTGAGTTCAAGCTGAATCTTCAAACATATTTTACAATGAAGTACACGACTCTATGACCTTCCTATCACCAAGGACTCATACTTACATCACAGATCCAACCAAGTGGATTTACATATGAGACTCAAGTACCCGACCAAGTTGGTTTAGAGATTTGAACAAGTCCTTACATGACTGAATATTACAAATTTACATCATGGGTCTCAACATGCCCTTTTTCAACCAATTACAAAAATGACATTTTGTAACAAAAACCAACAAGATCTCAAGAAAGAGATTATATTTCAGAATCATCATACTGCCAACAATGCATTATACTCAGCAAGGCTAATGCTCCCCTTGAAACAGTGCATCCAAGTCTCCTTTCTATATGACCAAGGCTCCTCCTTAGCTTGTGCAACCTGAACACTTTCAATCAGCAAGTCATCAAGGCATCTTTACCCAATAATAGAGAATGAAACAGATATATAAGAACTGGAACACCACCAGAGACATCAAACAGCATCAAAGATACCAAACAGCATTGAGAAATGCTGACCCCAATCAAAAATTGTCAGCAACCAACCATACGTGGCTTTCTGTGTATAAACTCGCGTATATACGCGACTGTCTTTAAATAAACCCGCGTATCCAATTTAATCTTCTGAATTTAATCAGATATGATCTTCTGAGAGGCAGAGACAACACCCAGCTTTTGTCTGAGATATTTGAACGCTTCCCTGGGCAGAGGTTTGGTAAAAATATCAGCAACTTGTTCTTTGGAGGGAACATACTCTAACTTCACCTTTTGTTCAAGCACTTGTTCACGTAAGAAGTGATACTTGATGGGGATGTGCTTGGTCTTTGAATGCATAACAGGATTCTTTGAGATACTGATGGCACTTGTATTATCACACATAATGGAGATAGGAGAAGTAAATTTGATTTGAAAATCTTCCAAGGTTTTCATCATCCAAAGGAGTTGAGTGCAACAAGATGCGGCAGCCACATATTCTGCTTCAGCAGTAGATAAGGCAATATAACTTTGCTTCTTACTGAACCAAGATACCAACCGGGGCCCCATATAGAATGCACCACCACTTGTGATTTTCTGATCATCAACATTTCCAGCCCATTCTGCATCAGTGTAAGCATGTAGAGTAAGATCAGCATTCTTTGGATACCATAGTCCAAAGTCTTGAGTTCCTTGTAGATATTTGAATATTCTCTTGACAGCCTGAAGATGAGACTCTTTTGGATTAGCTTGAAATCTTCCAACAATTCCAACAGCATGCATAATATCTGGTCTGGTCCCTGTGAGATAAAGTAGGCTTCCTATCATTGATCTGTGTTCTGGTTGATTCACCGTGGGAGAATCATCATGAGAACTGAGATTGCATCCGGTTATCATTGGTGTACTTACAGGTTTGCATTCTTCCATGCCATACTTCTTCAGAATTTGCTTAAGATATTTTTCTTGTGATAGGAATATACCATCTGTAGTTTGATGCACTTATAAGCCAAGAAAGAATGTTAGTTCACCTAGTAGGGACATTTCAAATTCTTGTTGCATGACAGAAGAAAATTTCTGACTCATAGATTCTTCATTACTCCCAAAAATGATATCATCAACATAAACAACCACAATCAATAGTTTATCATTTTCAGTCTTTGTGTATAAGTTGCTATCAGCAGACCCCTTTGAAAATCCTTGTTGATGAAGATATCTGTCAAGATGATAATACCATGCCCTTGGAGCTTGTTTGAGACCATATAGAGCCTTTTTAAGTTTACAAACAAGATTCTTATCATTTCCCAATATGAATCCTTCTGGATGTTCTATATAAAATTCTTCTTCTAGATCACCATTGAGGAATGCAGATTTGACATCCATTTGATAAAATTTGATTTGTTGAGAACTTGAAAAAGCAAGAAACATTCTTATGGCTTCAAGTCTAGCTACAGGAGCAAAAGTTTCTTCAAAGTCTATACCTTCTTGTTGAGTATATCCTTTGCAAACCAGTCTAGCTTTGTTTCTTATAACATCCCCATTCTCATTTAACTTGTTCTTGAATATCCATTTAGTTCCAATGACATTTTTATCATGTGGTCTTGGTACCAATTCCCAAGTGTGATTCTTTTCAATTTGATCAAGCTCTTCATTCATGGCTTGAATCTAACATTCATCTTTGCAAGCTTGATTGACATTGTGTGGTTCAATTGTGGATAGAAATGCCAGATAGCTAGAAGATCCCACAAGAGTCCTCCTTGTTTGTACACCTGATTCCTTGTCTCCCAAAATTTGAGATTCAGGATGATTCTTTTGAACATATCTGGATGGAGCCTTTTCAGATAAATCATCTTCAGGTTCTTCATTGGATCCATTGTCTATATCATTTCTATTTGATGTAGAAGGACAAAAGTCATCATCATCTTCTTCTGTTGTTTTTTTTTCTTCTTTAGGAGCTGCAGGAGACTCATCAATAACAACATCAATACATTCAACAATCTTTCGAAGCATTTTATTGTAACATTTGTATGCTCTTCTTGTAGATGAGTAACCAAGAAGTATCCCTTCATCTGATCTAGGTTCAAACTTTCCAAGCTTTTCATAATTATTTTTGATAAAGCATTTACTTCCAAAAACTCTAAAATGCTTCACAGAGGGAGAATTACCATACCAGAGTTGATATGGAGTTTTGTCACTATTTACCCGAACATGTGCCTTGTTGAGAATGTTTGCTGCTGTATGTGCTGCTTCTCCCCAGAACATGTCAGGAGTTCCAGAATCATCAAGCATAGCTCTAGCCATTTGTTGAATTGTTCTATTCATTCTTTTTGCTACGCCATTTTGTTGTGGAGTGCCTGCTACAGAGAACTGTCTTTTTATGCCATGTTGTTCACAAAATTCAAAGAATTCATTTGATGTATATTCTCCTCCTCGATCAGATCTAAGACACTTGATTTTTAGATCTAATTCATTTTCAACCAATGCTTTGAAGATCTGAAATTTCTCAAATGTTTCATCTTTGTGTTTAAGCAACCCAATCCAACACATTCTAGAGAAATCATCAATAAATAAGATATAGTATTCTTCTCCACGTGGTGAATTTTTCCTCATAGGTCCACATATGTCAGTATGAACGAGTTCAAGAGGCCTATTTGATGAACCCTCTTTGGCATTGAATTGTACTCTGGTCTGTTTACCGAATTGGCAAGATTTGCATATGATGCTCTTTGGTAGATTAATATTGGGAAGACCACGAACTGCTTTAAGTCTGCTTGATTTGTTGATTTGAGAGAAGCTTAGATGCCCCATCCTTCTATGCCATAGCCAATTTTCTGAATATTTACTTAAATAACATTGATCTTTGCAGTTCTTCAATACATAGAGGTTGTTTGGAGTTCTTTTTCCTTTGATAATGGTTTTACCTGTATCAAGATCACGTACCACACATTCTTTTGAACTAAAGACAAATTCAGTTCCTTAATCACACATTTGACTTACACTTAACAGGTTATGTCTTAATCCATCCACATACATTACATTATTAGCTTTCACCTTTTCTTTTAGAAAAACAGACCCTTTTCCCTTAATAACAGCAGGTGTATCATTTCCAAAAGTAACATTATTTTCCTTTTCTAAGGCATCATATGCATGAAGTTTTTTTTTGTCACCTGTCATATGTTTTGAGCATCCGCTGTCAATATACCATCGATTTTCTTCACCTTCTGCAAATAAAGCTATGCCACAATTTTCAACCTATTTTTCCTTCTTTTTCCAAACTTTGGAACTTGAAGGAACATGTTCTTTTGGCTGTATTTTGCTCCTGCATTCAGATTCTTCCTGGCCAAAGTTATTGCAATAAGCACATTCAACTTCATTTTGAAGAGGAGAAAAGTTGTTATAGACATTCTTCCTTGGTTCAATATCCATCCTTTTCTTTCTTGCTTCTCTTGTCATGATGGTTTTATATGCAACACATTGAACAAATTTATGACCAAAATTGTGACATGAGAAACATTGTCCATTGAAGTAGAAATTTCTGCGATCATAAACTCTTCTATTTGAATTTACCTGTTGGTTGTAGCCCTTTTGAAAATTATCCCTGTTAGTGTTCCTTGTATCATGATTTACCTGTAAAGTTTCTTTATTCCATTGCTGAGTGGTTGAATGAAGTAAACCAGTTGTAGTTGCTTTTAGGTAATTTGGAGCTGAGGCCTGAGAAGATTCTCCTGTATATCCAAGACCTGTCTTTATAAGAGGAGACCGTTGTACCTTGATAATTTCATCTAAGGTTTCTGAACCTTTAGCAAATATAATATTGAGATTCTTCTCTTTCTCATGATCTTTTCTTATCTTTACTACTTCACACTCTAATTCTCCAATGCGTTTTTCCTTTTCTTCAAGCTGATTTTCAAGAGTCTCTATGATTATGTTCTTTTCTTCTAGACTTATTTTAAGTTGATTGTTTTCTTCAAGAAAATCCTTGTCCTCTAGAGCATCCACAAAAGTATCATTAGATTCAAAAGCCATGAGAAGTCTAAGATCTTGTTCACATTCTTCCTCACTATCAGATAGCCCATCACTGTCTTCATTAGTATAGTAACTTTTCTTAGTGCTAGATCTGTTCTTATTCCTTCTTGCTACTTCTTTCCCTTTAGCAGATGTTTCTTTATAAGGACACTTTGCAGCATAATGACCAACTCTTCCACATTCAAAACATTTGAAAGGAAGCTTACCTCTAAATCGTCCTATGCCAAGTTGAAGTTTCTTTACAAAATTTGCCTCATCCTCTTCTGAGATATATCCTGATCCTTCTGCCTTTTGAACTTATTTCCCTTTTGTAGAAGCTTTAAAAACAGCTTCTTTGACTTCAGATGGTCCTCCTCTCCTCATTTCTTATGCAGTCATTATGCCATGAAGTTGCACCACAATAAGAGTTTGAAGATCTTGTTTTTCTTCAAGAGCAGAGACTTTTGATTCAAATTTTTCCGTTAGAGATCTTAAGATTTTCTCAACCAAGGTAGATTCAGTTATTGTTTCTCCCAGATTTCTCATACGATTTACAACATCATCAAGACGTAAACAGAAACTGGCAACACTCTCATCACTATGCATTTTTAAATTTTCATATTCAATTCTGAGAGTTTGAAGTTTTTCACTTTTTACCTTTTCATCACCTTCATAACTTAGAATGATTTTGTCCCAAATTTCTTTTGCTATATTCAGCTGCATGACTTTGAAAAATTCAGCTTCAGTCAGGCTTCCGGTTAGAGCATTCACCGCCTTTGCATTTGATTCATAATCCTTCCTTTCAGTTGGATCTGTAGGTATAGTAGCTGGATATTGATATCCTTGTACAACAATGGCCCATATATCTGCTCCCATAGACTGAAGATATGATCTCATCCTTATTTTCCAGAAGATTAAATTGCTTCCATTGAAGAGTGAAGGCTTGATAGATGGTGTTCCCTCATGATTGCTCGTCTTGCTTGATCTTCCTTCTAGCGGTTAAGCCTTTTCAGAAGGACCTACTCTGATACCAATTGTTGGGAAAAATACTGAGAGGGGGGGGGGGGGGGTGAATCAGTATTTAGGGCAGACAATGAAACTTTTATTTTTCCTTCATAAAACTCATACGCTACTTTCCTGAAGGCAACTAGCGTATATACGCGGATATCCTTTACTGAACTCGCATATGCTCAGAGATCTAATTATGCATTCAATTCTTAACTCAGATCATTACTTTATTCATTCATCAGATATTTCAGAAAATAGTAAGCAGGTGCAGAAAGAACAGAATAATCATCACACATAGGCAACACACATGAACACCACGATTTTTAGGTGGAAACCCAATTCGGGAGAAAACCACCGCTGCCGTCGTCTCAGCCTTCAAAATTATATTATTAAGAAAACTTCTTAAGACATGTACTGGTGCAGACTCATACCAGCACGCAGACACCCACCTGTAGAAGGCTACAATCTTCTCTCGTTTACCAGCCTCACCTGGAAGGGAGCAACAACCCCCTGCACTCGTTTACCAGCCTCTCCTGGAAGGGAGCCACTACCCACTAATATTCACACCAGCCTCTACTGGCAGAAAGCTTCTTCTTTCAGACTAAAGGCTTCAACCCTCAGATTCACTGCAGACCATGTTTCATCAATTTTCAAACTGGATCAAAACAACTTCAACACAACCCTTTACTTCTCAACAAACATTCTTGCCCAATGCTTCATACAGAACAGTGAGACCACGGTAACCAGACATCAGAGACAACCCCGACTTCAGAATAGATATGCAGAAACACATTCACCCTTTAAGCTACCATTGGTTCAGATACCATATGCGCTTTTCATTAAGAGGATCCGCGTATGTACGCGTTGTCAATGAAGAGAAACCGCGTATACATTTGTACACTTTTCAGAGAAACCCTAACTTCCCATATGCGCTTTTCATTAAGCAGATTCTCGTATACACGCGCTTTTTATTCACTGAACCTGCGTATATATTTGAGAAAGATAGGTTTTACAAAACAGATCAGATCTATGAACTTACCCAGATTTCTTCAACAAATTTGCGCCAAGTCTTCTTCACTTCTTTTCAGATCATCCTTGAGATTCTCATTTATAGATCTATAGATCTTGAACCTTCTTTATGAACATAGGTGCAACATAGACTTCAGATCTATCAATTAAGAACAGAGTTCAACCATGCAGATATACTTCAGAGTTAAGTATTCAATAAAACCCAGACCACTTGCACACCTTGCACAATGATTTTCTTCTCCTTATATAGGGTTACCCTTCATCAATACCATGAGTCAAAACCACATAACTTCCAATGGTATTCCTGGACGGGATCACATAGGCGAACCATCATTCAATACAATGGGTCAATACCATGGTAGTTACACCAATGGTATTCCTATTTATTCTACACCTACTGATATGGATTCATTCATTTTATGTAATTCTGAAACTGGAATTGAAAACAATACTGAACTAAAACAGAAAAACAAAGCACTAGACAGTGAAAACATTTTTCATGAATCATTGTGGCACCGAGATTTTGATGGATTAGTTAATAAATTAGGAGCAGGAGCAGGAGTTTGGATACACAATATGAAAAAAAATCATGTAGAAGGTCGTGCTTTTAGATTAAATTTCAAATGTACAAATAACATGGCTGAATATGAAACTCTTATTTTAGGACTGCAGATTGTTAGGAATTTAGAAGTCAAAAGAGTGTCAATTATGGGAGACTCAGAGTTAATTGTGAAATAGATAACTGGAGAATATTTTGTATATAATCCAAGGTTAAGCCAATATAGAGATACTGTTTTAGATCTGATTAAGGAACTACTTGAATGTGATTTTGCTGCTATTCCTAGAAAACAGAATATGCAAGCCCATGACTTAGCTAATTTTGCTAGTACCTGTAATATGCCATTTCAACAAAATCACAAATACAGAACAAAAGTTAAACACAGACCTACAATACCAAACAATCTTAAATATTGGCAAATATTTTCACAGGATGAATAGATTTATCATTTCATGAACAATGAAGGAGAATTTCAAGGTTGTAATATAGACACAGATTCTACAATAGATCAAAACATAGACAGTAAGATTGATTTAAATAATGTAGATGTAAATAAATTAAATTTTGCTAAACCCACTAAATTTAATCAAGTAGACATAGACAATTTAGAGAAAGTAGAGATTGAAGAGTTAGTAGATGATGATTCTGACATTTTAAACCTCAAAGACAAGTTTTTACCTAAGGGATTAGCCCCTTTAGAAGACCTGTTTGACTCTAATGATGTTTCAAGGAAACCCAAGATGGAGCCATTAAGATCTAATATTGAGGAATGTAATATAGGAACAGAGTTAAAACCTAAGATGATTAAACTTTCAAAAGCTTTACCTCATGAAGAAAAAGTAAAATACATATCTTTGTTTAAGGAATTTCAGGATGTATTTTCCTGGAGTTATGAGGACTTAAAATCTTACGACACTAGTATAATATAACATAAAATACCCATAAAATAATATCAAAAAACTTTTAAACAAAAGCTTAGAAGGATCAATCCTATTTTTATGCCTTTAATAGAGAGAGAGGTTAAGAGAATGTATGAAGCCCAAATAATTGAACCAATCAGATATTCTGATTGGGTTTCCAATCTAGTTCCCACCAGGAAAAAGACAGGAGAAATCAGACTGTGTGTTGATTTTAGAAATTTAAATAAAGTGTCCTTAAAAGACAACTACCCTTTACCCAAGATGGATCACATTTTATAGAGGGTGATTGGTTCTTCCATAATTTCATTACTTGATGGATTCTCTGGATATAACCAGATTCTAGTCCAACCAGAAGATCATCCTAAAACTGCTTTTACTACTCCATGGGGCACTTTCATGTATGTGAAAATGCCTTTTGGATTAATGAATGCAAGAGCCAATTTTCAAAGAGATATGGATATAGCCTTTTCTAAATAGATTCATGAATTCCTTGTGATTTATTTAGATGATATCAATATATTTTCAAACACTGATAATGAACATTTAAACCATCTTAGACAAGTCTTTCTTAAATGCAGGAAATTTTTCATCTCTCTAAATCCTAAAAAGACTTTATTTCGACTAGAAGAAGGTAAATTACTAGGACATATCATGTCTAAAGAGGGAATTAGGATAGACCCAGCCAGAATAGAGGCCATTCTAAACATTAGTCCTCCTAGGAATATTAAAGAATTACAAGCTTTCTTAGGTAAAATGAAATTTCTCAGAAGATTCATCTCAAATCTTTTTGAAATAATTAGAGAACTTAAAAATATGTTGAAAACGATTCAGTACTTAAATGGACTATGGAGGCAAAGAGATCATTTGAAATTTAAACAAGCCTTGACAAAGACACCAGTCCTTATAAGTCTTGACTTTAAAAAAGATTTCATTATTTTTCTTTTGCTTCAGAACACACTATTGCTGCAGTTTTACTGCAGAAAAATGATTAGGGATATGAGAAACCCATTTCTTTCTTTAGAAAGTCAATTAGAGATGCTTCTTTAAAGTATAACATAATGGAAAAGCAAGCACTAGTTTTAGTGAAAGCTATCAAAGATTTGAGTGTACATTATGCATTCACATATCATTGCTTATGTTCCAAATGCAGTTGTAAAGGATATTCTAACACAGAATGGGCCTAATGGTAAAAGAGGCAATTGGATTGCTACCATTTTGGAATATGACATAGAAATCAAACCCAACAAACTCATAAAAGGTCAAGGTTTAGCCAAACTCATGGCTGCATCAAATTTTCATGCTTTAGATATTAATTTTATTTCCTAAATAGATGATCAGGAAGAGATGGCGACTCCAGAGATTAGTGAAGCCTTTTCAGACTCACCATGGTATGCAGATATTGTATTTGTATCACTGAATTTACAAGCTCCTCCTGGATTATCAAGAACTAAAGCTACATTTTTAAAGTTAAAGAAAATAAGATTTTGTATCATAGACAATATACTATTTTGGAAAGATCATGGTGGAACTTTATTGAATTTTTTACTTAAAGAAGAAGCTGATAAAGTTTTGGAATAATTTCATGCAAGTGATTGTGGGGGACATCTCTACTAGAAGACTACTGGAGATAAAAACTTGAGAGCTGGTTTTTATTGACCTACCTTGTTTGCAGATGTAAAAAAGTATGTGACCTCCTGTCACAAGTGCCAAATATTTGAAGGAAAGAAAAAGCTGCTACCTTTGGCCTTAAAGCCCATCTTGATAGAAATTCCTTTTCAACAATGGGGTCTTGAGTTCATTGGTGAAATTCACCCTCCATCCTCGGCCCATCACAAGTGGATTTTGACAGCCATATACTATTTCACTAAGTGGATAGAAGCTATACCTTCCAGGAAAGCCACTAACATTTTCATAATCTCATTTTTAGAAAAAAAATATTATCAAGATTTGGATGCCCCAAAAAGATAATCACTAATAATGTAGCAGCATTCAAGTCCAAAAATATAATTGATTTCTGTCACAAATACGACATTACTCTTGGCCATTCTACTGCATATTACCCTCAAGGTAATGGCCTTGCTGAATCCTCCAATAAAAGACTTGTGAACATCATCAAGAAACTACTTGAAGATAATAAGAAAACTTGGAACAAGAGGTTAGTGAATGCCTTATGGGTTGATAGACTTACCACAAATAAATCTATTGGTACATCCCCTTACCAGCTTGTTTATGGGATGGATGATGTTTTTCCATTTTCCTTAGGAGCACCAATAATGAAGATAATACAAGAACTACAAGTTGAAACCAATGATATCCAAAGAAGGATTAACCAAACCATACACTTGCAGCAAACCAGAGAAGAGGTTTATCTTAAGTCTCAAGTTGTCCAAGAAAATATTAAAAATATTTTTGACAAGAAGAGTAAGGAAGATGATTTATATATAGGTGAAAAATTTATAAATGGGATTCAAGGAGAGAAGAGAAAGGTAAACATGGGAAATTTGATTTCCTATGGAAAGGACCTTATGTTATTTATGGTTACAGAGGTAACAATGCTTTATTTTTGAAAGAGATGGATGGATCAGATCTGCTAGGTGGACCTTTCAATGGTAGAATGCTGAAGCATTACTACTCTTTAGAATAAAAAATAGTTCACTTTGTTTACTTTACTCATTGTACATAACATTGCAGATTTAAGATTGGATTGGATGTTTTTCCTAGCAAAGTTGAAGCCTGGAGATAAGGCCCTAAGATTTGAAGGAGAAAACATCATAAGTATGAATAATTGCAGAGCTCAGAAAGCATTTCCAAGGTCAGCACAGTCAAAATTCGAAGGCTACTAGTCTCAAAGTTCTTGACATTTCACCAAGAAATGCCATCCCCATGTGGAGCCACTGTTAGAGTCCTATAATAATAAGATCCATAATTTCTGAATTTACTTTGATTAGTCTTGTAATATGTACATACTTTGCTTTCTACAAATCTTTTTCCATATTAGAAAAATAAAATAAAAAATGTAAAGAGGGTAAAAGTCCTAAAAGAAAAATCAAAGCATTTAAAAGAAAAAAGATCAAAAAAGAAAATAGAAAATGGACCCCAAACAAAAAGAAATAGAAAATAAAACATAAAAGTGATGCAAATCCAAATGCCACTACTGTTACTTGTTACTCCAAAATAAATTATTATGTGTAGCTTGTTCAAAATGCCATAATCCATGATAAGTTAAATAGCTTAATCTTGACTTTTTCATGCTTTAAATTTCATGTTATTAGATAGAGAATACAGATATTGCCAAATAGTTTAATCTTGGCAGATCAGTAGTTAGGTAGAGAATAAATAAGGAGCTCAACAGTTTAATCGAAGCCCTTGGAAGAAATAATGATAGAATTAGTTAGTTTGTTGTTTTTAAAAGAAAAATGAACAAGGGTTTGCAAGCTCAAATGCACCCAAGTAAAATGAAGAAAAAATGTTAGGGTAGCATAAGCGTAGGAAGAAGTCGTTTTACAATCATGGATAAGCAAAAATTGGGTCAATTTAGTCACTAACTTCCTTCAAATAGTCATTTCCATTGTAAAAATACTTCATCCCCTACATTTTGATTATCTCCCCTTCATTTTCTCTTTTTTCCATCATCATTCAGTTTCAAAAATACCATTTTCCTAAGTATAAAACTCATTTTACTTTAGGGAAAGTAAAATCCTATAAATAATTCCCCTTTTAACCCAAATATACCCAAAAAAAACCCATAAAAACATTTTATCCTAAGTTTAAAGGTAAAAATATTATATTGGGACTCTTAACTATGAAACTTATCCCTTTATTTTATATTTTACATTAAACTTAGTTTATTTCTCATCACAATTTATTATTAACATGTTAACTTATATATTAGCCCCTTATTTACCTTGAAAAGACCTATATTATATTAAACCCTTTTAATATTATTCCCACCCATATTTTAAAGTTTTAGCCTATGTTTTATTCCCCACGTGATTATTATTTCCCACTCCCATAGGTTAAACTATTCTTATATATAATACCCCGCCTATGTTAACATTACACATACATGCATTATATTGGTTATATAACACTCTACCCGCCTATCCTATTTCATATCTAAACTATGTATTAAAAACTTAGATTTTAATACATTTTAACACTCCCACCGCATACATTTCCTAGTCCCCATGCCTTTTCAAACCCCGCAACTTCATCACTTAATCTCAACCGTTCGTACCTTTCCGCCAGATCTAACGATGATCATTCCATATCACAGATTTCATTGCACAGTCAATAACCAAATCAAAATTTGCGATAAAATTTGTTTTGAGCCTTCCTCTCTCCTCCACACGTCACATTTTTGTTGGATCACATCTATTCAATCAAAACCATTTACCACCTTTTGTTGTTGCGAAAACTGCTGGCAATAATTCCCTCCCCTGCGCCCAAACCGCCAATGATTTGAATTGACAAGAAATAAATACATTCACTATTTAAACAAATTCTTTATAAAAACAACTGAATGCACTCATTTCATGCCTTCCGTTACCATTTTTGTTTGTAAAACCTTCCTAGACCGAGAAAACAATGTCATCGCCTCTGTTTTACCTCAAAAACAAACAAAGCTCGTCAAAAACAATTGCTACAACACTGCAGAAGCATCTAGACTGCATATAAAGGCTAGAAGAAGCATTTGAAAGCTTTCAAAACCTAGCAAACCCTTCTTCACAACATACAATCCGAATTTTACAGGTATTCTTCAGAAAAAGTGATTCATCCATCATTCTGAAAGAATTATACTGTTAATTGAAACCTTATAAAGCTTGTATGCCTTAAAGAATGCCCTTTTTCTTCAGAAATTCTTCAGATAGACAAAACCCTAAGCGTTTCCACAATTTCTGAAAACCTTGATTTGTTTTAAAATAAAGTCTGATTGATTTTAAGCCATCTGCAGACTTAAAAATCCCTCTGAAGACCTCCAAAGCCTTTATATAGTACATAGAAACCTTTTTTTCATAAGGTTTGATGTTTTAGGATTGTTTCATTAGAAAAAATTTAGTGTAAACCCTTAATATATTTTGTTGAGTCTATAAAGGTCAAGAAACTGATTTTTGATATAGAATTGACAGTTTGAGTCAGAGTAACTAGAATTATATTGTTTGATTTCCAAAATAGAACCTCTATTATATTTAAAGTCCTTCGATAAATTGTTTAATCTTACAGAAGCCTTTCACAAGCCTAAAAATAGAGTTTTAAAGATCAAGAGTGTTTAAATTGATAAATCAAACCTAACAATGGCATCCAAAAGCACTGTTGTGATAAACCCTCTACAAACTCCTGTTGTAGATGTAGAAAATAATCCCTTGGCGGATGTAGACTTCAAAATCACAGATCTTGTAATAGAGTTTAACCTCCTTGTGCTCCACTGCTGGAGATAAGAGAAATCCTTGGACCAAGCAAATGATGTGCTTATTTGGGAACCAAATTTTCTTAAGTATGTTGTTCCTCAAACCCATCAATGCCGAGAAGCTATCAAATTATTCCAATATCATTATTCTCCAGATCAAAGTGCCATTATCAATTCTGAAAAATAAGTATTGTTTACCATAACTACTGAATCTATCAACCAGATGTTTCAATTACAACTTGAGCCTAATGAAGTGCCTTTATCAATTGAAGCCCTTACCAAGTTCTATTTGGAGTTTGATTTTCCTAAAAGATTTCAAAATTTTCAAAATTTCATGTCTTCTTATGTGGAAATCCCTAAGCTCAACCCTCCATACTCATCTTCTAAATTCTCAGAAAGAACCAGAAACATTATTTCCATGTTGTATTTTATACTTGGATATTTCATAGATGAACATGTTGATGCATCAGTACTTGGTTTCTTGTCCATTTTTTTACCTAGCCAGCCCCTTGCAATTATCTACAATTTTTCCCAGTATATTGCTGATAGTGTCCATGAACAACTAGTCAAACTGCATACTGAAGGTGTCTTTAGGTATACTTAATTTCTTTTCCACATGTTTCTTTATTTCTAGTCTAAAAAGTTCCCTATAGCTCTACAGAAGATGGATGTGGAAGGAAATCCCCAATCTATTGTATTCTGGACTTCCTTGATCAGGAAGGAGTTAGATGATTTTACTTATGTAGAGTTTACAGATTCTTTTATCCATCCATTGGTAAATTTTCTAAATAACAGTGTGCAACCTAGGATGAGCAATTAGATTAAGAAAGTTTTACAATTTTCTGAACAAAGCAGAATAGGTGATTGGTATTTCTACCAAAATCACACTAAAATCAAAGTCTATGGGTCAAAGCTGATTCCCTACAAGTTGCCAAAATACCTCCCCATGAGGTTGCTTTCTTTAGAGTATATAAGGCAGATTTTGTGTTGGGTGTGGAACCTAATTATCTTGTTTATTTTGTATCACAGCATTGGACCCTTGTACCTTAATGGGGTGGCAATGCCACCCGTAATTAAACATTTCCTAGGGGGTCTAAGGGGGGGCAGCTGCTAGTTTATGGAGCCCCCCCTTGCGGGGGGTTTCAGGGGCAGTGCCCCTGAAGCTAAAAACATGTAAAATTTCCTTGTAAAAGTATAGTAATTTCTAGTCAATCTGGGTCGTTCATTAGGCAGATGATCAGATGGTAGAAGTTATGTTTAGTTTAGGGTTTTTTTCCCTAGAAGGCAACCCCTCGCTTGTATGAGGGCATTGTATTGTAGTTGTGTATTTCATGTGTATTCTCAGAGAGAGAAACAGATAGGGAGACTGTGAGAGAGAATAAAGGAAATTACAGCGGATATGTTGTAGGTTGTGTCTCTTCATTTTGTTGGATAATATAAAGGAAGGACTAGTTGTTCGGGGTGGACGTAGCCCAAACTGGTTGAACCATGTATATCTGTCTCTCTGGTTTTATGTGTTTTGTGTGCTTGTGTTTTCCACATATTTTATGTGTTGCATTGCTCTGTAATATATAATTTACTAACATTTTGAACTCAGATGCTCTAAATTTCTTGGCTGCAAAGAAGAAAACCCAATTTAAATTGAAAAATCAAGTTGGTCCTTTTATATGTAATAACAGAGAAGCAGGTCCAGAGGTAGAAAATAAACTAAAGGAGTTCAAGTTCGGCAACAGTTTTCTTTGATATTATGATCCCTATGGTATAATCAACAAAATGAGAGTTAAATTTAAATTAACTCCATACATTCATGAAAAGAAGCATGGCATTGAGAAATTCTCAAACCAAACAGAATGGTAAGAGAATACACTGGTAGAAGCTGATAAGAAAAGTGATACTAGTCACATTTTGTAGACTGTAGCTCAGGAAGACAGAGGTATAAAAAGAAACAGGGAAGAAAGCTCTTACATTGCTAAAACCACCACAGAGACCAAGTTCAAACTCAGCTACAACAAAAATCCAAAGATTAATCCAACAGATAGAGAAAAAGAGAGAGTTGAGGTTATAGACACAGAGATTCCATAGAAAGACACTGTGCCTCCCACAGTAATTGAAAATGAATAGCAACCAACCACTTCTAATACATAGTTGATCCAAAAACAACATAGTATAGAAGTGTCATCATCAAAACAGAAAAAACAGAAGGATATGGACATCAAGGAAAGGTACAAAGAGATTGAAGCTAAAAATGAAGAAATGAAGAATGAAATATACTCTCAGTACTTAAAGCAGACCCCCAGCATACAAAATAGACTGCTTTCAGCCTTTGATTACTTGTAGCATGAAGTAAAACACCTTTTCATCAACAAACCAACATTCTTCAAATACAATGAAGCTGATGAAAACTTTAGAAGGTTAAAGAATATTAAATTTCCAGAAGCTGAGTTATGGGAGAAGTTAACAGATTTATTGTAAGATCAAATTACAGTGAGGACAGAGCAAGAAAAGGTAAAAAGCAGAGTTTTTGGTTTTACATTAGCAGTAAATAGTTTTCAATAGTAAACAATTTTTCTGCAGTCAAAGAGTATCAGTTAAAAGTGTATCAGATGAAAGATGAAGATCAAAACAGATTGAAGATAAAGTTGCCAATGTGAGGGACACCTCGATTTTCCAGCTGCAACCCAAATCCAAACAACAAGCTATTTTAGTTCAATAAATATGACAGCTACCAATTAGTTAGGCAATTGTCAGTATCTTCTTGCATGAAGATATTTTATTTTCCAAGAAAAATTCCTATGTTTATTCTAGGATATTTTGTACTAGTTTTTGTATAAATACTTCATCATTTGAAGTATTGAGTGTGGATTAATTGCTAAACATTTTTGTAGCTATAATATTATGAACCTAAGGGTTTTTTGTATCAAGTTCAAGTCAACAGACTGTATCATAGGAAATAAAGCATCATATTACATGATTCATGTGTTGGGCCACTGTAGTGAAGTATTTCACTTGTCATTTTGTCAATTATCTTATGTTTTTCATCCATTCATGAATGTGTTCTAAATTTTAATGATAACGATGAATTATTATTTCAAAATTTTTTAAAAGCACTCTGTTATTGACTAATTATCATTTAAATGTTTTCTATTGATATCCAGACTAGGGAACCCTTAATTGCTCCATAATTTTGATTGACCTCTACTTTTTCACTCCTTATCCGGATTTAAGAACCCTTAATTGCTCTTTATCCCGATCAACACCCTTTCACCATCAGCCTTTGAGGATCAGAAGTGACTATGCTATCTTGACCTGTGAAAATTTACCTTTAGACCTTGATCCTGATTTGACTGCTTGACGCATTGACTCCATTTTCCCAATGGGTTACAGATCTATAACTATCCATTTGAGTTAGTGATTTTCCCACCAAACCAAATCAAAACCCCAAAACCAATTTTCCCCATATAACTAACCTAAATTTAGATATAAAAAAAAGTTAAATCTTATAGAGAGAGCCCTCTCTGAGCATTAGGAAGGCTAGATCCTAAAGCTTAAAAGTAGGTTTGTGGTTACCTCTGATATTCTTTAAACTATAATAAAAAATATCACAACTTTGAGAATTATTAGAGTGATAACAGTGGGTAATATTGATATTGGGAGAATGTCTCCCTCCTCCTTGAGCGTACCCCAAACTCTCTGCACTTTGTCAAGTCCTCCCAAGGTGCTCACCCCTCTGGAATCAATGAGCGGTGCAACTATATGTGAAGCATCTCCCATCATCTCCTGATCTAGTGGTCTCCCAGGTGGAATGCCTCCGTGTAATGAGACATCAATTTCAAGAGTAGACTGCATACATGAGTGGAATGCTTTGTCCTTTCTCTCACTGCGCAAATCAGTATGCCTCTTCTGTGCATCAATCTTCTGAAATAGATAGGGGTGTGTGTTCCTAATCATATGATGTTAGTCTTCCTCCCTATCCTCTTCTTCCTTCTTCAAGTTCTCACAATCTATCCATGATGGCACATGCTGCTCAAGGATTGTGCCCTGATCTCTGCATGTGAGATTCTTTGGAACTTCTTGCAAACATACAAGGGCTCCTCTCATTGGAGCAATTGCTCCATCTTCCTCTCCATGAGGTAATAGATTTTCTCTTGATGTGACAGTGTTGTTACCTCTTTCCTTCTCTTCCCCTTCATCATGAGTGGAGGTTACCTAATCATCATTAATAGGCCCTTTTCCTTGATCCTCTTTTGAAAAAGAGATCTCCATGTCTTCCTTTTGAGAAGAGAGCTCTTCTTGACGTGGGGATCTTGCCTCAAGCAAGGTATTCTGCAAGTTATTAACCCCCTCAACATTTTTCTTATTTTTCTGAAATGGAGTTGGGTTTATATATCCTTCCAACCCATGCAAAGGTTTTGTTTGTTTAGGCTTGTCTAGCTTATCCAAGAATGTTTCAGAATGTTTTTCATCAAACCTTTTCACTATTCTCCTAGTGAACCTTGCATAAGTAGATATATTTTCATAATTTAATGAAAAGGATTCAAATAACCACCAGGCATAAGCCTTACCTTAAAGATGAAGCATTGCTACTCTAAGGGCTTCATCTTCTGAGACTCGGTGCTACTACAAATAGGTGTCTAGCTCCTTCACCCAAGCCCTTGCTGTACTTTTAGGTGACCCATCAAAAGTAGATAGAAATAATCTACCCAAATCATGCTGCTTGCATCACTTGCTTATATTATGATTTCTAGGTCTTATATTCTCCTTGATCTTGCAAAACCCTTGGAAGTTTAGATGATCTTTGAACCTCTGAGATTGAGATTCATACTCTTGAAGATTATCACCAAGAGTCTCCTCCTTTGGTACATCTCCTTCCTCCATCTCTCTTGCTATGAACATAGGCATGGTAGATCATTGTAGATATGATTATGTGGTTGAATGTTCACACCCATAATATGAAGAACAAGAGCTTTCTTCATGTGTAAATATTCTTGAGGGATCTTCATGTCTTTCCCTCCTCATTCTCTTGATTTTTCTGTTATGCTCATGCATAGTTTGGAGAAGAAGTTCTGAAAACTTCTTTCCGTCCATTTCTCCAAATAATGGAGACTTTCCTTTGTCTCTTCCGTAAGGCTTCTATTTTCTATGAGAAGCTTCTTCTTCTTCTGATAACATAGATGTAATATCTTCACAGGCTGAGCCAAGATTATGCTCTGATACCACTGTAATATTCCCAAATGGGAAAAGCAGGAATATAGCTCATAATAATGGAAATAGCAGCAAATGATAACACATTACATATGAGCCAAATAATAGATCAATGGTATTATGTATAAAAACAATAAATACATACAAGATATTGGGGATAAAGCCCCTCATGATAGGCAAAAGAAGCCTCCAATGCCAAAATGTACCCAAAACATGTAATACACTACTACAAAAAGAATTGAAGCAAACACAACGTAGTTTTAGTGACTAATACTACATTTGGAACATATATATAAATGGATATGATAATATCATGCTCATATAGGGAAAAAAAAAATGGAGATCTATGCTCTTCAACACTTTTCCAAGGCAACCCAAGAAGGGTTTCTAGAAATACACAAAATATGAATGGTGGATCTAAAGCCCTAGGGATGAATATGCACTGCAACTAAAGCACATAGTAGGAGGTGGTTGAATCTGATGTAGATCTAAAATAACTCCTCCAAAAGGACTCTCTCAATGAAGGGTTTATCCCTTCAATGGAAAGCAAACTACTATTGCTGAGGAAACTACTATTGCTGGAAACTACTAATTCTGAGGAGAAGAACCATGTGCGGAAGGTTTCTAGATTGCTCAGAAGGATCCAGGATTTTAACCACGGATTCTACTAAAAAAAGCCAGAAAAACCCAAAAATGGTTTGGCCAAATTTTAACTTTGGATTTTCGGCCCTTTTTAGGTTGCCCACTGCAACAACTCACTAAAATAACACAAATCTAGACTGGAACTGCGCTATAGGGGATAAAATAATCTTGGATTGATGCCAAATATGTCAAATAAGCCCAAGGGGCTCCTTTATTGGCCTCCCAATGGAAGGAAACCTTCCTCCACTGCAAAACTAGCTCTGAAAACACCCAATACAATCTTCCACTGCTACACCCTGCAACTCAACACATCTCTCAACAGAAACTGTGTTGTACCACAAGACATAAGTTTGGCCTGAAACTAGAATGTGGAAATATAGTGCAAAATCTCTTCCTATGAGGCTTCTAAAGAATAAAGGTGGGATTCCCAATCAGGAACACCCTGTGCTAAATAGCACTACAATCTCAGCTAAACAGCTGAAGAAAACTTATATGTCTAAACAGACCATATAATAAAAACATAAACATATCATAACATGAATAATATGGTTGTCATCATCTTCCTTATATAAGAAATTAGCTTTATAATCCTAAGCCCCATTCATTTATGACACTACTTCCATGCAAGGTGTCTCCATCTAAAACTGCGTTGTCTCTTCATAAATGTCCACTCCTCCATGACAACGTTGTTGATTTGGTCAAAGTTGACCCAATCCACATGCTTTAACCCCTATTCACACCTTAGGGTGCTTTATTAAGCTGAAAAGTTGATCCACTTTCACATGAGAAGTGGTTTTATTCATAATAAAGAGATTTATTGGTCTCCCTACCCACTTATTCATCAAACAAGAAAGAAAAATTAGATTTTAATATTCCAATTAACTACATGTGAATTTAGGAATATAACATAAACATCTAACTACCATGCTTGGTTGGTCAACTTGACTATATAGTAGATTCTTACATTTTAACTTGGACAATCAATTAAGTTTAACTATGAAGTCTAGTTGACAAGGCTGACTAGCCCTTCCATCATATTTCATGTAAAGAAAAAAATTCACTTATCAATACTAGATAATGGAGACCATCCATGGACATGTAAATTTCCTTTCAAATTTATAACCAAAATATTTAATTAATGAAATACGCTCATACACTAGATATGAATACACTCATTAAAAGAAAACTTAAAAGCCAAATTTTGCATCTCCTCAAAAAAATTTATTTTAATCTTGAGTCATTCTCCAAAAGAAGTGATGAAACAAGGACCAAAATATTTAATTAATGAAATACGCTCACACACTACATATGAATAAGCCAAATTGTGCATCTCCTAAAAAAAAAAAAAAAATTAATCTTGAGTCATTCTTTAGAAGAAGTGATAAAACAACGAAAAAGATACATATGATGAAGTGGCAATTTTTCTGGTTAGTGCCACTTCGTCATTCTATTAAAAACTTCGATATGCATACACTCAAACATTATAATATATCACAATGATTTGTTTATGAAAATCCTTGTAATATGATATCCCAATGTCATTAAAATGACTTAATTAAAGGATTAATCAATTTTATCATAAGTAATGAATATAAGGTAAAATAAATGTTTTCACTTTAAAATAACGATAATATTAGTTTTAATGTTTTTGAGTATATATATATATATATATATATATATATATATATATATATATATATATATATCAAAATGGTTAGTAAATGAGATCAATGAAATTTAATGTAAATAATGTTGATAGTAAGGTTCACTTTATGAGTTTTTTTCATTATTCTTGGGATGTTTTATAATTTTTTTTTTATATTTTTTTTTTTTTCAAATAACTCTGCAAGTTAGTGCCTAGGATTTTTGCTAGTACAAGTATATTCCTTATTTTGGATTAAATTTATTTTTTTCTTAGTAAGAATTTCATTTTATATATTTAAAATAATTGTTATAGGATTAAGATGTTTTTATATGGAATAAGAAAATAGATAAAATTCGATGATGCTTTAGAAGATGATGAAAAAAAACTTAATTTAATCATATTTTCATATACTTCTCACAAGATTGACACTAAATGTAGAAATTGGAGTGAAATTGTAGAATTTGTAATCTAGAAATATGATTATTTTTAGATGAAGAATAAGAAATTATTAATGATTTTCAAGACTTTTGTTTCTTGAATCTTCATAAGGTTGCAACTAGGCCCACTCACATCCTATATACAAGCATTGTACATTATATTATCTCACATTTCAATGTTAAAGCATGTACTATTGTAAATGATAAAAGGTATATTGTTGGGTCCTTTAGACTAGAGGACGTAAGGAACATGTATAAATTTCCCACACTGGAGATTGAAGTTGATAAGTAGCTATTCAAATATTTTATGGAAGAATGGGTCACCAAAATGCAAATATAAATGGAAAAACTCATTAGGGAATGGTTGTATGATGATATTAAATTTAAGAACAAACCAAAAGGGTTATATGCTATTGAAAAAATAAAGGAAGCACAATAAATAGATCGTGTGATGTTATCTAGACTCTATAGAGAATTGAATACATTATAATTCAAATTAGAATGCCTTCCCTAAATTAATCAAGTGTTGAATAAAGGAATAATGTTTAATTAGGAAGTAATTCTAACAAAAAACTTAAATAAATAGGTTCACAAGTTTTTAAATTCCCCTCCTAGTTTTAATTCTTGGCTTTCTATGTTTTCTTATTTATTAGATGCAATCTGTTCAAGAACCCCTTTCCTTTGATGAATTGGAGCTGGTTAGCAACCTATTCATATATGTTGTAACCAACTTTGGGATTACAAGCAAAAGAGTCATTTATGAAATATGTAACAATTTCATGACTTTGTTGCATCAACTCTTATATGGTTGAACACTTCCTAGATTTATAAGTGATACTATTGAAGGAATATGAGCCATAGGAGATTTTTATATGGTAATAATTTTTCTTATATAGGGACTATGTATGTGAGAGGCCTCCCCTTGATCTTCCAAGGTATGCCCATGACAAGTTCATTATTAGAGAAATTTCTTATTAGACAACCAAGAAAGGAATTGTAAGAGCATTGACTATTATTTTGAAAAGAGTGTTGCCTTCATTCCCAATCAAACTGGTGCTAAATATTCTATTTAATATTAAGCAAACCAAAGGTGAAACAATAAATCTTGATACTATTACGTTAGCATATATAGATTTTAATATGAATGATCCTAAACACATTGTACAAGAAAATTGAAAATATTGAAAATGTTTTAGGACATATGTCCATGAATATTTTCCCTTTGATGTAGTTAACAATGTCTAGTATTATTAAGAAGTCATCACTAGAATTCATGAAATATTAGAAGTCCCTAAAAGAAATGAATTTTAAGGTTTTAAAAGACATTGGAAAATGTATGTGGGAAGTGAATTTTTAATGTAATAGTAGTCTCATTAGATCCAAAAGAAACAATAGTTAAAAAAAAATAACATACAAGAAGATAAATTACAAGAAGGGAAGCTACAAGTAGATAGGTTACAAGTTGAAAAATTGTAGGAAGATCAATCATAGGATGATAAATCACATTATGAAAAAACAAAGGTTGAACAAGCTAAAAAACAATAATATCCAAAAGAACAATCACATAAAGGACAAAAAAATAAAAATATAAAGTAAACAAGATCAATATATAGAGTTGCATACACCAATACAAAATGATACTCAAAAGGACCAATTAGAAGAGCTTATAGGGGCCATGAAAACCACTATTATTAGTAAGACTCCCCTATCAACATATCCAAGTGTCCCTTCTTTTGAGATTTTTTATGTAGATTCCATTGAAAAGGTGGAGGAGGAAGTTGTTCATCTAAGTGAGTTTTTCTTTATTAGTGCAAGGAAATCTATTATTAAAGGGAGTAAAAAGAAAAGGAAAATGGAACAAAGGGAGTGATCCATAAATTATCATGGATATTCCACTATATAATTTATCACCATATATCTAATAAAATTATGCTTAAAATATAAAATATACACTATAAGGGTAAATTTCTCCTTAGATTGTTGGATTTGTTAATTACTATGTTATGAATATGTCTGTAATAGATTAAATATGTAGAAAAATGAAAATAATTAAATAAAATGCATAAAACAAAAGTTAACACAAGATATAACCTCAGAATTCCTTTTTGGAAGAAAACCCAGCTCAAAGGTGAGGTTGCTCTGCTCTCTTTCCCTAAATGGTAAATGGATGCAAGTGAAAGGAAGTGAGGTTTGTGGCCTATGGGCTGCTACATAGCATAAACCCTCTATATTTTCCCTCTCTCTATCAAATCTTAGCTACTCTACTCATCTATGGAGAAAAATGCACTCGAATTTGGAACCATTTTCCTCTTGGTGGCCTAGTTATAACAAATCTAAACAGCCTACTAATGGTGAAGTTTGACTCCAGCTCTTAAATAACATTACAATATGGGATATTTGAGGTTTTTCTTCATTATGGTCACATGGATAGCCCATTTTTCATGAATAATGGAGTCTAACATGGCATTCTCTCGAATTATTGTGGTCAAAACAGGAAGGTTGAATTGCGACTAACATAAAATTTATGTACAAACTCCACTTGAGTCAATTCTTGTGTTGTTAGAAAGGTATCTATGTGTAGAATAGCAAGACACTTGAGTGTTAAATTTTTACCCCAAAAAATTTTGTTTGATGCCTAAAACTATTCGTGGAAGGTTTAAGACTCTAACTTTCCAAATTGGTTCCTGAATTTAAAATTTTTCATATGAGTTTATTCCTTCATTTTTTCCACTTTGAAAGCTTCGATATGCATGAAAATAAATATAATGATACAATCCAAATTGCACCACCTCATTTTAATAATATTTTGGTCCCCAAAATCTTATAATAAATTAGGTGAGAAAATTTTCACTCCACCTTCTCTCGGATGTATTATTTAGCCTTACATAAGAGATTTCCTTTCAACCAAAATTTATGAAGGTCATGCTACCTTGTATTGTAGTTATAAACCTCTTCTATAAAACTATATCCTATATAAAATATGCATGAGAATTTGGCGCCAAATTAGGGGAATTTTGAGGTCTAAAATGGGCCTCCTAAGAAAATGTACAACCAAAATAAAATTATAAGAACCAATAGGATTCAAGATGATGATGTCAACCATGGGGGATGATTCACCATTTTTTAAGTAAAAGGGTAAAAATATTAAAAAATAATAAAATAATAAAACTACTTTTTCAACTTGTATTTTTAACCCATCTCCCATTTTTTTTACTCGAATTTAGAGCTGGAGTACTCGTTGTATGAAAAAATTAATTTCTCATCCAAGGAGTACCCATGTTGCATACTTTCGATGGACCCTACTACACGAAAAGTGAGAAATACATTAAAAAACATGATTTCAATCACGTTTTTCTTGTATTTTTCATTTTTCGTGTAGCAGGGTCCATCGAAAATATGCAACATAGGTAATCCTTTAATGAGGAATTAAATTTTGCATCCAAATAGTACTCCCGCTCGAAATTTGAGTCAAAACTTTGGGAGATAAGTTGAAAATATGAGTTGAAAAGGTAGTTTTTCATTTTTTCCCTCTAAAATTTGATGATGTAATCAAATCTTATTTTATTATTTCCAGTATTATTTTATAATTCCCTTAGGAGGCCCATTTTAGACCTCAAAATTCCCCTAATGATCCTTTACGAAAGGCCAGACCTATTCCTCTTCCTAATTTAGCATGGAAGATGTTGGATAGTTGGCATTGTCTGGATGTCTAGTAGACACAAGTGTGTTGGCATTGATTTCAAAAATCATGTCGGGATATGTGTTGGGAAGTTGTAATTATCTAACTATTCAAAAGAGTGTTGGCATTGATTTCAACTAGACTGGCATGGATGCTTGTGGCAGTAGATGTTGGCTTTGATGTCCACTATGCTAGATGTGATGGTAATTGGGCTAGCATTAATGTGATTGATGTGCCAAGCTCAGGGGGAGTCCTATGGTTGATGTAGTCTCTAGTAGAGAATCACATTAGTAGAAGGATTATTGGAGAATCCATAAAATGTTGGCTATGGTGATTGGGAGACCAGGTTCTAGGCACAATAAGAAGAGTCAAGGTGTAAAGTGTGGCAGACAGTTTGTGGCCATTGGTCAGTTGGAAGATGGGCTCAATGCCTACATCAGGCCTTCTACACTAGAAATTGATCTGAAATATATTTCCAATGGTATATGGAAGTCTTTGAATGGTGACCAAGATAAAATTTTATTGATAGTTGAAGTAAGGACCTTGAAGTACTTAGGAGCAAGCCTAATTTCAAATATTGGAAGTAGGAAGAGAATCAGAACCATGGAATATTAGAGGATTGGGATGAAAGGTTAGTATATCACAACCTTGGCATATCGGAGTCTCAGAAGGCTGAATATCAGAGGCTGCAGTATCAAAATGGATGAGTAGGCTGGAGAATCGGAGTAAGGAATATCGACACCTCGACGGTTTATTTCATCATAGGTTTATTTAAAAATAACCAGATATTAGAAGGGCTTAGAAATTTGGAACCAAATATCGGAAGGGAATATCGAACAAGGCTAAGAATAGAGGAACCCTGAACTTTGGGAAGTTAGACCTCATGGCAACAGGGTATTGGCACATAGGAGATGATGGTAGCAGATGACTTAAGCATGACGTGGAAGTACGGAGGACACATGGCAATCATATTTTTTAGTATTAGGTATCGTAGTGGGGAAAATCAGTGTGACATTAGACAATATACTTTCCTTGAAAATTTTAATCCTTCATTGGACTGATAATATTAATATTTACTAGTATAGTCCCTTATTGTTATTAGTGTAACCCCTTTATTGTTATTGTTGTACCCTTGTAACCCCCATTTTGTTATTATTATGCCCTTAAATTATTATTGTTAGGTCGGCTAGGATTACATTGTGGCCCACTAGGTTTACATTATGGCCCCATGGACTCTTATATATAGAAAGGAGGTTTTGTAAATTGTATCATCCAAGAATGGTTCATTTATGTAATGTATTGGACGTTTCCCCCTCTAAGTGGCTCATTTATAAGGCATTTATATCTCTTTTCTTCTCTTTTTGGAGCTGGTTACACAACCTTTGGTATCAGAGCTTTGGATTCTAGAGTTTCGCTGCTCCAAACAGGTCATCGTGGAATTTTCACTATAACGTTTTTTCTACGAAGTGTCAAAAGCTGAAATGTTTAGGGTGCGAAGTTGAAATCCTGAGGAAGATTTTCTAACAATTTCAGAGCTTGGTTCACAATATTTTCGGAGATATCATCTGTGGAAGTTAGGTCTTTTTTCAGGCTCCTAAACAGGTCATCGTGGCATTTGCGCTATAAATGTTTTTCTATGAAGGTTCAAAATCTGAAATTCATATGGTGCGAAGCTGAAATCCTGAGGAAATTCGTCAAAAAATTTCAGAGCTTGGTTCGCAACATTTTGGGAGATATGATCTGTGGAAGGTAGTGCTTGTTCAGGCTCCTGAATTTCATCTCAAAGAGGTGATCGTGGGAAAAGTTCAATAACTCTCTCTCTGGGCATCGGATTGGAGTTTCATAAAAATTGGTCGTAAGTACACAGACTGTAGTTTCTTGGCTATCAATTTCAGAGACAAAGGACGAAAAAGTGACACGTGGCAAGTCGTACAAGTTCGCTCTACTAAACCAGTCCAGAATTAGGTCATTGTGGGAGATTGGACAGAACTTTGTCTTGGAGAATCCAAATCAGGTCAGACATGTGGCATTCAAAATAAAATTCAGAGGGCTACGTTGATACCAAAATTAAAATATTGAAGTGCTGCAATCATAGAGATAATCCAATTTCAATATCGAGTTCCTCAAAAGCAAGAAAAAGGTGTGTATATTTTTTTCTTTCCAAATTGCATGAGTCTTCTTTGAAGAATCAATTTGAATTGATTCCAAGGGCATATTGTAGAATATATAGCAGTATTGGGTTCTAAAATATGCCCCGTAAAAATAATTCAACACCCATTAAGCCTTCAAAAGGCTCTACTATGACTCATGAAGATGAAGAATTGCAACATGATCTATCAAAATTACAAGAGCAAGTGCAACAAATTTCACTCTCACAAAGAGCAACAAAAAATGAAATGGAAGTTTTGAAGAAAGGCATGGAAGTGAAGATGGATGGCGTGGAAGCTAAGATGGATGGCATGGAAGCTAAGATGGATGGCATGGAAGCGGACATGAAAGACAACATGGAAAACATGAAGAATGATCTCAAAACAGACATCGAAGGTTTGACAAAGTTGATATAAGAAATGTTTCCTAATGGTGAAAAGATAGTAGAAGAACCTCATGATGAGAACAAAATAAATGTTAATCGTGATTTCATAAACTCTAATGTTGGCGGGAAGAACCACCATATTCCAAAAATGGATATGAGGAAGTTTGATGGAAAGGATCCTGTAACATGGATACTACAGATGGAGCAATATTTTGATCTCCATAACGTTCAAAACACACAAAAGGTACGCATTGCAACTTTACATTTAGAACAAAATACATTTGTATGGTATCGATGGCTTTGCTCCCGTAAAAAAATTGTCACTTGTTCAATTTTTGCGGAGGAAATGATAGCACATTATGAGGATACAAAGAGCGACACCTTCTTTAGCCAATTGATAAATCTCAAACAAAAGGGTTTAGTGGGGCAGCACATTGAGGACTTCCAAAAATTGAATATAAGGGTAACTGATATTCCGGAGGAACACAGGATCGATCTCTTCATAGGCACTTTAAAGGATAACATCCAACATGAAGTTCGCATTTTGGAACCGGATTCATTGGAGAAGGCATTCGGGTTGGCAAGAAAAGTTGAATGTAAAATAATGGCGACAAGGAAGCCTACCACTCAATTCTATAAAGAAGGAAGTGTTGCTACGCCTAGATTTCCACAACCTACAAGGTTGACACCACAACAATTGGAAGAAAAAAGAGCAAAAGGGCTTTGCTACGGTTGTGATAGAAAATACACTAAAGGTCATAAGTGTGCTGAGAAGAAATTATTTTACATAGATTGTGAAGAGGAAGAAGAAAATGAACAAGAAGAGGATATACACCAGGAACCAGCTCTAGAAGAGGAAGAAATGAATCCGACCATATTGTGTAATGCACTGGCAGGAATTACCACTCCTCAAACTCTCAAGATAGCAGGACAAATCAAGAAGAAAAAGGTAATAGTGTTGATTGATTCGGGTAGCACCCATAATTTTATTCATTGTAAGGTAGCCAAGGAATTAAATTGTTTCCTATACCCAGCACCAGAATGTCAAGTGATGGTTGCAAATGGAGGAACTATAAATTGCTCAGGAAAATGCCATAATATCAAGCTAACCATGGGGGAATATGTATTGACTAGTCCAATGCTTGCCATTCCTATGGGAGGTGCTGATGTTGTACTAGGAGTACAATGGTTACAATCTTTGGGGACGGTAGCTTTTAATTTTCAAGAAATTTTCTTGAAAATTTTTTCAGAAGGAAAGGAAGTCGAATTACGGGGTATTGCGGGGAAGCCAGGAAGGATAATAAGCTCTAATGTCATGACAAAGCTTCTAAAGAAAGAACAGCGAGGCGTAATTGCACAACTATGCTCACTAGAAGTTCCAACATCAAAATCATCTATTTCTGCAGATCTCCAACAAGTCTTGGACAATCATTCCAAGGTGTTTGAAACTCCCAAAGGACTCCCACCTATTCGTGATCATGATCATGCTATTCATTTGATTCTAGGAAGTTTTCCTCCAAACATCAGGCCTTATAGATATCCTTATGTCCAAAAGAGCGAAATTGAACGTATGATTGCAGAAATGTTAGAGGCGGGTATAATTCAACCTAGTCAAAGTTCTTTCTCTGCTCCTGTAGTATTGGTACACAAGAAGGATGGATCATGGTGTATGTGTCCGGATTATAGGGAGCTCAATAAGCTCACCATTAAAGATAAATTTCCCATTCCTGTGATTGATGAATTATTGGATGAATTACATGGAGAATTTTATTTTACCAAGTTGGATCTTCGTTCAGGATATCATCAAATTAGAATGAAGACTGAAGATATTCCAAAAACAGCATTTCGAACTCATGAGGGTCATTATGAATTTTTGGTCATGCCTTTTGGCCTTACCAATGCACCTTCTACATTTCAAGGGTTGATGAATTCCATTTTTCAAACCCTTCCTTAGAAAATTTGTGCTAGTATTTTTTTATGATATACTAATCTACAGCAGGTCTTGGAAGGATCATGTTGAACATGTTGACAGGGTGCTCAAACTATTGCAGGAGAAACAATTATATGCAAAAAAATCCAAATGTTTCTTTGGAGTACAAGAGTTGGAATATCTGGGTCATATTGTATCTCACGAGGGTGTTAAAGTAGACCCTAACAAAATTAAAGCCATTAAGGAATGGAAAGTCCCCACAACCATAAAGAAGTTGCGAGGATTTCTCGGGTTAACGGGGTATTATCGCAAGTTTGTTAAGAATTATGGGAGAATAGCAGCACCTCTAACAACATTATTGAAGAAAGATGCATTTTCATGGACTCCTGGAGCAACTAAGGCCTTTGAACGTCTTAAAGAGGCAATGTGCCTAGCACCGGTCTTAGCTACACCAGACTTCACAAAAACCTTTATTGTGGAATGTGATGCCTCAGGAAATGGAATTGGTGCAGTTTTAATGCGGGAAGGAAGACCCATTTCTTTTGAAAGTCGTCCAATCAAAGGAAAGTATTTACAGAAACCTATTTATGAGAAGGAAATGTTAGCAATGTTGCATGCACTAAAGAAATGGAGAACTTACCTAATGGGAAGACACTTCAAGGTAAAAACTGATCATGATAGTCTTAAACACTTTTTGGAACAAAGACTATCTTCAGAAGAGCAGCAAAAATGGGTCACAAAGATGTTGGGTTATGACTTTGAAATAATGTACAAAAAAGGAAAGCTTAATGTTGTTGCAGATGCACTCTCAAGAAAGAATGAAGAGGTGGAAGCATTGCTTTGTGCCATTTCTATTATCCAACGAGATTGGATAACCGAAGCAAGAGATGAATGGAAGAAGGACAAAGATGTATGGACACTCATTCAAAAGTTGCAGCAAGATCCTAGTACATCTGATACATTTACTTGGAAAAATGATTCCTTATGGTACAAAGATCGCTTATATCTTTGTAAGAATTCCCAACTAAAACAAAAGATTCTTTTGGAATTGCACACTTCTCCTTTAGGAGGACACTCAAGATTTTTAAAAACTTACCACGGGGTGAAGAAAGAATTTTTTTGGGATGGCCTTAAATCTGATATTCAAAAGTTTGTGGCAGAATGTTTGGTTTTCCAGCAGAATAAAGTGGAGACAATTAAGACCCCGGGACTTCTACAACCTTTATCCATTCCAAGTCAACGTTGGGAGGGGATTTCAATGGATTTTATCACAGGTTTACCTAAGTCCGAAGGAAAGAATGTCATCATGGTGGTAGTTGATAGACTTACCAAGTATGCACACTTTTGTGCATTATCTCATCCATTTAAAGAAAGTATAGTTGCTACTACATTTGTGGACAGAATTCAAAAGCTACATGGAAGCCCAAGGGTTATTGTGAGCGACAGAGATCCCATTTTTACGGGAAATTTTTGGACGGAGTTATTTTCTTGTTTGGGTACTCAATTAGCTCATAGCTCATCTTATCATCCTCAATCTGATGGTCAAACTGAGATAGTAAATAAATGTTTGGAAGGATATCTTCGTTGTTTTGTATCTGATAAACAAACACAATGGGTCCAGTGGTTACCTCTTGCTGAATGGTGGTATAACACTTCCTTCCATACTGCAGCAAAAATGACCCCATTTATGGCACTTTATGGATATCATCCACCATCCATCACATCATATTTAAGAGAAAATTCGAAGGTTCAAGCAGTGGAAGATCACATCGAGCATCGGCAAGAAGTTCTCCAACTCTTAAAGGATAACCTGACTTTGGCACAAAATCGAATGAAACAACAGGCAGATCAACATCGCAGCGAGAGAATTTTTGACGTAGGAGATTGGGTATTTTTACGGCTACAACCATACAAACAAATGTCCCTCAAGCAAACTAAGAAGGATAATAAATTATCACCAAAGTACTATGGTCCTTACAAGGTGTTGCAAAATATTGGTACTATGGCATACAAATTGGAGCTTCCTGCTTCTTCGCGAGTACATCTAGTTTTCAATGTTTCATGCTTAAAGAAGGTTATAGGTGAAAATCTTCCAGTTCAAACAATATTGCTAGAACTTGATGAGGAAGGAAAAATGATATTGGAACCGGAAGCGGTCACGGAAACAAGAACTCGACAACTACAGAATCGATCAATTTCAGAGTATCTCATTAAGTGGAAGAACTTACCCACTGAAGATTCTACATGGGAGGATGAGAATTTTATACAGAAGCACCCAGAGCTACTCAAGCGTTGAGGACAACACTTTTTTGAAGTAGAGGGGCATGTTAGGTCCCTATATTACTAGTATAGTCCCTTATTGTTGTTAGTGTAACCCCTTTATTGCTATTATTGTACCCTTGTAACCCCCATTTTGTTATTATTGTGCCCTTAAATTATTATTGTTAGGTCGGCTAGGATTACATTATGGCCCACTAGGATTACATTATGGCCCCATGGACTCCTATATATAGAAAGGAGGTTTTGTAAATTGTATCATCCAAGAATGGTTCATTTATGTAATGTATTGGAGGTTGCCCCCTCGAAGTGGCTCATTTATAAGGCGTTTATATCTCTTTTCTTCTCCTTTTGGAGTTGGTTACACAACTAAGGAGACCTCATGGCAACAGGGTATTGGCACATAGGAGATGATGGTAGCATATGACTTAAGCATGACGTGGAAGTACAGAGGACACATGGCAATCATATTTTGTAGTATTAGGTATCGTAGTGGGGAAAATCATTGTGACATGTGTCACCACTAAGGAGATGCCACTAAGGAGATGATGACATCAACATGTATTCTTCTCAGAGGTCATAGATCTCATAACTCCTTGTAATTAAAATTTGGAAAATTTTTGATACAGGGGGCTTCCGAGAATCAGAGTAAGGAATATCGACACCTCGACGATTTATTTCATCAGAGGTTTATTTAAAAATAACCAGATATTAGAAGGGCTTAGAAATTTGGAACCAGATATCGGAAGGGAATATCGAACAAGGCTAAGAATAGAGGAACCCTGAACTTTGGGAAGTCAGACCTCATGGAAACAGGGTATTGGCACATAGGAGACGATGGTAGCAGATGACTTAAGCATGACATGGAAGTATGGAGGACACATGGAAATCATATTTTGTAGTATTAGGTATCGTAGTGGGGAAAATCAGTGTGACATGTGTCACCACTAAGGAGATGCCACTAAGGAGATGATGACATCAACATGTCTTCTTCTCAGAGGTCATAGATCTCATAACTCCTTGTAATTAAAATTTGGAAAATTTTCGATACAGGGGGCTTCCGATGTTGATTAGCACATGGTCATGTGGATCCAAATAACCAACAACACATAGAAAGGCATAGAACCTATCAGTAGTTGAAAATATCGTAACTCTAATGCAAATGATTTTTTAGGAAAGTTATGATACAAGTAGCTTCCGATGATGATTAGCATTTGGACGAAGAGACCCAAAGAACCAACGGGAAGAGCAATAAAATAGGAAGATAGGCACCCAACAGGAGCCTGAACGCCTTAGCACATAAGTGTTGTGTTGACGGTCACAGGAAGTGGTTCTATGGAGGAAAAATGATAAGGGGGTTAAGAAGAAAGGGGTTAAAGAAATCGTAATATTTTTATATCATAACATATTCGTAATAATGTTATGATATGTTTTTTCTATGATATTTTAGTACATAGTTTTAATGGATGAATGGGTTAGTAACTAGAGAGTAAATGCATGCAAAAGACTTGGTTTCGCAGGAGTAATGGTGACTACAAAGATCATTGGGTCAAGGCGATGAGGACCACGATTCTCAGAGAAGAACTACTAGGCTTGTATTGATGTTGAAAGAAATCCATCTATGATCTCTCATACACACCTTATAGAATTAAATGAAGAATAGATAAGACATGATGATGTACCTTTCAAGCTCTATGAGGCATGAATAAGCATCGAGAGACTCATTGATGTGAACATGTGGACTGTGAATTAATTCTTAGTATGGATATCGCTCAAGATCCCATTCCCTGCGCTTAATGGAAGAGAAGTGGTCAATTCAAACGCTACAATAGTATGTAGAACCATTCATGGAGTACACACTCGGTCAATGTCAGTGGAATAATGATGAGAAGCATAGGAAACATCAATCGGTTAGAAACAAAGAACCAAAACCCAGGATTGTAATTAGGAAATTAGGGGAATGCAACATTATTGATTAAGTTGAATTTGGAGCTTTTTTGGTGTAATTACACTGCTTTGTGAGGCCAAGTGAGATTGTTCTGTAGAGAAAGGCTAAGAGTGCCTAAGAATAAGAAAGAGACCCCGAGAGAGAGATAATATTTTGTGCAAAAGGCCGAAGGTTCCTGTGCAGAGGGAGATGTTCAAGAGGGCCTGTGCTGCGGTGCAAGAGGGTGAGAGAGCCCATGGAACAGAAGGGGCAGAGAGATGAGTATATGTTGTTGAAGAGAAGAGAACATAATGTTGTTTCAAAGTGAGCAGAGTGAGCAAATAATAGAGAGCTGATATAAGGCGGAGTTGATGCCATATACAGTGAAAATTGAGTTCCTTTTTTAGTGTGGGTTGGAGCTTGCATAAAGGAAGTTGGTGCTTCTAACTCTGGTGGGTACTTTAAAAGTATTGGGGGATTGTTTCTCCTGTGAATTGGTGCTTGTATAAATCCAAGGAGTTGCAAGTTGGTGCTTACAACAAATTCGTGAATTTAGTTCTTGACATGATGCTTCTAGTAAGTTGGATAGGTGTTTACAAAAGTAGGGGATTGGTTCTTCCTACTACTAGGTGCTATAAAAAAAATAAAAGGGATTTGGTTCTTCCTGTGAGAGGTGGCTCACAAATATATTGATGTAGTAGAGTAGGTACTCTTATTTTACATCAATAACAAAAACAAGCTTTGGTGGTTTTTTCCCAAAATTGTTTCCACGTAAAACCTCTATGTCATATGTGTTTGTTGCTCGTGATGTGTATGCTTGTGTTGATTCATATGGTTTTTATTATGGTTAATTATTTCTCTCATATAGTGGATGCCAAGTTTGAATGAGGAAAACAATTTTGGATAAAAGTTAAAATTAGCCTTAATAATAATTTATCCCCCCTCTCAGTATTAACATTGCTTCCAACAATTGACATCAGAGCCAAGTTCCTTCAAGAATAGCTTAACTTCTAGAAGGTAGATCAAATGGAAACAATGGATAATCAAGTTTGGCTAAGAGTAGGAGGATTTCAATTTTTGAATGGATCATACTATGAGATCTGGAAGATCATAATGAAAGCCTATTTAATGGTAATCAATGAAGACATTTGGTTGTTCATGATATATGGTAAGGAATGAGAAGAATGAAGAGGAAAAATAGATTATCATGAAAGGGTTATCTAAGTGACATGTTGATAAAGTGAGGAATTGTGAGTCAAAAAAAGGAAATGTTGGACAAATTGAAATGTCTATATGGAGGAGAAATGTACATAGCTCAAGAGGGGGTCGAATAACATTGCTGCTCAAGCAGTGAACCTGAATCTGTGAAGGTTGCTAATGATGAGAAGAAGAGAATAAAGAAGTAGAATAAAGAATCCTAGAAAATAGATGCTGAGAAGATTGAAGATGTTCCTCTTAATTCTCAAGTTGCTTCTCATTACTCTTGAGATGATGGCGAAAAATAAAAAGAGAGGACAGGTTGCTCAGAAGGTAACATATTTCTTTGTGATGAATGCAAAGAGATAGTTCATTCATGATCTATATGTTTATGTGAATCACTTGAATATATAGATAGTCGGGCATCTAGTAGTAGTAATGAAGATAAACCCACTTTAGCCAGAATATCAAATGAGGGATCCTATGAAGAAGAAGAGAGTATATCATGTGAAGAAAATAGGGGTATCACTAGAAGGGATGAATATGGAATACTTCTTATACCTTCAGAAAATTCCATGGACACAAAGATGGTTCTATATATTTATGGTGACTCAGTCAAAACCTCTCATAGTGAATAAAAGGATTTAGATGAAAGGATCTATTTCAGGAAGAAGCTTATCTCTACTCTAAATTATATCAAGGGGCCATAATAAGAAAATCTCAATAAAATGGAGAAGTGGCATGGATAGGAGCTTGAGAATTGGAAGTTGAGAACAAGAATATTCAATCTAAATTCTCAACAAGAATAGGCTAGTGTATTGAATGGAATGATAAACATTCAGCTATATGAAGTAGAATCTCATTATGAGAGACTACATGTTGACATAGTCGCATTGAGGCATGACTTAGAGAAATCAAATAAAGAGTTGTCTCAGTACCATATGCTTGAGGAGAGAAAGGAGGCAAAGGTTGAAAGGTCAACCACCCATGTAAGGGTAGTTGGATATTCCAACAACAACAAGGAAAAATATGTTGTTGGAAAGCAACAACAACAAGGAAATCACAAACAACAAGAGAAGAAAAGGAAGCAGCAGAAGGATAAGAAGCAACAACAAATAAAGCAACAAAAGAAAGCCAGGAAGTTGCAAGAATGAATGGAAGGAAGCATTCCAGACTACCATGGAAGGCACATAACGAAACGACATGAGTCCCTTCCCGCTCAAGGACAAATCCTTCAAATAAAAGGTAACTTATTGTTGGAAATACTAAGAGGGGGGGTGAATCAGTATTCCTTTCAATTGGAGCATTAGTTAATATTCAATTATTATTAGTGTTTGTAAAATGATAGTAGCAAACAAAAGGAACACACATGCACATAGTTTTTAAGGTGGAAACCCACTCTGAGACAAAAACCACCTAATGATTTTCTAATAATTCTTTAATATTCAACTCCAATTGAAAATAAAGCTCCAACTTCCTAGAATCTAGAAAAGCATTCTTCTCCAGCTCCCACTGGAAGGACACTCCAACGGTCGAGATTTTTCAGTAGTCAATTGAACGGATGCCCCAACACCCAATGAGCTACAACTCACCCTACCACCACCCTACCACCCTATAGAAGAATAAAATAAGAATGGACTCCCGTACCAGGGAAAATGGTCCACTTTACAATTATATAGAATGATGTAGAAGAAGAAGACACACTAGAACATAACCCCAACTATGACACAACCACCTAATGATGATCCTAGACCACCCGACACTGCCTCTTCAACTCTTGGCAGATAGACTCTAGTACAATTTGTACAATAATGTATTTACAATGGCTTAGTACAATGATACCTTTACAAGATTTTATGCAGTGCTGCCCACTTGAAGACTTCATGTGATGAACTTATTGTTGTTGTTATGCACCTTGGTTGTTGCTCTTGTCATGCTACCCTCTGTTGCACCTTGATTTTCTTTGCTTCCCTAGAAATTCTGGTCCTTTGCAGCCCTTGACAACACATGATCTAGCATTTTCTTTGCCTTCTAGGAGCTCTATATTGAATCTATTGTATCTCTATTATTTCAGATCTCCAATATATGATTTAAAATACTGTAGTAGTCCTATGAGTCTTCTTTCCAATGCCACAGGTCTGACCCAATTTGGATTCTTCAAGGGAGAGTTATACCCAATCTCTCACAATTCCCTAATTATGGTCTGTTTCAGCAGAGCGAACTTGTACGGCGTGCCACGTGTCATTGTTTCTTCATTAGGCCCTAAAATTGATAGAACGAAAATTATAGACTGTTCAATATCTGTCACATTTTATGGAATTCAAATCCGATACTCAGAGAGATCGTTATGACAATTTTCCCAAGGTCACTTCTTTGAGATGAATTTCAGGAGCCTGCAAAAACACTGACTTCCACAGATCATATCTCCAAAAATGTTGTGTACCTTGATCTAAAATTTTCACAACAGCTTCCTCTAGATTTTTTCTTCACCTCATAAGAATTTCTGCTTCTGAAAATTCGTAGAAAAAAATTTAGAGTGAAAATACCACGATGACCTGTTTCAGATGGAAAAATCCCTTGCATGAGGAGGATATGAGGATCACAATTTATATAAATGATTAGGTTGAGAGGGGCTTCAAAAAGTGAACATGGGATGGATTTTAGGATCTTAAAAAATATGTATTATGACTTTACAATGACCCATGCCACAACCCCATGGGGTTTTATCCCGCTCACTGGGGATACAAACTTAAAACATGAATATCTCTCAAACCGTGAAGAATTACATGGCGTGCAATATATCAATGGAAACATCTCGACAAGTAGAAACCACCAAAAGCATTATTGACCCAGAATATATTAATTTGGTAGGTCAAAATTCCCATGCAATATTGAGTTAGCTCCTAGTGCTGCTTGGGTTGACATCAATGACAACCACTGATCAACAATCTCCCCCTTTGGCATTGATGGAAACACAAGTACTCCCCCTGCGATCATGACACTCCCCCTAACACACAACCATCCTGTGGACTTGTACACACTTCCACTCCCCCTTTATAGTATGAATAAGGAAAATCTAATAGAACTTGGGAGAATCCCAAGCTTCTGACAAAGATATTCCAATGCTTCATGAGTACTCTCACGATCATCAACACTTCCTGCCCAATCTCCATCTATAAAGGAATGAATAATGATATTGTTACGCTTGGGATACCACAAGCCATATTCTGTTGTTCCCTTTAGATATCGAAGAATTATTTTGATCGAAATAATATGTGATTATTTTGGTGCTGCTTGGAATCTTGCTACTTGTCCAACTTCTTGCATAACATCTGGCTAGGAGGTTGTTACATATAGAAGAATACCAATCATAGATCTGTACAACCTTTGATCCACATCCTTAGATGAGTTTTCTATGCTCAATTTGCAACCTGTTACCATTGGAGTAAGGATGCGTTTGCAATATTCCATTTTAAATTTCTTGAGCATTTCCTTGATGTACTTGGCTTGACATATAAATATTCCTTTATCTCGCTGAGATATTTGAAGCCCTAAGAAGTATGTCAGCTCACCAAGTAAAGACATCTCGAAATCACTTTGCACCTTTGTAGAAAAATTCTTACTTAGTCGATCATCATTGCTACCAAATATTATATCATCCTCTTTAGCTATTAGACATGCTTTATTTGCCTCATCCAGAACATATATGTCGCTTGGAGCTCAACATGTTGTAGTCACAATTTCACCATACATGCCTTTCCTGATTTCACATTTTTTGGAGTTGAATAGTATTGTGTGTCCTTGATCACACATTTGTCCAACACTGAGCAGATTGTGATTCATGTTTTCAACCAATAGAAAATTATTGGCTAGAGCATCTTTGCTTCCGAGAGTGATAGTACCTGATCCCATAACATTTGAAGATCCATCATTTCCAAAGGACACAGTTCCATCCTTCTTCTCTTTCAGAGATACAAATTTATTTCTATCTCCAGTCATATGCATTGAGCAACTGCTATTAGCATACCACGCATATTTGTTGTTTTTAGTCTTGAAAGTGAGAGCACAATTATCATTATTCTTCTTCTTCCATGTCCGTTCGTTCTGTGGCTTCGAAGATTCTTCTAGAGGATTTTCAAGTCTACAATCTTTGGCTATGTGTCCAAAGTTTCGACATTTGTAACATTCAATATTATTTCTTAAATTTTCAAATCTATTGATGTTTCACTGAGCCCTGGGAGGTTCATATTTGAAAGATCTCCTGGAATTTTATTCATTCCTAGGGTACGTGCGACATTCTATAGATTTATGACCAAATTTTCCACATGAATAACAATAGCCATAAAAAATATGTTGGTACCTAGATGGAAATTTTCGTCGAGGAATTGTCTTCCAAGGCTGTTCTTGCGAATATTTTCCAATGAAGTCTACATGCATGTAGGATCTCATAGGTTCATTGCATTTTGTTGTAGAAGGTCCTGCTTCTTCTTCTTTGTAACCAATTTCAGTTTTGTCGTTGTAAGATCGTTGATTGTTGATGAGTTCTTCCAATTCCCTTGAGCTATTGGCATAGTTTTGGATAGTTTTTCCTTTCTTCACTTCCTCACGCAGCAAGACTAATTCAGCTTCTAATTCTTCCCTTTCTTGGTTTCTTTCTTCCAACTTCTTTTGAAGTGACTCTTCAATGCATTTGTGTTCTTCAACTTCAATTTTGAGACCTTGAAATTGTTCTTCAAGATTATTGGAACGGATCTTCTCCACCTTGAGATTTTTTATAAGCTTGATTTCTTCCTTATAAAATTATTCTATGGTCAATCCTTCTTCTTCATTGTTTGATACCTCTTGTTTATTGTGCTTGGTTTATTGTTCTTGGCCATAAAAAATACTCTCTCATTGGCTTCTTCTTCGTTGTCATTGTCTTCATCAGATGATGAGCTATATTCTTTAGAGAGAAAGTTCCTTTTGGATCCTTGCTTGCTGAATTTCTTAAAGCCTTTCTTTCCTTTTGATTTTCCATCACTTCTGTTTGGACATTTTGCTGCGAAATTCCCAACCTCACCACAACCGAAACATATCAATGGAATTTTACCTTTGAATTTTCCCTTACCAATTTTTAGCTTTCTCGTGAAGTAAGCATATTCTTCATCTGAAAGACCTTCTCCATCATCTCCCTTTTCTTCACACTCGCAGGTGCATGTCATTTCAATTGAAGGTTGTTTGTCCTTATTGGTTTTCTTAGATGCAACGAACGCAGTTTCTAGATTTGAAGTACCCTCTTCTTCATCAAGTCTCATTTCATATGCTATGAGAACTCCATGTAATTCCTCTTTGCTGAGTTTGTCTAGATTTGCATTGTATTCTAAGACCGACACCTTTGGGTTGAATCTCCCTGGTAACGTTCTAAGAATCTTTCGTATAATAGTCTTCTCATCAACTGGCTCTCCCAATCCTTCCAGAGTATTGGTTATTTCATCAACGTATTGGAAGTATGTAGCCATGTTGCAATCTTCTTTCATTCTGAGTTACTCAAATTTTGCTCTATATATTTGAAGCTTTGCTTCTTTGACATTTGAATCACCTGCATATATATTCTCAAGCTTGTTCCATACATTTTTGGAAGTTTTACAACCCAAGACCTTATGATAAGCATATTCAATAAGTCCACTGATAATAATATTCTTTGCTTTTGCATCATTTACCAAATTATTCTTACCTTGATCATCCGTGGTTGATGTAAATCCATTTTGAATAGTGTCCCATACTTCATAACCTTGCGCCAAGAGATAGACCTCCATTCTTCCTTTCCAGAGTGCATAATTATTTTCATTGAACAGAGGTACACCATTCTTGGTATGCTCCATGACCTCCTTCCAGTTGTTAAACTGCTATTGAAGGAACCAAGCTCTGATACCAATTGTTGGAAATAATGAGAGGGGGTTTGAATCAGTATTCCTTTCAATTAGAGCATTAGTTAATCTTCAATTATTATCAGTGTTTGTAGAATGATAGCAGCAAACAAAAGGAACACAATGCACACAGTTCTTAAGGTGGAAACCCACTCTAGGAAAAAAACCACCTAATGCTTTTCTAACAATTCTTTAATATTCAAATCCAATTGAAAATAAAGCTCCAACTTCCTAGAATATAGAAAATTATACTTCTCCACCTCCCACTGGATGGACGCTCCAACGCTTGAGATTTTTCAGTAGTCAACTGAACGGATGCCCCAACACCCAATGAGCTAAAACTCACCCTAGCACCACCCTACCACCCTATAGAAGAATAAAAGAAGAATGGACTCCCATACCAGGGAAAATGGTCCACTTTACAATGATATAGAATGATGTAGAAGAATATGACACACTAGAACATAACCCAAAATATGACACAACCACCTAATGATGATCCTAGACCACCCGACACTGCCTTTTCAACTCTTGGCAGATAGACACTAGTACAATTTGTACAATAATTTATTTACAATGACTTAGTACAATGATACCTTTACAATATTGTATGCAGTGCTGCCCACTTGAAGACTTCATGCGATGAACTTCTTGCTACTGTTATGCACCTTGGTTGCTGCTCTTTTCATGCTACCCTCTGCTGCACCTTCCTTTGCTTTTCTTACCTAGAAATTCTGGTCCTTTGCAGCCCTTAACAACACACGATCTAGCTTTTTCTTTGCCTTCTAGGAGTTCGATATTGAATCTGGTGTATCTCTGTATTTCAGTTCCCCAATATCTGATTTTCAATACTGTAGTAGTCCTCTAATTCTTCTTTCCAATTCCACAGGTCTGACCCAATTTGGATTCTTCAAGAGAGATTTATACCCAATCTCTCACAATGCCCTAATTATGGACTATTTCAGTAGAGCGAAATTGTACGGCATGCCACGTGTCACTGTTTCTTCATTCGGCTCTGAAATTGATAGAGAAAAACTATAGGCAGTGCACTATCTGCCACTTTTTATAGAATTCAAAGCTGATACTCAGAGAAAGCGTTATGATGATTTTCCCAAGGTCACTTCTTTGAGATGAATTTCAGGAGCCTACACAAACACTGACTTCGAAAAATCATATCTCCGAAAATACTGCATACCTTGATCTGAAATTTTCATAGAAGCTTCCTCAGGATTTCAAATTTGCGTCATAAGCATTTCAGCTTTTAAACCTTCGTAGAAAAAAATTTAGAGTGAAAATGCCACGATGACCTGTTTCAGATGGCGAAATCCCTTGCATGAGGAGGATATGAGGATCACAATTTATATAAATGCTTAGGTTGAGAGGGGCTTCAACAAGTGAACGTGGGAGGGATTTTAGGAACTTAAAAAATATTAATTATAACTTTTCAATGACCCATGCCACAACCCCATGGGGTTTTATCCCACTAACTAGGGGTACAAACTTCAAACATGAATATCTCTCAAACCGTGAAGAATTACAGAGCGTGCCATATATCAACGGAAACATATTGAAAAGTATAAACCATCAAAAGAATTATTGACCCAAATATATTAATTTGGTAGGTCAAAATTCCCATGCAATATTGGGTTAGCCCCTAGTGCTGCTTGGGTTGACATCAATGACAACCGCTGATCAACACTTATATAATCAAAATCCTTTTTATGGGTATTTTTTTTGTTACATAATTTCAGACATAAAGTTGTGGACTGTAGATGCCATTAAAAAAATATATATGTTGGGTAGAAGCAACCCAAGAATGCATAAAAATGCTAGGATAATTCATGTTTGCAAAGATAGAGTTTTTGACAAGATTGTTGGAAGATATGGCAATTCCTTTTCCCCATTCTCAAGCCAAATTGAATGCTAAAATTGTGGCAAGTATGGGCACAAGGAAGTAGGATGCAAACATGAGAAGTCAAAGAAGGCATCCCAGATGACGCAATGAAATGAAGCAAGTTAGCCATTAAGGATGAATAGAGATAAAAAATATCAAATGAGGCCAATTTTGTCTTCAACGCTCTACGTCAAAATAAATTTCAAAATAAAGGAAGGAGACAATTCTATGTAGTATCCAGCTGCAATCAGCGCAGGCCTTAATTGGAGAATGGAAGTGAAAAACTAGTTACAATTCTCTTACAAACAAATAAATAAGGCAACAAGAGGATTTGGGTTAAGAAAGAGGTTTGAAGGAGAATTTCCCTCTATCCATGTGTATCCAAGAGAAAGCCCAAACATGGGAAGAGAATAATATGGAAGTTAATTCTCCCGTTAGTACTCGACCATTGAAGGTCAGCAAGAAGAAGGATGATGATCTTCCCAGCGGGAGTAGATCCTTTGTTTCTCTTCATTAAAATGAGAGAATGGCCTCAAGGGAGGCCAAATAAGTCAGATGGGGGATGTTATCCTCCACAATGTCCCAAGGCTGAGAATGGAAATCGACGGAGATAACCTCAAACCAACCTTTTAGTTTGGAAGCTAGCCCTACCAAACCAGAGATGGCTATCTCTATGATCACAACCAATGTTTGACTAAAGGAAGAATGGATTTTAGGCTAGGTATGTTCAGCTATAGGGTTTTGAAAATTTAGGTTTCAGCTAGATTAGGAGGAGAGGTTAATGAAACCAGGTCAAATCCAAAAGATAACAATTGCAGGGATACAAAGGGGCATGGAAAGCATGTTCAATGGCACTTTATGGTTTTCAGTTGTACTTTAGGGTGGAAGAGCAGAGGATCAAAATGAGCATGACTAACATGAATTCATTTATTAGAAGATGAGTTACAAAAACATTAAATTCATACCAAAACAGAGCATAAACATAGAGAATTATGTTTAGCATATTATAAGAAAGTCACTAAAAAGCATAGATATGGAAAGAATATGAATCAAACATTCATACAAGTGAATTATAGTAGAAAAATTATGCCACAAAATCATACCACATGAATCCCTATATATATGCTGCAACTGAACTTTTATTTCTGAAAATGTGTAATATTCCAAAATGGAAAAGACAGGAATATAGAACAAATGAAGCATTCCAAATAAAGCAAAAGAAGGATATAGCACTAAGATCTGGAAAATGTCGGAAATATGTTGCAGCTGATATTTACATCAAGAAATTATAACTATGAGCAGAAACAACTAATTCATATCATTATAAACAACAACAAATATGAATGTAAGCAGTACTCCAAAAGGAATGCACTCAAGCTACAAGATGGCTGAAATACACTAAAGAAACCAAGCACTGGAAATGTTGTGCTGCTATTACTGCTACTTAGGAGAGGAACCATGTGTGGAAGGCTATTAAAGTGCTCATAATAACCCAGGATTTTAACCACATATTCTACTCACAAAACCCAGACAAACCCAGAAATGGTTTGGCCAAATTTTAACTTTGGATTTTTGGCCCTTTTTGGGTTGCCCACTGCAACAGCTCACTAAAATAACACAGTCATGGACTGGAACTGTGTTGTAGGGGTTAAATATGATATGTACTGATGCCAAATGTGTCAAATAAGCTCTAGGGCCTTCTTTACTAGCCTCCCAAGAGAAAGGAACCTCCTCCAATGAGATGTAGCTTAGAAATCTCCCAAATCAACCTCCACAACTTCTACCCTGCAACACAAACACAAATCCTCAATGGGAACTGCATTTTACATTAAGACAGAAGTCTTGTCCAAATTCCTGATAGTGGAGTACAAAACTCTTCTAAGAGGTCTCTCAAGGAAAGAGGTGGGATTCCCAATCAGGAACACCCAGTGCTAAACAACACTTGGAATATTAGCTAAACAGCCAAGGAAAGCTATATGTCTAAACAGACCATATATTCAAAAATATAAACATCAACATAATGAAATATGGCTGCCATCCTGTTCCTTATATAAGTTGTGAGCTTCCAAACCCTAAGCCCCATCCAATAATGGCACTACTTCCATGAAAAGAGTCTCCATCTGAAACTATGTTGTCTTTCATTGAACTTTGATTGCCACTATTCCATGACAGCGCTATTGATCTGGTCAAAGTTGACCCAGTCAAGGTGTTCAAACCCCTTTTCACACCTAAAGGTGCTCAATTAAGCTGCCAAGATATGTCCCTTTCACATTGGCATTGATTTTATTCATTTTAAGGAGATTTATGGATCTCCATTATCCTCTTATTCATTAAACAAGAAATAAAAACAAAAACCAATATTCCAACTAGCTCATGGCTAATTAGGAATATTACAATCCTCCCTTCCCAAATTTTGCTTGTCCTCAAGCAACTGACAAGGTGAGTGCTACAACTCTTCTCCTCCTCCACTGGTGACACCTCCATGTGATAAGCTTCCATTATAAGCTAAGTGTCTCCCAATCCATTCCTCCATGAAATGCTCCTCCCATGTTCTCATGAGATGAAAATGATTCAACCCACAAGGAAGCAATAGATCCAATGAAACAATCATGGTTTTCCCAATGTTCTCCCTAAAACATGTAGCATAATGAACATGGATAATTTCTCTCCCAAAGGGCACATAAAATCCTCCTATCCTCCCTCCAATCATTCCCATAAAAAGGATAAGTACATCATCAATGTATGGGATCAAAACTAAGTTCACACAAAAGAAATATGTAGAAATGGAGGTGGATCATAGTCCCACATGTGGAATCAGTGCAATAAATCACCTGATTGCATCAGGTAATGATATGGTAAGTAGTTTCCACACCACTTAATTACTACCCAAGTCTTCTCACAAATTCTGAAAATGTGAGAAATGTTTGGTGCTTTTGGAGTGCACGTAGAGTGATACAACATCTCCCTATATCCTCCTAGGGAGTGGCCATGTTCAGAAATGTTTATGGCCCAAATTTGGCCATGAATTTTATATGGAAAAATGCTCCTCCTTGGAGCTATGGCCTGAATCTACATGGTAAAGGAGTGAAAATAATAATAATGTGAAACATCATGCTCATAAACATGTTCCTTACCAAAATTTCTCCTGATACAAATGGAGTGGTCCATAGATAGATTCCCTCTCATTCCAAAAGAGGAAAGAGGTGGTTGTGATAACTCCTCCATAGAGTTATATATCTCCTCCAAATCCACATAATCCATGCATCTCTTCAAATTCTAATATATCTCCTCCTCAAAGCCTTCCCAGGTGTACCCCTCCATGATGGAGTGATATGCTCTCATAGAATAAGTATGGCTGAAGAAAAAATATTCATGTTCTCTATGTAGCAACTTCTCCTTGAGCTTGGAAGCTCTAGACAAGAAGATCCTACCATGATAATAGATGACTTCATCTTGGACTGAATAGCCCTCTTCATGTAGCTAGTCATCAAGTATCATGCATGTAAAAAGATCCTTGGAATAATCCACCAACAACTGGGATTTCCAATATGGATCTATCCTCCATAGTGACAATGTTGATAATATATCACAAAGAACATATGTCATATCACTACCCTTCTCTTTGAAATCTTCCATGCCAAAATGAAATGTTGGAAGGCTGTTATCCTTCCCATGTTGCTCCTTCCACAACGTAGAATCTGAAATGAGAGTGGTTAATGATGATGTTGGGAGAATGTCTCCCTCCTCCTTGAGTCTACCCAAGACTCTCAGTGCTATATCATGACCTCCTAATGCCCCAATTCCTCATATATCAATTAATGGTGCATCATGATGTGAGACATGCCTCATCATCTCCTGATCTGGTGGCCTCTGAGGTGGAATGCCTCCATGCAAAGAGACATCATTATCAAGAGTAGATTACGTATATGAGTGGACTGTTGTGTTCTTACTCTCACTACACAAATTATTATGCCTCTTTTGTGCATCAACCTTCTGAAATAAAGAGGGGTGTGTGATCCTAATCATATGATGTTGGCCATCCTCCCTACCTTCTTCGTTCATCTGCAAGGTCTCACAATCTATCAATAATGGCACATGTTGTTCATGGATTGTGCCTTGATCTTCACATATGAGATCCTTTGGAACTTATTTCAATGATACAAGAACTCCTCTCATTGGAGTAATTGCTCCATCTACCTCTCCATGAGGTACTATATCTGCTCCTAATGTGACATTGTTGTTACCTCCAGCCTTCTCTTCCCCTTCCTCATGAATGGAGGTTGCCTCATCATCATTAAGAGGTTCTTTGTTTAGTTCATCTTTTGAAAAAGAGATCTCCATGTCTCCCCTTTGAGAAGAGAGCTCTTTCTGAATTGGGGATCTTGCCTCTAGCAAGGTATTATGCAAGTTTTTAACACCCTCAATAGAATTCTGGAATGGAGTTGGGTTTATAGATCCTTCCAACTCATGCAAAGGTTTTGTTTGTTTAGGCTTGGCTAGCTCAACCAACTATGTTTCAGAATGTTTTGCATCAAATATTTTCACTAACCTCCTAATGAACTTTTCATAAGTAGATACATTTACGTGATTCAAGGAAGAAGTTTCATAAAATCACCAGGCATAAGCCTTACCTTCAAGATGCAGCGCTGCTACTCTAATGGATTCATCTTTTGAAACTTGGTGCTGCTGCAAATAGGTGTCTAGCTCCTTCACCCAAGCCCTAGCTATGCATCTAGGTGATCCATAACAAGTATATAGAAATAATCTACCCAAATCATGTTACTTGCACCTTTTGCTTCTATTATGATTGCTAGGTCTTCTATTCTCCTTGATCTTGCAAAACCCTTGCAATTTTAGATGATCTTTGAACCTCTGAGATTGAGATTCATACTCTTGAAAATCGTCACCAAGAGTCTCCTCCTTTGGTACATCTCCTTCCTCCATCTCTCTTGCTATGAACATAGGCATGGTAGAGCGTAGTAGATCTGATTGTGTGGCTGAATGCTCACACCCATGATTCATTTACTGGACAATGACTCCTCTTTGGACCTGGTTGTTTCTATCTTCATCTTCATCCTTGAAGACCAATTGAAACTGAGCATATTCTCAGTTTCTCCTTGGTTACAACTTTTGTTAGCATATCTGCAGGATTTTGGCTAGTGTGTATCTTTTCGAGCTTCAACTGTCCATCTTCCAATACTGACCATATGAAATGGTACTTGAGTTGTATGTGTTTAGTCCTGGAATGAAATTCTGAGTTCTTTGCAAGATGAATGACACGTTGGCTATCACTGTATAATGTGCCCATATCATGCTTCTTACCCAATTCATCCATAAACCTTTGTAACCAAATCATTTCCTTCCTAGCCTCTATAGCAGCAACATACTATGCTTCTGTTGTTGAAAGTGCAACAACACTTTGGATTTTTGAAACCCAACTAAAAATTGTTCCCCCTACAATAAATACATACCCTGTAGTGCTCCTCCTGTTATCTATGTCACCTGCCATATCTGCATCAACATATCCCTATAGATTAATTTTTGAACCACCAAAGCATAATTCTTGATTTGGGGTACCTCTCAAATATCTCAGAATCCATTTCACTGCCATCCAATGTTCTTTTCCTGGATTGTTATGTACCTGCTTACAACTCCCACTGCATGTGAAATATCAGGCCTTGTGTAGACCATTGCATAAATTAAGATTCCAACTGCTGATGCATATGGAACTTTAGACATATAATCCATTTCTTCTTGGGTCTTGGGGCACATCTCCTTACTAAGTTTGAAATTGTTAGCAAAAGGTGTACTAACTAGTTTTGTATTCTACATATTAAATATTTTCAATGCCTTTTGTATGTACTCATTCTGAGACAGTGTTAATTTACGATTTTTCCTGTCTTTAGTTATTCTCATAACAAGGATTTGTTTTGCAGCTCCCAAATCCTTCATTGCAAAGAAATTTGCCAATTTTATTTTGAGCACTTTAATTTCCTGCATGTTAGACCGTGCAACAAGCATGTCATCTACATATAATAACAATATAATGTAATTTCCATCATTTTGCTTTTTTAGATAAACACAATGATCAGAGTGACATCTAGTATAACCTTGTTCAGACATAAACCTATCAAATTTTAGATACCACTGTCTTGGAGCCTGTTTAAGCCATACAAGCTCTTCTTTAACCTACACACTAGTTTTCTTTCCCTTTGAACTCATATCCTTCTGGTTGCTACATATATATCTCTTCCTCCAAATCTCCATTGTTAGTATGAATCCTTTGTCGAAGTGTACGAAAAAGGACCACTTTAGCTACGCATAACTAATAGCCCAAACAACAAAAGTGGCTGCCAATATCTTCAGATCTGCGGTTAGTTGAACATAAAAGAGCTGCAAAAAACCAGATCTATGCATGGAAAGACATTAAGCAGAAAAAATAAGGGTTTGCTCCATATACGAATAGACAAGACAAGAACAATTTTTGAAAGAATTTTTATATTAATTGGGCACCTGGGAGGAAAACAAGAAGGCGTATCCAATTCTCCTCAGTGGGATGGGTTCTTGGAAGTCCTCAGCACTTCAGATCTAAGATTTCTCTCTCTTGTTGGTGTAGAAAACCCACACAAAGAATAGAACTCAAAGGGAGCTCACATAGCAAATGGTAGAAAAGAGTGACCAAGTGTATAGATCGAGAGTGATCTAATAGGAAACAAAAGGTGAAGAATGGTAGGAAAAACCCTCCTATTTATAACAAAATATTGAGTCATTCTAGATCTTGGTGCATGGGTTAACCAGATCTAGATCCACTTTTTATGGAATATTTTATTATATTTGTTGGAGGGAAAAGGTATTTGACTTGGGTCAAATCCCTTAATTTGTCAAAAATAAATAAATAAATGATTTATTTATCTTTTTAAGGAAGCGGTTAGGAGATAATCAAATAAATCATGATTTATTTAATTATTTAAGGAAGTGATTGAAAGATAATTAAATAAATAGTGATTTATTTAATTATTTGTGGATGATTTGGTCATATTTAACAAGGAATATTATCTAAATAAGGTTTAAATAATTATTCCTAGAAAATAATTAGATAAATAAAGGTTTATCTAATTAATTTCTTTGATTTTGGGTTAAACATGACTGGGAATAATAATTAAATTATGGTTTAATTAATTATTCCATGAGGAAAATCAAACAAATATGGGTTTGTTTAATATTTCCTTTTGGGGTTTTCTGTTTTAACATAGTGAAAGCGGTTTTACTTGGGGTAAAACTGGTCTTACATGGTGTACTTGGGTCCATCTAATGATAATAAGTTAGATGACCAAAAAATGGTGTAACAGATTGCCCCCCAGCGTGCGAGTGTCAGGAGCAAATCGTATGACCGAAGTACGTTGTAAGAACACAATCACTAGACAACAAAAAAGGGGTGTCAGAGAGAGAAGTGTGAGGTAGATAGTGTGCTGAAGGACTAGACCCTGAGGAGACGAGACTCGCAGGTGCAACAAGTCTCTTTTTATGAGAGGGTACCTGTGCTGAAGGCAGCGGGGGAGGCATACCTATGCCCGCCGAGACAAAGTACAAAAGAATAGTGTGTCCTGTAAACAAGGGACCGAACCATAAAATACAGCTGGCATAATCATGAGCCAGATAAAAATACAATGAGGAATCCCACATACATGCTGTGCCTGGGATAACAGCCAGGACTTGTACAATAATATATGAGTACATGAGATACAAATACAACCCAAAGGCCCCCTGTAAATGGGGAAGGGCTCACAAAATCTGACTGATACATGCAAGTCGAAGAGGCGCTGCAAGTGGCTACGACCAACATCATCAAATATCTGGAGCTGCATCAAAGGCTGCAAGGAAGAGGTCATCCGGGCATGTGGGGGGCTACCTGCAGGGCCACCCCCTCATGAGGGTTGAGATATCTCACACACACCCGGGGTATCATCAAGAGCTGCTGCTGGATCACTGGACCATCAAGTATACGGATCTCGATTATGCTGAAAGGAGCTGGAGAAACAATCAAGTCAAAGGGAAATGAGATATCCCTTTGCCTGATCCGAGGCACCAAACAAGAGTGGAAGCTGGAACCAAGGTACACCGCCCTCTAGACCTGGCTTCTGGAATGAATAAGTTGATGTCAAAAGAAGGAGGTCTGCCATAGGTGAGGTAATGAGAGACCCTCAACTAAGGCACGAGAGAAAAGAGTAGAGCGACGGATAGACTGACACTAATGATGATAGTGAAGTGGAAAGGACTGAGTAGCTAGTGGACGACTTCCCTTGTAAGAGCATAAAGGGCATGAATGACATGGCAGCGACTGACACAATATCGTAAGGGATAGGGGACAGTGGGACTGAAGGTCATAATATGCGACACAAGAGAGAGACCAAGCAATGAAGGATGGAGGGCCATAGCGGGGTACAAAGGGACTCGGGATAGACTCCATGAATGCGATGATGACTCAACTTGGATGCTCTAAAAAAGGGCGACTCGATGGTGCTGCCACACAGTAAAGGCCCAGTGGGGGACCATAAAAACATGAGTTCAGGATGGGAACTCATGACGAAAATCGTCACGAACAAAGACAAGTAAGGAGGCAAAATGGTGCCCCAAGTACAAGTGTCGTAAGTGAGGAAATTCGATTTTAAGGAGAGGTGAAGTGACCCTTCTTGGAAAAAATGTGTCCTGGTGAAGTGTTAAACACAAAAGACGAAAAAAGATGTTGGCTATCTAAAAGAAAATAAAACATGCATTTCAGAAGGGAAATGCTAAGGGTAATATTTCTTAAGATAGAGTGCATTGCGAGGATTAGGAATGGGGTTGCCTTCGAAATCCTCTAAGAGGTATGCCCCCTTACCGAGATCCTTACTGATGATGTAAGGGCCTATCCATAATGAGTCAAAATTCTCATGACCAAGGACATCATGGGCCTGGTCATAGACTAGAACAAGGTCGCCTTCGTGAAAAGTGCGAGGCTGGACTTTTCGGTCATACTGGGCTTTGGTGCGTTTCTTGGCCGCTTCCATGGTTTGCAAGGCAACACGGCGGTCTTCGGAAGCGCGCTCAAGCATGATAAGTCGTTGTTCTAGAGGTTGGGTGTCAGGGAGAAGTTCGACGGCCATATGCAGGGAAGGGATTTCACACTCGATTGGTAAGACTGCCTCCTCTCCAAAAACGAGGTGGAAAGGAGTGAACCCGGTGGCAGTTTTAACAGAAGTCCGATAGGCCCATAAAGCAGGGAAGAGCATGAGGTGCCAGTTGGTTTTGTGCTTATTCACCATCCGTTGAAGCATAGTCTTGAGAATTTTGTTGACTGCTTCAACTTGGCCATTACCTTGGGGGTAATAGGAGGAGGAATATTGGTGCTCAAAACCCAACAATGAGGATAGCTCGCGCCATATCTCATCTTCAAAATTTCTACCATGGTCAGAGACCAGTTGTTTCGGAACTCCGAATCGAGCGATAACGTGGTTAAAGAAAAAGAGGGCCGCGGTAGCTACCGTGTTGTTAAATGTAGGCATGGCCTCGGCCCATTTTGTGAAATAGTCGACTGCCACGATGATATATTTGTGGTTACCAGCGGATGGCGGGCGACACTCCATAAAGTCGATGGCCCATTTACAGAAGGGACCAGTGGAGACGACCGGATGGAGGGGAGCTGGGGGAGCTCGCGCCTTAGGGGCGAAATGTTGGCAATTGGAACAGTGTTTGACTTCCTCAATGCAATCACTGAAGAGGGAAGGCCAAAAATACCCAGCGCGCATGACTTTCTGGGCGGTAGCAAGACTAGAGAGGTGGCCACCACAAGCGCCGCTATGGCAGGCGTTAAGGACCTGTTCAGCTTCAGCGTGTGTGAGACAACGACGAAGGACAATCTCAACCCCGCGACGATAGAGGTCGTCGCCGATAAGGAGGTATCGGGGAGCTTGGTGTCGGATACGTCGGCGAGCCTCATGATCAAGATGGAGGGTGAACTTTTGGGTTCGCAAGTAAGTAAGAATATCGCCATACCACGGGTCATCGGAAGTAATGGCAAATAAGTGTTCATCAGGAAAGTCGTCATTAACCTGAGGGTCATGCGATCTGGTAGGTAATTCAGAAATGAGCTCAGCGAGGGCTAAGCCTTTCTTACTCTTTGGTGTGACAAATTCGAGGTCGAATTCCTGAAGAATGACGACCCAACGGGCGTACTTCCCAGTGAGGATACGACGACTCAAAAGGAAAGCCAAGGGGTTGGAATTTTTCACAACCTTGGTGGAGCGCATGAGGATATAATGACGAAGTTTTTGGACTGAGAACACTACAGCCAGCGCTAATTTTTCTTCAGGTGAGTAGGAAATAGGGGGCCCTACAAGGTTCTTACTGACGTAGTAGATCACATGCTCGGTACCGTTGTCATATTCCTGGATAAGGACTCCAGCGACCGAATAGGTGGACGCGGAGATATACAGGATGAAGTCCCGATCAAAGTCGGGAGGACGGATTAAGGGAGTGGATGTGAGAGCCTGCTTGAGGGCATCGAAAGACTCATGAGCAAAGGAATCCCAAACGAATGGGATAGTAGATCGGAGGAGTCTAAGGAACCCATGTGCGGTGGTGGCATAGTCAGGGACGAACCGACGAAGAAAATTAGCTTTGCCTTGGAGACTTTGGAGCTGGCGTAGGGTACGCGGAATGGGAAGTTCAAGAATGGCTTGAACTTTCAAAGGGTCAAGAGTGATACCATCCTTAGACACGATGAAGCCTAAGAGACGGCCGGCAGGAATGCAAAAGACGCATTTCAATGGGTTAAGGCGGATATTATACTTGCGACATCGGAGAAAAATGGTACGCAGATCGTGGAGGTACTGCGCCCGATGCTTAGAACATGCAGTGAGGTCGTCTAAATAAGCAAGGATAATATGAGCTAAGTCATGGAAACAATAAGACATGGCCCGTTGAAAAGTGGCGCCGGCGTTTTTGAGGCCGAAAGGCATGACCCGATAAGAAAAAGTTCCCCACGGACTAATGAACACGGTTTTGAGTTGATCAGCAGGACGGATAGCAGTTTGGTTGTATCCGGAGAAACCATCCATAAAGGATAGAACCTCATGCCCCGCACACTCGTCAATGATTTGGTCAATGAACGGTGTGGGGAAGTTGTCTTTGGGACAAGCTTTGTTCAAGTCGCGAAAGTTTGTGCAGACACGGATGGTGCCTTGTTTCTTGAGAATGGGAACTGGGTTGGATACCCAAGTGGTGTATTCAATGGGGTAAATAAAACCAGCCTGCTTGAGCTTATCGATTTCGGCTTTGATAGCGTCACGTCTGGAAGGATGAATGGGTCTCAACTTTTGACGGACTGGTTTGGCATCAGGCCATGTGTCGATATGGTGTTCGACAATGGCGGGATCGAGTCCGGGCATTTCAGAATAGGACCAGGCAAAAATATCACAGAATTCTTTGAAAAGCTTGGTGTAAGCTTCGATTTCTTCCGGGGTGCAGTGGGCGCCTAAGGTGATATATTCTTCGATACCTGGTGTGACTGAAATGTCAATTTTGATGGTAGGAGAGACATTGGCCATGTTTCCTTCTTCGAAAGCATCAGGTGCAGGGATGGGGTTTTTGAACCAATCGACTGCATTGGGGATGAAGTCTTTGGTTTCCACAGCAAATTGGTCATGGGACTGCTGCGGGAGGAAGTATGCGCGATGGTGCATATCGTCCCATGGAAAGTCCGAGTTGGTCATGGCTTCCATAATGTCTTCATCGGACTGGAAGATGGGAATATTGGAGGAAGAAAGGTCACCCGAGGAGGTAGTGGTGTGCGACGGGTCATCAGGAGGAGAAGGGCTCAGATGTGCGATATCAATAGATCCAAGGTCGGCTGAGGAGCCGAGAGGATCTGCAGGTTGAAGGGCAGGTGAACTATCTCGCAAGGATGATGACAGGTACAAAATGGTGGTTGACGGCTCTGTTGGCTCGATAGCGGGAGGAGGAATGTGAATGGGAGTAGGAAGATCCTCTGGTCCTATCGAAGTGGCCTTGAATTGGCGGTACATGTCCAAGGAGGAACGATACTCGTTAAGGCGGGGACAGAGGTGGGTGTAATGGCCGTGGAAATCGCACAAAGCACAAGGGTGGTTTGTGCGCAAGGTTTTGAGTTTCGGGATAGAGTCCGGGATAGTGACGTAGACTTCGGGGATGTCAGAGTCGGGAAACGTCTCGTTGACCAGAATCTTGAGGTGCGGCAATTCAGGACACATATGGGTGGCGTGACCGATGATATCACACAAAGCGCATTGGATAGCAGGCTTCGGCGGTCGCGGAGGGGTAGGGGTTGTCGGGGCGGCCTGGTCCTGATGGGTTGCCCCCTTACGAGCTTTGCCTTTCTTTCCAGGGGCTGGCACCACAGGGGTAGGGTCTTGTGGAGGTGCTGGGGGCCCGGAGGAGGTGAGGGGGACCGGTTGAACCGGTGTCAAAGCAAGGTAAGGTTTGGGGTGACCAGGAGGGGTAGCGGCTGGAGGGTCAATGTACCAGACGGGTATGCCGAGGGTCAGGTTAGGGAGAGAGAGGGTGGCCATGACGGGGACAGAAAATACTCCGGGAGGGGGAGCCAGGAAAGGTATCTGCCCAACAGGGTAATGACCAGGAGGGACAGATCTGAGGTGGTTAAGGCCTGGGGGAACCGTTCCAGGAGGATAAAGGGGTTCAGGGATACCAGCTGTAGGGGGAGGGCCAGAAGGAGGAGGTCCGGCTGGCTGAGATGAATGGCTAGGAGCGGGGTGCGAAGGGCGAGGGGGAGGTTGCTAACTAGCCGAGGCAGGCTGCTTAAGGGCAGCCTGAGATGATTGCATCATGCAAATATTCGATAAGCTGGGATCAGTGATAGGAGAAGGGGGAAGATTAGGAAAAGTTCCAAGCAGGGAGGAATCTTTGTAAACGCCGGGGGAGACACTGGTCAAGGAATTGACTGTTTTCTTGTTGGCTACAGAAGAGATGGTCGTCTCAGGTGAGGTCTGAGAGTTTGGCTCATGATATGTGAGCTGGTCAATGGTGACTATCTTTCCATTATGGGGGAAAGACATCTTGCGGAAAACCGCGGATGGGACAGCAGACATAGCATAGGTGTAGCTTCGCCCCAATAGAATGTTGTAATCTAGCGGGGAGTCGATGACTTCGACGTCAACGCAAACAGTCTTACCGGCGAGGGTGATAGGACAATTACGAAACAGGCCAATGGGCTGGGAGGCATGGCCGTCCCACGCTCGAATGGTGATCGTGGAAGGGGCCAGCTCAGGAGATCCGAGTTGCTTCCAAACCGAAGCGGACATCACACAGGTGGATGCCCCCTCATCAATTATGCACCGGGAGACGTTGGTGTTCCGGATTTTGACTGGGATTTGGAAGGCAACGGAAGCAGGAAGAGGAGGATGGTCCAGTTGAGAGGCGTCGAAAACAATCATTTGGTCATCAGCAGGATCTACAGCGCCCACGGCAGATAGTAGAGCCTTATTTTGGGAATGGCATGACTGGAGGAGTTCTAGTGTGGAAATGGCAGCAGGGGATTACGCCAAATCATCTACTATATTATACGAATGAGCAGCTCGACCGGAAGTAGCGTTTCGGCGTAATGGTCCCTTAGGAATCTTGGTATGAACCTCAACTTTGGGTTGAGGGATATGTAAGGGGCCATTCGGTGTCGAAAGAGGCTCTGTAGAACCTGAAGAAGGAGGCTCGGAGGCAGACTGAGCAGGAGGCTTGGGGTACTGGCGAGACCGAGTTTGAAGGTGAAGGTCGACGGTCGGGGAGGGATCGGAGTGCATCATAAGGATCTGGTAATCGGAGGAACCAGAAAGGGAAGGTGGAGTGGCGACCTGGCTATCAGGTGGTTGGGTAGCCACGAATCCTTGCTGAGGGAAAGGATCAGTAAACACAGCCGGTTGGGTAGTGGCCACATTAGGAGGAGCATGAGGGGAGGCGTGTTGTCCGCACAATGTGGCTTGAGACTCCCACATCTGCTGCATCTGGGGTAAGAGGGGACAATCATGGGTATAATGACCATAGACACTGCAACACAAACAAGGCTTGTTTGTGCGAAGCGACCTGTCCGGCTTGGGCTGAATGCCCTGTTGCTGGTTGGCAGTGTTAGGGTCCACACCAAAATTGGGTCCACGGGTACCAGGGGCATATTGGTTTGGATTGCCTCTTCGCCTTCTTTGAGAAGAAGGGGGATTAGTCGCGCCCCGCTGCGCAAATACTTGCCCTGGAGGGGGCTGTAAGTGTTGTTGCGGGTTTGGAGGAGGCAAGGGAGATGGAAGCGCATATGCTGGAGGAGCTGGCGCACCAGGCTGCGGATAAAGGTAATGGTTAGGTTGGGCAACATTGAGGTAAGCAGGAGGTTGGGAAAAAGGAGGAGGCATGCCATATCCTAGATACATGCTACCGGGAGGGGGAAGAGTGCTGGAGGTGCTGGCCCCTCCCTGAGGGAGACCATAGCCCATAGGAGGTTGAGCGTACGAATGGGAAAGGGCTCCAACGATACCGTCGGCGGAATGAGATGCCCCCAGGGCGTTAGCGCCACCGGGCCTGGGGAGGTCAGGAAGAACGGTACAAACATAACCAGATTGAGCGTAGATCAGGTCATATTTCAAGGCTATTTGGAGGGCGGCTTCTTTGGTTTGAGGAAAATGGGACGCGACATCTTTGCCGATGGGAGCTGGAAGGGTGCGAAGGAACCAGTCCATATAAACCCGATATTCGAAGGGAGGGGCTCGACATAAGCTCCGTATTCTTCGTCATTCCTGAACATGGGCGGAAAGGCGGGTTGAAGAGGATTGCTTGAAGGAAGTCAAGAGCTCCGTGCCAGTATCGTATCAGAGAGGGAGCTGGAAATAAGATAAAAAGGCTTGGGCAAGGGTCGCAAAGGTGGTATGGGAAGAGGTGGCTTGTTCAACATACCATTTAGAAGCTTCGCCGGTAAGCGTGTGTTGGAACAAACGAAGACGGATGGAGTCATCGGTAATAGAATTGGAGGAACACCACATGTGGAAAGATCGGACATGATTGGTTGGATCTTCTCCAGCAAGGCCTTCAAACTTAGGGATGTCGGAGGGGAGCTTGGTTGGCATAGCAGGCCAACCAACATCGTGGTGGATAGGGTCGTTGATCAACTGATTGAAATTGGGGAGGCTGAGGCCTGCAATGTACGACAGCAAGGGTGTTGCCGAGGTAGTTCCTGTGGCGGTTCCGCTAGTGGCAGGGCCGGCATTAGGGCCTGGAGCACCACCAGCGTTAGGCCCTGGACCAGACATGGTGAAGGTGACAGGGGGAGAACCAGGAGGAGAAAGGGAACTCGATGGATCAGGAGAGGAGTCGGAGTGCGGACTCGGAGGAGGACTGGCTCGACGACGGCGGGTCAAAGCAGGTCGATCGACCGGAAACTGAGGGTGAAGGCCAAGAAGTCTCCGGGAAAGGCGCCTAGGGGGTGCAATGATGACAGGAAGAAGGAAACCGACAGGGGCAGAAAGGGACAAAATCAAGAGAGGTCAAGGGCAGACAAGGTGCAGTGACAATTCATTTTAGAGTCTTTGCCAGGCGGTGTTAACCAGGCGCTTCTTCACTTAGGGTCAGTGTGTGATGTGCAATAATTTTAATTTTTAAACCCTTTTCGTTTTGAGAGCAAGAAAAAGTGTGCTGCGTAACTGAAAAGAAATCTGCAGAGAATAGTATATAATGCTGAAATAATAGAACATTTAGCAGCTAAACATGCATCAATCTAACCCAAAAAGGCGGGTCTCTCAAAACTACTCTAAAATAGGGCAAAAATCTAGTCAAAACACACATAAAAAGAGGCCAATAGATCTAGGGTCAAAAGGGACAGGGATCTAAAGGATAAAGATGCTGAAAAGAGGTGCAGATCACAGCCAAGAGACAGAGGCAAGGTGGCTGGAAAAAGGAAGGTAATCAGCAAAAGCGGACGGGGCAAGGAGGAGGCCCTAACAGTAGATCCAAACAAATCTTCAGGAGGTGATTTGAGAGGTAGAAGAGCTGATTACAATGGATCTGAAAGGGAGGTAACAGATCTGGAAAAAAGGAGGCTGAAGCTCTGAAAAACACACGGCTGAAACAGCTAAAACTCTTCCACAAAAAGTGGAGGGTACTAAAGCCCTAGGGGGCTAGGTTCCCACTTAGATGAGTAAAAACATATCAGAACTTGGTCAAAGCAGGCTGAGACAGAGGCTGAAAGACCCTGACAGAAGCTGCAGCAAAACCCAGAAAAATTGCAGAAAAATCACTGAAAAACTGGCAGGTCGCAGGTTCTGACCTGTTTTCGGTGCAGGTCGCAGAAAAGGGGCAGAAAAGTGCGACCTGGAGGTCCAGGTCGCAGGTTATGGGCCAAAAAGTGCGACCCCCCGTTCCGGTTGTCTCGGCGGCAGATTTTCAGAAAAGTTGTTGTCTCAGTTGCGGCTGGTGTCGCTTACCTGCGCAATAGGGCCAGAAACACACGGAAGTTAGAAATTTTGATGTTTTAGGGTTTTATGTGAGAAAAACAACATAAAAATAGGAAAAATAAACAACTGAAAAGAAACCCTAGGGTCTAAAGTAGCTTGATATGCAGGAATATGAAAAACGACAGCGGTCGTAATTTAAAACCCGTGTGGAGTCGCCATTTGTTAGTATGAATCCTTTGTCGAAGTGTACGAAAAAGGACCACTTTAGCTACGCATAACTAATAGCCCTAACAACAAAAGTGGCTTCCAATATCTTCAGATCTGCGGTTAGTTGAACATAAAAGAGCTGCAAAAAACTAGATCTATGCATGGAAAGACATTAAGCAGAAAAAATAAGGGTTTGCTCCATATACCAATAGACAAGACAAGAACAATTTTTTATATTAATTGGGCACCTGGGAGGAAAACAAGAAGGCGTATCCAATTCTCCTCAGTGGGATGGGTTCTTGGAAGTCCTCAGCGCTTCAGATCTAAGATTTCTCTCTCTTGTTGGTGTAGAAAACCCACACAAAGAATGGAACTCAAAGGGAGCTCACACAGCAAATGGTAGAAAAGAGTGACCAAGTGTATAGATCCAGAGTGATATAATAGGCAACAAAAGGTGAAGAATGGTAGGAAAAACCCTCCTATTTATAACAAAATATTGGGTCATTCTAGATCTTGGTGCATGGGTTAACTAGATCTAGATCCACTTTTTATGGAATATTTTATTATATTTGTTGGAGGGAAAAGGTATTTGACTTAGGTCAAATCCCTTAATTTGTCAAAAATAAATAAATAAATGATTTATTTATCTTTTTAAGGAAGCGGTTAGAAGATAATCAAATAAATAATGATTTATTTAATTATTTAAGGAAGTGGTTGAAAGATAATTAAATAAATAGTGATTTATTTAATTATTTGTGGGTGATTTTGTCATATTTAACAAGGAATATTATCTAAATAAGGTTTAAATAAATATTCCTAGAAAATAATAAGATAAATAAAGGTTTATCTAATTAATTTCTTTGATTTTGGGTTAAACATGACTGGGAATAATAATTAAATTATGGTTTAATTAATTATTCCATGAGGAAAATCAAAAAAATATAGGTTTGTTTAATATTTCCTTTTGGGGTTTCCTGTTTTAATATAGTGAAAGCAATTTTACTTAGGGTAAAATTGGTCTTACATGGTGTACTTGGGTCCATCTAATGATAATAGGTTAGATGACCAAAAAATGGTGTAACATCCATGGAGAAATGTTGTCTTTACATCTAACTATTCAAGATGAAAACCTTCTGTTGCTACAAGACTTAAAATAGTTCTAATTGAAGTCATCTTAACAACATGATGAAATATTTCATCAAAATCAATACCTTTCTTCTATGCAAACCCCTTCACCACAAGTCTAGCTTTGTACCTCTATTTTCCTCCATCTTCTTCCTTCAGCCTGTAAACCCATTTATTCTGCAATGCAGTTTTACCTGCAGGAAACCTGAATAAGTCCTAAGTCTGGTTATGCATTAAGGATTCCATCTCTTCTTCCATGGCTAGCTCCCACTTCTTCCTAGTTTCAACTTGCATTACTTCTTCCTAACATTCAGGTTCACCAGAATCAATCAACAATAAATAATATAATGAAGGAGAGTATCGTTCAGGAGGTCTACTTATCCTGGTAGATCTTCTAACACAACTTTCAGGTGTTTGAGGTGCCTTTTTCTGTTGTGGTGGTTGTTGTTTTTGTGGCCATTGATTATTATTATTTTCAGGCACCTTTACTTTTTCTGTGATCTCATCAAGAAATGTGTATTCTTTGTTTTGTTTTTCCTGTTTCTTTTCCTGCAACTGATTCTTATACAAGACCTTTTCATTTAATAGTACATCTCTGCTCCTAATAAATTTGTTATTTTCATAATCATATAAGCGAAAACCAAAATCATTAACACCATATCCAATAAAGGTACATTTCTTTTATTTTTCCTCAAGCTTTGTTCTATTTTATTTATTAATATGGACAAAGGCCTCACATCCAAAAGGATTTAAAAAATAGTAATTTACCTTTTTACCTTTCCATGCTTCCTCTGGAATACCACCATCCAAGGAACTTGAAGGCCCTCTGTTTATTAGATAAACAACAATATCTACAGTATCTGCCCAAAATCGTAAAGGAAATCCTGCATGCAATCTCATGCACCTTGCACACTTCATGATTGTTTTGTTCATCCTTTCTGACACACCATTTTCTTGTGGTGTTCTTGGAACTATCTTCTCTCTGTGAATTCCATCCTTTGAACAATACCTATCAAACTCTTTGCTACAATATTCACCTCCATTGTTGGATCTGAGATACTTAATTATTTCCTGTCTCAATCTCAACCAAAGCTTTCCATTTCTTGAAAATATCAAATACATCAGATTTATTCTGAATACAATGAATCCAAGTTTTTCTAGTTGCATCATCAATAAAAGTAACATAATAACGAGAGCCACTGAGAGATGATACCTAAGTAGGTCCCCATACATCTATATGCACAAGCTCTAATTTTTTTCTCTTATTTTCTTTCCCAACTCTGAGAAATATAACTCTCTTCTGTTTTCCATAAATACAATTCTCACAGAAATCCAAATCAACATTCTTCAAACCCGACAACAAATTTCTTGAGTGAAGAATATTCATCCCCTTCTTACTCATGTGTCTGAGCTTATGATTCCATAATGATGCATCTTCTCCTTTGGAAGTTACATCATTAACAAAGTTAGAAATACCATTGCTTAAATACAATGTACCAACCTTTTCGCCTTTTTCCATTACCAAGGCTCCTTTGGTGACCTTCCAAGTTTTATCTGTGAAAGTTGTCACACAACCTTCACCGCCTAACTGCCCTGTTGAAATCAGATTTTCCTTTAGATCTGGAACATTCCTTACCTCCTTTAATAGCCATTGGTTTCCATTCTGTTGTTTTACAAGAACTTTACCCATTCCAACAATTTTATAGGGTTTATCATCACCCAAATGAACTTGTCCAAAATCTCCTTGAACATAGTCATGAAAATATTTCTTATCAGGTGTGGCATGAAATGAGGCCCCTGAATCTACCACCCAGGAATCAGTAACATTTTCTAAATAAAGAATCAAAGCATCTTGTAACACATCACCTGTCATATTTTCTTCATGATTGTTTTCTTGCTATGTGTCTCCTTCTTTTCCCTTCCGAGATCTACAATATTTCTTTAGGTGTCCTTTCTTTCCACATTTCCAGCACACTATCCCCGATATAGACTTGGATCTACCTTTCCTTGATTTAATGTAATATTCTAAGCTCTTTCCTCTTTCCACTCTTCTTCCACGAGACTCTGCACTCAAATAATTACCCAATGTATCACCAAAGCTTTTCTGTCGCATTTCCTCGCTAAGGATAGTACCGACAACATCATCAAACTTTAAAGTACTAGATCCGGAGAGAGAGTTACTAATGGCAATAACTAAACCATCCCAACTTTATAGCAATGAGCACAGGAATAAAATAGCCCTAACTTCATCATCAAATTTTACCCCTATAAAACTTAACTGACTGGTAACTGTATTAAAATCATTTAAATGGTTTGCAACAGATCCACCTTCCGACATCTTCATATTAAATAAATATTTCATAATAAATACCTTGTTTGAGGCTGAGGGTTTTTCATATAATTTCGCCAACACCTTAATCAAACCCTCTGTTGTTTTTTCCTTCGAAATATTGAAGGCTACTGATGTCACGAGGCACAACCATACTGTTCCGAGTGCCTTTCTATCAAGAATCTCCCATTCTGCGTCTGTCATAGCCATCGGCTTTTTTGTTTTTCTACTTAATGGTAGGTAAAAATATTTCTGATATAGATAATATTCCATCGGCATCTTTCACAGCGGGAAGTTTTGGCCCTTAAATTTCTCAACCCTAAACTTACCATCTTCTGCCATTGCTCCCACTCAAACCAGGAACCCTTCTTTCCTGCGAGTTTATCAGCCAAATAGACCTTCAACTCTGATACTAGTTGTTATAAAATTATATATTAGAGAGCAATGAAACACATAAAATATGCAGAAAACACAAGCACATAAAACACATAAAACGAGAGAGACACAGATATACTTGGTTCACCTAGTTTGGGCTACGTCCAACCCGAATAGCCAGTCCTTCCTTTCTATTATCCAGCAAAATGAAGAGACACAACCTACACCAGATCCACTGTAATATCCTCTGTTCTCTCTCATGGTCTCCCTATCTATTTCTCGCTTTGATAATAAGCATACAATACACATCCGCAATACAATACCCTCATACAAGCGAGGTGTTGCCTTCTAGGGAAAAAACCCCTAAACTAAACATAACTTCTACCGTCAGATCATCTGCCTAATGAACAACCCAGATTGACTAGATATTACTATACTTTTACAAGGCAATTTTACATCTGTTTTTAGCTTCAGGGGCGCTGCCCCTGAAACCCCTCACTAGCCCCACCCCCTGGACCCCCCAAGCAGCATTTAATTACGGGCAAAATTTCTGCCCCATTAAGGTATAGGGGTCTAACGCTGTGATACAAATCAAACAAGATAATCAAGCTCCACACCCAACAACATACTCCAATTTGACCTTCTGTTCAAGAACTTATTCACGTAAGAAGTGATACTTTATAGGAATGTGCTTGGTCTTCGAATGCATAACAAGATTTTTTGAGATGCTGATGGCACTTGTATTATCACATAGAATGGAGGTGGGAGGTGAAAATTTGATGTGAATATCTTGTAATGTCTGCATAATCCAAAGAAGTTGTGTGCAACATGATGCGGCAGCCACATATTCTGCTTCTGCTGTAGATCAGGAAATATAACTTTATTTCTTGCTGAACCAGGATACTAATCGGGGCCCCATATAGAATGCACCACCACTAGTTCTTTTTCGATCATCAACATTTCCATCCCATTCTGCATCTGTGTAAGCATGAATACTGAGATAAAAATTATTTGGATACCATAGACCAAAGTCTTGAGTCCCCTATAGATATTTGAATATTATTTTTATAACCTGAAGGTGTGAATCTTTTGGATTATATTGGAATTTTCCAACAATCCCAACTGCATGCATAATGTCTGGTCTTGTCCCGGTTAGATAAAGCAGAATTCCAATCATAGATCTATACTCTGGTTGATTCACCATGGGAGAATCATCAGGAGAACTAAGGTTACATCTAGTTACCATTGGAGTACTTACAGGTTTACATTCTTCCATCCCATACTTCTTAAGAATTTTCTTGAGATATTTTTCTTGAGATAGAAATATGCCATCTGGTGCTTGTTGCACTTGTAAGCCAAGAAAATATGTTAATTCCCCAAGTAATGACATTTCAAATTCTTGCTGCATAACAGAAGCAAATTTCTGACTCATGGACTCTTCATTAATCCCAAAAATAACGTCATCAACATACACAACAATAATTAACAGTTTATCATTCTCAATTTTTTTGTATAAGTTACTGTCAGTAGATCCTTTTGTGAAACCTTGTTTTTGAAGATATTTGTCAAGATGATAGTACCATGCCCTAGGAGCTTGTTTGAGACCATATAGAGCCTTTTTAAGTTTGCAAAATTTTTTTTTCATCATTTCCCATAATGAATCCTTCTGGTTGTTCTATATAAACTTCTTCTTCTAGATCACCATTGAGGAAAGAATATTTTACATCCATTTGATAAATTTTGAATTGTTGAAAACTTGAAAAAGCAAGAAACATTCTTATGGCTTCAAGTCTGGCTACAGGTGCAAATGTTTCTTCAAAGTCTATACCTTCTTGTTGAGCATACCCGTTACAAACAAGTCTAGCTTTGTTTCTAATAACATCTCCATTTTCATTTAATTTGTTTTTGAATATCCATTTTGTTCCAAAAACATTTTTATCATGAGGTCTTGGAACCAATTCCCAAGTATGCTTCTTTTCAATCTGATCAAGTTCTTCATTCATGGCTTCAATCCAACATTCATCTTTACTAGCTTGATTTACATTTTGTGTTTCAATAGTGGATAAGAATGCCAAATATCTAGGGGTTCCTACAATATTTCTTCTTGTTTGGACACTTGATCCCTTTTCTCCCAATATTTAAGATTCTAGATGATTCTTTTGAACATACCTGGATGGAGCCTTTTATGATATATCTTCTTCTGGTGTTTCATTGGGTTCTCCTTATATATTGTTGTTAATTGATGAGAGACTCATCAATTACAACATCATTACATTCAACAATCTTACGAAGTCTTTTATTGTAACATTTGTATGCTTTAATTCTAGAAGAGTAACCAAGAAATATTCCTTCATCTGCTCTAGGCTCAAACTTACCAAGTTTTTCATCATTGTTCTTGATAAAACATTTGCTTCCAAAAACTCTAAAATTCTTCACAGTGGAAATATTACCATACCAGATCTCATAAGGAGTTTTATCATTGTTCACACGAACATGAACCTTATTGAGAATATTTACAGTAGTATGCAGTGCTTCTCCCTAAAAGCTATCGGGAGTTCCATATTCATCAAGCATAGCACGAGCCATATGTTGAACTATTCTATTCATTCTTTCCACCACGCTATTTTTTTGTGGAGTTCCAGCTACAGAAAACTGTCTTTTTATGCCATAATGTTCACAGAAATCAAAGAATTCATATGTTATATACTCTCCTCCTTGGTCAGATCTAATACATTTGACTTTTATATCTAGTTAATTTTCAACCAAAGATTTGAAGATCTTGAATTTTTCAAATGCTTCATCTTTATGTTTCAGTAAATCGATCCAACACATTCTAGAGAAGTCATCAATAAATAGAATATAGTATTGTTCTCCACGAGGTGATTTTTTTTCTTACAGGACCACATAGATCAATATTTATAAGTTAAAAAGGCTTAGTTGTTGATCCTTCTTTGGAATTGAATTAAACCCTGGTTTGCTTACCAAATTGCCATGATTTGCATATGATACTTTCAGGCAAAGTGATGTTGGGTAGATCACGAACAACTTTGAGTCTGCTAGATTTTCTTATTTGAGAGAAGCTCAAATGTACCAACCTTCTGTGCCATAACCCATTTTTTGTAGATTTACCTAAATAGCATTGCTCTTGGCCACCTTTAAATATATACAGGTTTCTTGGATTTCTAGTTCCTTTTATTACGGTCTTTCCTGTGTCAAGTTCATGAACAACACATTCTTTTGAACTAAATACAACTTCATTTCCTTGATCACACATTTGACTCACATTCAAAAAGTTATGCTTTAATCTATCTACATACATAACATTGTTAGCTTTCACATTTTCCTTTAGAAAAATAGAACCTTTACCCCTAATGATAGCAGGAGAGTCATTTCCAAAAGTAACATTCTTTTCCTTCTCTAATGCATTGTATTAAAGGAGTTTATTTTTATCACCTGTCATGTGTTTTTAGCATCTGCTATCAATGTACCATTTATTTTCCCCTCCTTCTGCAAATAAATCAATGACATATCTTTCAACTTGTAAATCCTTCTTTATCAATATCTTGGAGTTTGTGGGTATATATTATTTTGGTTGAATTTTTCTTCTGCATTCAGATTCTTCATGGCCAAAGTTATTGCAATACGTACATTCAATTTTGTCTTGAAGAGGAGAAAAGTTGTTATAATAATCCTTCTTTATTCCAGTCTCATTTCTTTTCTTTCTGGCTTCTCTGGTCATGACGGTTTTGTATGAAAAACATTGAGCAAATTTATGACCAAAATTATGACGTGAGAAACATTTTCCATTAAAGAAGAAATTTATGTGATCATGGAACCTTCTATTGATGTTTACCTACTAATTGATACTTCTATTATTATTCATCCTTGAATTGAAGTGGTCATGCTTTACCTGGGTATTCTCTTTTTTCTTTTTCTCAGTGACGAAATGTTGTTGGCTAGCTTTAGCTGCATTCAGATAGCTTGGTGCTAAATATTGAGAAGATTCTCCAATATATCCAAGACCTGTCTTTATAAGAGGAGAGCATGAACCTTGATAGTTTCATCTAAGGTTTTAGATCCTGTAGAAAATCTAAGATTTAAGGTTTTTACTTTCTCAATTTCCTTTTTCAGAATTACTATTTCACATTCTAATTTCTCATTGTGCTTCTCCTTTACTATAAGTTGATTCTTTAGAGTATCTATGACTATTTTTTTTCTTCCAAACATATTTTGAGCTGATTGATTTCTTCAAGAAAATCATTTTCTTCTAAAGCATCCATAAATGTATCTTTATCTCACTAGTGCCCTTTTCAAATGCCATAAGTATTCTATATCTTGATCAGATTCTCCTTCTTCACTATTTGATAGGCCATCACTATCTTCATGAGTATAATAAATTTTTCTATTGATAAAATGTTTCTTAATTTATTTTACCAATTCCTTTCCCTTTTCATATTTATCTTTATGGGGAAATTTAGCAGCGTAATCACCAAATCTTCCACAAGAATTTTTTTTTAAAGGATGCTTACCTCTATACCTTCTAGTGCCAAGTTGTAGTTTCTTTACAAAATTTATCTCATCTTCTTCTGAAACATACCCTGATCCTTCTTATTCTTCCATTTCCTTGCCTTTTGTAGCAGCTCTAAAAACATCTTCTTTGACTTCAGATGGACATCATTTCCTCATTCCACACACAGTCATAATCCCATGAATTTGAACAATAATAAGGGTTTGTAGATCCTCTTTCTCTTCAATAGAAGACACTTTAGACTCAAATTTAGGAGTTAGAGTTCTTAAAAAAAAATCAACTAGAGTAGTGTCAGTTATATTTTCACCCAGATTTCTCATACGATTTACGATCTCGTCTAGACGTAAAAAGAAACTAGCAATGCTTTCATCACTATGCATTCTAAGTGTTTCATATCGAATTCTGAGAGTTTGGAGTTTAGCACTTTTTACCTTGGCATCACCTTTATAGCTCAGAATTATTTTGTCCCATATTTCTTTTACTGTATTCAACTGCACAAATTTGACAAATTCTCATTTAGTTAGACTCCCCAATAATGCATTTGCAGCCTTTGCATTGCTTTCATAGTTCTTTCTTGCTGCTGGATCTGCTAGAATTGAGGTTGGATATTGATAACTACCTTCAACTATAGCCCATACATCTGCTCCAAGAGACTGAAGATAGGATCTTGTCCTTGTCTTCTAGAAGATTAAATTGTTTCTGTTGAAGAGTGGAGGTCTGATAGATCTTGTCCCATCTTGATTGCTCATCTTAGATGACCTTCCTTCTACAGATTCTACTGGAAGGGAGCTTCAACCCCCTGATCTCATTTACCAACCACTAATAGAAGGGAGCTTCAAACCCCTGATCAGAACACCAGCTTATACTGGCAAGAAGCTTCTACTTCTACACTGAAGGCTCTAAACCTCAAACCCATTGTAGACCATGTCTCATAAATTTTCACATTGGATATAATAGCTTCAACTTAACTCAGCATAAATTCCAACACCCATAAACTGTAACCCAAACTTCAAAAAAAACAGTGAGATCACTATAACCAAAACACAGTAATAAACCCAGATTTCAAAATCAACATTGAGAAACAGTTTCAACCCTGATCATTCATTATATTAAATGCATATGCTACTTCCCTTTACTGAACCTGCGTATATACACACTTTCTTACATAGCAACTTGTGTATAGATCTGTGAATACTGAATTTCCAAAAATTAATCAGTCTTAGAAACATATCTAAGTCATTCAATCATATATCTTTTCATATTTGCAGAACCCTTATTTAGTCAGCATCATTAATCATACTTAATCAATCATTGATAAGATTTGTACATAATCAATTTAGCAGCATATACAGTATTCAAACAACCCAGATCTACATGAATAATTCATTAACCGACAACATAAATATAACACCAATAACCAGATAACATATCCATCAAGATTCAAAAACCCTGACTTCCATATGCACTTTGGCTTAAACCAACCCGTGTGTATATGCGCTTTCACCATGACGAACTAGAGTATAGATTTGTAAATATTAATTATGCATAAAGTTTCAGATCTATAGACTTAACCAGATTTATTCTCTTCACTTCAAAAAATATGCGCCAGTCACAGATCAATCATCTCATCAATAGATCAAGAAAATACATAGTCATTTCAGGTCTAGAGATCCCGATCCATCATTGTATCCAAGTGTGCATCATAGTTTCAGATTTACCAATAAACAGAATCAATCCCATGCAGAGATAATTTAGAGAGAAGTATTCAGTAAAAACCCTTTCATATGCACCCCTTGCACTATGATCTTATTCTCCTTATAGAGATTTAGCCTTTCCTAATACCATGAGCCAAAACCACACAAGTGCCGATGGTGTTTGTTTTCACCAAATTAAGTTCCTATTGGGCTACTTCAATGGTCAACTTGGAGTAATTATTTCATACCAGCTTTTGACTAAAGATTAGACTCTTTAGTCTGAGAGGGCTCTCTCAAGACAACTTATGATTTCTTCAATTAAAACTCTATTAGATGGCTAACTCTATGATAATGACTTGATTGTATATGATTTCAGGTGGAAAATGTATATGATTTGCTACCATTGGGCTTACAGAGTCATTTTAAACCTCAATTATAAAACATCAAATTTCATGGAAGCCCTCTCATAAAGGACAAAAAAAAACTACATGTGTACAAGAAATTGGAGCATATTACTGAAATCCAAGTGAATACACATGAGCCACTGCATAAATATCAAAAGGACTAAGATAAAAAAGCATATATTAGAACATACAATGAACCTTGGGTCTGAAACAAGCTGCGTGAAATATTACAATAGTAGTGCATACCTAACATCTCCCAACCCTTTCTAACTCTAAAAATATCTCATTTATAGAGTGAGAACTCATACAAATGATTTTCCACCTTTCTTACCTCGAATTCCCATCTCAAATACCTATTTCAAAAATGATTCCATCACTTGGAGACTTCCTAGGGATATTTCTGTTTTGCAGAGTTTGAATACAAAAAGGACTCTTCTTTCATTAATAGTTCAACAAACCAATTTAATAACCCTTATCAACTACAAAAAACTAATTTTTAAGTGTAATAGAGTTTTTATGTGTCATTATGACACGTGGATGCTGAGGTATACCTCCTCCAAGTCGAATTTACAATTTTTTCACCAATCTGGTTAGTGAAAATTATGAAAAATAGGCGTCAAAGATGAGTGTATAATTTCCAAACCCTGATGTATTTGCAGAAACTGAGAATTTTTTTGGTAGATGGGCCTATTATAAAGAAAAACCTCTTTCCGATTTCCAAAATTCTTTTTCATTTGGTCAGAAATCAAACTTGAAGTTGACTGCTAAAACAATCATGTACAGAAATTTCGTAGTGCTCATTTCGTAGTAGATTTTCGTAGCGCCTCTATTTTAAAATTTTTTGCCAAACCTGTATGAAAATATCTTCGTGACCATATTTGACCTCCACATGTGATCAGCTAACCTTTAATTCACCACTTCAAGACAAAATTCCTTGAATATTCAACTCGTTGCCAAAACAGGGGAAAACAAGGTAGTTCGTAGCAAATTTTGGTAGCATATTTAATTTCCCGATTTCCACCACCTCTTAGCTCTCTTTTCTTTCATGGATCTATTTGATAGATTTAAAGAGAGAATAAAATTTTTTCCCAAGATTTGATTCCAAGTTTAATCACCTTTTTTGTCAAAAAGTCATCTTCAGAAATTCCAAAGCGAAAACTGGGCTTCAAGCCTGGGACATGCTGCGAAAACACCTAAAGTGTAAAATATTCAAAATTCTTCTTTTTATTCAAAATTTCACTAGTAGTTCTGAACATTGATATGATGAAGGATGATAAAGAAAACTTGGTTCAAAATTCCTCTTACCCTCTTCAAAAGGCACCTTTTTCACCTTTAGCAAGTTTATTTACCAATAAAATGAATTTGTTTTTTCTGAACAAATAGGGTTCAGAGATGACCTCCTATCTCCATATACTTTATAGATGTTTCAAAACTGAAGGATTTTATTTTATGCCAGTTTTTTATGAATAGAAACCTCTCTTAGTTTTTTTAAAAACATCTCCAGGTGTCCGGGAACAACATTTGAAAAACATGTATCAAACAGGAAAAAAACACATTCTGAAAATAGAGCCGAAAGACATCTTTGAATCTCCCAATTTGTAGCAGTGTTGAGAAAAGTGAAAGAGGTTAATGTTATTTGATCTATTCTTAACAATAACCTCTATCAATTTCTTATAATACTTCTGAAACATCCCTTGAAATTTACTGTTCAAAGAGTCAAAAAACAAATAAATCCTCAGATTCGCTACAAAATTGTGAGGTAGTTTCGTAGCGAAATCTGCCTATTTTGCACTATATTCACTACGAAACTGTGAAAAACTAGACAAGTGGCTCTTATTTTAAATTTGATGACTATGCAAGTGAACCCAAGGTGGATTATTGTGGATATGACCCTAATGACAAGACAGATGAAGTGTCTATGACCTATAATAAACATGATTAAGTGAATTTCTCATCAAGTTAATGATCTAACCTAATGAGACAAGGTGAAGCTTATGATAACCCTATCAAAAAAAATTTGAAAAATTGAGAGTGATAACAGTGGCTCCACTGGGGATGGTGTGCCCTTGTGGTACAACAAAGAACTAGTAGTTCTAGTGCCACCTCCATTGGGTTGCTCCCATATCCAAAATGAAAACTTGCAACCTACTCTGACCTGTAACCTCAGCACTAAAAAAACCAATAGCTGCTAAAGAAATGAAAGTAGACATGTTGAAGTTTAAAACTAAAACTAAAAAAATGCTTGATCCTCAAGCTTATTTATATAAAAATGATCCTACTCTACTTGCTCAACGTAGGAGCTGAATCAAGTGATCTCACACTTCCAATGAAGCCAATCAAGAAGTTGAGTACTGGATGGGAACTGGAATTCCACTTCTCTAATAAAAAAACCATTCCTGAGACATGAAAACTTGTTCCACCATCTAAATTTGTCTACATAACTGAAAATCATATTGAAATTCATTTTTATAGAATATTCCAGCAGAGCTGCAAAAGGATCTTTGAGAGTATGCATGAATAATTATTGTTGATCAACAAGAAAATGTGAGTAAATATGATCCTTTGATAATGTTCCTTGTTCAGATTTGTCTTTATAACTCGTATGACCATTCTTGAATAAAAAGGAAAAAATCCGCTGATCATTATTTTCATTTGGGAGAAATAAAAACTTGGAGTATTCTTGGACACATTCAAAAGGAACTGCCTCAGCATGTACCATAGGAATTTCTAGAGGTAATTCTTCATATGATTCAACAAGCATACTCATCTGATTGTCTCATATTGGCTTTTCAAAAATTTCTTCATTTGCTGTAAGTTGATGCAAGGAATGACATGAAGAATAAATTTCTTCTTTTACTTGAGGATTATAGCAATTATCTTCCATTATTTCCTCCCGCTATTGGAAATGATTCTCATGTCCTGATTATCAAAATACTGACAAGTGTGTTGCAAATGTTCATCAAACTTAGAGGATGTAACATGATTGTCATAAATAAACACCTGTTGGGTTTCATTTTCATCCAAGGGAGAGACTACCCTTTATTCTTGGTGATCAAATGGATTGTCATGAAGGGCCTCTAAAATTTCCTCATCCATGAACTCATCATATTCATACAAATTCACCAAATATTCAATAAAACTCACACAATGTTTACAGCAGTCTTTGACCAGCAATAAGGAAGAATGACATTCTTTTTAAATCTCATAAAATGCAACTTGGAAATCAGCAAGAGAATATAATGAACCATTTGGTAGGCTTTCATACCAAGACCATGCTTTTCCATCTAAGGTGACCATAAACATCTTCATGAGAAAATCCTCAAGGAACTAAACCTTAAGTCTATGTACATGCATATGGAATCTAGCCAAGTGAAGAGCATCATTTTCTTTCTTATCATCTTTAAATATGGGAACATCAGTTAACCAATCGAATTTTGGCATAGGATTTTGAAAACTAGGGATGTGAGATCGATTCATCGGGGCATGCCTAGCATTTATTCTTGCAATGGAACTCATCTTGGAACTTCATCAAGCTAAAGATATTCAAGCAGTGGAGTCACCTTCCAATTGATTATTTGATGTGTAGAGTCGCCAGAGCATAAATACAACCAATATGTGCCTAAGTGTCTACTTCTCTCATACCTTAGAACTGAAACTTTATCGTTCTTCCCAGGGAAACTTTACACCTTCAGTCCCTGGCAACGGTGCCAAATGTTATCACCAAATTGAGTTCCTATTGGGCTACTTCAATGGTCAACTTGGAGTAACTATTTCATACTAGCTTTTTACTGAAGATTAGCCTCTTCAATCTGAGAGGGCTCTCTCAAGATAAATTATGATTTTTCAATAAAAATTCTATTAGCTGGATAACTCTATGATAATGACTTGATTGTATATGATTTAAGGTGGAAAATGTAGAGGATTTTCTACCATTGGACTTATGGATTCATTGTAAACCTCAATTACAAAACAACAAATGTAATGGAAGCCAAGGCATTTATATTCTTATCAAATCACACATAAAGGAAAAAACAAAAACTACATGTGTACAAGAAATTGGAGCAGATTAATAATTTCCAAGTGATTACACATAAGCCACTACATAAATATCAAAAGGACTAAGATATACAAGCATAGATAAGAACATACAATGAATCTTGGGTCTGAAACAAGCTGCTGCAAAAGTATATTATTGATAGTGAAATATTACAATAGTAGTGCATACCTAACATCTCCCAACCCTTTCTAACTCTAAAAATCTCTCATTTATAGAGTGAGGAATCATACAAATTATTTTACACCTTTCTCACCTTTAATTCCCACCTCAGAGACCTATTTCAAACATGATTCCATCACTTGGAGACTTCCTAGGGATATTTCTGTTTTGTAGATTTTGAATACAAAAAGGACTCTTCTTTCATTAATAGTTCAACAAATAAATTTCATAACCCTTATAAACTGAAACCAACTGATTTTCCAAGTGTAATAGAGTGCTGATGTGTCATTATGCCACATGGATGCTGAGCTGGACCTCCTCCAAGTTGAATTTTACAATTTTTTCACAAATCTGGTTAGTGAAAATTCTGAAAAAAGAGGCTTTAAAGATGAGTTTATAATTTCCAAACCCTGATGGATTTGCAGAAATTGAGAGATTTTTTTGTATATGGGCTTGTTCTGAATAAAAACCTCTTTCATATTCCAAAATCCTTTTTCATTTGGTCAGAAATCAAACTTGAAGTTGACTGCTAAAACAATCATGTATAGAAATTTCATAGCGCTCATTTCGTAGAAGCTTTTTGTATTGCCTCTGTTTTAAACACTTTTTCCAAACTTGTATGAAAATATATTCCTGACCATATTTTACCTTCACATGTTGTTGGCTTGAGGGGTTCTGACCCAAGTTCAGAGGTTAAGGTTTGCCAACAAATGCCTATACTGCTAGCCCTTTCGGCAGTGACCTGCTTGCGCAAGTCAAAGTCTCACCTGAAGCAGTATGGTTGGGTGTTGGAACCCGGTTTCCGCACCCTGAGAGATGATAGGTAGGCCAAGCAGAGCTACATCCGACTTTATAATGACCAGATCGCCTATCTCAGAACCAGATCTATAGAACTCCTTCGCATCTACGTGCGCAAGGTCAACTATACTTACTGTACTCAATAAATCATATACTTATAAAATAGTAGTGCAAAATTATAGTTATTCATAAAACATAACAGAATAGAACCAGATGCAGAAGAAATAGTTAACACAGTACTTTCGCATCTTGATACAGAATATGCATAATGCAGCAGCTATCAAAGACTCACATCAACAGTACAAATACAGTCAGCTATGCAACAAAATTTATCATTCATTAATCCTTCAGTTCCCTCTTACAATACCCAAACCCAACCTACGCACACAGTAGCAGGGTCTGCACATAACAGGACTTGGGATCTCCACACATACAGCCAACAGGAGTCATTTCCCCAAAAACCCAAATGGATCTACTAAGCCACAATTCGCATCAATAGCTCATCATCTTCTCTCGTACAATTCAAAATGTCCCTCTATTTATAAAAATCTAGCCTAATATTTCTTATGGTCCGAAAACCGTGGTTTGCAGACTCTAGGTCTACCCTTTGACCCATTACAATGCTTTCAGGGCTTTGACCCACCCCAAAACCCCTGCGCAAGACTAAATATAATAGAAAGTATACAAAATTAGACTAGTTTCACAGCTTGTAGGAGACCCTGTTCCAAAAATCCCCCAACACAATCTTGTGACTCGTCCCGAGTCACTGTGGTGGTGCATTTTCTACCTGTGCACTGTAATGTTCCAAAATTTTAGCCTCAAAGCTAAATGGAACATTAGAGTTAGCAGCAGCTTTAGCCAATGAATAAAGGGGTAGAAAAGCCCATAAGTATCCTAAGGAGGATAAAAACACTCCAAGTGTGAAAGGGGACATTCTATCTAGCTCAATGAAACACCTCCATGTGTGAACAGGGTTAAAATCAAGCTGCTTTGACTAAGTCAACAACGCAGTTTTAGTGGAGGAGGAATCCAAGGAGGAATAACGCAATTTTGGAGGGAGATGTATCTTGGGATAGAGATGAACTAATTGAGTGGTGCCAAGGGCAAGAAAACTCATGTCTTATATAAGGAAGAGGATGGTAGCATTATTCATCATGTCTTAGTCTATTATTCTTGTCTGCCAAGACTTGTTGCTACTTTGTTGTTTAGCAGAGTTGTAGTGTTGTTTAGCACTAGGTGTTCTCGAGCGAGAATCCCACCTCTTTATTTTGAGGAGCCTCATTTGGAGATTTTTTATTCATCATTCCACATCAGGTTTTCATGCCAAGATTCAGCCATCTTCATTAGCATAGCTTTGCCGAAGATTTTGCATTGTTGTTGGGTGCAACAGTGGAAGGGATTGGAATCCCGGCTTCTGAGCTAGTTTCTCATTGGAGGAAGGTTTCCTTCACTTGAGAGATCTGTTTGAAGAGCTCCAGAGTTTATTTCATATCTTTGGTATCAGACCACACATTTCCCATACATTCCTAGCATTTTTTCTGCTAGGGAATGCATTATTTTGGAGGCAGTGTTCATTGCATGGTTTGGTGGCTCTGTTGCTGAGTTTCCTTGTGATTGAGAGGTTCATCCTTTCATGGGTGGAAGCCCTTGAAGGATATACATCAGATCATACATCTTTCAGCCTTTTACACTGATGTGCTTCAGTGTTGCAGTGATGATTCAGTAATTTTTTGAATATCACATCTTGTATGCAGAGTGTTTGACAAGAAACCCTTGCTGGTTTCTTTGTATTTTGTATAAGGAGATTATATCTCTATTATTTAGCATTATTTATCAATACATGAGTAGATATATTATTCTCCCATTATTTTGTGTGTAAACCCTCTCTTATACTAAGCATTCCCTTGAGCAATTGCTCCGACATTTTGCAGTCTTGGGGCGTTAGCACTTTTTGGCAATCCTAGGTGTGGGAGATAAGTTTAACCCACCTTGTTTCCTTTTTTTCAGCTCTAATCTTGGATGTAGAATATATATTGACTAATATATGGGATCCAAGAGTCCATTTTACTGTTTTATTGCATTTGTTGCTGGAAATACGTTTTTCATGCATGATTTATGCACTGTTCCAAATTTGGGATATTACAGTGGTATCGAAGCATGATCTCTGGCTCAGCCTGTGAGATCCAAATATTAGAAGAATTAGATATGGACATAAGCTAGAAAGCTTCAGTATGTGCATGAAGAAAGGAAGACAAGCTTACAAATCTTCTTCCAAAATCTATGAAGAGCTTTCAAGGAGAGCTGAAGAAGATGAGATTGGAGATGGAATCTCCAAAGGAGGTTGAATCTAGAGATGAATCTAGATTTTCACATGGTGAGTGTGAGCATGCAGCTACACTATTGGGAAAAATACTGAGAGGGGGGGTGAATCAGTATTTAGGGCTGAACAATTTTTCTTTCCTTTCTCTTAAAACCATATGTTATAGTACTGCATCCAACATGTATGTCCAGATATCTTATTATGTATTTACTTAAAGCATTGCATCAGATAAGCATTAAGCATGAACATAAATAACAGAACAAACCATCAAACATAAACAACACATATGAACACCAGGATTTAAGGTGGAAACCCAATTCGGGAGAAAACCACCGCTGCTATAATCTCAGTCTTCAATATTTATTATATAGAAAAATTCTTACAATTTTATGCTGGGGCAGACTTATACCAGCACGCAGGCACCCACCTGCAGAAGGCTATGACCTGCACTCGTTTACCAGCCTTTCCTGGAAGGGAGCTACAACCCCCTGCTCTCGTTTCATCAATTTTCACACAACATATCTTGCAATCCACCAGATTTATTCAATTTCTTTAGAGGTGCATCCTTAATTCAGCAATCTGTTTCCCATTCCATACAGATATACTTCAGAGTGAAGTATTCATTCACAACCCTTATACGTTCTTCATGATTTCTTCAATCGATTGAACCAGGAATTAATCATCATTTGATTTGATCAATCTTTATATTCACAGGTGCACAATAGATTCATATATTTCAGAGTTTAATCATATTGATATCTCTAAAGAGATTCGTTTATTATCAACCCTTTTGCATGCACACACGTTCTTCATAATTATCATCACCTTATATATTTTTCACTTTTATTAAAACCATGGGTCAAAACCATTCAATTACTAATGGTATTCCTAAAATATATTTCCTTTAGCACCCTTATGTACCTCTTTGATTTCTTTTTAATTTATTTATCAATTTCAAAGAAATTGACAAATAAATATATGTACAACTGTTTAATTCCCAAGCCTTCTAACTAATGTTTAACCCTTCGGGCTTTATAAAATATCCAACGCTTTTAAACAAATTAACCTTTGACCCCGGGGCCCAAAAATATAGTCAAGTCTGCTCTCCAGATCGACGGTATATATCGCTTTTCGCCATAATAAATATTTAATTTAAACCATCTTGGTTGAGCCCGCAAACATTAAAGTGAAAAAGACCAATTAAAATAATTCAAACTGGGCCCACATATATGATCAGCGACCCAAGCACATTTCCGCTCGTACTTTGGTTAATCTTCGCGCCTTTTCATTATCGTCTGTGCCTCTTCATCAAGCGATCTTCGTCCGATGGCTTCCCTCCAGATCAACGACGCACAACAATATCGCTGGCCGTCCTGGGTCGATCGTTAATGTGCGATGGATGATCGTTAGCGTGCGATGGCGCGCAGTGATGGTGGTTTTGCAGGGACGCATGTCAACACCTCTATGGAATCGCTCCCCATCTAGGAAATACCACCTATCGTCGAAAGGTGGTGCGATGAAACCCGGAAACCACCGTCACTATTCACTCGCAGTTTTTAAACAGTGATCAACCGTCCAATCAAATTCCTGCTCCATACTCCAAGTTCCGTTTGCGTATATATATGAATTCTGCCCTTTATGCATAATAAATTAACCAAGTTTCCGCTTATCTACTCTATTAATCTTGCTACATCTCTAAAAAAGCATAACTTTGTTTAAGTATTCTTCCTCGAGTTATATATATATATATATATATATATATATATATATATATATATATATATATATATATATATATATATATATATATATATATATATATATATATATATATATATATATAATATTTTGTACATCGAGGAACCGAGTCGTGGCTCAGCACAACCTTCGTGGCCTTAGCAACCTGATATCGTATATAACTTCACGAATCTCCTCCTTCCACAGAATCTAGATGTTCTAAGCAACACACTCACGCTTTTCACAATTCAAGCTGTCTATACGGGCATAATCCCATCTGTCAGTAACACATGATTTCACAAATTTCCACAGGGACTCAAATATTCTGCTGAATATATAAGTCATGGAGAGTTTAGAACCAATCCCTCATCACCATATATGAATGAATAAGAGTTTCACTCATTCCTCTCAATTTTCCAAGTTTTCTATTCCTTTGTCTCTGGACAACTCTGCTTCAATTCACTGCTTGTCTCTATTCCTTGACCGATACTGCTCTCTGTAGCTCAAATTGTAGATGCATTCTTTCTTTGTTCTTCTCTGCTACATTTAGATGCCAATTTCTTTGCCACATCCTTTTCCATCAATGAAAATATTTCCAACAATATCCCCCTTTGGCATTGATGGCAATACTCGTCCTCTGAAAATACTATAGGAACCCTTTGTTGCTTTTCCTCCCCCTTTGACATCAATGGAAAAGAGTTGATGATACCATGCTCCCCCTGAGATCATGTTGCATCTTCATAAAATAACAAGATGAATTATAAATGCCAACAATGCATCCTTTTAATATGACCAATGCTCCCCCTTAGCTTGTGCATTCAGGGATTCCTAACAGCACCTCACAACCAATTTAATATTCTGAATTTAAGTAGACCTGATCCTCTGCATGGCAGAGACTACTCCCAGTTTCTGTCTGAGATATTCGAACGCTTTCCTGGGTAGAGGTTTGGTAAATATATCAGCAACTTGTTCTTTGGAGGAGACATACTCCAATTTCACCTTTTGTTCAAGCACTTGTTCACGTAAGAAGTGATATTTGATGGGAATGTGCTTGGTCTTGGAATGCATAACAGGATTCTTTGAGATACTGATGGCACTTGTATTATCACACATAATGGAGATAGGAGGTGAACATTTTATTTGAAAGTCTTGTAAGGTTTGCATCATCCAAAGAAGTTGAGTGCAACATGATGCGGCAGCCACATATTCTGCTTCTGTTGTAGATAAGGCAATAGAGTTTTGCTTCTTGCTGAACCATGATACTAACCGGGGCCCCATATAGAATGCACCACCACTAGTGCTTTTCCGATCATCAACATTTCCAGCCCAATCTGCATCAGTGTAAGCATGAAGAGTAAGATCAGCATTCTTTGGATACCATAGTCCAAAGTCTTGAGTTCCTTGTAGATATTTGAATATTCTTTTCACAGCCTAAAGATGAGACTCTTTTGGATTAGCTTGGAATTGTCCAACAATCCCAACTGCATGCATGATGTCTGGTCTTGTCCCAGTGAGATAAAGTAGGCTTCCTATCATAGATATGTATTCAGGTTGATTCACCGTGGGGTAATCATCATTAGAACTGAGATTACATCCAGTTATCATTGGTGTACTTACAGGTTTGCAGTCTTCCATGCCATACTTCTTCAGGATTTTCTTGAGGTATTTTTCTTATGATAAGAATATGCCATCTGTTTCTTTTTGTACTTGCAAGCCAAGAAAGAATGTTAGTTCCCCAAGCAAAGACATTTCAAATTCTTGCTACATATCAGAAGCAAATTTATGACTCATATACTCTTTATTACTTCCAAAAATGATATCATCAACATATACAACCACAATCAATAGTTTGTCATTTTCAGTTTTTGTGTATAAGTTGCTATCAGCAGACCCTTTTGAAAATCCTTGTTGATGAATATATTTGTCAAGACAATAGTACCATGCCCTTGGAGCTTGTTTGAGACCATATAGAGCCTTTTTAAGTCTACAAACAAGTTTTTCATCGTTTCCCAAAATGAATCCTTCTGGTTGTTCTATATAAACTTCTTCTTCTAGATCACCATTGAGAAAAGTAGATTTAAAATCCATTTGATAAACTTTGATTTTTTGGAAGCTTGAAAAAGAAAGAAAAATTCTTATGGCTTCAAGTCTGGCTACAGGAGCAAAGGTTTCTTCAAAGTCTATACCTTCTTGTTGAGCATACCCTTTGCACACAAGTCTAGCTTTATTTCTTATAACATTCCCATTCTCATTTAACTTGTTTTTGAATATCCATTTAGTTCCAATGACATTTTTGTCATGAGGTCTTGGTACTAATTCCCAAGTGTGATTCTTTTCAATTTGATCAAGCTCTTCATTCATGGCTTGAATCCAAGATTCATCTTTGCTAGCTTGACTGACACTGTGAGGTTCAATAGTGGACAGAAATGCCAGATTGCTAGAAGAACCCACAAGAGTCCTTATTTGTACACCTGATCCCTTTTCTCCCAAAATTTGAGATTCTGGATGATTCTTCTGAACATATCTAGATGGAGCCTTCTCAGACAAATATTCTTTGGGTTCTTCACTGGGTTCACTGTTTGTATCATTACTATTTGATGTAGAAGGATATGTGTCATCATCATCTTCATCTGTTGTTTGATTTTCTTCTTTTGGAGCTGCAGGAGACTCATCAATAACAACATCAATACATTCAACAATCTTCCGAAGTCTTTTATTGTAACATTTATATGCCCTACTCCTAGAGGAGTAACCAAGAAATATTCCTTCATCTGCTCTGGGTTCAAACTTGCCAAGTTTTTCATCATTATTCTTGATGAATCATTTGCTCCCAAAAATTCTAAAATGCTTTATAGTGGGAGGATTACCATACCAGAGTTCATATGGAGTTTTATCACTATTTACACAAACATGTGCTTTGTTGAGAATGTTTACTGCTATATGTGCTGCTTCTCCCCAAAATGTGTCAGGTGTTCCGGAATCATCAAGCATGGCTCTAACCATTTGTTGGACTGTTTTTTTCATTCTTTCTGCAACGCCATTCTGTTGTGGAGTGCCAGCTACAGAGAACTGTCTTTTTATGCCGTGTTGTTCACAGAATTCAAGGAATACATTGGATGTATATTCTCCTCCTCGATCAGATCTGAGACACTTGATTTTTAGATCTAATTCATTCTCTACTAGTGCTTTGAAGATCTGAAATTTCTAAAATGCTTCATCTTTGTGTTTAAGCAGCCCAATCGAACACATTCTAGAGAAATCATCAATGAATAAGATATAGTATTCTTCACCACGTGGTAAATTTTTCCTCATAGGTCCACATATGTCAGTATGAATGAGTTAAAGAGGCTTACTTGATGATCCTTCCTTGGCATTAAATTGTATCCTGGTTTGCTTGCCGAATTGGCAAGATTTTCATATGATATTTTCAGGTAGAGTAATATTGGGAAGATCACGAACAGCTTTAAGTTTGCTTGATTTGTTGATTTGAGAAAAGATCAGATGCCCCAACCTTCTATGCCATAACCAATTTTCTGAAGATTTACTTAAATAACATTGTTCTTTGGGGTTCTTCAATATATACAGGTTGTTTGGATTTCTTTTTCCTTTTATAATTGCTTTACCTGTATCAAGATCACGTACCACACATTCTTTTGAACTAAAGACAAATTCATTTCTTTGATCACACATTTGACTTACACTTAACAAGTTATGCTTTAATCCATCCACATACATGACTTCATTAGCTTTCACCTTTTCTTTTAGAAAAACAGACCCTTTTCCCTTAATGACCACAGGAGTATCATTTCCAAATGTAACATTTTTTTCTTTTTCTAGAGCACTATATGCAAGAAGTTTGTCTTTATCACCTGTCATGTGTCTTGAGCATCCACTATCAATGTACCATTGGTTTTCTTCATCTTCTGCAAATAACGCTATGCCACAGTTTTCAACTTGTAATTCCTTCTTTTTCCATACTTTGGAGCTTGAAGGTACATGTTCTTTTGGCTGAACTTTTCTCCTGCATTCAGATTCTTCATGGCCAAAGTTATTGCAATAAGCACATTCAACTTCATTTTGAAGAGGAGAAAAATTGTTATAGGTATTCTTCTTTGTTTCAATATCAATCCTTTTCTTTCTTGCTTCTCTTGTCATGATGGTTTTATATGCAACACATTGAACAACTTTATGACCAAAATTGTGACATGAGAAACATTGTCCATTGAAGAAGAAATTTCTGCGATCATAAAATCTTCTATATGAATTTACTTGTTGATTGGTGTTTCTTTCAAAGACATTCTTATTAGTGTTCTTTGAATTGAGATGATCATGTTTTATCTGTAAAGATTCTTTATTCCCTTGCTGAGTGGCAGCATGTTGTAAACCAGCTGTAACTGCTTTTAGATAATTTGGTGCTGAAGCCTGAGAAGATTCTCCAATATATCCAAGACCTGTCTTTATAAGAGGAGAACGTTGTACCTTGATAATCTCATCTAATGTTTCAGATCCTTTAGCAAATATAAGATTCAGAGTTTTTACTTTCTCAAGTTCTTTTCTTAGACCTACTACCTCACACTCTAATTTCTCATTGTGTTTCTCCTTTTCTTCAAGCTGATTTTTCAGAGTTTCCATGATTATTTTACTTTCTTCTAAGAAAATTTTGATTTTATTGTTTTCATCAAGAAAATCACTTTCTTCTAGAGCATCCACAAAAGTATCTTTTTCTTCTCTAGATTCTTTTTCAAATGCCATGAGAAGTCTAAGATCTTGTTCACATTCTTCCTCACTATCAGATAACCCATCACTATCTTCATGAGTATAGTAACTCTTTCTAGTGCTAAAATGATTCTTATTCCTTCTTGCTACTTCCTTCCCCTTTTTATGTGTTTCTTTATAAGGACACTTAGCAGCATAATGACCAACTCTTCCACAATCAAAACATTTGAAAGTAAGCTTACCTCTGAACCATCCTGTGCCAAGTTGAAGTTTCTTTACAAAGTTTATCTCATCTTCTTCTGAGATATATCCTGATCCTTCTGTTTTTTGTACTTCCTTCCCTTTTGTAGAAGTTCTAAAGACTGCTTCTTTGACTTCAGAAGGTCCTCCTCTTCTCATTTCATATGCAGTTAGTACGCCATGAAGTTGCACCACAGTAAGGTTTTGAAGATCCTGCTTTTCTTCAAGGGCAGAAAATTTTGACTCAAATTTTGTTGTTAGTGATCTTAAGACTTTCTCAACCAAGGTAGATTCGGTTATTGTTTCTCCCTGATTTCTCATACGATTTACAATATCATCAAGTCGTAAAAATAAATTGGCAATGCTCTCCTCATTATCCATTTTTAGATTCTCATATTGAATTCTGAGAGTTTGGAGTTTAGCACTTTTTACCTTTGCATCACCTTCATAACTTAGAATGATTTTGTCCCATATTTTCTTGGCTATATTTAGCTGCATGACTTTGAAAAATTCAGATTCATTCAGACTTCCCAATAGAGCATTAACCGCCTTTGCATTCGTTTCATAGTTCTTTCTTTCCATCGGATCTGTTGGTACTGCAACTGGATATTGATATCCTTGTTCAACAATTGCCCATACCTTTGCTCCTAGAGACTGAAGATAGGATCTCATCCTTGTTTTCCAGAAGATTAAATTGTTTCCATTAAAAAGCGGATGCCTGATAGATGCTATTCCATCTTTATTTCTCATCTTGCTTGATCTTCCTTCTAGCGACTAAGCTTTTCAGAAGGACCTGCTCTGATACCAATTGTTGGGAAAAATACTGAGAGGGGGGGTGAATCAGTATCTAGGGCTGAACAATTTTTCTTTCCTTTCTCTTAAAACCATATGTTACAGTACTGAATCCAACATGTATGTCCAGAGATGTTATTATGTCTTTACTTAAAGCATTGCATCAGATAAGCATTAAGCATGAACATAAATAACAGAACAAACCATCAAACATAAACAACACATATGAACACCGGGATTTAAGGTGGAAACCCAATTCGGGAGAAAACCACCACTACTGTAATCTCAGTCTTCAATATTTATTATACAGAAAACTTCTTACAATTTTATGCTAGGGAAGACTTATACCACCACGCAGGCACCCACCTGCAGAAGGCTACGACCTTCTCTCGTTTACCAGCTTTTCCTGGAAGAGAGCTACAACCCCCTGCACTCGTTTACCAGCCTTTCCTGGAAGGGAGCTACAACCCCCTGCTCTTGTTTCATCAATTTTCACACAACATATCTTGCAATCCACTAAATTTATTCAATTTCTTCAGAGGTGCATCCTTAATTCAGCAATCTGTTTCCCATTCCATACATATATACTTTAGAGTGAAGTATTCATTCACAACCCTTATACGTTCTTCATGATTTCTTCAGTCGATTGAGCCATGAATTAATCATCATCTGATTTGATCAATCTTTATATTCACAGGTGCGCAATAGATTCAGATATTTCAGAGTTTAATCATACAAATATCTCTAAAGAGATTCATTTATTATCAACCCTTTTGCATGCACACACGTTCTTCATAATTCTCATCACCTTATATAGTTTTCACTTTTAGTAAAACCATGGGTCAAAACCATTCAATTACTAATGGTATTCCTGAACGGTATTTCCTTTAGCACCCTTACATACCTCTTTGATTTCTTTTTGATTTATTTATCAATTTCAAAGAAATTGACAAATAAATATATGTACAACTGTTGAATTCCCAAGCCTTCTAACTAATGTTTAACCCTTCGGGCTTTATAAAATATCCAACGCTTTTAAACAAATTAACCTTTGACCCCGGGGCCCACAAATATAGTCAAGTCCGCTCTCCAGATCGACGGTATATATCACTTTTCGCCATAATAAATATTTAATTTAAACCATATTGGTTGAGCCCGCAAACATTAAAGTGAAAAGGACCAATTAAAATAATTCAAACTGGGCCCACATATATGATCAGCGACCCAAGCACATTTCCGCTCGTACTTTGGTTAATCTTCGTGCCTTTTCATTATCTTCCATGCCTCTTCATCAAGCGATCGTTGTCCGATGGCTTCCCTCCAGATCAACGGCGCACAACAATATCGCTGGCCGTCCTGGGTCGATCGTTAACGTGCGATGGATGATCGTTAACGTGCGATGGCGGGCAGTGATGGCGGTTTTGCAGGGACGCTTGTCAACACCTCTATGGAATCGCTCCCCATCCAGGAAATACCACCTATCGTCGAAAGGTGGTGCGATGAAACCCGGAAACCACCTTCACTATTCACTCGCAGTTTTTAAATAGTGATCAACCGTCCAATCAAATTCCTGCTCCGTACTCCAAGTTCTGTTTGCGTATATATATGAATTCTACCCTTTATGCGTAATAAATTAACCAAGGTTCCGCTTATGTACTATATTAATCTGTGCCATCTCTAAAGCATAACTTTGTTTTAAGTATTCTTCCTCAGGTTATATATATATATATAATGTGCCCTGTACATACAAAACCCATCCGTGGCTCACTGTACCGTGGCCTTAGCAACCCGATATCGTATATAACTTCACGAATCTCCTCCTTCCACAGAATCTAGATGTTCTGAGCAACACACTCACGCTTTTCACAATTCAAGCTGTCTATACGGGCATAATCCCATCTGTCAGTAACACATGATTTCACAAATGTCCACAGGGACTCAAATATTCTACTGAATATATAAGTCATGCAGAGTTTCGAACCAATCCCTCATCACCATATACGAATGAATAAGATTTTCACTCATTATTCTCAATTTGCCAGGTTTTCTATTCCTCTGTCTCTGGACAACTCTGCTTCAATTCACTGCTTGTCTTTGTTCCTTGACCGATATTGCTCTGTGTAGCTCAAACTGTAGATGCATTCTTTCTCTGTTCTTCTCTGCTACATTTAGATGCCAATTTCTTTGCCACATCCTTTTCCATCAATGACAATATTTCCAACATACACTCCATGATGCACAACATAGTCAAGTTCCCAGAGCTATCTTGAAATGGATGGGAGGAGGAAAAATGCCTAAGAGGAGAACTCTTAGTGATTTGTTGCAGGAGTATGAATCTCAGACTGAGAGGTTTAGAGATCATATTTATTTCCAAGTGTTTTTCAAGATACAAATGGAGAATAACTAGCAGCAGGATGCAAATAGATTTCTTCTATCTACTTTTTCCAGATCACCTACATGCTCAGCTGGAGCTTGGGTGAAGGAGCTAGATTCCTATTTGCAGCTGCACCATATTTCTAAAGATGAAGCCATCAGAGTTGTAGCGCTGCATTTCAGAGGTAAGGCTCATGCATGGTGGATTTTTTAATCTTGTTCTTTAAAAATGCAAACACTTTCTCTTATGCAAGATTCATAGAAAATTTGATGTGAAGGTTTGGTGAAAAACTTCCTAAGGCACATGAGCAAGAAAAACTTGAGAAAACAAAACCCTTACATGTGAGGAAGGAAAATCCACTTCAAAAACCAATGGGAGAAGAAAAAATCTTGCATTATATTAGCCACCTATAATATTTTGTCAAAGCAAACAGGTGGCTAAATATGTTTCTGAGCCTTCAAGAGAAATATTTCCTTGGTAAATTTGTCATTCTTGAAGCCTCCATGTGTCTTCTATCCTTCAAAATTATCTTCACTGTTGTTTCCATTGATGATCCCTACTGTTTTGTGAGAGAAATTGTTTTCAAAAGGCCTCCATTAGCTCCATTTCACTCTCACAAAGAATTCCATTTTTCACCCTTATCCCCTCCACAAAGGTTCCTCTATAAACTCCATTTTAACCTCTAAACCATCCTAAACCCCTTTTTAAACCTTATATGTCCCTTTATTTGGTTTAAAATCCTCCCTTTTACCTATCGGAACCCTTCATTTGGCCTTAAAATCCCTATTTTTGGCCTTAAAATTAGCATTTTTCACTATGAAGGAGTTAAGCCCCCGAGGGATTATAGCTTTAGCCCCTTCCCTCATATAACCTTAGCCCCACAGTCAGGCACTAAAGGGCCAAGAAACCCCCATTTAAACCCTTTTCCTCTCTTTATTTTACCATTTCCAACGTTGGTCCTGAATGAATCCGGATCGTCGATCTGCAGAGATCAACGGTCATTGGACCATCATTTCGCCGCTCGTTCACTTACCCCGCTTTCCTCTTGTTAAAAAACTCTACTTTATTTTTTCATATCCAGCCATTCATTCATGCAAGATCTGACGGTTCACACTTAAACCGCCGTTCAGCCCACGACAAGCCACATTACGTCACTACCGGGCCCCACCATTTGTTCCGCCCCGTGCATCTTACCTCACGTCGCGTGCTATTCACACCGTTCGATCAATACCAAGAGATCCGACGGCTTAAACTCTGTTTCGCAAAATTTTTGCGCCCAAGAGTTAACTTTTCAAAATTTCGCGAAATGGGAAGTTTTAGAAATCCATCTGGCGATCAATGTATGGAATCGCGTTCCAAAAGGCAATACTGCCTCTCCCCCATTTCGTCGTGTGAAAATCATTCCTAGTTTTCTGCAATATCGCCGCACTCCACAATGTTGCCTTTCGCATTTTTCCCTACCGGTTGATCTCCGAGATCGAACGACCCAAATTATATCGCATTTTCATTCATATACAACCCATCTAATCTTCCAAATGACTTCATCAACAAATCCCCACCATTGATTTTCCTAATCCAATGGCTCTTGCTCGTCGTCGTGCCCAAACCTCCATCTGCACCTGGTTAGCTGCTCTGCCAGGTTTTTCAACCCATTTTTCCGCTGCATTCACCTTTATCCTCAATGCTCCTCCACCCTCACGAGCCTCCGAAGTAGTCATCCCCACTCCCACTGGATTTTATAATTTGTTTTTTTTTTTTTGCAGGTTTCAAAATGGTGATGAATCCATACAGTCTTCACAATCACAAACATTTGACACATAGTGCTGAAAGAGAGTCAGAGAGCCAAGATCGCAGAGGAAATCTCTAAGAAGTTTTAAAACATTTTTTATCAAAGATTGGGTTATTAACCCTGACATAAACCCTCCAGCGCCACTGTAACCTGTATATTCACACAAACAGATCAGCAGAAGTTTAAAGTGTATCGGAAAGAGATTAAAGGATTAATGCATAATGTTGAAGACTTAATGTTTATATCCAATGTTTAGAAAGATAAAGGAAACAGATGAAGACCCAAAGATGATCAAGGAGGTTTAATGAAGCCTAAAGCACACATTAAGCCATATCAGTGATTCAATATCAGCAAAACATTCTTTCTCCAAGAAAGGACTACCCACAATACCTACTTCATTCTCCTCCAAGCATCCTGGCAGTTATTACAATGATAAAATTCCTAAAACCACTGGGACAGTAGTTATGAAGGCATGGAAGACCTGCAAGACAATCTTCACCTTACTTGTCTCAGAGTATAAACAAAGTACCAACAACGAGAGAGTACTTCAAAGGAACATACCTAAAGTTATTGTCAATATGACAAAAACTTCTGAATCGAATAAAGGGTATTGAAAGTTAATGTAAAGATATTAAACAGAATGGGCTTCGAAGACATTTCCCCCTCTGTTTTAATGAAGCTTTTAAGTTCTATCTACCACTACTATCACTCTTTAACCTATAAGAACCCATAAGAAATACATTGAAAATGTTGGTTGGTTGTTGGAAAATCACTGATTGTAAGCTGTTTTACTAAGTTAGATTTCTGTGAGTAGTAGCTGTAAATAGGCTGGGAGATGATTTCTGGATGATATGAAGCTATTGGACAAGAGTGTATGTGACTGGTTTTTCTCTACTAATATGACAAGCATGTTCATCGGATCCTGATCTAAATCAGTGGTGATGTGTCCCTTCTTTGTTATTGTTTTCCCTCTATTTTACATCATGTTTCATTTTCTCTGATAAGAAATAGTAATTTTAGCTTAGGATATATTGCTTCAAGTACCTTAATGCTTCTTGCATTTCTTATATTTATTTTTTCTACTATTTGTGCATCTAAGAACAAATTCAATATAATTTAACAATTCAAAGAGTTGGTTTGCCCATAATTACTGATGTATGAATTTAGATTTTGTTTCTTAGATGTTCTTGTTTGGTTCTGCTGAAAGAATAGGAGAATAGGGAGATTTAGTGATTAGCCCTGTCCCCTAAGTTCCCTTTCCAACAGCTAGCCTTTCTAAGATCCCCTGAGTTGAATGTCAAAAGAAGAGAAGGTTAAAAGTATTTCTATGATCTTAGACCTTACTCTGTGTTTGAACTCAAGTGTTTGCTATTGTCTGAAAGTAGTCAGGAGGACTGCTGGATTGTTGTCTTCGGAGTTAGCCTCATCAGGAGTTTTGATCATAGAGGTATAAGGTATGCCCAATCCCTTGAATTACTCTGAAGTGGTCACCTTGGAAGGTTTTCCTTGTCATTCCCATTCATTGCCTTATTGTTTCATCCCATACTACCATCTTAAGAGACCCTCTGTTTTAGATGACTAGCCCTTTGAAAGCCTTAGATATTTGAATTGCAAGTAAACACTTTTATGACCCCATTTCCCAATGGAATTTTGTTCTCTTTGAATTATCTCCCCATTGCCAAAATTCCTTCTCTACTCATTCCTTTACCTTTCAATAAACCCTTCTTTCATGATTCCCAACCAAACAAAAAAAACAAAAACCCTTGTGTTCTATAACTCACCTAACACATTAAATTGAACATCAAAGATATATTATTCTTTGCTTTTATAGAGAGATCCTTCTCTAGATCCAGGAGGGATAGATCCTGAGATCCCAAAGTGGTTCGATGTTGACTTGTCATTTGGTATTTCCAAATCTGCCAAATCACAGGAAACCCAACATAATGGCGACTCCACTGGGGACTTTGAGTTAAAACACTCTTTGAAACATTTCTAAGAACTCAAATAAGACCAATTAGCCTCGATTTGGTGTAGATTGTTGATGGTGGACAACAGCCTGCTTCAAAACATTTTAAACCCTCCACCTGGAAACTCCACAGTTCCTAAATGACCCAAAGACTCCACTGGTGATTAGTAGGCCTGCTGATTATCTCTTTTTTAACAAGACTCCACTAGGGGACCAATTTCATCACAACATCATCTATACTAAAGGAAACACATAGGATTAATTTTTTTTTCTGTAAGACTAGATTGCCTCTTGAATATTTTTATACCTGGCTAACTTTCTTCGTTGAGTCTGAAAAATTAACATACTGGATTCAAGGAAAATCCATACTAGAGCTTATCCTGATCCAAATCCTCTTGAAATAGTTGAAAATCCAGAAAGAATTCTTTGGAAGTCTCTCACATCTAGGGATCCAACTATTGTTAGACCCATTCATAGAGCTAACTCAGCACCTGAAAACCTTGTAGCTCTATTAGATACCCAAGTTGATTTATATTTACCAAGTAATTTACCAAGAACTAAGCCATTCAGTGGTATAGATCAGATAGAATTTTAGCCTCAAAGTTCACCACTGCATAGTGGTCAACATATTAGTGACAGAGGAACCCCTCCATCAACACCTCCTGACATCAACCTCATTCATAACTTGAGTCTCTCTCACCCTAAGTCTGCTCAAAATTCTGTGGTTGGTCCAAGCATTTTTGTCATCCACATACCTGTTGTCCAAGCCACTCCTTCTCCCCCACAAAACACTATCATGGTAGCATGGTATGCTCCCCTAGTGTTGCCACAGCCTCTGGTTCCTCTACCCAATGACTGTTAGTCTAAAATTCCCCATTTCACTAGAAAAGAATCTACCACAGCTCAACAACATGTAGATAGGATGGAAGATGCTTTTGATTATATGGAAATAGAAGATGAGACCATAAATATGAGAATATTTTCTCAAAGTTTAGGAGGAGAAGTAAAGAAGTGGTTTAAAGGTTTATCTCCTAATAGCATAAATTACCTTCCCTCATTACATCAAACATTCATTAACAAATGGGAAATCAAAAGCAACCCTCTACAAATATTAGTAGAGTATAAAGGTCTTAAAAGAAATCAGGGAGAGAGTGTTCATGATTACTCCACCAGGTTTAACAGTGTCTACAATGCTCTTCCACCCCACATGAAACCCCCCCAATGATTGGACTTAGTGAAATATCTTGAAGGTTTCAATTATGATATGGCCTATCAACTAAGAGAGAGAGACTATTCAACTCTAGAAGACATGTAGAAGGGAGCCGTGAGTGTAGAAGCAAACTTAATTGAAAAAAGAGCTAGGATGAGGGCTGAAAAGAAGGTAACCTATAGGGAAGACACCACAGCTTCTACATCTGATTCCAAATTTGATAATCTAGCCAAAAACATGGAGAGGTTGGAAAGAATGATGGAGAAAATGGTTGTCCAAGCCAATAATCAGAATGGAAATCAGTCTCAAAACCAGAACCAAAACTTTAGGAGAAACACTCATCCCAATAGACAAAGGGATTCTGACCAAAAAATCATACCTACATTCCAAGAAAATTTCCTTGATGAGGATGAGGGAATAATAGAAGAATCAGAGGGAACCATTATAAACATGGTGGAAGTGGATAACCAAGATCACACCTTTTTCATAGAAGACAACCAGATCTCATACACATATTGGGATGAGGAAAGGTTAGAATCTGAAGACTATAGGTTAGGATTCTAGAATGCCATCATGTAGGTCCGAGAACAATATGATCTCAAAAGAAAAAAGAACCTAGAAGCTCCCAAACCAAAAACCTCTGAAATCACTATTAAGAAAAGACCTGAAAAGACTCCTAAAGGGACTGTTGAAAGCAACAAAACAATAGCTAAGAGTTCTGGAAAAAACAAGGACAAATACATCCAAGCCATTGACAAAACAAGACTAGAAACCAATAGTACTAGCATTTCAGCTGGTGCCCTCGAAAAAATAGTTTAAAATAATGTACATAATGAGAACCAGCAAGCTGATTCTGATAATAAAATAGTGACCAACAAAACATATATGAACCTTTCAAAGAGTCATTTTCCTTTCAATATGGAGAGTGAAATTTCCAAAATCAAAATTTATGTCCCTCTCACTGAGTTGGTGACCCAAGATTTATATAAATTTCAAATCTTGAAAGCTTTAAACTTAGGAGAAAACAATGACTCTGTAAACTTAAATGATGATCAACCAGCTCTCTTGTTTGGCCCAAAAATTGAAGGGAAATTTGAGGAAGGAGTAGTGCCTCATTTCTATGTCAGTCTAAATATCCACGACAAAATCCTACATAATGCTATGCATGACTCAGGGGCTTCACACAACCTCATGCCAAAAGTGATAATGGAAAAATTAGGCCTAGAGATAACTAGACCATATAAGGATTTATATTCTTTTGACTCTAGCAAAGTGAAGTGTTTGGGCCTGATCAAAGATATCTATGTAAATTTGACCCAAATCCTAGCCAAGTGCATGGTAATGGATGTTGTAGTGGTTGATGTACCTCCTAAGTATGGCATGTTGTTGTCAAGATCATGGGGAGCCAAGCTACAGGGTACAATGCAAAGGGACATGACATATGCCACTATCCCTATTTTCAGCCAGCTTAGAAGACTATATAGGGAAGCACACATGAAATTTATGGTAAGCAGCCCAAAGAAAACAGAAAATTCCCCTCTTTACTCTGTCCATAGAGACCTGTACTCTTTTATACTTTACAATGATGAGTTTACGGATGAGCAAGAGCTAGAGAACAAAAATTTAAACAGCAGAGTAGAGCCCACAAATCTAAACATAATGGCAGCTCTGGATACAGAGGAAAACAAGGGAGAAACATTTGAACAGTTTGCAGAATTATAAAATCAGAACCAAGACTGTAGAGAGTAGATTACCCATCAGCCTACTGACCTCAGGAGACAAGAAGACATTAAGGGTGAAACTGATAACAGATCTGCAAACAATCCTTTATGGAGCATGAGCTTTGATGGGTCTTGCACTAAAAGGAATGAAGGAGCTGGGGTATGGCTGCACAACACTAAAAATAATTATGCTGAGAGTCATGCTTTCAAGCTAAACTTTAAATGCACAAAAAACATAGCAGAGTATGAAGCTCTCCTCTTAGGACTGCATCTATTGAAAAAACTAGGAGCTAAGAGGATAGTAGTCCATGGAGACTCAGAACTGGTCATCAAACAAATAAATGGAGAGTACACTGCAAAACATCCTAGGTTAAGGGCATATAGGAATGATGCCATGGACCTGTTGAAAACATTTGTAGAATATGAGATTGTGTTTGTCCCTTGAATTCAAAACATACTTGCAAATGGATTGGTCTGTGCTGCTAGTTCATATCAGAGACCACTTAATGACAAACATATCATTATTCAAACAAAATACAGACCAGCAATACCAGATAATGAAAAATATTGGTAGGTTTTTTAGGGTGATAAACAGATAGAGTATTTCCTACTTTCCAGAAATGAGTTTGAATTACCTGATTCAAACTTTAAGCTTAGTGAAGATAGTTTAGATAAAGAGCTCCCTGATGAAGAAAAACCATTCCCTACTTCATAAATAAACATGTTGACCAAAGAGTTTGAAAATCAGAAAGGAGAAGGAGACATAGAGGTACTACAATCCAAAGAAAAAGGCATGCCCCGAGGACTAGCACCCCTGGAGGACCTCTTTGATTTTAATGATGTGGAAAAGAAGCCCACTATAGAACCCACTGAATCTGATATTGAAGAATGAAATATAGGCAGCAAAGACAAGCCTAAAATGATCAAATTATCTAAAACTTTGCCAGCACATATCAAAATAAAGTACATTGATTTATTTAAAGAGTTTGTTGATGTTTTTTCTTGTGGCTATGAAGATTTGAAGGCCTATGACACAGAGATCATCTAGCACAAGATTCCATTGAAAGAAAACCAGAAACCTTTTAGGCAAAAGCTGCACAGAATAAACCCTGTACAGTTACCTCTGGTAGAAAAAGAAATTAAGAAAATGTATGAGGTTGGAATCATAGTCCCTGTGAGGTTTTCAGATTGGGTATCTAACCTTGTGGTTGTAAGGAAAAAGACATGAGAAATTAGGCTTTGTATCAATTTCAGAAACTTAAACAGAGCCTCACTAAAAGACAATTACCCCTTACCCAAGATGGAACACATCCTACAAAGGGTAGTTGGTTCTAAGAGAATTTCACTGCTAGATGGCTTTTCAAGATACAACCAGATTTTAGTGCTCCCAAAGGATCAGCTTAAAACAACCTTCACCACTCCTTGGGGTACCTTCATGTATGTGAAGATGCCTTTTGGGTTAATGAACGTTGGTTCCACCTTTCAAAGAGCCATGGACATTACATTCTCAGAAGAAATAGGTCACTTCATTGTAATTTACCTTGATGACATTACAGTTTACTCCAAAACTGATGAAGAACACCTCAAACATTTGAGAAAATTCTTTGAGAAATGCAGAAGGTTTGGGCTATCTTTAAATCCCAAAAAGACAGTGTTTGGTCTCCAAGAAGGTAAACTTCTTGGTCATTATATCTGAGAAGGGGATTAAAATAGACCCAAAAAGGGTTGAGAGTATATTGTAGATTAGCCACTCAAGAAATATCAAGGAATTGCAGTCTTTCATTGGGAAGATCAATTTCTTGAGGAGGTTTATACCCAACCTAGCAGAACTCCTTAGAAACATGAAAAGCATGCTAAAGAAAGAAGTAGGAGTTAAATGGACCCTAGAAGCCAAAAATTCCTTTGAACTGGTAAAACATGCACTCACCCGAGCACCAGTTCTCATCAGCCCTGATTTTACTAAAGATTTCCTCATATTCTCATTTGCATCAAAACATATTGTGGCTGCTGTCTTATCGCGGAAAAATATAGAAGGACAAGAGAAGCTAATTGCATTTTTCAGCAAGGCATTAAGAGATGCACCTCTGAAATATAATATCATGGAAAAATAGACCTATGCTTTGGTAAATGCCTTGAAGGATTTCAGGGTTTATATCTTACATTCTCATATTATTGCCTTTGTGCTTAACATAGTAGTGAAAGACATTTTGTCACAAGATCCAGATGGCAAAAGAGGAAAGTGGATTGTTGTGATACTAGAATATGATTTGGAAATCAAACCCACTAAACTCATCAAAGGTCAATGCCTAGCATAATTAATGGCTGAATATAACTTACAAGCCCTTGACATAAATATAGTAGATGCATTAGATGAACAGGAAGGATTACCAGCTCCCATTTTTTAGGAATAGTTCCAAAACTCACCTTGGTATGTTGATATCTTATATGTGCCTATCAATCTAAATTCTCCTCCTTATTTATCTACGACAAAGGCAAGATTTTTGAAGTTGAAAGCTAGGAATTATTGCATTTTGAATGAATGTTTGTATTGTAAAAATACCAATGGTTTATTGCTTAAATGTTTGCTTGAAGTTGATGCAGATAGGATCAAGCATGAGTTTCATGAAGGAGAGTGTGAAGGCCATCTCTACTGGAAAACCACGGCCAATAAAATCCTTAGAGGTGGCTATTACTCGCCCACCCTATTCCAAGATGTCCACAAAATGATAGTTGCCTGCCAAAAATGCCAAATCTTTGAGGGCAAAAGAAAACTCCTTCCTTTACCTTTACAACCAATCACTGTTGAAGCTCCTTTTCAACAGTGGGGCCTAGACTTTATAGGGGAAATCCATCCTGATTCATCTGCCCAACATAGATGGATACTCATAACCACTGACTATTTCACCAAATGGATAGAGGCTATCCCTTCTAGGAATGCCACAAACTTAGTTATCATAAAATTCCTTGAAGACGATATCCTATATAGATTTGGCTGCCCTAGGAAAATTATCACTGACAATGCTACTGCATTTGGTTCCAAAAAGATGATTGATTTTTGCCACAGGTATCAGATTGAACTTGGTCATTCTTCTGCTTATTACCCTCAAGGTAATGGGCTGGCAGAATCATCAAATAAGAGTTTGGTGACTATCATCAAGAAGTTGCTGGAAGAAAATAAAAATCATGGCATAACAAGTTGGTGTATGCTTTATGGGAAGACAGATTGAAAACAAAGAAATCCATTGGAATGTCCTCCTATCAGCTAGTTTATGGAGCAGATGCAGTATTCCCTACCATTTTAGGGGTTCCAGTGATAAAATTGGTCCAATAAATATAGTCAAAAGAATACAGCATGGTAAGGAGGATCAATCAGACCATACATCTCCAGAAGACAAGGGAAGAAGTCTACAACAGAGCTCAAAAAGTTCAAGAGAACATCAAAAAGTTGCTTGATAAAAGGACAAAGGCCTGTCATTTCAAAATTGGGGACAAGGTACTCAAATGGGACTCTATGAGAGAGGATAAGGGTAAGCATGGCAAGTTTGACAGTTTATGGCAAGGCCCTTAAATCATTCAATCTTCCATTGGTCCCAATGCATTTTTTCTACAAGAATTGGATGGTACAGATCTATTTGGGGGTCTTGTCAATGGCAGGATGCTCAAGAATTATTTCTGCTGAATTTCAGTTTAATTTTCACTTCCATTGTAAATATCATTGCTCTATTTTGGTTTTGAAAAGAAAGAAAAAATATACAAAAAAATAGAAAGGAAAGGTTCAAACAAGCTCAAATCTTGAACCTATGAAGTTCTAAAAAGAATGGCTCAAATTAGATCAAAACTCGAGCCAGAGAAAAGGGAAAGGCTAGTTCTAACATGCTTAAAACTTGAAACTAGCAAAGGAAAGAAGAAGAAACAGCTCTAACAAGATCAAAACCAGAGCTGGAATGAAGAAAGAAAGGTGACTCTAAAAAGCTCAAAATCTGAGTCACAAGAAGAAGGAAGGATGCTCTTAATCTTCAAAATTTCAAGCCTTCACAATTTTGATTCAATTTTCTGCAAAGTTTCAGTTCATGTGCAGCTTGTCTTTATGCCATGGATCCACAACAAATTAGACAATCTAATCCTAGTTTGGCTGTGTTTCAATTTCTGTTTTAGAATATAGAGAATGAAAATCTGGCAGACAGTTTAATCCTAGCAGATATTAGTTTAGGTAGAGAAGCTATGAGTCCAACTGTTTAATCTGGTCTCATGGAGGAATAAGGATAGAATTAGGTTATTTTTTCTTTCAAATGAAAAATAGTGATGAGGAAGGTCAACAAGTCTAAATGCACCTTGAAGAAAAAATGTTAGGACAGTAGGATGGGTAGGTAGTTGTTTGGGGAAGTATTGCTGCTGATATAATGCTTTTCACTCATGTAGCAGCTGATCAAAGAAGAAAAAGATGTTCAAGGACCAAGCTCTGGCCTACTTCCAAAGATTATATCTGAGATTCTTGACACCTTCAAGAAGATGCCATCCACATGTGGAGCCACTGTTAGCCACCTATAATATTATTTCAAAGCAAACATGTGGCTAAATATGTTTCTAAGCCTTCAAGAGAAATATTTCCTTGGTAAATCTATCATTCTTGAAGCCTCCATGTGTCTTCTATCCTTCAAAATTATGTTCACTGTTGTTTCCATTGATGAGCCCTACTGTTTTGTGAGAGAAATTGTTTTCAAAAGGCCTCCATTTGCTCCATTTCACTCTCACAAAGAATTCCATTTTTCACCCTTATCCCCTCCACAAAGGTTCCTCTATAAACTCCATTTTAACCTCTAAACCATCCTAAACCCATTTTTAAACCTTATATGTCCCTTTATTTGGTTTTAAAATCCTCCCTTTTACCTATCGGAACCCTTCATTTGGCCTTAAAATCCCTATTTTTGGCCTTAAAATTAGCATTTTTCACTATGAAGGAGTTAAGCCCTCGAGGGCTTATAGCTTTATCCCCTTCCCTCATATAACCTTAGCATGCGATCGAGTGCTAAAGGGCCAAGAAACGCCCATTTAAACCCTTTTCCTCTCTTTATTTTACCATTTCCGATGTTGGTCCTGAATGAATCCGGACCGTCGATCTACAGAGATCAACGGTCATCGAACCACCATTTCGCCACTCGTTCACTTACCCCGCTTTCCTCTTGTTAAAAAACTCTGCTTTATTTTTTAATCTCCAGCCATTCATTCATGAAAGATCTGATAGTTCACACTTAAACCGCCGTTCACCCCGTGACAAGCCACCTTATATCACTATCGGGCCCCACCATTTGTTCTGCCCAATGCATCTTACCTCCCGTCGCGTGCTATCCGCACCGTCCGATCCATACCAAGAGATCTGACGGCTTAAACTCCGTTTCACAAAATTTTTGGGCCCAAGATTAAACGTTTAAAATTTTTGCAAAACGGGCAGTTTTAGAAATCCACGTGGCAATCAGTGTATGGAATCATGTTCCAAAAGGCAATACTGCCTCTCCCCCATTTCACCGTGCGAAAACCATTCCCGGTTTTCTGCAATGTCTCCACCCTCCACAACGTTTCCTTTCGCATTTTTCCCTCGTCGTTGATCTCCGAGATTGAACGGCCCGCATTATATCTTGTTTTCATTCACCTACCACCCATCTAATCTCCCAAATGAATTCATCAACAAATCCACACCGTTGATTTTCCTAATCCAAAAGCTCCTACTCGTCGTCATGCCCAAACCTCCATCTGCACCTGGTTAGCTGCTCTGCTACGTTTTTCAACCCATTTTTCCACTGAATTCACCTTTTTCCTCAATGCTCCTCCACCCTCACGAGCCTTCGAAGTAGTCATCCCCACTCCCACTGGATTTTATAATGTGTTTTTCGTTTTTTGCAGGTTTCAAAGTGGTGATGAATCCATACAGTCTTCACAGTCACAAACAGGTGACACATAGTGCTGAAAGACCGTCACAGAGCCAATATCGCAGAGGAAGAAATCTCTAAGAAGTTTTAAAACATGTTTTATCAAATATTGGGTTATTAACCCTGACATAAACCCTCCATTGCCACTGTAACCTGTATATTCACACAAACAGATCAGCAAAAGTTTAAAGTGTATCGGAAAGAGATTAAAGGATTAATGCATAATGTTGAAGACTTAATGTTTATATCCAATGTTTAGAAAGATAAAGGACATAGATGAAGACTCGAAGATGATCAAGGAGGCTTAATGAAGCCTAAAGCACACATCAAGCCATATCAGTGATTTAATATCAGCAGAACGTTCTTTCTCCAAGAAAGGACTAGCCACACGACCTACTCCATTCTCCTCCAAGCATCCTGGCAGTTATTACACTGACAAAATTCCTAAAACCACCGAGACAGTATTTATGAAGGCATGGAAGACCTGCAAGACAATCTTCACCTTACTTGTCTCAGAGTATAAACAGAGTACCAATATCCAGAGAGTACTTCAAAGGAACATACCTGAACTTATTTTCAATCTGACCAAAACTTCTGAATTGAATAAAGGTTACTGAAAGTTAATGTAAAGATATTAAACAGAATGGGCTTCGAAGAAATTTCCCCCTCTGCTTTAATGAAGCTTTTAAGTTCTATCTACCGCTACTATCACTCTTTCACCTATAAGAACCCATGAGAAATACATTGAAAATGTTGGTTGGTTGTTGGAAAATCACTGATTGTAAGTTGTTTTACTGAGTTAGAGTTCTGTGAGTAGTAGCTGTAAATAGGCTAGGAGATGATTTATGGATGATTTCAAGCTATTGGACAAGAGTGTGTGATTGGTTTTTCTCTACTAATATGAAAAGCATGTTCATCGGATCCTGATCTAAATCAGTGGTGATGTGTCCCTTCTTTGTTATTGTTTTCCCTCTGTTTTACATCATGTTTCATTTTCTCTGATAAGAAACAATAATTTTAGCTTAGGATATACTGCTGCAAGTACCCTAATGCTTCCTGCATTTCTTATCTTTATTTTTTCTGCTATTTTTGTATCTAAGAACAAATTCAATAAAATTTAACCAGTCAAAGAGTTGGTTTGCCCATACTTACTGATGTATGAATTTAGAGTTTGTTTCTTAGATGTTATTGTTTGGTTCTGCTGAAAGAATAGGAGAATAGGGAGATTTAGTGATTAGCCCTATCCCCTAAGTTCCCTTTCCAACAACTAGCCTTTCTAAGATCCCCTGAATTGAATTTCAAAAGCAGAGAAGGTTAAAAGTCTTTCTCTGATCTTAGACCTCACTCCGTTTTTGAACTCAAGTGTTTGCTACTGTTTGAAAGTAGTCAGGAGGACTGTTGGATTGTTGTCTTCGGAGTTAGCCTCATCAGGAGTTTTGATCATAGAGGTATAAGGTATGCCCTGTCCCTTGACTTACTTCGAAGTGGTCACCTTGGAAGGTTTTCCTTGTCATTCCCATTCATTACCTTATTGTTTCATCCCATACTACCATCTTAAGAGATCCTCTGTTTTAGATGACTAGCCCTTTGAAAGCCTTGGATATTTGAATTGCAAGTAAACCCTTTTATGACCCCATTTCCCAATGGATTTTTGTTCTCTTTGAATTATCTCCTCATTGCCAAAATTCCTTCTCTACTCATTCCTTTACCTTTCACTGAACCCTTATTTCATGATTCCCAACCAAAAAAACAAAACAAAAACCCTTGTGCTCTATAATTAGCCTAACACCTTAAATTGAACATCAAAGATATATTATTCTTTCCTTTTATAGAGAGATCCTTCTCTGGATCTAGGAGGGATAGATCCTGAGATCCCAAAGTGGTTTGATGTTGTCTTGTCATTTGGTATTTCCAAATCTGCCAAATCAAAGGAACCCCAACACATTACACATTGCCGGAAGTAGAGCATCCAGTTCATATTCTTGGACAGGAGGGCATGGGGATCTCTTTTACACAAGAGGATCCAACTGTTGAGATGTTTCCCTCACACATTGAGGAAGATGAGGGCAACAACACTGTCACATATAGAGCACATCCAATTCCTCATGCAGAGGAAGGAGGAGCACATGCTCCCACCGGAGGGATTCTTTTATCTTTGCAAGAGGTTCCCCAGGATCTCATACATAGAGGTCCAAGCACAATCAGTGAGCAGCATGATTGTGTAGCATTGCAGCTGGAAGGAGAAGGAAGGGATGAAGAGCAGCATCAGTTGATGAGAAGCACACACCCTTCTCTATTTCAGAAAGCTAATGCAAGGAAGAGGCAGACTGATTTTCGCAGTGAGGGCAAGGGCAAGGTTTCCCAATCATATGTACAGTCTACTCTTGACATTGATGTCTCACTACATGGAGGCATTCCACCGAGGAGGCCACTAGATATGCAGTTGATGAGATATATCTTGTCTCTAGGTTCACCACTCTTGGATTGTGGAAAGGTGAAGAGTTTGGAGGAGAACTTTGGCATGAGGGATGTCAAAGTATCAGACAACAACATGAGGAGAGATTCACATGCCAGATCACCAGCGCTGTCTCTTAGGAGGATTGATCCTTATTGGAGATATCAGCTTTTGGTAGAGTACTCCAAGGATCTTGGTGCATGCATGATTCTTGATGAACCGGATGGAGATGACAGATACATGGTGGATGATGTGGTCATCTATTCTTATGGCAAGATCTTCTTGACTAGATCTTCTAGTCTCAAGGAGACGCTGCTACATGCAGCACATGGGGACTTCTCTTCTATGCACTTTGATGCATATTTCCATTTGATGGAGGATTTCAATCGGGAGGGCATTCAGCATGAAATATTTCATCATATGGAGAGATGCATAGCTCGGATGGTGATAGAGAGGATGTCACAACCACCTTCCTACTCATTGGGAGCGAGGGATAATTTCCAGTTGAGCCATCTCAGCTCAAGACCTCAAGTACATGATGGAGGAGGTATAATTTCACATTTTCTATTGTACTTCTTTTTATGCTCCCGTAGTTTGCAAGATTGGCAAGAACAAACGCTGCAGGGCATACATCAGAACCACTTTGGAATCCTAGGATCTAGCCCTCCTAGATTTAGAGAGAGGTCTCTCTATATGTGTTTAGAATGATATGATTTTAAAGCTCATGATATGATATTAGGCTACTTATGAATCACAAGGGATTTGTTTTGGTTTTGGTTGGGTAGGATATCATCAAAATAAAGGAAGTCTTTTGAAGGGTAAAGGTGTGAGTAAGTTGAAAGAATGGTTCAGGAGATAGGATAGGTAAGAGACAGTATCAATCCATTGGGCTATGGAGTCACAAAAAGATTTAATTGCACAACAAGTTTCAAGAGTGGTCCATGGGGCAAGTCATCTATATCAAAGGATCTGTTTAGGTTGATTTGTGATATGGAACATTAAAAGTGTTGTGAAAGAAGAAAATATAATAACCATTTAAGCATCTATTAACTTCACTAAACAAGAAAAGCCTTTCAAAGTAACTGTTTGAAGCAGGCCAAAGGACATGGCAAACCATAGACCTCTTTGGAAAAACTTTTACTAAAGCACACTTTTCAGACAACAATCCAACAATCTAACAGATTACCTTCATAAAGAATAAAACATATCAGATAAACAAAAGAATAGCCTAAGATCAAGTAAGAACTTTGAATCTATCCTGCTTTTGGGATACTCTCAAGGGAAACTTTCAAAACAACTGTTGAAGACTAAACAAGGGACATGGCTAACCATAAACTTCCTTGATTAGGACTCTACTTAGCATGTAGCAAAAAGATTATTCAAGAAAAACATCTCAGGTTTTACTCAGCAAGACATGGACTCACCAACATTCCTTGACTGGTTGTACTCTATTGAAATCATTCCCAAAGCAACAATAAGAAGAAAACAGAGAGATAAATCCTATCAGTGAGAAATAGGGTACTTTGCAGTAAGTCCTAATCTATATTTCCTGTTCTTTATCAGAGAAAGTGGATAGTATGAAAACATAAGAAAAACAAAAATTACAGTAAGAAAAACATTACCATTGACATAGACTAGGATCCCATAAAGCAACTTGTATATTTGATGTTCAAACCAGTTACAATCTTCAAGTCTAGTAGGTCTTTACAGCTTCAAACTTCTCCTCTTAGCCTATCTTTCTTCAATTACTAACAAAGCTTCAGCAGCCTCAACAACTATTTACATTCAATAAGTATTCAACCAACAACAATATTGGGCTCCTCGTATGATATATATAGGTAAATTGAGGAGGTGGAGTGAAAGGAAGGTATAACTATTCAATTAATATAGAGTAAATGATTCTCGACCTTTGGGAGGCCTAATGGAGAAGAACTCTAATGTCTTAACACTGTTAATTGATTTTTACATTAAATTTCATCTACTTCGGTCACTTTTGTTGACTTTTGAGGCTTTTGGTAGCTGGAAATTACTTACCGAGCTGTCTTTGTAAAATATCTCTGACTGTGCGTTAACTTTGTAGCGTTTTGAGGTAAATAAGCTTGGAGGTGGCAATTTTAGTCTTTGGGAGAGTAAATAACCGTGATGATCTGGAAATTAAGGCTATCTTTTGCTGATTTGTCTCTGTTTCAGTGTTTTAATCATGAATTAGGCCTTTGATATGTTTTTAGGACTTCTTTATCATCTTTGGTCTTCATCATTGTGTCTTTATATTTAAAACTATAGATTAAGCTTTTGATCTTCAAAAATTTTGCTTTAATCCTTTAACTTTAATCTCTAATTCTCTTCTGATCTTCACTACTTTTATTGTTTGCTGACAGGTACTTTCTTTGTGCGCTGGAGGGTTTTGTTGTGTAGCCAATGCTTATGAAACAATTGGTTAAAACGTGGAAATTAACCCCTTATGTCCCTTTTTTCCTTTGATAAGGCCTCTAAGGATCGTCATCCTCGGCCTCTGTCACCTTTAGTGACTGTGGGATGGATTTTATGCTGCAAAAACTGCCATTAAACCTGCAACAAACATCAAAATTTTAATAAAACCATGTGAATTGGATAAACTGCTTTACAAAGGCTTAGGGTGAAGGCGGAAGAGCTGTGCGGAAGAAGGTGGATGCAGCGGATTGGATTCCATGGAGGAAACCATGAAAAATAAGGTTAAAATTTTCTTGTGGCACGAAAATATGATGGGCAGTTTTGGGAATACCATAAGTCGTATTCGCACGGGAGCTAAGTGGTAAGTGGTAATGGGATGGGTGGATGTGATACAGGTGAGTGGGTGATGCGTGTGCCCCACAAAACCACTAATTTCGTGCAGAAGTTGCATGGTGGAGCAATTGGGTGGAAACGGGTGTGAAAAGGAGTTTCGATCATTTGATCTAGGTAGCCCAGATCAACGGCTGCAGATGAGCGCGATAGGAGGAAAGATGTGCAGTGAACGATGGTGGGGCCTAACAGTAACATCAGCAATTCTGTCGTGTAGCAGAATGGGTTAATCGATGGAGTTACATGGGAGGAGAGCCGATGGCCGTCAGATCTAGAGAAGTTCGATGGCTAAGATCAACTACGGGGGGACTTGGGGTTAAATCAAAGGATCAGAGATTAAATATGGTGGATGAGGGGTCAGGGGGATGGCGAAATTGTGATGAAGCGAGGGCCATTAGATCTTGAGGATCAACGGAAGATATTAAATTAGAGGAAAGGGAGCGGGGTAAAAGAAAAAGCGCGTTGGCCATTGGATCAAGATGATCAACAGTGGAGGATGCATCGTGGAATTGCACAAGGGCATGAATGGTGCGAGGGGAGGGGTGAAAGGCGAATGTGTGATGAAGCAATGACCATCCGATTAGGGGGATCGACGATCCAGATGAAATCATAGAATGGCAGGCAGAAGGGGCTTGGACGGGAGGAAATCGAAATTGCGATGGCCGATTGCCGATGGGAAGGATCGTAGACCGTCCGATCTGAGAGAGATCAATGGTCGGGATCTTATCAGCGGGGAATTCCATCGGTGGAAAAAGGTTTGGGAATGAAGAAATAGGGATCGCCAATGGAGTGAGAACCGTTAGATCCAGGATATTAACAGCGGAGATTTACTTGGGGGATCAGCCTATCAGCGGAGAAAAGGAATGGGAACGAAGAATTTGGAAACCCCGAGGTGTGATGGAAATGGAGGCTTAAGACTTTTAGCCGACAGTCTCAGGCCTTGGTCTTATGGTGAAAAGGGGCTAGGGGCTTAAGCAAAAATTGCTTAAGGCCCAAAGTTTTAAGGTCAGAAAATAGGCCGAAATGGGGTTTTTTGAGGGTTTTTTAGGGTTCCGATAGATATAAAAGGAGGTTTTAAAACCATATAAGGAGGATTTATAAGGTTTTAAGGGAATTTCAAATGAAATTAGGGATAAATGAGGGATTTTTTGAAAGGGAAAATGATGGAAAATGAGTCTGAAAATAGTCCTTTTAGAACAGCAAGGCTTCTTTGAGGAATTTTGAATGAAGATTGATCCTTGAGGATAAAGAACACCAAGAGGCTTCAAGAAGTCACATATTTTGCATGAAATTTGTTTCTTGAAGATTGAAAGACTTGTTTTAGCTATCATAGTATATGGAAAATTTATAGATAGCTAACATTGGCTCCACTTGGGGAGAGCAGCTCCATGGAGGTGTCAAGAACCTCAGAGATAAATCTCTGGAAATTAGACCAGTGCCTTGATGTTTTGTTGCATTTTGACAATTTTCTATATATTTGATGATCATGCTACTTAAAAAGATGATCTGCAGATTTACAACAAGATGATTTTATCTCCCAAAATTCTACCTACCCAACCTACTTGTCCTAACATTTTTTCTTCAATGGGTTCACTTGGACTTTCAAACCCTTTCAACATCATTTTATTCTAGATATCATTTTTGGGATTCAACTGCGTTAATTTAGTCATTCATCTATGACCATTTCCATGAGAGGTAGTCATAACTGACTAATTTCTAATGATTTTTGAATAGTCCACCTAGCACTCATTGCATAGGGTGATGCTCACAGGGGTGAAGAAGTGGGATTGAAGAAGAGGAGTTCTGGGATGGGTGACCTCCCGGGAAGTCCTGGTTACCGAGTGCAAGCCCCGGAAGTGATGATTGATGCTATGTGATTCATTTCACTTAAAAAACTATGTGATTCATTTCACTAGTTTCAATCCCACTTCTTCACCCCTATGAGCATCACCCTATGCAATGAGTGCTAAGTGGACTATTCAAAAATCATGAAAAATTAGTCAGTTACGACTACCTCTCATGGAAATGGTCATAGATGAATGACTAATTTAACGCAGTTGAATCCCAAAAATGATATCTAATATAATGCACTGCGGAAACCCCTCATACTTAAAATAATTTTATTCTTTTATTTGAAAGCAGGAAACTAATCTATTTCTACCCTTATGTCTGCCATGAGTTCATATTAAACAGTTGAACTCAAAAATTCTCTACCTAAGCTACTATCTGTCAAGATTAAGGTGTTTGACAAATTTGCATTCTCTATATTCTAAAACAGAATTTTAAATACAGACAAACTAGGATTAAGCTGTCTGATTTGCTATAAGACTATGGCATAAAATCAAGTTGCACATAGACTGAAATTTACAAAAATTTAAAACAAAATTGTGAAGGCTTAAGATCTTAAAATTATGAATATCCTTCCTTCTTCTTATGACTCAGATTTTGATATGTTTAGAGTCATCCTTCTTCTTTTTATGTCTTGGTTCAGATTTTGAGCATGTTTGAACCATTTTTTCTTTTGTCCTAATCTAGTCTACTGATAAGCCAAGATTAAATTGTTTGGCTAATATAATTCACTAACCTATCATCAGTAAATTGAAATCTATCTAGTCATGATTAGGATGTATGAATAAATAGCAGTGCTCTCTTTTGGTAGTGGCATTTAAAATTGTGCAATTTCAGAATCTCTTTCCTTTTTTGGTATGGGGCTATACCTTTCTTCTTTTTCTAATCCGCCCTCTTTTTCTCCTTTTCTATTGTTTTTGTATTTTTTATTTTTTCAAATTCAAAAGTAGTGTTATATACAATGAACAAAAAGCTTTGAAACTAAAATATCAATAAACATAAATAATGTTTGAGAATCCTACCATTGACAGGCCCTCCAAAATATTCAGCTCCATCCAATTCTTGCAGAAATAATGCATTGTTTCCAATAGCATATTGAATAAGATAAGGGCCTTGCCATAAATGATCAAATTTTCCATGTTTACCCTTATCTTCTCTCCTTGAATCCCATTTCAATACTTTGTCACCAATTTTAAAGTCACTTGTCTTGGTTATTTTTTCAAACATATTCTTGATGTTTTCTTGTAGTTGTTGTGCTTTGATGTATACCTCCTCTCTGGTTTGTTGTAGATGTATAGTCTGGTTTATTCTTCTTGTCATATCATCATTTTCAGACTGTACTTCTTGGACTAGCTTCATGACTGGCACTCCTAGACTAGTTGGAAATATTGCATCTGTTCCATAAACTAGCTGGTAGGGAGACATTCCAATTGATTTTTTAATTGTTAGTCTGTCTGCCCATAATGCATGTACTAGCTTACTGTGCCATGATTTCTTGTTATCTTCCAACAATTTCTTGATTATGTTCACCAAAATTTTATTTGAGGATTCTGACAACCCATTACCTTGAGGGTAATAAGTTGTAGAATGACCCAATATAATCTGATATTTATGACAGAATTCCACCATCTTTTTAGATCCAAATGCAGCAGCATTGTCATTTATAATATTTCTAGGACAACCAAATCTAGACAGTATATGGTTTTCAAGGAATGAAATGATAACTGAGTCTGTGCATTCCTAGAAGGGATGGATTCTATCCATTTGGTAAAATATTCTATTGCTATGAGGATCCATCTATGTTGGGAAGATGAGGTAGGATGGATTTCCCCAATGAATTCTAGACCCCACTGCTGAAAAGGAGTTTCAACAGTGATTGGTTGGAGAGGTAAGGGAAGAAGCTTTCTTTTTCCTTCAAAGATTTGGCATTTCCGACAGGCAATAATCATTTTGTGGATATCTTGAAAGAGGGTGGGCTAGTAGTAACCAGCTCTAAGGATTTTGTTATAAGTTGACTTCCAGTAGAGGTGGCCTCCACATTTTTCTTCATGAAACTCGTGCTTGATCTTATCTGCCTCATTCTCAGGCAAACATTTAAGCAATAATCCACTAGCATTTTTCCAATATAAAAATTTATTCAAATGCAGTAATTTACAGCCTTCAAATTTAAGAATCTTTCCTTTGTTTTAGACAAACCAAGAGGGAAATTTAGGTTGAGAAACATATACAAAATATCAGCATACCAAGATGAATTCAGAAAATGACCTTTAATAACTGGAGTTGTCAACTCCTCCTGTTCATCTAATGCATTAAACATGTTTATATCAAGAGCTTGGAAGTTGGATTTAGCCATAAGGTTTGCTATTCCTTGACCCTTTATGAGCTTAGTGGGCTTGATCTTTAAGTCATATTCCAATATTACAACAATCCACTTTCCTCTTTTTCCATCTGGATCTTCGGTCAATATGTCCTTTACCATTGAATGAGGCACAAATGCTATAATGTGGGAATGTAAAATGTAAACTCTGAAGTCTTTAAAGGCTTTGACCAGGGCAAAGGATTTTTTTTCCATTATGTTGTACTTCAGAGGTGCATCTCTTAATGCCTTAGTGAAAAATGAAATTGGCTGCTCTTGTCCCTTTAAGTTTTTCTGTAATAGGATAGCAGCTACTGTGTAGTCTGATGCAAATGAAAAGATGAATAAATCCTTTGTAAAATCAGGACTAATGAGAACTAGTGTTTTGGTAAGTGCTTGTTTTACCAGCTCAAATGATTTATTTGCTTCTAAGGTCAATTTAACTCCTCCTTCTCTCTTAAGCATATTTGTCATGTTTCTAAGGAGTTCAGCTAGATTGGGTATGAACCTTCTCAAGAAATTAATCTTTCCAATGAAAGATTGAAGTTCCTTGATGTTTCTAGGATGGTTTATTTGCAATATACCATCGATCCTCTTTGGGTCTATCCTTATTCCTTCTTCAGATATGATATGTCCAAGAAGGTTACCTTCTTGGAGACCAAACAATGTTTTCTTTGGATTTAAAGATAACCCATATTTTCTGCATTTCTCAAAGGCTTTTCTCAAGTATATCAGGTGTTATTCATTTGTTTTAGAATATACTGTTATACCATCAAGGTAAATCACAATGAAGTAACCAAATTCTTCTGAGAATGAAATATCCATGGCTCTCTGAAATGTGGCACCAGCATTCATTAAACAAAAGGGCATTTTCAAATACATGAAAGTACCCCAAGGAGTAGTAAAGGTTGTTTTAAGTTCATCATCAGGATGTACCAATATCTGATTGTAACCTGAGAAGCCATCTAGCAAATAAATTCTTCTAGAACCAACTACCCTTTGTAAGATATGATCCATTTTGGGCAAGTGATAGTTTTCCTTTAATGAGGCTTTGTTTAAGTTTCTAAAGTCAATGCAAAGCCTTATTTCTCCTATTTTATTCCTAACAGATACAAGATTAGATACCCAATCTGAATATCTTACTGGGACTATGATTCCAGCATCATACATTTTCCTAATTTCTTTCTCTACCAGAGGTAATTGAACAGGGTTGATTCTGCGCAATTTTTGTCTAAAAGGTTTCTGGTTTTCTTTGAGGGGTATCTTATGTTGGATTATCTCTGTATTATATGATTTTATATCTTCATAGTTCCATGAAAAAACATCAGAAAAATATCTAAATAGCTCAATGAATTTCAGTTTAATGTGAGTTGGCAGTGTCTTGGATAATTTGATCATTTTGGGCTTTTCCTCACTGCCTATGTTGCATTCTTCCATTTCAGCTTCAATAGGTTCCAGTTTTGGCTTTTTAGCAACATCATTCCAGTCAAACAATTCTTCTAATGGGACCAGTCCTTTTGGCAAGCTTTGATTTTTAGATTGCAGCACTTCTAGGTCTTCTTTTTCTAAATCTGTGCTATTTTATGTTGTATGTTTGGGTCTATTAGTTAATAGATTTATTTCAGCAATCTTAGGAGACTTTTCTTCTTCAAAAAGTGGGTTTTCTTCAGTAGGACAGTCTTGTTCATACTTTGAATCTAAGTTTGGTATTTCAAATTCATTTTTGGACTGTAGGAAGTCTTCTATTTGTTTATCTCCTTCAAAAACTTGCTAGTATTTTTCATTATCCAGAATAGCTGGTCTATATTTGACTTGGATGGTGTATTGTTTGCTTTCATAAGGTCTTAGACAAGTACTAGCAGCAAAGGCTAATCCATTGGCAAGAATGTTTTGGTTCCTTGGGAAAAAGGTAAGTTGGAATTCAGAAAATGTTTTTAACAAGTCCATGGCATCATCTCTATAGGCTTTAAGTCTGGGATGTTTAGCGGTGTATTCCCCTTTTACTTGCCTAATTATCAACTCTGAATCTCCATGAACTGTTATCCTCTTGGCCCCTAATTTTTTCAATAAATGTAGGCCTAAAAGGAGAGCTTCATAGTCTGCTATGTTATTTGTGCATTGGAAGTTTAATCTATAATAATGACCCTCAGCATGAATATTTACAGTGTTGTGCACCCATATGCCTGCTCCTGCACTAGTTTTAGAGCAAGACCCATCAAAACTCATACTCCAAAGAGGATTGTTTTCATATTTTTCATTCATTTCATTTCTGTCATCTCTTTTTTGTTCACCAATACATTTTGTGTAAGGGCCTGCACTGTGTTTTTCTTTGATTTTTTCCTCAAGATTTTCAATGTTTTGAGGCTTCATTATTTGATTTTCCTAATTTGTAATATATTCATGATTGTTTTGATGCTCAAGACTTGTGATCTGTTTTCTATGATTTTCTTAATAAGAAAAATGTTTTTTAGTTTTCTCCTTGTTTTCCTCTTCATCTATGTCTACCACTATGTTTGGGGATGGAGTGGCCACTATATTGGCTGATGTTTTATTGACTAAACCTTTCTCATTAGGAATCTCATAATTGTAAAGAATGAATGAGTCAAGGTCAGAGTGTATGGAATAAATAGGAGAGTTTTTTGGTCTTTCTTGACTACTCACCATGTATTTCATGTGTGTTTCCCTATAGAGTCTTCTGGGTTGACTGAAGACAGGGATGGTGGCATAAGTCATATCCATATGCATAGTACCTTGTAACTTAACACCCCATGATCTTAAATGGAGCATGCCATATTTTGGGGGTATATCAGCCACTACAATGTCCATCACTAGGATTTTGGCTGGAATTTGGGCTAAGTTAACACATAGATCTTTTATTAGGCCTAGGAATTTCACTCTACTTGAATCAAAGGAATATAAATCTCTGTATGGTCTGGTTAACTCAAGGCCTAATATTTCCATTATTACTTTGGGCATGAGGTTATGTGATGCCCTTGAATCAAGCATGGCGTTGTGTAACATCTTATCATGGATATTCAAACTGATGTACAATGGAGGGGTAGTTCCTTCTTGAAATTTTCCTTCAATATTTGGACCGAACAGAAGCTCTGGTGTATCATCATTTAAGTTAACAGTATCATGAATATCTTCTATGTTCAAGGCTTTCAAAACTTGACATCTATATACATTTTGAGTGACTAACTAAGTGAGTGGGACAAAGATCTTGATTTTGACAATTTCATTTTCTAGGCTAAAGGGAATCTGATTTTTCAAAAAGTTTGATTCATCCTTGTTAGTCACTCCTTTATTAGCAAAATCAGCTTGCTGATTTCTACTATTTACAACAGTCAAAATGGTTTTTTCAGGAGCATTAGATGAAATGCTAGTGCTGCTAGGGTCACCACAGTGTTTTTCTTGAATCTGAGCATTTTTTTCCTTATTTTGATCAAAACTTTCAGCCACTGTTTTATGATTTTTTGTTGTCTTTTTGGAAGTATTTACAGGGCTGTTTTTGGCAGAATTATCAGAGGTTTTCTTTTTGGGAGTTTCTAGGTTCTTTTTACTTCTTAGGTCATATTGTTTGGGCGCTCCTATGATGGAATTTTCGAAATCCTATTCATAGTATTTAGTTTCTAGTCTTCTATCATCATAGGGTGTATATAGACCTTGTTTTCTTTCATGGAGGAAATCAAAATACTCATTGCTTATTCCCAATGTTACACCATTTTTTGGTCATCTAACCTACTATCATTAGATGGACCCAAGTACACCACGTAAGACCAATTTTACCCTAAGCAAAATTGCTTTCACTATGTAAAATAACTTAATAAAACACATTTATTAGGTTGTTTATGGTCTAAACAGGAAACCCCAAAAGGAAATATTAAACAAACCTATATTTGTTTGATTTTCGTGGTCATGTTTAACCCAAAACAAAGAAATTAATTAGATAAATCTTTATTTGTCTTATTATTTTCTAGGAATAATTATTTAAATCTTATTTAAATAATATTCCTTGTTAAATATGACTAAATCACCCATAAATAATTAAATAAATCATTATTTATTTGATTACCCTTCAACCACTTCCTTAAAATGATAAATAAATCATTTATTTATTTATTATTCACAAATAAAGGGATTTGACCCAAGTCAAATACTTTTTCCCTCCAACAAATATAATAAAATATTCCATAAAAGGTGGATCTAGATTTGGTTAACATTATTTTAATCATGCACCAAGATGTAGAATGACCCAATATTTTGTTATAAATAGGAGGGTTTTTCCTACCATTCTTCACCTTTTGTTGCCTATTAGATCACTCTGGATCTATACACTTGGTCACATTCTACATTATTTGCTGTGTGAGCTCCCTTTGAGTTCTATCTTTGTTTGGGTTTTCTACACCAACAAGAGAGAGAGATTCTAGATCTGAAGTGCTGAGGAATTCCAAGAACCCATCCCATTGAGGAGAATTGGATACATCTTCTTGTTTTCCTCCCAAGTGCCCTTAATACAAAAATTCTTTCAAAAAACATTGTTCTTGTCTTGTCTATTGGATGTATGGAGCAAACTCTTGATTTTACTGCTTAATGTCTTTCTATGCATAGATCTGGTTTTTTGCAGCTCTTTTCTTGATCAACTAACCGCAGATCTGAAGATATTGGCAGCCACTTTTGTTGTTAGGGCTATTAGTTATGCGTAGCTAAAGTGGTATTTTTTCGTACGCTTCGACAAAAGATTCATACTAACAAATGGTGACTCCACACGGGTTTTAAATTATGACCACTGTCGTTTTTCATATTCCTGCATATCCAGCTACTTCAGACCCTAGGGTTTCTTTTCAGCTGTTTATTTTTCCTATTTTTATGTTTTTTTTCTCACATAAAACCCTAAAACATTAAATTTCCTATCACTTTGTGTTGCAGCTATTGCGCGGAGTGACGGAACATAGGCCCCTTAGCGGGGCATTAACTTTTAAAGATACTGTAGCGGGATGAGAACTTCGGTCGCACTTTTCAGCCGAAACTACGACACGGACCTCGGTCACACTTTCCGACCCATTATCTCGACTGCACGAGAGAAAACGAGTCAAGCTTGCCTTTTGCCAATTTTTTACCTTATTTTTACGCAATTTTTAAGGTTTTCGAAGCACGCCAGGTTTTCATTCTCTTGTCTCGGCCGTTCGACTTTGTTTTATGATCTTTTTCTCTCTCGTGGGGGAAAATAACCCCTAGCTCCGACGTTACCCTCCGCACTTTTGGTGGAAAGAAGTTTTATACATTTCGGTGTGCATTTTTTTCAGAGTTTCAGCTCCCCCTTTTCCAGATCTGATACCTCCTTTGCAGATCTCTTTTAATCAGCTCTTCTCCCTTTCAAATCACCTCCTGAAGATTTTTTTGGATCTACCTTTAGGGCCTCCTCGTTGCCCCATCTGATTTTTTCTGATTTCCTCCTTTTTTTCCAGCCACCTTGCCTTTGCCTCTTGGCTATGTTCTACCCCTCTTTTCAGCAGTTTTCTCCTTTAGATCCCTGTCCCTTTCGACCCTAGATCTATTGGCCTCTTTGTAGTGTGTTTTGACTAGATTTTTTCCCTCTGTTAGACTAGTTTTGAGAGACCCGCCTTTTTGGGTTAGATTGATGCATTGTTAGCTGTTAATTTTCTGTCATTTAAGCATTATATACTGTTCTCTGCAGATTTGTTTTCAGTTACGCATCACACTTTTTCTCTTTCTCTCCAAACGAAAAGGGTTTAAAAATTAAAATTAACACACGCCACACACTCACCCTAAGCGAAGAAGAGCTTGGTTTACACCGCCAGGCAATGACTTTAAAATCAATTGACATTGCACCTCTCTGCCCTTATTTCGAAATTGTAATCACTTGATTCTGCACCTCCCTGCCCTTGTTGGTCGTTCTTCTTCCCCTTGTGCCGTGTTCATGTTGTCATCATTGCGCCCCCAAGGCGCACCTCCCGGAGACTTCTTGGCCTTCACCCTCAGTTTCTGGTCGGTCGACCTACTCCATCCCGCCGTCGTCGAGTTAGTCCTCCTCCGAGTCCGCACTCTGACTCTTCTTCTGATTCATTGGGTTCTCCTTTTAATTTTGTTTCTCCCCTTGTCACCTTCACTATGTCTGGTCCAGGGCCTAACGCTAGCGGGAATCCCGGCCCTAATGTCGGGACTACTACTAGCGGAACCGCCACAGGAACTACCTCGGCTGCACCCTTGCTCCCTTACATGGCAGGCCTCAGCCTCCCCGATCTCAATCAGTTGATCAATGACCCTATCCGCCACGATGTTAGTTGGCCTTCTATGCCAACTAAGCTCCCCTCCGACATCCCTAAGTTCGAAGGCCTTGCTGGAGAAGATCCAACCAATCACGTCCGATCTTTCCACATGTGGTGTTCCTCCAATTCCATTACCGATGATTCCATCTGTCTTCGGTTGTTCCAACACATGCTTACAGGCGAAGCTTCTAAATGGTATGTTGACCAGGCCACCTCTTCCCATACCACCTTTGCGACCATTGCCCAAGCCTTTTTATCTTATTTCCAGCTCCCTCTCCGATACGACACTGGTACTGAGCTTTTGACCTCCTTTCGTCAAACCTCTTCAACCTGCCTGTCCACTAATGTCCAGGAATGGCGCAGAAGACGAAGCTTATGTCGAGCTCCCACCTTTGAAGATCGGGTTTATATGGACTGGTTGCTTCACACTCTCTTACCTCCCATTGGCAAAGATGTCTCCTCCCATTTCCCTCAAACTGAAGAAGCTGCCCTCCAAATCGCCTTGAAGTATGACCTGATCTACGCTCAGTCTGGTTATGTTTATACCGTTCTTCCTGACCTCCCCAGGCCCGGTGGCGCTAATGCCCCGGGGGCATCTCACTCCGCCGACAGTATCGTTGGATCCCTTTCTCATCCATATGCTCAACCTCCTATGGGATATGGTCCCCCTCCGGGAGGGGCCAGCACCTCTAGCACTTTTCCCCCTCTAGGTAGCATGTATCCAGGATACGGCATGCCTCATCCTTTTTCCCAACCTCCTGCTTACCTCAATGTTACCCAACCTAACCATTATCCTTATCCGTAGCCTGGTGCGCCAACTCCTCCAGCTTATGCGCTTCCACCTCCCTTGCCTCCTCCACCCCCGCAACAACACCTACAGCCCCCTCCAGGGCAAGTATTTGCACAACAGGGCGCGACTAATCTTCCTTCCTCTCAAAGAAGGCGGAGAGGAAACCAAAATAAATCTGCCCCTGGTACTCATGGACCCAATCCTCAAGGTACTGACCTTAACATTGCTAACCAGCAACGGGGCACTCAGCCCAAGCCGGACAGGTCTATTCGTACAAATAAGCCTTGTTCGTGTTGCGGTGTTTACGGTCATTACCCTCACGATTGTCCCCTTATACCACAGATGCAGCAGATGTGGGAGTCTCAAGCCACATTGCAAGGACAACATGCCTCCCCTCATGCTCCCCCTAATGTGGCCACTACTCAACCGGTTGTGTTTACCGATCCTTTCCCCCAGCAAGGATTCGTGGCTACTCAACCACCTGAAGGACAGGTCGCCACTCAACCTTCCCCTTCTGGTTCCTCTGATTACCAGATCCTCATGATGAACTCTGATCCATCCCCAACCATCGACCTTAACCTTCAAACTCGGTCTCTCCAGTACCCCAAGCCTCCCGCTCAGTCTGCCTCCGAGTCCCCTTCTTCAGGTTCTACTGAGCCTCTTTAGACACCCAATGGTCCCTTACATATCCCTCAACCCAAAGTTGAGGTTCATACCAAGATTCCTAAAGGACCATTACGCCGAAATGTTTCTCCTGGTCGAGCTGCTCATTCGTATAGCATAGTAGATGATTTGAGGCAGTCTCCTGTTGCCATTTCCACATTGGAACTCCTCCAATCGTGCCCTTCCCAAAAGAAGGCTCTGCTATCTACCGTGGGCGCTGTATATCCTGCTGATGACCAAATGATTGTTTTTGATGCCCATCAATCAGAACATCCTCCTCTTCCTGCTTCTGTAGCCTTCCAAATCCCAGTCAAAATCCGGAACGCTAATGTTTCTCGGTGCATAATTGATGAGGGGGCATCCACCTGTGATGTATGCTTCGGTTTGGAAGCAACTCGGGTCTCCTAAATTAGCCCCTTCCATGATCACCCTTCGAGCATGGGATGGCCACGCCTCCCAGCCCACTGGCCTCTTCCGTAATTTTCCTATCACTCTTGCGGGCAAGACTGTTTGCGTTGATGTCGAAGTCATCGACACCCCTCTAGACTACAACATTCTCTTGGGGCGAAGCTACACCTATGCCATGTCTGCTGTCCCATCCGCTATTTTTCGCAAGATGTCTTTTCCTCACAATGGAAAGATAGTCACCATTGACCAGTTGACTTATCATGAGCCAAAGTCTCAGACCTCCCCTGAGACGACCATCTCTTCTGTAGCCAATAAGCAAACCGTCGATTCCTTGACCAGTGTCTCTCCCGGCGTCTACAAAGACTCCTCTTTTCTTGGCACGTTCCCTGGTCTACCTCCTCCTCCTATCTCTGATCCCAGCTTATCGAATGTTTGCATGATGCAATCGTCTCGGGCAGCCCTCAAGCAGCCCGCTGCGGCTAGTCAGCAACCTCAACCTCAACCTCGCCCACCGCAACCCGCTCCTAGCCATTCATCCCAGCCAGCCGGACCTCCTCCTTCTGGCCCCCCTCCTACAGCTGGTATTCATGAACCCCTCTATCCTTCTGGATCGGTTTCTCCTGGCTTTAGCCACCTCGGAGCCGTTCCGCCTGGCCATTACCCCTCTGGTCAGATACCGTTATTCATTCCACCCCCTGGAGTGTACTCAGTACCTGTTATGGCTACCCTCTCTCTCCCCAACCTGAACTTGGGTATCCCTGTTTGGTACCTTAACCCTCCAGCCGCTACCCCACCTGGTCACCCCAAACCCTACCTTGCTTTGACTCCGGTTCAACTGATCCCCGTCACTTCTCTCGCTACCACGGTGCCTCACACACCCCAGCCCACACCATCTATGGTTGCGACGGTATCAGGAAAGGGGGGCAAAGCTCACATAAAAACCAATCAGGACCACACCGCCCCGACAAACCCCACCCCTCCTCGACCGCCAAAGCGCGCTATCCAGTGCGCTTTGTGCGATATTGTCGGTCATGCCACCCATACGTGTCCTGAATTTCCGCATGTCAAGGCCCTGGTCAACGAGACGTTTCCAGAATCTGATCTCCCTAAAGTCTACGTCATTATCCCTGATTCTATCTCGAAACTCAAAACCTTGCGCACAAATCACCCTTGTGCTTTGTGCGATTTCCATGGCCATTACACCCACCTCTGTCCCCGCCTTGACGAGTATCGTTCCTCCTTAGCCACGTACCGCCAATTCAAGGCTAGGCATGACAAGATACCTTCTCACTTGGTTGCGAGTTCTACCCCAGTAGGACTAGAGGATCTTCCTACTCCCATTCATATTCCCCCTCCAGTCGTTGAAACAACAGAGCCTTCATCCACCATATTTTACCTATCGTCATCCTTGAGAGATGATTCATCTACCCTCCTACCTGCGGACACTCTCGGCTCCACCTCAGTAGACCTTGGATCTGCCGACGTTGCCCATATGAGCCCTTTTCCTCAAGATGCCCCGTCAGGTATTGCTACATCATCAGGTGATCCCCCTTCCTCCAGTCTTCCCATCTTCCAGTCGGATGAGGACATTATGGAAGCCATGATCCACCCTGACTTTCCCTGGGATGATATGCACCATCGCGCATACTTCCTCCCACAGCAGTCCCATGACCAATATGCTGTGGAGACCAAAGACTTCATCCCCCATGCAGTCGACTGGTTCAAAAATCCCATCCCTGCACCCGATGCTTTCGAAGAAGGAAACATGGCCAACATCTCTCCTACCATTAAAATTGACATTTCGGTCAAACCGGGAATTGAAGAATATGTGACCTTGGGCGCCCAATGCATCCTGGAATAAATTGACGCTTACACTAAGCTTTTCAAATAATTCCATGATATTTTCGCCTGGTCCTACTCCGAAATGCCCGGACTCGATCCCGCCATTGTCAAACACCATATCGACACATGGCCTGATGCCAACCCAGTCCGTCAAAAGTTGAGACCCATTCATCCTTCCAGACGTGATGCTATCAAAGCCGAAATCGATAAGCTCAAGAAGGTTGGTTTCATTTACCCCATTGAATACACCACTTGGGTGTTCAACCCAATTCCCGTCCTCAAGAAACAAGGCACCATCCGTGTCTGCACGGACTTTCGCGACTTGAACAAAGCTTGTCCCAAAGACAACTTCCCTACACCATTCATTTACCAAATCATTGAATATTGTGTGGGGCATGAGGTTCTATCCTTTATGGATGGTTTCTCCTGATACAACCAGATTGTTATCTGTCCTGCTGATCAGCTTAAAACCTCGTTCATCAGTCCGTGGGGAACTTTCGCTTACCGGGTCATGCCTTTCGGCCTTAAAAACGTCGGCGCCACTTTTCAGTGGGCCATGTCTTATTTTTTCCATGACTTAGCTCACATTATCCTTTCTTATTTAGACGGCCTCATTGCGCGTTCTAAACATCGGGCACAACACCTCCACGATCTACGCACCATCTTCCTCCGATGTCGCAAGTATAATATCCGCCTTAACCGGTTGAAATGTGTTTTCTGCGTCCCTGCCGGCCGTCTCCTAGGCTTCATCGTGTCCAAAGACGATATCAGTCTTGACCCTCTAAAATTCCAAGCCATTCTTGAACTCCCCATTCCTCATACCTTACGCCAGCTACAGAGTCTCCAAGGCAAAGCTAATTTTCTTCGTCGGTTCATTCCTGACTATGCCACCACCGCACATGGGTTCCTTAGACTCCTCCGCTCTAACATCCTATTTGTATGGGATACCTATGCTCATGAGTCTTTCGATGCCCTCAAGCAGGCCCTCACATCCGCTCCCTTGATCCGCCCTCCCGACTTTGATAGGGACTTCATCTTGTACATCTCCGCTTCCACCTATTCGGTCGCTGGAGTTCTTATCCAGGAAGATGACAATGGTGTCGAGCATGTGATCTACTACGTCAGTAAGAACCTTGTAGGGCCTCCTGTTTCCTACTCACATGAATAAAAACTAGCACTCGCTGTCGTGTTCTCGGTCCAAAAACTTCGTCATTACATCCTCATTAACTTCGCTATCCAGTGCGCTTTGTGTGATATTTTCGGTCACGCCACCCATACGTGTCCTGAATTGTCCTGACTCGTTGTTTGTTCATTTGTTTCTCCATCCTCATTAACATGATTTTCTTGAAAAGGAGGTCCAATTTGTTGATTAACATCTCTTTGTCTATTCTGAGGTTGATTTCTCCTAAAGCTCTGATTTTGATTCTGGGATTGGTTTCTATTTTGGGGAGCGGTTTGGTTTTCTCTAGATTGAGATTTTTCATATATGCTCATCCTCTCCATAATCTTCTCCATCATCCTTTCCAGTTTTGAGTCAGATTTGGAAGGTGCAGCTTCATCCCTATATGATACCCTCTTCTCTACTTTGAGTCTTACTCTTCTGGCATTCAGGTTAGCTTCTACACTTACTGCCCCTTTTTTCATGTCTTCTAATGTGAGGGGTTCCCTTTCTCTAAGTTTATAGGCCATTTCGGGATCAAATCCATCAGGGAATTTCATTATAGCTAGGCCTTATGGAGGTTTCATATGGATGGGTAGGGCATTGTACACACTATTGAATCTAGTGCAATAGTCTTGGACACTCTCTCCAACATTTCTTTTAATATCATTGTATTCTAATAGGATTTGAAGGGGATTTCTCTTGAATTCCCAATTGTTTAGGAATAGTTGATGAAAAGCAAGAAGGTCATTGATATTGTTAGGGGTTAAGTTCTTGAACAATTTTCTTGCTTCTCCCCATAAACTTTGAGCAAACAATCTGATTTTAATGGTTTCATCATCTATTTCATTTCTATAAAAATAGTCATTCATCTTATCCACATGTTGTAAAGAAGTAGTAGAACTATTAGCATCATATAATGGAATCTTGGATTGATAGTCCTGTGGAAAATTTACTAACGATAAATGAAGGACTAGAGGAGCATAGCATGTTGCCATGATAGGAGATTGTGGAAAAAGTGGGAGGCTTATAGGTGGAGGATGTAGGATAGGAGGGGGAAGATGGAATGGAGTAGTTTGAACAGTGGGTGTATGGATAACAGAAGTACTTGGACCAGCAAGAGACTGTTGAGCATATCTAGGATGAGAGAAACCAAAGTTAAGAATGAAATGCAGATCAGGTGGGGTGGTTTCTCTGCTATCAGTATGTTCACCACTATGTTGGGGTGAGTGTGGAGGTGCAAAGTCTATTTGATCTATATCACTAAGTGACTTAGTTCTAGATGGTTTTCTTATGAATGGTAATTCAACTTGTGTATCTTGTAGAGCTGAGAGATTTTCAGGGGCAGAATTAGCTCTATGAATTGTTCTGACAACAGTTGAAGTTTTGGATTTAGGAGATTTCCTAAGGATACTTTCTGGATTATCAACTATCTCAGGAGGATTTCGGTCAGGATAGGCTCTAGTATAAATTCTTCTAGAAGCCACTATGTGGTGTTTTTAGACCTAATGATGAGAAAAGTTCAGCCAAGTAGGACAGTATTTTAAAGGCTAACTAATATTTTTCAAAGAAAACTCAATCCTCAAAGTCTTCTTAACTGGGTTTGAATGATGTTTGAATGATAAAATAACTTCCCAGTGGAGTCTTAGGAAAAAGTAGTGGGGTCAGCAGGCCTACTGAATACCAATGGAGTCGCCAGGTGAAGGATTTTTACTTTTTTTCAAGGTTTGGTTTTTTTTCACCATCAACAATCAATAATAATCAGTCTTGGTGACACTCGTCTCATTTAGCAATAGGGGTTCGTTGAGTTGTGAAGTTATCTATTACTCAATAGTCCCCAGTATGGTCGCCACTATGTTATGCTCCCGTAGTTTGCAATATTGGCAAGAACAAACGCTGCAGGGCCTACACCAAAACCACTTTAGAATCCTAGGATCTAGCCCTCCTGGATTCAGAGAGGGATCACTCTATATGTGTTTAGAATGATATGCTTTTAAATCTCATGATATGATATTAGGCTAGTTATGAAGCACAAGGGATTTGTTTTGGTTTTGGTTGGGTAGGATATGAAGTATTTTGAAGGGTAAAGGTGTGAGTAAGTTGAAAGAATGGTTCAACATATAGGATAGGTAAGAGACAGTATCAATCCATTAGGCTATGGAGTCACAAAAGGATTTAATTGCACAACAAGTTTCAAGAGTGGTCCATGGGGCAAGTCATCTGTATCAAAGGATCTCTTTAGGTTGATTTTTGATATGGAACATTAAAAGTGTTGTAAAAGAAGAAAAGCTAATAACCATTTAAGAATCTATTAACTTCACTAAACAAGAAAATCCTTTCAAAGTAACTATTTGAAGCAGGCCAAAGAACAGGGCAAACTGTTGGAAATATGATGCAGGATGTTGTCCTTGATGGCAACCCACTGAATGAAGATAAAGACATGCGACTGTTGACATATGTTGTCCTTGATGGCAATCCACCTGATGAAGTTATTCTTGACTTGATGGACTTGGTAAATGATGTAAATCTGATGTGATATGATGTTTATATGATGCTGAGTGTTTTCCTTGAAAGGCAACCCACTTGATGAAGATGATGACAACTTACTTGATGAAGTTGTGCTTGATAGCATATGTCCTTGATGAAGGAAATCTGATGTATCTATAGTGTGAACAAAAGGCAATGAAGAAAGGAATTCAGAATGTACTCAAAGTATGATGAAAAAGAGTATGTCTCTTGGTATACGCGGATTGGACTAGGAGAAATCGCGTATGCACGCGGAAAAGAACGTGCCAAGTCGCGTATGGGCTAAAGCGCTCAAAAAGTGAAAATCTAGGGGCCCGTGGTATTGAAGGCTCATGGTATTGAAGAAGGCGCCCGTGGTATTGAAGGCTCATGGTATTGGTGCCCGTGGTATTGAAAAAGGGGCTCATGGTATTGACAAAGGGTAATCATATATAAGGAGAAGAAATTCATTGTGCAAATGATAAGTGTGGGAGCAAGATGTCTGAACTTGAATAAATACTTCTCTATGAAGTATATCTGTATGGAAAGGGTAAAGGTTTGTTGATAGATCTGAATCTATGATGCACTTATGAAGAAATGATGAAGCGGGACTTCTAGATCTGAAATGTACTTGTATTTGCTAGATCTTTTTATGGAAGGCCTAGATCTGTGTTGAGGCGAACATCTAGGCGAACATCTGTCTGAAGTAAAGGGTTAGATCTGAACTGAATATCTGATCTGATGAAGTATGCTGCTCTGTAATGATTGAAGATCTATACGCTACTTCGCCGCGGAGGAAGCGCGTATATACGCAGCTTCAGCGAAGAGAAAGCGCGTATGCGCAATAAAATATACACTGAGGTATACGCCGGTTTGTGTGGACGGAAGCGCGTATATACGCGAAATCAGTGAAGTAAAAGAGCGTATGCAAACTAGGGTTTTCTGAAGCAAGGGGTATGAAATATCTGATCTGTTCTGCTGTGTTTCTGCTATCTGATCTGTGTTGATATGAATCTGTTGATGATGTATGGTTGTGCTTAAAAGTATGGAAAGGGTTCGGTCTGGAAATATGATGAATTGTGGCCTGTAAGTTGTGTTCTATTAAAGTGGTTGGATCCAGTGTGAAAATTGATGAAACGTGGTCCAAGGTGGTGCTGAAGGTTGTAGCCTTCAGTCAGGGGGTTGTAGCTCCCTTCCAGGTGAGGCCGGTAAACGAGATCAGGGGGTCGTAGCTCCCTTCCAGGAGAGGCTGGTAAACGAGTCAGGGGGTCGTAGCTCCCTTCCAGGAGAGGCTGGTAAACGAGCGCGGGTGGGTGCCTGCGTGCTGGTCAAGTCTGCGCCAGCACATATGTTGTAAGATGTTTTCTCTATAATAAAATATTGAAGGCTGAGCAACTGCAGCGGTGGTTTTCTTCCGACTTGGGTTTCCACCTAAAAATCCTGGTGTTCATGTGTGATGCTTTGTGTGATGGTTTATTCTGTTCTTACTGCACATGTTTACTTCTTATTGAATATCTGAAGAATAAATGATGGAATGGTTTAAGTGAAGAATTAATGACATATCCAGATCTCTGTGTATACGCAAGTTTCATAAAGGGGATCCGCGTATATACGCTAGTTTACTGAAGTAAAGTAGCGTATGGGTTTTAAGGAATGAAAAAGTAAAAAGATTTGATTATGCAGTAAATACTGATTCACCCCCCCCCTCTCAGTATTTTTCCCAACACAAACCATAGACCTCTTTGGGAAAACTTTTACTAAAGTACACTTTTCAGACAACAATCTAGCAATCTAACAGATTACCTTCAGAAAGAACAAAACATATAAGATAAACAAAATAATAGCCTAAGATCATGAAAGAACTTTGAATCTATCCTTCTTTTGGCATAATCTCAAGGGAAAATTTCAAAACAGCTCATGAATACTAAACAAGGGACAGGGCTAACCATAAACTTCCTTGATTAGGACTCTACTTAGCATGCAGTGAAAATATCATTCAAGAACAACATCTTAGGTTTTACTCAGCAAGACATGGGCTCACCAACATTCCTTGACTGGTTATACTCTATTGAAATCATTCCCAAATCAACAATTAGAAGAAATCATAGAGATAAAGCTTATCGGTGAGAAATATGGTACTTTGCAATAAATCCTAATCCATATTTCCTATTCTTTATCAGAGAAAGTGGGCAGTATGAAAACAAAAGAAAAACAAAAATTACAGTAAGAAAAACATCACCATTGACATAGACCAAGATCCCATAAATCAACTTGTATATTTGATGTTCAAACCAGTTACAATCTTCAAGTCCAGTAGGTCTTTATAGCTTCAAACTTCTCTTCTCAGCCTATCTTTCTTCAATTACTAACAGAGCTTCAGCAGCCTCAACAACTATTTACATTCAATAAGTATTCAACCAACAACAATACTGGGCTCCTCATATGATATATATAGGTAAATTGAGGAGTTGGAGTGAAAGGAAGGTCTAACTATTCAATTAATATAGACTAAATGCTTCTCGACCTTTGGGAGGCCTAATGGAGAAGATATCTAATGTATTAACTCTGTTAATTGATTTTTACATTAACTTTCATCTACTTTAGTCACTTTTGTTGACTTTTGAGGCTTTTGGTAGCTAGCAATTACTTTTCGAGCTATCTTTGTAAAATATGTCTGACTGTGCATTAAATTTGTAGGCTTTTGAGGTAAATAAGATTTTAGGTGGAATTTTTAGTCCTTGGGGGAGTAAATAGCCTTGATGATCTGGCAATTAAGGCTATCTTTTGTTGATCTGTCTCTGTTTCAGCGCTTTAATCATGAATTAGGCCTTTGATATGCTTTTAGGCCTTCTTTATCATATTTGGTTTTCATCATTGTGTATTTATCTTTAAAACTGTAGATTAAGCTTTTGATCTTCAAAATTTTTTCTTTAGTCCTTTAAATTTAATCTCTAATTCTCTTCTGATCTTCACTGCTTTTATTGTTTGTTGACAAGTACTTTTTTTGTGCGTTGGAGGGTTTTGCTGTGTAACCAATGCTTATGAAATAATTGGTTAAAACGTGGGAATTAACCCCTTATGTCCCTTTTTTCCTTTGATCGGGCCTCTAAGGATCGTCATCCTCGGCCTCTGTCACCTTTAGTGATTGTGGGATGGCTTTTATGCTGCAAAAACCGCCATTAAACCTGCAACAAACATCAAACTTTTAATAAAACCCTGCGAATTGGATAAACTGCTTTACAGAGGCTCGGGGTGAAGGCGGAAGAGCTGTGCAGAAGAAGGTGGATGCAGCGGAGTGGATTCCATGGAAGAAACCATGGAAAATAAGGTTAAAAATTGCTTGTGGCACGAAAATATGATGGGTGGTTTCAGGAATACCATAAGTGGTATTCGCACGGGAGCTAAGTGGTAAGCAGTAATAGGACGGGCAGATGTGATACAGGTGAGTGTGTGACGCGTGTCCCCCACAAAACCACTAATTTCACGCAGAAGTTGCATGGTGGAGAAATTGGATGGAAACGGGTGCAAAAAGGAGTTTCGATCGTTTGATCTAGGCAGTCCAAATCAACGGCTGCAGATGAGCGTGATAGGTGGAAAGATGTGCGGTGAAGGATGGTGGGGCCTAATGATAACGTCAAAAATTCTTTCGTGTATTGGAATGGGTTAATTGGCGGAGTTATATGGGAGGAGAGCCAACAACCATCGGATCTGGAGAAGGTTGACAGCTGAGATCAACTGCGGGGGGACTTGGGGGTACGGAAGAAAATCTCGAGGTGTGCCTCTATAGGAAACCTCTGTCGTAGATATGAGATCTTCCATAGTTAAAAGAGTCAACTGTGGGGGCACTGGCGAGTATGGGCCACTTTGGTTGGATGCCCCCGCAGTGAACCTGCACCGTAGATTTGGGTTAAACGGATGGTCCAGATTGAATCGAGACCTTGCAAATCGGGGGAACAACAATGTGTGGGGTAAAGGAGGAAATAGCAGGAGCCGTTGGATCTGGGAGAATATCGACGGTTGGGATTAAATCGGAGGATAGAAGATTAAAGATAGTGGGTGAGGGATTAAGACGATGGCGAAATTGTGATGAAGCGAGGGCCGTTAGATATTAAGGATCAATGACAGAGATTAAATTGGAGGAAAGGGAGCGAGGTAAAAGCAAAAGTGTGCTGGCTATTGGATCAAGATGATCAATGGTGGAGGATGCATCGCAGAATCGTACAAGGGCATGAATGGTGCAAGGGGAGGGGTGAAAGGTGAATATGCGATGAAGTGATGACCGTCCGATCAAGGGGATCGACAGTCTAGATGAAATCAGAGAATGGCAGGCAGAAGGGGCTTGGACGGGAGGAAAGAGAAATTGTGATGGCCGATTATCGATGGGAAGGAGTGCAGACCGTCTGATATGAGAGAGATCAATGGTTGGGATCTTATTGGTGGGGAATTCCATCGGCGGAAAAGGTTTTGGGAACAAAGAAACGGGGATCACTGATGGAGCGAGAACCATTAGATCTAGGAGATCAATGGCAGAGATTTACTCGGGGGATCGGCCTATCGGCGGAGAAAAGGAATGGGAACGAAGAATTTTGAAACGCCGAAGTGTGATGGCGATGGGGGCTTAAGAATTTTAGCTGACGGTCTCGGGCCTCGGTCTTATGGTGAAAAGGGGCTAGGGGCTTAAGAAAAAAGCACTTAAGGCCCAAAGTTAAAAGGTTGGAAACTAGGCCGAAATGGGTTTTTTTGAGGGTTTTTAAGGGTTCTGATATATATAAAAGAAGGGTTTAAAACCAAATAAGGAGGGTTTATAAGGTTTTAAGGGAATTTTGAATGAAATGAGGGATAAATGAGGGATTTTTTGAAAGGGAAAAATGATGGAAAATGAGTCTAAAAACAGTCCTTTTAGAACAACAGGGCTTCTTTGAGGAATTTTGAATGAAGATTGATCCTTGAGGATAAAGAACACCGAGAGGCTTCAAGAAGTCACAGATTTTGCATGAAATTTGTTTTTTGAAGATTGAAAGACTTTTTTTAGCCATCATAGTATATGGAAAATTTATAGATGGCTAAAACTTCTTTCCCTTGTTTGAGCAGCATGATGTAACAAGAAGAATTATCTCTTCTTTCATATTGTATGATGATGTACTTACAGCTACTTGTAGCATTGATATTGGCTATATTTTTTATGGTTTGTGGGGGAAGCCACATGTTTCTTTGTGTGCACCATTGACACCATATTGTAACTTCATGTTTTCATCTTATGACATGACTGTGGTAGAAAACAAGTGGCTAGTAAAGCACTTGTTATTTCTTATGTTGATGTAGGCAAAGGATGCACTGCACTGGCTCCATGAGGGGAACTATGATTCACTCTCCGGTTGTCATTTGGCAACTTGTTTTTATTGTTCTTTTCTTCCATATATTGCTGACATGTTTATGATCATGAATTTATTTATTTGGAGGGTGGGCTTGAGAGAGAAGGTGCCCATTGGGAGCAGGATTCTCCCCAATTTATATGTTGTACATTTCGGGAGGAACCATGGGCAAACCATGATTTCCACATCACACTTTTTCTCTTCTTATGGGAGGAACCACTTGGAGAACTTGAGGAGGCACTTCATGGCTGAAATATGTGTTGGGACATCATTCATTTTGACCTTCATGATATTACTCTATGGCTTTTATGAGGGAGAGATGAGGCAACATCAAAAGTTGTTGTTGCTATGGTTTCACTTGGGAGAGTATGGGAAAAATTCTTCCCATACTTTTCATGATATTTCTAAAGAGAAGAAAGGCACATTCATGGTGCAAGGAGGCTACCCTTCAGCTTTGGAGCATCATGAGAGACTTCCATGTTGGAAGATGATCTTCTCACATAGCAGCATGATGGTGGATGGCTTTGGCATGTGGAATGTCAAAGGGAGAATTCATGGAGCCTTATTCTTAAGGCCTACAGCATTTTCACATGGGAGTGTGTTCTTATTGATGGAGTGTTCCAAATAGTATGTGTATCCCTTCTTCTTGCAGATTTTTGTGATGGAATCCTCATGGGGGAGCTTATACATGGACCTCACTTTTATCCTACTCACTATGTATTGTAGGAAATGCATTTATGTACTTGTTGATTACTCCATTGAGTATTTTTACTTTCCCACCATGTTTGAACAGTCCATTGCTCCTCAAAAGAGCAAGAGTATTTTTGGGTTTCATGGTCACTTTAGAGCTAATGTTTATGATGATAGTAGCCCATCTATACATGACTTTGGGAAAGTGTATTGTTATTTTATCTATTTACAACTAATAGACATTGACGCTTACTTCCCCATGTTGGGAGAACAAATATATACAACTTGTAACTTGTTGCAGGACCACTTGACATATGACATTCTCAAGCACCAGTTGGGGGGACTGCGTAATATCCACTTGGAGAACATTTGGTACCATCCAAAATTGCACCTAACTTTTAGCAATTTTCTGATTTGGAGGCCAAATGGTGATGATGTGCCATTCATCTTGGATGGGATGGTTTGGGTTGACATGTCTCATGACTTTGGAGGGAGAGTCCTTGGAGGCTCAATATTCTTCTTGCCATTGGAGGGAAATCATGTTGCAGCCCAAGATCAACATGCCTTCTACGCTTATCATAAGTGGAGAGGAGGACCGCGTGGGATAATACCTCTTGCCTATCATGTTCACTTATTCAACCCACCTACATTGCAGGAGCCAAAGGTGGAGGATACTTTTCATGAGTTACCATGTTGGAGGGTGACTCACTTCATTTGGATGATAGCATGGGTGAGGGAGGCACTCATTCACCATGATGATCATCACTCCTACTTTGTGGAGGCCATGAATCAGCAAGCAAGTTTCCATTCACACTTTCCACCTTTGATTGATGCAGACACTTTGGTATTGCACACTTGGGGGGAAGCATTGGATGATAGTTTATTTGCAGATTATCTTGATGCAGTGATGGAGGCCATTGATTGGAGGCCACATGAGGAGGAGGGGAGAAATTTTTCTCTCTTTATACATTTTCTTGAGGACAATCAAATATTTTGGAGGGGAGGACTGTAATGTTCCAAAATTTTAGCCTCAAAGCTAAATGGAACATTAGAGTTAGCAGCAGCTTTAGTCGTGTAGAAAAGCCCATAAGTCTTCTAAGGAGGATAAAAACACTCCAAGTGTGAAAGGGAACATTATTTCTAGCTCAATGAAACACCTCCATGTGTGAACAGGGTTAAAATCAAGCTGCTTTGACTAATTCAACAGTGCAGTTTTAGTGGAGGAGGAATCCAAGGAGGAATAACGCAATTTTGAAGGGAGTTGTAACTTGGGATAGAGATGACCTAATTGAGTGGGGCCAAGGGCAAGAAAATTCATGTCTTATATAAGGAAGAGAATGGTAGCATTATTCATCAAGTCTTAGTCTGTTATTCTTGTCTTCCAAGACTTGTTGCTACTTTGCTGCTTAGCAAATTTTCAGTGTTGTTTAGCACTAGGTGTTCCCGGGCGGGAATCCCACCACTTTCCTTTGAGGAGCCTCATTGGGAGAGTTTTTATTCATCATTCCACATCAATTTTTCAGGCCAAGCTTCAGCCATATTCATCAGCACATCTTTGCCGGAGATTGTGCTGTGTTGCTGGGTGCAGTAGTGGAAGGGTTTGGAATCCCGAATTCTGAGCTAGTTTCTCATTGGAGGAAGGTTTCCTTCAATTGAGAGATATTTTTGGACAGATCCAGAGCTTATTTCAGATCTGTGGTATCATACCACACATTTACCATACATTCCCAACGTTGTTTTTGCTAGGGAATGTGTTATTTTGGAGGCAGTGTTCATTGCATGGTTTGGTGGCTCCATTGCTGAGTTTCCTTGTGATTGAGAGGTTCATCCTTTCATGGGAGGAAGAACTTGAGGGATCTACATCATATCAGACATATTTCAACCTTTTACACTCATGTGCTTTAGTGTTGCAGTGATGATTCAGTAATTTTCTAAATATCACATCTTGTATGCAGAGTGTTTGACAAGAAACCCTTGCTGTTTTTTTGTATTTTGTATAAGGAGATTAGATCTCTATTCTTCAACATTATTTATCAATAAATGAGTATATCTATTGCTCTCCCATGATTTTATGTATAAAACCTCTCTTATACTGCGCATTCCCTTGAGCATTTGCTCCGACATTTTGCAGTCTTGGGTTTTTAGCACTTTTTGGCAATCCTAGGTTTGGGAGATCTATTTAACCCACCTAGTTTGCTATATGGGATCCAATAGCACATTTTAACTTTTTATTGCATGTTTGGCTGGAAATGCATTTTTCATGCATGATTCATGAGTTGTTCCAGATTTTGGATATTACATGCACAGAGGGCATTGATGGTTGCGATCATCGAAGGTAACACTTCTTGAATCTGAGAAGTAGCACATTATGCAATGTTTCTAAGATTCTAGGATGTCGGTCCTTCAGTTTCCATGCTGACACTCTCTAGTGTCTGAGTTAGTCGCTTGATCACACCATCTACATTCTACGAAATCTGGAGGGATGCGGAAACCCAAGCTTTCAGACGTTCCGCAATGACATTTTGTTTGCGTCAGAGTTCCTTAATATCTTCCTAGAGATAATTTTTGGTATTCAATCGTGCCAAGCGCTATGCAGGCACCAAGGTGGGCAACGTAGCTTTGACCTGCTCAAAAGCTTCTTCCTTTTGTCGTAAGTCCTGATTGATTTTACAGAGGACCGGATCGCGCTAGACCTTAGTCCAAAGTTGCATGGTCGATTCTAGAAACTGGGCACCTTGAGCAATCTGCCTCGAAATAACATTCGTCGCTTCAGTTACTAGTGCAACGCACTGGGCGCATACTTCCAGAGGCGTTTCGGGCAGCATTTTGGCTTGTAAGTCGGTGATTTTCTGCTCCAACTATGTCTTGACAACGTGCATTTCCATCCTAGATGCCTTTAGTGTCGCAACCAATTTTTCCACTTTCGCCCGAGGCGTTGCTGCGGCCGGGATGTCGTCTATAACCTCCATGCAGAGCTGGTGGATCACTATTTCAAGCTTCTCTTGCTGTGAAACAGCGAGGAGAAAATATGCGGCCTGCTGTGTGATGGTCTGCTCGGCTATACCAAGATGTTGATGTATTTTCTGGTCGCGATGGTTAATCATTTGGAATACAACGTTTTGGAGGCCTTGGAAGGATTTGTGGGGCAGATTAGCCAAGTCCAGCTGGATCCCAGCTCCTCCTTGAATCTGAGTTGCTACCAGGGCAACGCTAGGTACAGAATAGAGACGACTTTCTTCCGTAACTAGCGTTGTACTGCTAGTTACCGAAGGAGTCTATGCCTGGCCGATGCTAGTCTGCAGCATATCTGTTTTTAACTGAAGGGCGTAGAGCTCAGCTTGGAGGGTGTCGAGCGCAACCTTTTGCTGTGCCCCTATGGCTGCCCACTTTTCTTCTGTAGCCATTGTGACTGTGTCCACAATTTTCTCGAGGTCACCGTTAGTTAGTGTGGCCATCGCATCATATTTCATGTGGTGGGCCCACTATTTCTTTTAGGATCCTGGTGTCATTGTTGTGCTCAACTTAGTGTTCCTAAATTGAGTTCATTAATTGTCAACCAGGGCTAGTAAACTGCTGAAGTGTGGTGCATTGTATGTGCCTAGGTATTTGTTTCTCACTACGTTGTGTTTAGTGTTTTTATGATGTTTTTGGTTTTATTGTTTTATGTTTAAAAGGAAAATAACTAAATGTTGGGAAAGAGAAGTGAATGGTTACACTAAAACAAAGCAAAACCTTTTCTAAACTTGTGTATAGCACTAAAGAACAGAAAATGCAAAGCTTGATAATGACTCCTAAATCACAACATGAACTCAATAACTCAGAGCATGAAATTATCCAATTTATTCATTAGAGATATGTTGGAATAGCTTGAAAAGAAGACAAGTTTAGTGAAAATGAGGTTTTCCTAAATAAACAATTATCCTACAATATTACAAAGAATCTCATCCATGGCTAGAAGTTTATTGGAACACAATTTGGAAAAGATTACTTGTAGCACAATAATATTTCTACTCTAAATTAACTTGCAATACTAAGATTAATCCATTCTGCAACTTCAACTTATCACTACTAAGCCTTGTTCAAAAGTTAAATATTTGAATAATTTTGGGAAAAGGCTTATTTATGAAATTGCAAAAGTTTACAGAACAATCAAGGCCTTAAACTGATATCACTAATTCTTGTTCATATAATGATGTATAAATAGAAATTCAAAACATGATTAATTTGTAAATAATGAAGGTCGTGAAACCTAATTTTGATAGCTTACAATGCAATGGGTGACACTGAACTAGAATGCAACTGATCAAACTTAAAACACAGTGACCAAAACTAAACTAAGATGTCATGAACCTAACTTGAAATACAGTGAACTGGAGCTGAACTAGAATGTCACTAATCTAACTTGAAGTACAGTGAACAGAGTTATACTAGAATTCCATTATCAAACTTGAAATATAGTGACAGAATTAAACTAGAAATTAAACTAGAATGACATCTACCTCCGGAGTATTGACTGAGCTAAAATGCAACTAATTCTATGAAATACTACAGCCCTACTTTGTTCAATATGAGTAATGTTTTGGAATATATTGTAGAAACAAGTCTGGCTGTATCATTCCATGCATTAAACATAAAATATAAAGTTCAAAAAAACGCAGTAAGCTCTGAAACACCACCACAGCTATGTCTCATCCGGAATTAGTGATATTTTGGAAGAGATTGATAAAAACAAGACTAGATGTAACAACTGATGTGATTGAGCATGAAAACATAGAACTTAAAGAAATGTAACTAACTCCTAAAATACTATAGTTGTGCCTCATTCCATATTAGTAGTCTTTTGGAAGAATTCGTGAGAACAAGACTAATCTGTAGCATCCGATTCAAATGAATATAAAAACACGAAGTTCAGAAAATTGGTTAAACTAGGAATGCAGTTACTTATCTAAACATATGAACAAGGCTGCTCAGGTAGCAGGGGCCCTCTACCACCGGAGTAGCACGCAAAATCTACGTCAAGATTGGCTCAGCGCATTCAATAAAGTGATGCTTCTTTCATTAAAGGAGAAATAACTTCAAAACAGAGTGTTTCGGACTTCTAAGATCTAGCAACCAAAAGAAAAATCTAACCTTGTCCCTCGGTTTCTCGAGCCATATTTATATCAAAATTACATAACTGTCTTTGAGATAACATAGGGATAATTATCTTTCTAAATTAGAATCAAACTAGAACTCTAATAGTGGTCCCGTAATATGATTAAGGACATCTGGACTGTCCTTGTCCTATTAGGAGTCTATCTCCTAGTTTGAGTTCCCACGTGCATAACCACCTATAGAATTCTGTTAAAACTTCGTGGAGAGCAACAAATGATGAGGGAATGATGTGGAATACGACCATATGTGTTTTTCCCTGAGATGACACCTGGAATCTGCGTAGACATGAAGACAGCTGCAGAATCGGCAACTAGCTACAGAATGTCTGCATTCTGTAGCTAGGTGTAGTAAAAAAGTACTACAACAACAAAATCATGAAAACATAGCAAGTTATACATTATATACAATCTCAAAAAGATTTTAACTAATCTTATTGATCATTTAAGCCTGAAATTAATAATGGACAAAGGAAATGAAGTGGAATGTGGTGGAAGAGAAGAACATCTTTGAAGCTCAACATACCCCCACTGCTAGATTCTTGCATGTCCTCATGCAACTATTCCATGAACTCTGAGACCTCTGCAAGGACATCCAACCCTCTTCTTCTGCTTTTCCTGGCATTCAATGGCCTTCTGGGCTTCCTTATGACTAACTTGAATCTCAAATTTGTGAGTGCCCTAGATAACCTTTTATTTTTCTTTTTCAATTTTTCACTGGCCTTGTACAACTTTTGCATTTGTAGAGACGGAGTTGAATTCATATCAGTTTTCAGCTTAACCTTCTCCCTTATAAATTCATTCTCATTCTTGATATGCTTTTTGAGTACTTCTAACTCATATTTATCTCTTCTTAGGATATCAATTGCAGATTTTGGTGGACTAGGAGTTCTGTCTCTACTTTCTAAAGCTCTCTTCTCTAGTGTCTCAACATAATTGTAAATTTCTTGCTGTGCTGGGTCTATTTCAGGAGCTTCTTCATCAAAATCCTCCTCATATTGATGCTCAGGTGTTTCTTCATCCTCAATGTTTATAATTCCAATTTTTCTAACCTCTGTTTTTTTTAGTATCCCTCTAAGTCTGTGGCTCCGTCTTGGTTGAGATGGCCCTTCTTCTTTCTCTCTGGCAGATTTCCTTATTATCCTCTCTTTCTTAAGCTTCGTCTTAATTTGGGCCAATTTCTCAGAAATAATTTCTTCACTATCCTCTTGTATTGTTTTACCAATTTCAGTTTCAGTTTTGGAGGTTTTCCATCTTCTGCTTCTTTTTGTAGATTTGTTTTTTCAGTTGGAGGTTCCTTGGGTTCTTCAAAGTGATTTCTCACTAAGAACTCATCCCAATTATCTCCCATTTTTCTCAAATGATGTTCAATCAAGATTTTGACTAAACCATGGTGGTATAAGGTTGTTTCCAGAAATTGAACTCTCTTTTGAACACTTGAGGCCATTTTCTTTAAACTATGAAGCAAGAAAAAGAGCAAGTTGATTTCTTCTTCTAAGAAATGCATCATTAACCGAATATGGTAAACATAGAAGGTACCAAATCTACCTTCACAAGTGATAAATTTTTGCAAAATAAGCAACATGTTTCTCCATTTTTTCTTTAGTGCTGAGCTAGGGATACCCTTTTAAAAAATGGAAACATCCATACCTGGTGACTTGAGTATTTTCTTCCATGTCTCGTTATGAAATTCTCTATTTTTGAACCACCTTCTCCCTGTTTGGGTAATTCCATTGCTTCTGCAATGAAGGCTTCCGTAATGGTGAATTTAATATCTCCTATTTCGACCTCAGCTCCATTGAAGGACCGTGCAAATGTTTTATTCACCTCTTTGTGAAAACCAATAAATTTCTCCAAAAATTGCAACCACCCGGCTTGCTGTAACATTTCTCTAATTTGTGGATACCCCTCCAAGTACTTAGTTCCAACCGGTTCAATCCTCACTATGAGACCCATATTTTTTCTTTACAACCTTCAAATTACTGCTCCTCTGCTCACGGTGAAAATGACTATTAAAGAGATGTTTTTTCCCCAAAGACGCTTCCTCTGTTTTACAGACCGAAATGGTTAAGAGTTGGCTACAGGAAAGAATGATATGGATTGGTTACAGAATGAGTATAATGAGGTGAGGGTGATGTAAACGAATTAATGAGTTGGGAAATATCTTGGAAGAAAAGACCGCAGAGATATTTCGTAGGAAATTCAAAATCATCATTAAATGCTTTGGCCTAGTGACGTGATTAATCCAATCACCTCAGTACTTTAACCGTTAAGTTTTAAATGATGATTAGATATGGGATTTGGAATGCCGGAATAGAAGGAATTTTATCCAAAGTTTTTATGAGAGGTTTGTTAGGCATGATCAACAAAATTAATTAAAACAAATTTTTGAATTATACATAACTTAACTATACTAAAATTTTTCATGATCTGTCATTATAATAATTTCATAACTTTTACCTTTGCCTTTGCTCTGATTTTTGTGATCTTCATATGTTTTGTTCTCCCCTGAAAATCATTAATTTTTGAGTCTTCATAACTCCCTTGATTTTTCTTATTGTCATGGATATGCAGGATCATTTTGTTGCAAATCAAGTAATTACTGGACAGTGCCTTCAGGATCTCTGGCTGCAAAATGTCTGTATGGCTGCAAAATTTATGATTAGCTGCAGAATGTCTGACTGGTTACAGAATGTACCTGTAGAAGACTTGAAACATGAAATGGAATGTTGTATGGAATGAGTGAAAATGGATAATGAAATATGGTGTAATGGAATATGAATGAAGTGAATAATGGATTGAAATGGATCACAACTTATGAAGTGGAGTGGAGTATGAAAAGTAGCCTGCAATTCATGATGTGTATTATTCAATTGCAGAAAAAACATAAAACTTACAAATCTAGGATGGAAATGAGGTGGACCATGGAGTGAATTGAATGAAGTGTGGATGAATGAATGAAATGGAGTATGGATGAATGGAGTGAGATGGATCATAAGTGAAATGGATCTGCACTTATGATTTTGTAATAACTGTTTGCAAAAAGAACAGATTTGAAAAGCTAGAGTGTCAGAAAGATTCTGATTTTCACTCCACCTTTTCTGTATAAACATGCCAATCAGTGATTGGTTTTCATGTTTATACTTTTTTTTCTTTTTCAATAATCTGACTTCAGAAAATTCAATTAAGTTGATGAAGAAGAAAAATTCTTCTTCATTAACTTCACATCACTGTTTTCCTGGAATCTCTTGACAAATTCTTCTCTTGAGAGTGATTTGTGATACAGCTTCAATCTATGACCATTCAAAAGAAAAGTGACCTCTTCTTCATCTATTGTCCTAATTTTTATTGCTCCATTGTCAAAAATTTTCACAATTTCATATGGTCCAAGCCAATGTGTTTGGAATTTACCTTGAAAATATTTGAACCTTGAATCAAAAAAGAGAGCCCAGTGACCTTCTTTGAAATTATTTTCTTTGATGTACTTATCATGCCATCTATTCCTTTGATGTTGTACTATAATTTTTTTCTAAACTGCATCTTGTCTGATCTCATCCAATTCATTAATCTGCTCTAATCTGTGCTTTTGTGCCTATGTTAGATCAAGTCCTAACTGAACTGCCATTTTGAAAGTTTGAATCTGGAATTCTATGGGAAACAAAACTTGCTTTCCATGAACAAGTTCATAAGGAGTATGGCCTGTTGTGCTTCTCCATGTAGTTCTATAGGCCCACAAGGCTTTAGGAAGCCTATCTGCCCAGTCTCTTCTATGTAAATGAACAGTCTTTGTTAGGATCCCTTCAATGACCTTATGAGTAGATTCCACTTGACCATTTGCTTGTGGATGATAGGGAGTAGATTTTCTATGTCTGATTTTGTACCTCTCCATCATTTGTTCCACAAGCCTTGATGTAAATTGAGCTCCTTGATCTGTAAAAATTTCCCTTGGGACACCAAAACGAGTAAAAATATCCTCAAAACATTAACTAAAGATGCTTCAGTAGCAGAAAGTAATGGCTTGGCCTCTACCCATTTAGTAACATAATCAGTGAAAAATAATATATATTTCTTTTGTCTTGATGGAGGATTAATAGGTCCTACAAAATCTAAAGCCCATTTTTCAAAAGGTTCAATGTGTACCTGAGGCTGCAATGGCATCTCACTTGAAGGAGAAGGTTTCCCTACCCTTTGGCAACTGTCACACCTTTTGACATACTCTTTAGCATCTTTAAAAAGGGATGGCCAATAATATCCTAAATGAAGGACCTTATAAGCTGTCCTCTTATCAGTAAAGTGTCCGCCACAAGGTTCATCATGACATGCTTTGAGAATCTCAGGCATCTCATCTTCCCGAACACATCTCCTAATGATAAAATCTGGACCTGTCTTGTACAACTCATTATCAACCCATGAATATTTTGCACTATCATAAATGATTTTTCTTTTGTCTCTTGCATTCATTATTGAAGGAAATTTCCCTAAAACTAAATAATTAGCAATGTCAGCAAACCAAGGAGTTTGGGTAGAAATTGCAAAAAGATATTCATCAGGAAATTGATCTTCAACTAGAGTGTCATATTTAATGTTTTGGAGTCTAGATAGGAAATCAACTATTGTGTTTTTTTTTCCAGGCCTATCTAGAATAGTAATGTTGAATTCTTGTAAAAGCAATAACCATCTTATGACTCTGCCATTAGTAATTGATTTATTCATTAGATATATAATTGTAGAATGATCTGTGTGAACAAAAGTTTCATAGCCTATTATATAGTGTCTGAATTTGTTTATGGCATGAACAACAGCTAAAAAATCTTTTTCAGTTACAGTATAGTTTAACTCTGAAGAAGTCAAATTTTTACTAGTATAGTAGATGGCATAAGGAATCAGGTATTTTTGTCCCAATACTGCTCCTAGAGCTGTATCCGAGGCATCTATTGAAATATGAAAAGGTAACTTATAGTTAGGTCCCCTTAAAATAGGTGCTTCATAAATTTTTGTTTTCAGGGTCTAAAAGGCTAACTGGCAATCAGGATTCCATTTGAATTCACAGTCCTTGGTAAGTAACTTGAAGAGTGGAGATGCTATCTTAGTGAAGTTTTCTATAAACCTTCGATAATATCCTGTAAATCCTAGAAAAATCCTTACATATTTTTGACAACTTGGAATAGATAAGTTAGAGATGACTTCAACTTTTGACTCATCAAATCTAATCCCATCCCCTGAAATGTGATGTCCTAAAACAATTCCTTCAGTAAACATCATAAAACACTTCTCATGACTTAGTGAAAGATTTGCTTCTTTACATATTTTTAAGACTTTTTCCAATTTTTCTAAGGCTTCTTCAAATGTATTTCCATAAAATGTGAAATCATCCATATATACCTCTACACAATCATGTATTAGATCTGAAAATATTCCTAATACTTCCCTTTGAAATGTTGCAGGTGCATTGCATAATCCAAATGGCAATACTCGGTAAGCATAGGTACCCCAAGGACAGGTAAATGTGGTTTTGTCTTGATCTCCAAGTGCTACTTGAGTTTGATTATAACCACTAAACCCATCTAGAAATGAGAAGTACTTTTTTCCAGCTAAGGTATCTAACACCTGATCTATGAAAGGTAGGGGAAAATGATCTTTAAGAGTAGCTTTGTTTAATTCTCGGTAGACAATACATACCCTCCATTTACCATTTTTATTTGGCACAATTACCAAAGGAGAAACCCACTGACTATCTGAAATAGGATAGATAAAGTTGACATTCAACAATTTCTGCAATTCTTCTTTAACAATTTCCCTAAGATTTGGATTCATCCGTCTTTGAGGTTGTCTGATGTAGATGTGATGAGTGCAAGTCTTAGGGCTTATCCCTTTCATATCAGTGTACTCCCATGCATATGCAGAAGAATGTCTCTGTAAGATCTTGACTAGCTCTTCTTGTTGAGATTTGTCTAGGTTCTTGTTTATGTTTAAAGTTTTTCCTAGAAATATCTCAATTATAGAGCTGCCAAATTTATCCATAGAATGAAGAGACATATGTCTTGATGATAAAAACTCAATGTTGGATTCTTCTTGAAATTTTTCATGTTTGTATTCCGAAGAGGATTCAAAATTCTCTAAAGTATTCAAAATTTGGCTATCTTCACTAATTTCTGAAATTGTGAAGAGAGGTTGTAAGTCTTCTTCATCCTCTATCCATTAAGTATCATCTAAATCTATAATTGTCTTTGCTGGAGGATACAAGGTAAATTTCTTAGTTTAACTACCATCAGAGATATACATATCACCGGATCTACAACTAATGAAAGCATCAACTGTAGCTAACCAAGGTCTTCCTAATATAATAGGATGCCCTCCTAGATTATTCTTAGGAGTTAGGATCATAAAATCCACAGAATACTCCCAAGAATCTAGGGACACTGGAATGTCTTCTATTACCCTATCAAGTTTAATCACAGATCTATCTTCTAATTGTAATAACGTGGGTGTAAAGAGAAGATTAGGAGGTTTCAGTTTATCCATGATTTGTCTACTCATGATATTGATTGCTGCTCCTAAATCAATGAGTGTGTTTTGGATCTCAGTTCCATTGATGTGAATTTTAACAACTGGATTTCTTGGGTCTAGATACTTTGGAATAGCAATCTTACCCATCATAATATCTGCTATTTTTCCTGCCAGTTGAATTTTCTTTGTCTCTCTTATTATTTTTCTTGTTTTCTTCATGCTCAACTCCTTTATTGTCTTTGCTAAAATTGGAATTTCCTTGATAGCTTGCAATAATGGAATATTAATACAAACATTTCTCATCTCATCTAGGAAATCATAATTAGGCACCATAATTTGTTTTTCTACACCCCTATCAATTTGTAATCTTTCTGGAAAGGGAGGTGTAGAAGTGGATGTTGATGGCTGATCAAATATAGGAGTTGAAATTATTGGTTCTTTTTGGTTTGATTTTTTAATGTTTGAGTCCTGAAAATATGTGTCTTATTCAAGACTTTTATTTTCCCGTAGAGAATCTTCCTCAGAGTTGTCTTTTTCTTGTATGATCACAGAAGGTTTCCTCTTTTCAAGTATTCTTCCAGACCTAAGTTGAACATCACTAAGGTCTAGAGGAGTAATCAAATAGGTTGGAAAATGTTGTCCTTCTATCATGTAGGTGTTCTAAGGATTTTTATTGTTGGGGTTTGGTATGGGTTAGGCAGGCAACTGATTTTTTTTCTGAGGAAATGGTAATGGAAGTGGTTGATTTTGATGTTGTAGATTTTGGGAATTCGGTTGAGGATTTTGAGGAGAAAAATGTGGGTATGGTGGATAGGATGGTGGATACTCATAGTACTAGGAATATATTCCATAGGGATTTTGTACTCCTTGTGCCCAAGCTTGAGATTGATTTTGAAATTGGGGCCAAGGTTGCTGCCAAGAATTCCAATTTGGTGGAGGTTGATTATACATTTGATCATGGAATCCTTGTGTTTGAGGTCCTTGCCAAGGCCTTCTAGAGACAAAATTGAGAGATTCTGTGGAATTTGTAGGATTTTATTCTTGAAAGACAGCTTTAAGACCAGGAAGTGAAGGACAACTCTTGGTCTCATGTTTTTCTGAACAAATGACACAAGTCTCTACAAATTTTGCATCCAAAGGAGACTCCCTCAAGGCATGCTTCTTTCTACATCTGGGACAAAAGATTGCTAAGGCATCAGATTCAGCTTTTTCTTGTTTTGTAACTTAAGGGTGTCTATTTTTTCACTAAGACTCCCTAATATGTCAGATTTGAATTCATCAAGAATATGCCCTATCTCTACCCTACTCACTGTCCCGGAAGCAGATTTACTTGCCCTTGCAAGAGCAGGGTCTCTTGGACCTTTTACAGTTTTGGACTTCCCTCTTGAAAGGTTAATACATAACTCAGATATTTCAGGTAATGTGAGCTGAGATATGTCCCCTTTTCCCATTATTTTAAGGATATCTAACCATTCATCCCTAATTGTTTTCAACAAGAGAGCTTTTAAGGTGTCTTGGTCTAAGTTTTCCATTTTTTCTCTTTTGATGTTGTAATGAAATCTCTCCAACAAATCTTCTAAGTTTTCATCTTCTTTTTGTAGCATCTTAAAAAATTCCTCCTTATGATTGACTAGAATAAAATAATCCAAATACCTCTCTATAAATGCTTGTTTCATGTCTTCCCATGTCCTAATAGAACTGTTGATCAAACTCATAAACCACTTCAATGCTGCTCCTTTCAATGTTGAAGGAAATAGTTTAAGTTTTTGAGCATCTTGTAAGTAGTCATAAGTTCTACATAGGACTTAAAATTCAAATAGGAAGGTTTCAGGATCTTCAATTTTAAGTCCATAAAAGTTTGGAAGGATAGAGGGTGAAATGTTTTTCATAGTTGCATTGGTTTATTCATCTACTATAGGAAACCCAAAAGAGCTTCCCATTTCTCTTCTACCTCTTCCTCTACCTCCTTCACCTTCTACACCTCTACCTCCTTCTCCTCTACCTCTACCTCTACCCCCTCCAAATAGTGTGTGTTCTCCATTAAAAACTCCTCCTCCCCCTTCTTCTACCATAGTTGATTCCTCTGTGAAAGTGGAAAAGTTTGTGTCTCTAGCAGGGGTCCTTGAATCTTCTTCTAAGACAGGTTCAGTGGATGAAGTGGAAGGTTTTTCTAATGGAATATCTGATCTTAAGTCTTCTAAAAGTCTAGGATTAGTAAAGGATGGAATCTGGGTTTGAGTTGGAGGTATATTGGCTCTTGGTCTAGGTGAAACAAGTGGTGTTCTAGGAATCAAACTTCTGCTTCTTATGAATCTACCCCTTGAGTCTCTCTATCTACGCATATCATTGTTTTTGGAAGTTAATAAACAAGGCTACATAGTTACACTACCCCGGAAATGGCGCCAAAATGTTGTGCTCAACTTAGTGTTCCTAAATTGAGTTCATTAATTGTCAACCAGGGCTAGTAAACTGCTGAAGTGTGGTGCACTATATGTGCCTAGCTATTTGTTTCTCACTAAGTTGTGTTTAGTGTTTTTATGATGTTTTTGGTTTTATGGTTTTATTTTTAAAAGGAAAAGAACTAAATGTTGGGAAAAATAAGTGAATGGTTACACTAAAACAGAGAAAAACCTTTTCTAAACTTGTGTATGGAACTAAATAACAGAAAATGCAAAGCTTGATAATGACTTCTAAATCACAACATGAAATCAATAACTCAGAGCATGAACTTATTCAATTTATTCATTAGATATATATTGGAATAGCTTGAAAAGAGGACAAGTTTAGTGCAAATGAGGTTTTCCTAAATAAACAATTATCTTACAATATTACAAAGAATCTCATCCATGGCTAGAAGTTTATTGGAACATAATTTGGAAAAGATTACTTGTAGCACAATAAGATTTCTACTCTAAATTAAATTGCAATACTAGGATTAATCCATTCTGCAAATTCAACTTATCACTATTAAGCCTTGTTCAAAAGTTAAAGATTTGAATAATTTTTGGAAAAAGGCTTATTTATGAAATTGCAAATGTTTGCAGAACAATCAAGGCCTTAAACTAATATCACTAATTCTTGTTCACATAAATATGTATAAATATAAATTTAAAACAAGATTCATTTGTAAATAATGAAGGTCGTGAAACCTAATTTTGATAGCTTACAGTGCAAAGGGTGACACTGAACTAGAATGCAACTAATCAAACTTAAAAAACTGTGACCAAAAATAAACTAAGATGTCATGAACCTAACTTGAAATACAGTGAACTGAAGCTGAACTAGACTGTCACTAATCTAACTTGAAGTACAATGAATAGAGTTATACTATAATGCCATTATCAAAATTGAAATATAGTGACAGAATTAAACTAGAAATTAAACTAGAATGACATCTACCTCCGGAGTATTGACTGAGCTAAAATGCAACTAATTCTATGAAATACTACAACCCTACTTTGTTCAATATGAGTAATGTTTTGGAATAGCTTGTAGAAACAAGTCTGGATGTATCATTCCATGCATAAAACATAAAATATAAAGTTCAAAAAAACGTAGTAAGCTCTGAAACACCACCACAGCTATGTCTCATTCGGAATTAGTGATATTTTGGAAGATATTGATAAAAACAAGACTAGCTGTAACAAATGATGTGATTGAGCATGAAAACATAAAACTTAAAGAAATGTAACTAACTCCTAAAATACTACAGTTGTGCCTCATTCCATATTAGTAGTCTTTTGGAAGAATTCGTGAGAACAAGACTAATCTGTAGCATCCGATTCAAATGAATATAAAACCACAAAGTTCAGAAAATTGGTTAAACTAGGAATGCAGTTACTTATCTAAAAATATGAACAAGGCTGCTCAGGTAGCAGGGGCCCTCTACCACCGGAGTAGCATGCAAAATCTACGTCAATATTGGCTCAGCGTGTTCAATAAAGTGATGCTTCTTTCATTAAAGGAGAAATAACTTCAAAACAAAGTGTTTCGGACTTCTAAGATCTAGCAACCAAAAAAAAATCTAACCTTGTCCCTCGGTTTCCCGAGCCATATTTATATCAAAATTACATAACTGTCTTTGAGATAACATAGGGATAATTATCTTTCCAAATTAGAATCAAACTAGAACTCTAATAGTGGTCCCGTAATATGATTAAGGACATCTGGACTGTCCTTGTCCTATTAGGAGTCTATCTCCTAGTTTGAGTTCCCACGTGCATAACCACCTATAGAATTTTGTTCAAACTTCGTGGAGAGCAAAAAATGATGAGGGAATGATGTGGAATACGACCATATGTGTTTTTCCCTGAGATGACACTTGGAACCTGCGTAGACATGAAGACAACTGCAGAATCGGAAACTAGCTACAGAATGTCTGCATTATGTAGCTAGGTGTAGTCAAAAAGTACTACAACAATGAAATCATGAAAACATAGCAAGTTAGAAATTATATACAATATCAAAGAAAATTTAACTAATATTATTGATCATTTAAGCCTGAAATTAACAATGGACAAAGGAAATGAAGTGGAATGTGGTGGAAGAGAAGAACATCTTTGAAGCTCAACAGTCAGCTCACCTGACCACTTTGTAACATGGGGAGGGGTGGGATCTCTGTCATACCCTACCTGAGTCTTGGTCACGGTGGTCTGTGGTGGCTGTGTATCCTTTTTCATGGCTATGTCTAAGCTCGTCTGGCTAGGCTCTGTCGTCTCCCCACGAGTGGTTGTGACACCTTTTTTCCAGGCAAGGGGCCATAGCGAGATCAACAGGTCAATTTCTTCATCTGCTACCATATACGGAAGTTTCGTCCATGTCTTATTGTTGAGGCTGTGGATTTGAATATGGTGCATGGTAACTTGGAATGCTGCAACACTTTTGTATTTGTCATATACCGTCGAGGACAGCCAGGGTTGAGAATTTATGGCTGCTGCCACGCTGCTCTGGAAGAGGACCCAGAAAACTTTGTTATCCTCAACGTGTTGCGCATCCTTAGAGTCCCACAAATGATCATACCGAGCTCCTTCACACATTCATAGGGGGAGATCAGGGAGAATCGACTCCTCAGGGGTGTCCCAGGTGACTAGTGCTATAAGGAGTAATAACCATGAATAGTAGAAGGATGTCGCCTACTCCTGGGATTTGTAGATATTAGCCAGAAATTCATCGCATAAATATTAAGCCCAATTGAAAGAGAATCCCTTTGCACACCGACCGGATAACTGAATAACATAGGTGGGGAGGGTCGCAACGTGGCACTTCCTCATTAGCTTATAGGCTAAGAGCCCAATACCCATATGTGTAGCCGGATCATTGATATTCTGGATCACAAAGCCTCGCTCATTTCGACTCACGTTGTAGGTCTTTCACACAAATGTAGTGATGGTTGCGTCGTACTTCTTTCCTACCTTCTCCAATGGGTGCAACCCTTGCATAGGAAGACCTGTAATATTGTGGATCAATGCACCATCAATAGGGAATCTATCCCAAATCTGCAAGCAGCCATCATGAATTAGGGTGAGCAACTGGCGAGCCAACCAATCTGTGACGTTGTAATGGCCAAAATGGGGCATTCGAAGTAGATTCAAGAGTCTAGACCTGGCCAAGCCACATACCCAACACTGAGGAACCACCGTGACTCCATTTTTATGGATCGTATCGAAGTACAACGTGGGGGTCAACTCAGGGGGGTTTTAGAGTCCACCAAGTCATGATCATCCAGCTTGACCTCATGGAGTCTTTCATAAGGATCACTGAGGATAGGGACTTCTCCCAGGGTTGGGGGGTTTGCAGATAGGTGACCAAGCCATCCAAGTTTTCTGGAATTCGTGTGGACGGTCGATGTGGGCGAACAAAGGGAGATAACCAATTGATCGGATTAGCAGGAAGAGCACCTTGCTGCACATATTGATCTAGAGGAGATGCTGGTGGGGGCTTGGCGTGCCTTGGAGAAGTCCTAGGCTTCCCGGTAGCCCATTTCGCAGCTTTCGGGGCTTTTCCTGAGCCTTTTTCTTTCTCTTTTCCTTTATTTTTGACCGCCATAGAGGGAACTTCTTCCAGTTCAGACTCAACTTCCATTATCTCCTCAACGTTAGGCCTATCGAGGCCAAATTTTCAGCAGGGTTAGTGGTCGTCATCCTTGCGCGAAAGATGAATCCCAGCTCTGGGTGACTACTATTAGACAGAGGAGGTTGACCAGACATGAGAGGGATAGTGCAGATACAGGAAATCTGATTTCTCAAGTTCTTCCGAGAGAAGAATGATGAGTGCAAACTATGCAAGTGAGACAGAACCTCTGGCTGAAATATCCTGCCCTTTCTATAATACCCACAATCGTGCAACGGTAAGGTAAACTTTATCTAATATGTATCCCCTAGGAAACGGTAAAAAATCCCCAAAATTTTCTTCATTAAATTCCTAGAGGCCGCTCCTTTTAACGGTAACTTTTTCTTTTTACCAATTGTCACCATTCCAATGACTAGTTTTCGCATCCCCTGTGTGCTTGGCCTATCTGCTACGCTAGGGTCAATATTCTGCGTGTCCTCCCCCAACACAGGCTTGCTTTCTAGGTAACTTATGACCAACGACAAAGTTTCCTGACATTGGCTATCCCAAGAGAACCTTACTGTTAGTGTAAGTGAGGTTTTAAGAGGGGCTATAGTTAGAGCATATTTTCAAACAAACTTCCTGTAATAACCAGCATGGCCAAGGGTTAACCACAGTTGTTTTTTTGTTTTCGGGGCTGCCGGATAGATGAGAGCTCTGCTTTTTGTACCGATAGCCGGTGTAGAGTGCATTTTACTGCTACTTGCCCGTGGCTGAATCAATTTGGTGCCTGTGCACAACCCTAAGGTGGAAGTAGCTCGTGGGTCATCTTGACCTTCTTCTGGGGTTAGGCCGCAGTGGTCGATTATCCCTGGCTCCTTCATGTCCCACGTGGGTAGTTTAGGTGCCATATACAAGTGCTATTTACTTCATGCTATCGTGTCAGTATCCTACAGAGCTGCTGGTCCTTCGAAGTGCAGGGTCAACATAGCGTGACACTCTTCCCAATCCTAGAATGCTTCCTTCTGGGTGTCCCACCATCACGTAGGTTTCTTACGCATGGCTAGTTTAACGGCCCATAGCCTTTGTTCCCTTGGGACCGCAGCTTTGAATACTCATAAGAATTCCTTAACACTACCCGAGCCGTCAAATTAAGGTAGGTCCCTTACCTCTGAGGAGACACAACAAAATTATTTTGTGACCTGAAGACAACATAGTGCAAAGACATTATGTAACCAGTTCTTCCAATTCTCTATCTCCTCATCGGGATCATATAAGCATTCATTATCCTCCTCCCCGCAAAGTACTTCATCCATTTTTGGATTGACTACATCCCGCGCAGTTAACTTATAGATGTAGTCCACATCTTCCTCCTTGGGTACTGGTTCGGTGTAGCGGTTACCTTCCGCAGGGTCTAATGGTACTATCACCCTTGTATCGTTATTTTCGAACATCGTGCTTCTCTTTTTTAAGTTAATGATACCACCCATGTCGATGGCCCAATCCAATCCTAGTAGCACAGGGTAGGGGTTTTCATATTCTACAATATGAATGACTTCAAAGTCAGCCCAGACCTTAACCCCTTCGATATCTACCATAAACCCTGATAGCCTCCCTAAAGGTACGATATTTTGTTGATTAGACATGCATAGCTCGATAGTGGACCATTCCAACTTTGGTTCACCCATTCGTTGCCAAGTTTGTTTAGGTAATACATTGGCATCCGATCTGAGGTCCAAAATAACCCGTTCCATCTCGTAACACCGATCTGTGCCGTTAACTGCATCTCCCTCCCATTGTGTTTCTTATATATGTGTAGTTTTTTCACATCCTTAATATCGAGGGACACGGTAGTGTGTGTTGTGTAGCTATCTATTAATTCCTGAAGATTTTGCACAGCTTTTGGGTTGCGCAACATTTTCATACATGCCTGCAAGAAAGGTTTGACCTCTTCATCTGCCTTAAGGTTCACAAGGAGTAGGGACGTAGATGCCTTTGTCCCGATGAAGTCCCTGCAAGATGCTATAAACGTTTCTCTTTATTTGTTTAGGTCTAGCCCTTCTTGTTTGCTAACTACCTTGCGGATCAGTGGTTTGGTTTCAACCTTTTCCCCAGTTCCTATAGTATCCAATCCACTGCTTGTAACAACATTTACACTTGGATCCTTATCCCGCAGCTTAGTCTTAACCCTCTGCACATTATATGTAGGTGGTAGTTGTTTCTCACGTATTTTTCGCTATTAAGACTGGACAGTCTTCAACCGTATGGTCCAACTGTCTGCAGTACCTGTAGGAATGTCTTGTAGGGTTCGGAAAATCCCTCACAAAGTTCCCTATGTCTCCACAGTTATAGCAGATCAATTTCCCCTGGCCCCGACCTGCACTTCCACTTCGGCCTCCTCCCCTACTTTCGGAGGGGGAGCTGCCCATGCCTGCGGGGGTTTTTGGTGACGCGGGGTTTTACTGTACCTGGTACAAGTTCCCCCGATCTATCATTAGATCATAGGTTCGACAGTTCTTCTCATCATACCCTACTGACTGACAGAACCGGCACCATTGTTGCTTCCGCTCTGGGACGTATGTGCCCAGACGGGGGTAGTGGTTTGTATCATGCAGCCCGGCTACGCAGAAATCCTCGCACCATAACACAGGTCTTCTTGGGCCTAGTCGTACTGGGTTGGGTCCTCCGCTTGATCTAGGGCGCATCGGGCTAGGTCCTCCTGTTTGTAGGTAGTCTGTCAGTAGCGGGCACAAATCCTTTGTATGTCCTAATACTTGACATCGTATGCACCATAGATCTATGCTAGATTCCTTTCCTCATTCCTTTTGTAGGTCCTAAATCTCTATGTGCATTACCCCAAGCTGCTCTTGAGTTTGTTGTACTCCTAACAAAGTATCTTCCTTGGGCGTAGCTTCTAGTTTCATAGCGGCTTCCAAAGATTTGTCCTATGATTCAAAATTCTGGTGGCCCATAGGTACGCACATGTGAGGTAGCATCATAGTGATGAACCACTCCGTATGTTGTCTATCATCATACTTAAATTCTCCTTCTCTAATAGCTTTCTTTAGGCACTGATCAGCTTCCCATATAGACTCAGTCATTGCTTGCTTGAAATCTTTCACATTTGCTAAGATCTGCGAATAGAACTTAGGCTTTAGGAATTTTTGTTTTAGAGAGTCCTTAATATCTTGAATAGATGCGTTTCTGTTTTGAGATATGTATCGCATATAGCAGTCCAGAGCTCTTCCTTCGAAGGCCAGGGATAACTGTGCCCTCTTCACAGTATCACTCGCCACATTTTGCGCAACCCATACCGATTCTGCAACAAACAAAAATCAGTCCATGTCCTCATCTCCCACACCTTTGAAGGTGGGAAAATTCAAGTGCGCTGCCATATCTTATTCTGGTGAGTTTTCGGACAAGGTTTTACCCTTACGTGGCCTTGAGGGCAGTGTAGCTAATGGGTTTTGCACAGCTGTTCCTTCTACCAAGCTATCCCCTTCTTTCATACCTACTCTGCTTTTCTTCCCAGCCTTTCAACACTTTTCTTGGCATTACCCAACCCCCTTCTCAAAATTCTCCTTGTCCTAGCAACGGAACCATTATTTGGCTCGAGGGGTCTTGACCTAGGTTTGGAGGTTAACGTTTGCCAACAAACCCCTATACTATTGGCCCTTTCGGTAGTGACTTGCTTGCGTAGGTCAAAGTATCACCTAAAGCAGTATGGGTGGGTGCTGGAACAAGGTTTCTGCACCCTAAGAGAGCATAGGTAAGCCAAGCAGAGCTGCATCCAGCTTTGTAATGACCAGATCGCGTATCTCGGAACCGGATCTATAGAACTCCTTTGCATCTACGTGTGCAAGGTCAACTATACTTACTGTACTCAATAAATCATATACTTCTAAAATAGTAGTGCAACATTACAGTTATTCATAAAACATAACAGAACAGAACCAGATGCAGAAGAAACAGTTAACACAGTACTTTCGTAGCTTGATACAGAACATGCATAACACAGCAGCTATCAAAGACTTGCATCAACAGTACAAATACATTCATCTATGCCACAATATTTCTCATTCATTAATCTTTTAGTTCCCTCTTACAATATCCAAACCCGACCTGCGCACACAGCAGCAGGGTCTGCACACAGCAGGACTTGGGATCTCCGCGCACACAGCCAGCAGGAGTCCTTTCCCCAAAAACCAAAACAGATCTACTAAGCCACAATTCGCTTCAAGAGCTCATCATATTCTCTCTTACAATTCAAAATGTCCCTCTATTTATAACAATCTAGCCTAATCTTTCTTATGGTCCGAAAACCGTGGTTTGCGGACTCTACGTCTACCCTTTGACCCATTACAATGCTTTCAGGGCTTTGACCCACTCCAAAACCCCTGTGCTAGACTAAATATAATAAAAAATATACAAAATTGGACCAATTTCGCAGCTTGTAGGATACCCTATTCCAACACATGTGATCAGCTGACCTTGAATGCACCACTTCAAGACAAAATTCCTTCATTATTCAACCCGATGCCAAAACAGGGGAAAACAAGGCAATTTCGTAGCAACTAATTGTAGTAAATCCTCTACATTTTCCACCTAAAATAATATAAAATCAAGTCATTATCATAGAGCTATCCATATAATATAATTTTTATTGAAAAAATCATAAGTTATCTTGAGAGAGCCCTTTAGACTGAAGAGGCTAATCTTCAGTCAAAAGCTGGTATGAAATAGTTACTCCAAGTTGACCATTGAAGCAGCCCAACAAGAACTCAATTTGGTGATAACAGTATTCTTGGATGAAATCAAATAGATGACACAATGCTCAATACTGTGGGCTAATACCATGGTAATTCCCCCTGGCATCATAATTTTAGAGCACAAAAAGGCATACGTGAATTGGATTCTTCGTACCTATGTGTACACACGAATTATCTTCATAAAAACTGTGTATATACTAATTCTGGATGTATACATGGGTTGCTTGTATAAAAACATGCGTATGTACATGGGTTGCCTTCATCAAACCTACATATACATTGTGAAATATTACCTTTTTCATTTCTCTGGCACTTACAGGAATTCCTTTCTCTGTCACATTTGAACTGACCTATAGAAACATCATTTTTACATCTTTAACAAATGGGTTGCTATCAAAAGGAAACTCATCAAGTAGGCTGCCATCAAGGACAACATATTAATTCATAATGACAACACTTTTGGTTGAACTCATTTTTCTTTGTTAGGCCAAAAACACCAAAAAATCAAAAATTTGAAAAATTTCTTCAAACTTTTCCCATGAAGTTAGGAGATGATATGTCAAGCAATGAAAGAAGCCTCATCCAACAAGTCAAATTTTTCCTTCTCCTTTTTCCTCATTAGGGTTTTATTCAATTTCTTCTTCAATTGCTTGATCATGATTTGAGAGATCTTATTCGTTGTAAAATAATGCATGGCCATGTGCCTCTACATCTTGTTGTCCCACTTAGCCCTCTTAAGTAGCTTCTCCAAGTGGAAATTGACCTTGTCAAGAAAAAAAACCTTATTTTGCTCAATTTCTACTACAATTAGGTCATCAAAGTCTTCTTGACCTAATGGTGGAGATGTCTCCCTTTCCTGCTCTAGTGCCCTCTTGATACCTCTTGTTCTTGGTATCCTTGGTTTCACCTACTCTTATTTAGCCTATAAATCATCAACATCAACAATTTCCTTACCTTTGGCATCATCCTCTCCAAATCTGCTTTGGATTTGCTAAAAAAAAGTTTCTTGAATTGGAGAAGTTCATTTTCTTGTTTAAGGAAGGTGATCATGAAGTCTACCTTGGACAACATGTCCTTTAGATCTCAACTCTCAACCTATTTCTCCTAGATGATCTGCTCAGATGTTTTGAGCTCCTCATGTACCTCTAAATCTGCCATATGAGTGTCAATTGTACCTGTGTTTCTTCATGCAATGGTGTCTCATGTGCTAGTGTATCTTGTTAGTGTCTATCAGTCCTGTCAGTCACTAGTGATAAAATTATGCTTTTTCATATCGTTGGTAGGGTCATAGGGAAATTTTTTATAGTTTGAGTAGGTCTTCAAATAAACTTTTTATCATTGGTTAGGATAGCTAAGTCATTACTACTCCTTTCAGTCCCATGGTCAAATAAACATTACTATGGTTAGGTCATTACTCTTTACAAAAGTGTCTTGGTAACCTTGGTCATCATTCAACTCATTCTTTCATGTACTGTCATCATTAGGTCATAGGGTTCAAATCATGAAAAGAGTTCATTTCACCATCAAAATCATCTTTTGAAGGAGCATTAGTAGGGGAAAGTGATAAATAAAGGTTATTAAGGTGTATTTTTATCTTATTCATGATGTAATATATGTAAAAAAAATTCTAAGCTGCAGTACACAAGCCTTCTAATCAAATTGTGAAAAGACATGGTGGGAACACATCATCACCAATAAATAAAATCGATTTCTTGCCTATAAGAACACCAAAAAAGCTCGTTTTTTCTCATTTTCTCTCTCATAAGGAATTGTTCCATCAAAAAATAGCTTTTCACTATTTGGATATCAATTTGTTTCCTTGGGAAGAGGGATTCTAATGTTGCACTGCACTTTTCACTACCAGTGTTGCGCTTTTCCTTAGGAAGGAAAATTTCTCATTTTCAGTGGTTTCATCATCAGTTGCAGGTTCTAGCACACCAATACAAGTAAGTGGGTCCCTCATATACCTATTTTGACTTCATTGCAGGCTTGGAAAGCTCAAAATTTCCTCTCCTAAGGTTTGCTGCATTTTCTTGGTTTCATAGTCTCTTTGGTTAATGTTCTGTGAAAAAACCCTCACATTCAAGCTTACTCACCTTCCCCTACCTTTCATATAGCTTCCTAAACATTTTCCCTAACCCCTATCCCTAAAAATCATCATTTTCATTCAAACCCTAGCCTAAACTACCACTTTCCTAGGCTAGGGTTGTGTTTTTCCCTTTTGCACCCTTTCCCCTCATTCATTTCCTGAAATTCCACTTCTTCCCCCTCCCTAACATATATCCCTACCTCCCTAATTTTTCCTAAGAATTTAGACTCCCTAGAACCACTTCATTCCCCTCCATTTCTATAACTTCCCAAAATCCCCTATTTTTCCATACACTAAACCCTAATTTACCCTCCTAGTGAGCTAGGGTTTACTATGGATTCAAAGACTAAATAGAAGAGGAGACATAAGGGAGGTAAAATAAATAGTTATGAGCCCACTACAACATAGTATGTCATGACTACACCATTTCTCAAGAAATATTTCGAAGATGCAAGATGTCATGACTACACCATTTCCAAGAAATATTTCTGATTTCTCAAGAAACCCTAGCCTAAACTACCACTTTCCTAGGATAGGGTTGTGTTTTTCCCTTTTGCACCATTTCCCCTCATTCATTTCCTTAAATTCCACTTCTCCCTTCTCCCTAACATCTATCCCTACCTCCCTAATTTTTCCTAAGAATTTAGACTCCATAGAACCACTTCATTCCCCTCCATTTCTAGAACTTCCCAAAATCCCCTATTTTTCCCTACACTAAACCCTAATTTACCCTCCTAGTGAACTAGGGTTTACTATGGATTCAAAGACTACATAGAAGAGGAGACATAAGGGAGGTAAAATCAATAGGTATGAGCCCACTACAACATAGGATGTCATGACTACACCATTTCTCAAGAAATATTTCCGCTGCATTCAAAACCACCAAGTGAAAATCACCCACCGAATTAATCCTACACCTTATCGAGGAAGGCTCAACACTCACAGAGAAATCCCACAAAGCCTCCTTGATCGATGAGGCGATCGGTCAGCCACTTTAAGATATTAATTTTACACTCAAAAAATATAATCTTAGCAATCTAGGAGCAAAGAGCACACTCTAAAAAGTTCCTAAGATATAGGCAGACAAGCAGCTCTTGGGTATTTTTGATCTGGGTGATGAGGACCAGACACCAAAATACAAGAAATCAAAATAATAGGACCTTCTGAAAATAGTCTGGGGTAATTACGCCCCAGGTCTACTAGCAAAGGTAAAAAAAATAGTTACGCTGACCTCCTAACAACATCCTTTTCTAGTGCAAGTCCCCAAGCTTCGCAAGGGCACCCTCCAGAAGTACTGCTGGAAGTGACACAATGTCTATCTCAGGTACGATAGGTATTCCCCCCTGCAGTCACCTGTGTGGTCCCTAGGATAGGAAACTAAGGGAACCAATCTGTATCTGCAGCCGGGTGGAACAGTCTTAAGTCAAGATTCAACAAATAGGAGAGGGGGTATCTCTCTTCTCTACTTGCACTATCCCTCGTGCTTGACTCTCTGGAGGAGAGCTTCCTTGTCCACTTAACGGTGTTGTATTTCTCTCTTTAATAAAATTTCTATGTTTAACAGTTTGAGCAGTCTTGTAGAGTTAACTCTCCACTCACCTAATCCAAGGCCCTACAACCTAGCTAGTTGGTGTATGATTAATGAAAATGATACAAAAACTTCTAGTTTCTTTTAAATTGGTTGTTACTTAAGTTAAGCGTATACGAAAGTGAAACTGATGGTGTTTGTTGACGCAGAAGAAATCAATGAAAACCTAGTTACATGCAAATGCAACAATATCCTTTCGATGAAAAGAGATCTCCACTTGGGTTCTACGAAACTACATAACCAAATTTTTTATTTTTTATTTTATTTATTTATTATTATTATTATTATTAATTTTTCAGTTACTCACACTTCAAATGATCCAAAAAACTATGAAAAAGACTAAATTTCTCAAATGCACTTAATGCAAACTACCAATGATATGCAAATCCTAAGATGCTAATTCTAAATAAGCGAAAAAGAATCTCTATAAAGACAATGGTTCGATCACTTTTTGACAAAAAAACAAGGTTAGTTCCAAATAGAACTCCTATGCACAAGAATGCAAAAATGTACTTGACACAAAAGAGAGAAATCAAGAAAAGACTTCCTTCAAAATCAAGATAAGAACTAGAGACTAGAAACCAACAAAAAGCTTCAAAAGATATGATGAAACCATAAAAACAAACTCAAAGCAAAAGCTACAGAAAATAAAAATGTTTTTTGGGGTATTATAATGAAAGGAAAAAGATTTCAAGAAGACAAGCACAAACTACCCAAGAACCAGAATCAAGCAAAATGAGTCTCAACAAGGCTTCAAGGTGCTCAAGACAACTATGCTACTTTCGTAGCGGGACTCAAATGAGAAAAAAGAAACACAAAATTCAAATAATTGATTTAGTACAGTAGCAAAATCTTGCATCGAACATTGACTCAAAAAATCAAAAAGAGATTCTTCAAGATTCACAACAAGGCTAGTAAGAGAAATCAAGAAAACCAAGATAGTCCAAAAGGGAAAAAACAAAAAATGAAGCAATGCATAGGGCCAAGAAGGGAAAACAAGCAGAGGCTCACTATTCTGAATGGTCAGAACATCCAAGAACTTCAGAAAAATATGTTGGTGCTTCAACTACAATTGGAAACACACAAAATAGGAAATTCACCAAATGGATAGGTTTTCACAAGAAAAAGAGAGAAATGGATATGCAATCACCATAAACATAGTCCAAACACCTTAAAGACATGACAGGAATGGTTCACCACAGACAGAAAATAATACAGAGGCTGGAAACTCAAATTTTCAAAATTTTCCAAGAATACGCGGTTTTGTAGTATGCAACAAGAATGTATACGCAACTGTAACAAAGGAAAATCACATATACGTGGGTTCCTTTTGAAAATACAATAGGTACACATGACTATGCAAAGACTAAATTGTGTATGGAAATAATGATAAGGAAAAAGAAAAATTCAAGCTTGATCAAGGGACTGGGTCTTCTGTCTAATTGAAAAAAGACTTACTAGACTATAAAAAGTGATAAACCTGTCAGGGAACCTTCAAGACAGATAAAACAACCCTAACTAGGACTTACACAGATGTAATCCCCAGCGGAGTCGCCAACTCTATTGCGGTTAATGTTGCCCTAAGGTCTTGGGTTGATAAACCTTCACAGATCAAGGGCATTCCATTACAAGAATGACTCACTTAACCAATTTCTATGCTTTAAACTAGAACTAAAGGTTACAGACCTTACCTGTATATCCTTCGGTTGTAGTAGATCCCACGAGGTGCGAACCCCCTGCAACTCTTTGTGCTCCAACACCTGCAAAACAACAAAGAACAAGCACAAAAACCTAGTTTTACAACTTATATATGTTCTAGATGTTAGTGAAAAACATGTATAATCTCATAAAAACAATATTAAATGAATGATTTAGGATCATTACACATGTATAATAGATAAATGACACGTAAAAATCAGGAACAAGATGGCACTTCTTTTATTAATGACATGTACGATAAAAAAAAGGTGGAGAGATCACCTGAAATATTCCATGACCTTCGAGCATACCGTCCTCTGGATCCATCCAGCCCTAGCCTCACAAAAATTCTTCCAAGATTAGTGCACAATGGATGTCACATAGGGTGAGTGAAAATCTCAAGGAAACAAGGGTTTCCTGAAAATATTTGGGAAGTGCAGGAGGCATAGGGAATATATCAGACTTGGATAGGGCTCCAACAGCGTATAATATCTATATTTCTCTCTCTCTTTTTCCCTTAGGCCATTCCCTTGAGGGGCTTTTATACTCCCTCAAATTAGTTTCTTGCAATTGGGAATAGTTAGGCCACAGGCTGCGGTAGTTAAGTTACAGGAACAACCATAAACCCACCTCTAAAATAGGGAAATTATATATATTTTTAATGTTTAAAAATGCATACGCGTTTCTCTATGTATGGACTCAGGTGTATATGCAGACAATTCTGGGCAGAGTCACATTTGGGTTTTAGGAAATTTTGTTTTGAGAAATATGTCCAAGTCTGAAGGGAAGGGTTTCCCAAGGCCAATGTATAAATCATAAAGTATATGATGGTGATAAATGATGTTATAACACTATGTTCTATTAATTTATTTTCCCTCTTGCATCTCTGTCTCTTGGATTACCTGATCAATTATCTTTTATGGGCTATCCTTTCTAGATTCAGATTCTTTTTCAGAGTGATCCAAATTGTGAGATTGATACTCTGATTGACCTTATTCATCCTCAGACATGTCTTTTGCTTCGTTATACAAGCTGATACTTGGATTAGGTCTGTTGACATCTTAAATAGTTAACAATTTGAGAGGAACTATCTCCAGTCTCTTATTTCTATTTATTTAGAATGCTTCCAAATAATCTTGGCTTAGTTGGCTAGATGCAAACTTGATTATATCTGAAAATTTTCCATGCCCTGGAAGAGATCATCAAATCCATCTATTTCCTTTACAAAAGGCTTCATTTTGAGATCTGTAGTGTAATTTTTAATTACATAATTTGGATCGTATAGCTTCTTTGGCATTACTGCCAATTTCAATAGATTAATCTTGGAAACCTCCTTGTAGGTATGGCCAATATCAAAAAGTGCAAAATCATCACACTGTACATGGAAATTATGCCAATCAACCTTCTTAGCATCTTTCAGTTGTTTAGTGATACCATTAGCAAGCTGGTAGGCTATCTTTCGTGCAAGCAACTTATCAGGAACATAATATGGTAGGATGCAGGGAGAATCATAACTCCAGAATATTGTGACATATGTAAAATTATCCTCTGCAAACCACCTAGCCATAGAAATAATATCTGCACTAGCCTCTTTAGAAACCCTAGGGGCCTTCTTATTGAATATCATTTGGTGCAAAGGCAATATGACTCCATATTTTTTTTTATAAAAATGCAGGAAATGGTGTAGTCATCAACAACCTTCTAATGCTACCATCCCCATCTCCTTCTTAAGAATCCAACTTCAACACTTTGTCCCCAATCTGGAAATCATTTTCCTTGGTCCTCTTATCAAGAAGCTTATTGATTCTCTCTTGCGCTGCTTTTGTTCTGTTGTATACTTCTTCCCTTGATTTCTGCAAATGAATGATTTGTTTCATCCTTCTTTGCATATCATTTTCCGTTTATTGTACCTCTTGAAGGAGCTTCATCACTAGGACTCCCAAGGATGTTGGAAAAACATCATCCATGCCATACACTAGATGGTAGGGAGACATGTTAATTGATTTCTTGCTTGTTAATCTGTCTGCCCATAGTGCATGCAGTAATTTGTTGTGCCATGACTTTTTGTTCTCTTCCAAAAAATTATTTATGATGTTTAACAAAATTTTGTTAGAGGACTCAGCCAACCCATTACCTTGAGGGAAATAAGCTGTATAATTCCCTAATGTGATGTGATATTTGTGGAAAAATTCCACCATTCTCTTGGACTTGAATGCAACAACATTATCAATGATGATCTTTCTCAGACAACCAAATCTAGACAGAAGTTTCAAGGAATTTGATGATTACCAAGTCAGTGGAATTCCTTGAAGGGATGGCTTCTATCCATTTGGTGAAATAGACATTTGTAGTGAGGATCCATTTTTGTTGGGCAGAGGAGGTAGGGTGGATTTCTCCAATGAAATCTAAACCCCATTGTTGAAAAGGAGTTTCAACACTAATAGGGTGCAAAGGCAAAGGCAGTAGTTTTCTATATCTGATCTGAAAATAAAAATATTTGTACCTGTTGTTCAAAGTATTCATTTCCATTTAATTAAGTTTGCAAAGTGTTTTTCATGTCTTGCAAATTAAACAAAGTGTTTTTGGTAACTATTTTTGATTTTATGTGTGAGGGAATGTTAATTAAAATTATTGTTTAACATCTTGAATCAGCAATACATAGCAGAATAACTTCACCATAACAACACAACAACATGATGAGGTAGTTCACCCCTCCTAGGCTACATCTGCCAGGTCCAAGGCTCCCAATGGGCATGCCCTTGCTCTATTAGGTTGCTCAAATTGGTTTTACAGTGAGAAATAAGCCTGAACGGGCTAAAACAACTGTGAAAATGAATTCAGAAGATAGAAATAAGCTAATTATGGCTTTTATTTCACCTCAAACAGTGAAGTGTAGCCCAATACAACTCCATTTCCCTCATGGCCCTTATGGCTCTCCAAGTTTCCCTGAAACAAAAATGGCTGAAAAACACCTATGTTGGCTCTGCAACCTATCCCAATGGCTCCATAATGCTTAGAATACCCAAAATTAACTAAATTTTTGTGTAATTTGGTTGAATATGGAGAAAGTTATGATCCCAATAGTATTTTTCCTAGTGGCCCTCAAAAACCTCTACTAAACTTGGCTAACTCCAATTAGATCCACCAGAAAGGCGGAATCTCCAAAAATGTTGGAATCGCGCGCTAAAATTGGCGGAAACAATAAATGTAACTGTCAGATGATGGATGCATTCACATGCCATTTTCCCGGACGGATAGTCTTGTTGGCAGATAAGGCTTTAGTTTCTGGTTCTAGCCGTGGGGTCACATGCAATTGGGCTAGCTCTTAATTCTTCTGCCGTTTTGAAAATGGTTAAGACCACGGTCATGCATTAGGTCATGGGTCTTCCTCCTTAATCCCTGAGGGCTTACTTCACGTTTTCCAATGGTTCATCAAAAAACACAACTCTCCCATGGGTGATCCATTTGCGTTTAGGTCAGGTCGACCTCCGCCCATTTAACTGAACTGTTTAATCGTTCAACCAACCCACTATACACTGACCCTTTTGCGTTCAGCTCTGCACGAATATGTTTAGGGTGACCTGACTCTATTCAGGTTGGGTCAGGTCTGCCCACCAATATATTTTTAAACAGACTTTGAACCTTTGGCCTGGGGCTACGTGGAAATCTCCGGGAAAGCCATGTGGCACCCTCTGATAGAGCCCCCAAAAACCATATAAAACTAAAATTTTGCCACATAATTTTTTTTGGAAATGAAAAATTTCTAAGTTCAAAAGTCCTATTTTGAAGGTTATTGGGCATTTTAAAACTTCAATATATTCTTCACCTGACATCAGATTTGGGTCTTGTTCACAGTGCTAGAATCGTAGCGACGAGGCCTATATGATCGTTTAGTTTGCAACCAATTCTGAGCAGTTCCAATTTTGAGAATTTTTTTCCTCTTGGACATGATCACCTGATCACACATCCCCATTGGGAAGCTTTTGGACCCCAAAAGCCTTCAATTACCTGTTAAGAAGATGAGGGTACAAATCCCTCACCTTTTCCACCTCAATCCACTTTACCTTACTCAGTTTGCTACCTTTAAGACCATCCCGAACATAATCAACACTTCCCCTCCTTGAAGTGCGTGTCCTTCTGTCAAGGATAGCATCCTCTTTCAGCTCATCCAAAAATTCTAGTGAGAAATCCTCTATGGATGGCAGTTGAATGTCACTTTCATAATCAACAATTAAATGAGGTTCATACAAATGTAAATTTTCCACATTCACAACGGAATACATTTGCTTATATGAAGGAAAATCTAGTTGAAAAGCATTATTTCCAACTTGTTTAAGGATCTTGAATGGACCTTAATGAATAGGCTTCATATTTTTACCTTCTCCTTGCATTCTTTCCTTACTAATATGCAGCCATACCTCATCTCCTTCTTGAAACTTATGATCAACTCTGTGTTTGTCATGCCTCTCCTTGTACTTGCCTTGAATTTTTTCAAGCTATTCTTGAACCTGCTGATGTATGAGCTAAATTATTTAAATTAACATGTGAGCTTTTTCAATGTCACTATGACCATCAATGGAAACATCCTTCTCAAGAATGAAATCTAAAGGTGACTTAGGAAAATACCCAAAGCAAGCTTAAAAAGGTGAAGTATTTGTAGAAGAGTGCTTGGCCCAGTTGTAAGCATGTTGAATGTAATGCAAGTGCTCATCCCAAAGCTTGGGATGCTTGCTGTAATAACCTCTCAAAATATGTACAATGGTTCTGTTCACTACCTCTGTTTGGCCATCTGTTTGTGGATGGAAAGTAGTACTCTTCTTCAACTTGGTGTCCATCATCTTCCATAAATTGGACCGAAAATTCTGAACAAATCTAGAGTCCCTGTCACTAACAATAGAAGTAGGCAAGCCATAATGAACCCATACACGTTGAAACATATAAATCAGCAGTTTGTTCAGCAGTTATAGATTTCTTACATGGCATAAGAATACACATCTTTCTAAATCTATCAACTACTACATAAAGATAATCATGTTTCTTTCTAGATAATGGTAGACCTCCAACAAAATCCATAGAAACACTTTCCCATGGTCTAGAAGGTACCGAAAATGGCGTATATAAACCAAGATTCTTATTGCTAGGCTTGCTTATAACACATAATGAACAACCTTTAATGAAACGTGAAACACTATCTACCATGCGAGGCCCATAACAATACCTCCATAAATGTGCCACCGTTTTTCTTACCCTGAAATGTCCAACAATAAGAGAAGAATGAGATTCTCTCACGATGCTTAGTCTCTCCCCCTGTGTTATACATAAATTTCCCATATGAAACATAAATTTATTATGCAAATGATAATAATTCTCCTCAACATGATTCCCTTCACTCAAGTTAGCATACACATCCTTAAAATCAACATCTAGCTCTCATGTACAATAGAATCATTCTTAAGTAAAGTAGTAGCACTAATAATATGCCTTGAAAGCATATCAGCAACTTTATTGAAAATACCTTTCTTGTACCTTATTACCAAGTGAAATTGTTGTAGGAAACCCATCTATCTGAAATGTCGTGACTGCTGTAATTTACTTTGCGACTGCAAGTACTGTAAAGGTTGATGGTCGGTATGAACAACTGTTTCTTTGCCCATAAAATTGTGTTTCCACTTTTTGACGCTTTGTACCAACGCATACAACTCCTTACCATATGTAGGATAATTCACAACAACACCATTAAATGTCTCGGAATGAAATGCGATAGGCTTACCATGTTGTAAGAGAACTACACCCATGGCGTAATCACTAGCATCGCTTTGAATCTCGAATGGTTGTCTCAAGTCCGGTAATGCAAGGACTGGAGCTGAAATTATCTTCTCTTTCAAATACTCAAAATATTTCTATTGCTTTCCTCCCGATTGGAAAGTATGCGTCACACTTGTCACTGCATGCATAGGAGTTGCTATGGCAGAGAAGTTAGAAAAAAACTTCCTCCAATACTGAGCTGCACCCAAATTTTTTTTTACCTCTGTAATGGATTTAGGAGTAGGCCAATTCACAATGGCTTCTACCTTAGAAGTATCAATTCTAAAAGCACCTCCTCCTACTATGTGTCCCAAATAAACCAAACAAGTATTTCCAAATTCACACTTTGACATTTTAAGAAACAACTGATTTTTCGTCAAAATATCAAGTACTTTCTTAACATGCATGACATCCTCTTGTCTAGTCTTGCTGAAAATTAAGATGTCATCTAAGTAGGCAATAAAAAAATCATCAATAAAAGGACATAAGACATCATCCATTACCTGCATGAAAGTTTTAGGTGCATTTCATAAACCAAACGACATAAGAAGCCACTCAAAGAGTCCCTATTTGGTTTTAAATGCTATCTTCCAAATGTCACTTTCTGCAATTCTAACTTGATGATAAACACTACGTAAGTCTAACTTAGTGAAATATTTAGCATCTTTTAGCTGATATAAAAAATCATCTATGCTTGGGAGTGGGTAATGATTCTTTACCGTTATCTTGTTCAATTCCCTGAAGTCCACACACATGCGCCAAGTTCCATCTTTCTTTGGAATCAACAATATAGGTGTCCAACAATTCTTTAATTTTCCTCTTGATTTCAGAATTCTCCATGATAGACATGTGGTACATGTCTATGTTAGGAAGAAGACAATCTTGATGTAACTGGATTTCATGCTAAATCTCCCTTTTAGGAGGTAAACCTATCGGTTCTTGAAACATCTCATGATGTGCATTAACTACATCATATAAATCTGATTTAAGCTTGGAATCAAAATTTTCAAATGACTCATGATTCACATCAACCATGGGCTTAACCATAAGAAGTACAAAACTCTTACTAGAATTCACTAGCCTTTTTACCTGTCCCGCATTTACCATCACTATATTTTCCTTCTTACGATGCGCTCTGACAATGAACTCCTTGCCATATTTAAATAGATGATACTTATTTTCATGGCGATGGAAGATCGCTTTCCTGTCAAATAACTAAGGACTTCCCAAAACAATTCCTGATATATCAAGCAGTACTACATCAAGTTCAACTGTGTCAATAAAGTGTGGAGTAATCGCAAATCGCAATATGCACTTTCTTGAGACTTGTAAATTTGCATCCTTGCATATCCACCCAAGTGGATAAGGCTTTGGATGTGGACTGGTCTCAAGTTTAAGTTGTTTAACCAAGTCTTCTGATATGAGATTTTCTTGTGACCCACTTTCAAATAGTGTGTTAATTTTTGTATGTTTTGAGACTACTCTCACATGGAACAATTCAATTCTTTCTTCCACATTTGGAGTTTGTACATGATAGTTTGAAGTACTAGTGCTTGGCTTAGTTTCAGTTTCCTTTCCCTTCATAATTTTCAAACCCATGGCTGCAATTTTGGTTTTTTCACCTGAATCATCACCTAAGTCTTGTGGTGTAGCTGTAGTAGCCGCAATTTTCTTCTTTCCTTTGTTTTTTTTAAACTAAGTTCCTTTTTCAGGATGTAATTTCCAATAGTTTTTCTCTTCATGACCTTCTCTTGAACAATGTTTACATATCACTTTCTCACCCTCTTGTTTGATAGATGCATTCTTTTTTCCTTTTCCCTTAAATTTTTATCTTTGTTTTTCCCCTTAAAAGACTTGTTTCTACCCTCATCGAAAGCCTTTTTCCCTCTAGCCTCTAAATGTGTAGCTTGTACACAAACTTCATCTAGACTAGTAGGATTGAACATAAGGATAGTATGTCTAAGGTAGCTATGCAAACCACCTATATATTTCAGCAAAGTACCTTGACTTTGTAAGTCTACCCCTAATAAGAGTGCTATTCTCCTAAACTCTTGGGTGTAATCTTGTACATTTTGTCCCTTAAGATGTCTAAAATTTTTCCAGTTCATGATAGCCTTTTGTAAATGAGCTAATGGATAAAATTTCTTTTTAATTGCAGAAATAAATTCAGCCCATGATAAAGTGATCTTACCATGTTTTTTAATTTCATCCTTGGTCTTGGCTTCCCACCATACCAATTCTTCTCCATCCATTCTCAAAGAGGCTAACTGTATCTTGGTGTTGTCATCATGAAGGTTTTTTATCCTCAATTAAACTTCCAACTATCTTATCCAATTGTCAATTTTCTCTACATTGAATTCACCATTAAACATAGGCAACTCAAATTTAACATCAAGCTTTAAAAATGGACTTTTACCAGTGGTTTTAGACTTGTGAGATTGATTCACCGAAGTTGAGGATGACGATGTAGAGGAAGAGGATGAAGATGGGGATGGTGGATCACCATTTCCTCTGTGTCCTTTCTTTGAATTGTCATCACTTTTCTTTCCTCCTGAAGAACCCTCTCCTTCTTTCTCTTTTTTAGACCCTTCTCCAACAAGCTTATCATTCCTTTCTTGGTAGAGTATCCTCACTATCTTCGTCATGTCCAAGAAAGCCTTTCAGAACACCCGTTCCTCTTTTTGGGATCCATATATTCAGGAGCTTCTCCCTCTCTTGAATACATGCTTGAAGCTACTTCTATGGCTCTTGGAGCTGGCTCTCTAACCCTTCTTGGTTGTTGATTAATTTTTACACTAACCAAATGTCCTTCACCTCTCTTGAGTTTAAGCCTAGTAAGCATCAAAACTTGCAAAAAATCAACTATATATTTGCATAAAACAAATGTTGAGTTAAACTCTAGCTCCTAAGGCTCAAATCCTTAGCTTTGATACCATCTGATCTGAAAATGAAACTATTTGTATCTATTTTTCAAAGTATTGATTTCCATTTAATTAAGTGTGTAAAGTGTTTGTCATGTCTTACAAATTAAACAAAGTGTTTTTGGTAATTATTTTTGAGTTTATGTGTGAGGGAATGTTAATTAAAATTACTGTTTAACACCTTGAATCAGAAATACACAATAGAATAAATTCACCATAACAACACAACAACATGATGAGGCAGTTCACCCCTCCTGAGCTACATCTGCCGGGTCCAAGGCTCCAAATGGGCATGTCCTTGCTATATTAGGTTGCTCAAATTGGTTTTAAAGTGATAAATAAGCCTAAAAATGCTTAAAAAATTGTGAAAATGAATTCAAAAGATAGAAATAAGCTAATTATGGCTTTTATTTCACCTCAAATAGTGAAGTGTAGCCCAATACAGCTCCATTACCCTCATGGTCCTGATGGATCTCCAAGATTCCTTGAAGAAAAAATGGTTTAAAAACACCTCTGTTGGCTCTGCAACCTATCCCAATGGCTCGAGAATGCTCAGAATACCCAAAATTGACTAAAATTTTGTCTAATTTGGTCGAATATGGAGAAAGTTATGATCCCAACAGTATTTTGCCCAGTGGCCCTCAAAAACCTCCACTAAACTTGGCTAACTCCAGTTAGCTCCACCAGAAAGGCAGAATCTCCAAAAATGTCGAAATCACACGCTAAAATTGTTAGGAACAATAAATGTAACTGTTGGATGATGGGCGCGTTCACATGCGATTTTCCCGGAGGGATAGTCTTTTTGGTGGATAAGGCTTTAGTCCTTGGTTCTAGCCGCGGGGTCACATGCAATCGGGCTAGCCCTAAGGGGATACCCCTTAATTCTTCTGTCATTTTGAAAATGGTTAAGACAACAGTCATGCATTAGGTCATGGGTCTTCTGCCTTAAGCCCTGAGGGCTTACCTTCACGTTTTTCGTCGGTTCATCAAACAACACGACTTGCCTGTGGGTGACCCATTTGTGTTTGGTTCGGGTCGAGCTCCGCCCATTTAAATGACCCGTTCAATCGTTCAACCAAGCCACTATACATTGACCCTTTTACGTTCATCTCTGCATGAATACGTTTAGGGTGACCAAATTCTGTTCAAGTTGCGTCGGGTCTTCCCACCAATATATTTTTTAAACAGACTTTGAACCTTTGGCCTGGGGCCATATGGAAACCTCCAGACAGGCCATGTCGCACCCTCTAATAGATCCCCCAAAAACCATATAAAACTGAAATTTTTTCCACATAATTTTTTTTTGAAAATGACAAATTTCTGAGTTCAAAAGTCATGTTTTAAAGGTTATTGGGCGTTTTAAAACTTCAATATCTTCTTCATACGACATCGGATTTGGGTCCCGTTCCTGGCGCCAAAATCGCAACAATGAGGCCTATCTGGTCGTTTAGTTTGCAACCAATTCTGAGCAGTTCCAATTTTGAGCATTTTTTTCCTCTTGGACATGATCATCTGTTCAATATCCCTCACAGATTTGACATTTATGGCAAGTCACTACTAGCTTGTGGATATCAGGGAAAAGAGTGGGCCAATAGAAAATAGCTCTAAGGATTTTGTTGGCAATAGTTTTCCAATAGAGATGACCTCCACACTCTCCTTCATGAAACGCATGCATGATTCTGTTTGCGTCATCTTTAAGTAAACATTTAAGCAAGATACCAATAGAGTTTTTCCAATATAAATCTTTGTCTAGAATGCAAAAATTTACATCTTTTAGTTTCAAGAATCTAGCCTTTGTTTTGGACAAAATAGGAGGAGAATTTAGATTAAAAATCACATGTAATATGTCAGCATACCAGAGTGAGTTCAGAAATTCTTCTTCAATAGGTGGAGTCGCCAACTCCTCTTGTTCATCCAAGGAATGCATCATGTTTATGTCCAATTCTTGAAAGTTTGCATCATCCATCAGTTTGGTCAGTCCTTGTCCTTTGATTATCTTGGTGGGCTTGATTTCTAGAACATACTCTAGAATGACAAAAATCAATTTACATCTCTTACCATCAGGGTCCTGAGTTAAAATGTCCTTAACAACTGCATGAGGAACAAAAGCAATGACATTTCAATGCAAGATGTAAACTCTGAAATATTTTAAGGCTTTGATTAAGGAAAAAGCTTGTTTTTTCATGATGTTATATTTCGGAGGTGCATCTCTTAGTGCCTTGCTAAAGAAAGCTATGGACTGTTCTGGTCCCATTATGTTCTTTTGTAGCAATACTGTAGCAATGGTGTGTTCTGATGCAAATGAGAAGATGAAAAAATCCTCGGTAAAGTCAGGGCTAATTAGAACTGGTGTTTGGGTAAGTGCTTGTTTTACTATTTCAAAGGATTCTTTGCTTCTATGGTCCATTTGACTCCTATTTCTCTTTTTAGCATGTTTTTAATGTTTCTTAGGAGTTTAGCAAGGTTTGGTATGAACCTTCTTAGGAAGTTAATCTTTCCAATGAAAGATTGCAGCTCTTTGATGTTCCTAGGGTGACTGATTTGCAATATTCCTTCAATCATTTTTGGGTCTATCTTGATCCCTTCTTTAGATATGATGTGGCCTAAAAGTTTCCCTTCTTGAAGGCCAAACAGAGTTTTGTTAGGAATTAAGGATAAACCATACTTTCTACACTTTTCAAAGGCTTTCTTAAGTGAGTTAGGTGTTCTTCATCGGTTTTTTAGTAAACAGTGATGTCATCAAGGTATATCACAATGAAGTAGCCTATTTCTTTGGAAAATGTTAGAAAATTATAAATTACAGAGCAATGTGACACATTAAATATGTGGAAAACACAAGCACACAAAACACATAAAACCAAAGAGACACAGATATATGTGGTTCATCTAGTTTGGGCTATGTCCACCCCAAACAGCCAATCCTTCCTTTCTATTATCCAACAAAATGAAGAGACACAACCTACAACAGATCTACTATAATATCCTTTGTTCTCTCTCACAGTCTCCCTATCTGTTTCTCGCTCTGAGAATACACATACAATACATAGTCATAATACAATACCCTCATACAAGAGAGGGGTTGCATTCTAGGGAAAAAAACCCTAAACTAAACATAACTTCTACCGTTAGATCATCTGCCTAATGAACATACCATATTGACTAGAAATTACTATACTTTTACAAGGAAATTTTGCATCTGTTTTTAGCTTCGGGGGTGCTGCCCTCGAAACCCACCGCCAGGGGGGGGATCCATTAACTTGCAGCCACCCCCCCTTGACCCCCCAGGTAGCGTACAATTTCGGGCGGCGTTGTCGTGCCATTAAGGTATAGGGGTCCAACATTGTGATACAAAATAAACAAGATAATTAGGCTCCACACCCAACAGAAAAAGTAATGTCTAGGGCTCTTTGAAAAGTGGCCCCGATATTCATTAACCCAAAAGGCAATTTAACATACATGAAGGTGCCCCAAGATGTAGTGAAAGTTGTCTTGTGCTTATCACTTAGAAGTAATATCACCTGGTTATACCCTGAAAAACCATCAAGAAATGATATTCTTTTGGATCCTACCACCCTTTGCAGTATATGATCCATCTTAGGTAAAGGGTAGTTGTCTTTCAGGGAGGCTTTGTTCAAATTTCTAAAGTCTATACCCAACCTAATTTCACTTGTCTTCTTCCTCATCGACACAAGGTTTAAGACCCATTCTAAGTACCTGAGTGGGACTATTATTCCAACATCATACATCTTCTTGATTTCTTTCTCAACTAGAGGCATTAGGACAGGGTTTATCTTACGCAACTTCTGCTTGAATGGTTTCTATTTTTCCTTGAGAGGAATCTTATGTTGAATGATGTTTATGTCATAGGACTTCAAGTCCTCATATACCCATGAAAACACATATTTTAACTCTTTGAACATATCAATGTATTTATGTTTTATAAGGATTCTTCTTCACTACCTATGTTGAATTCTTCTACATCAGTTTCGGTAGATTCCATCTTAGGCTTTCTAGCAACATCATTGAAATCAAACAATTCTTCTAAGGGGAAATGTCCTCTTAGAAATAAGTTATCTTTGCATTGCAATACCTCAAGGTCCCTTTTGTCTAAATATTCACACAATTCTAGCTCATGAGGGTATTCTAGCAGATTTACATCAGCATCATAAAGTGGCTTAGTTTTGTGTGTCTAACCTTCAGCAAGGCAGTCCTCTTGATGATCTGAGTCTAATTTTGGAATTTGAATCTTGGTTTTGGGCTGCAAGAAGTCTTCAGTCTGTTTGTAATTTTCAAATGCTTGCCAATAATCTATGTTATCAGGATTGATGGTCTATACTTGACCTTTACTTCATATTTTTCATTGGCATGAGGTAGTTGGCAAGTGCTGGCAACAAATCCTAGTTCATTTGCAAGGATGCTTTGAGTTCTTGGGATAGAGGTAAGTTCATATTTTTCAAATGTCTTTAGGAGATCTAAGGCAACATTTCTATATTCTCTTTGCCTAGGATTCTTGGCTGAATATTCTCCTTTTATTTTCCTAGTGATTAACTCAAAATCCCCTAGAACATAAATCCTCTTAGCTCCTATACTTTTCAGCCTTTGTAAACCTAAGAGAAGAGCTTCATGCTCTGCAATATTTTTTATACATTGAAAATATAGTTTGTAAGAGTGACCTTGATTAGTGTTTTGTATCCAAACACCTGCTCCTGAACCAAATTTTCCACAAGAGCCTTCAAAGCTCATGTTCCAAAGTGTTTCAAGTTTGGATTCGCCATTATGTTGTTGTTCATGGCTGCTAGGTTTTCACTATCATGTTATTCACTTTGTGTTTGGTTTGACTGTTCTGACAGGCCTCTCTCTTCCTCTTTTTCATTTACTTGTTCATTAATTTCATCTTTATTGTACAAGATAAATGAGTCAAGGTCTGAATGGATAGAATAGAGAGGGGTGTTGTTTGGCCTATCTTGACTACTTACCATGTATTTCATGTGAGATTCTCTATATAGTCTTATTGTTTAGTTAAATACTAGAATGGTAGCATATGTCATGTCCATTTGGAGGTTTCCATGGAGTTTGGCTCCCCATGATCTAGATAAAAGCATGCCATGCTTTGGGGGAATTTCAGCCACTACAATGTCCATGACTAGGCTCTTAGCTGGTATTTGTGCTATATTAAGACACAAATCTTTGATCAAGCCCAAAAATTTAACTCTACTTGAATCAAAAGGGTGTAAGTCTTTGTATGGTTTGGTTATTTTGAGGCCTAATCTATCAATCACTACCTTTGGCATGAGGTTTTGTGAAGCACGAGAGTCTAGCATAGCATTGTGTAGGATTTTGTCATGGATGTTCAAACTGACATAGAATGGAGGCACAACTCCCTCTTGAAACTTTCCCTCTACCTCTGGTCCAAACAACAATTCAAGTTTGTCATCAGTGAGATTCAGAGTATCAATGTCATTTCCTATGTTTAAAGCCTTCAGAACTTGAGATCTATATACATCTTGAGTCACTAGTTCAGTAAGGGGTATGGCTGTTTTGATTTTGGAAATTTCTCCCTCAATAGTGAATGGTGTTGGTGTTTTTGGCATATTTACATCAGTTTTATCATACATATTCTTTTCAACAACTTTAGTTTGCTGATTTTTGTTTGTAATGTTAGTTAAAGCATTTTTTCAGGGCCACTAGTTGATGTACTAGGGCAGCTTTGGCCACCATTATGTTGGCTGATTTTGTTTTTTCTTTGATCAACATTCTTAGCCATGGTGTTTGTATTTTATGTTGTCTTTCTAGGACTGTTTTTAGGGGTCTTCCTAGTAGAAATTTTTGATTTGTTCCTCTTAGGGATGCCTTGTGTTTTCCCACTTCTGAGGTCATACTACCTATGAACCTCCATGATGGCATTTTCAAACCCTAGTTTGTATTCTTTAGAATCCTCATAAGTTATTTCAATTTGGTTTGAGGAAAACAGACCTTTTTCTTCTTCCATGAGAAAAAAAACATCCTCATTGTTGGATTCTATTAGATTGACATGATTTTCTTCTAGCTCATCAATCTCTCTTTCCCCTTCATCTACATAGTTTTCTTGGAAATGAGGTCTAATTTGCTGGTAATTTTCTCATTATTGGATTCTATTAGATTGAGATGATTTTCTTCTAGCTCATCAATCTCTCTTTCCCCTTCATCTACATAGTTTTCTTGGAAATGAGGTCTGATTTGCTGGTCATTTTCTCTTTGTCTTATTTGAGGATAGTCCCTTCTGAAGTTTTGGTTCTTGTTTCTATTTTGAGGGTTTGTTTGATTTTCCCTAGGAGGTGCTCTTTCATTCAAGTTGATTCTCTCCATCATCCTTTCCATTTTCCTAACTAGACTATCAATTTTAGCATCAGTTGTGGAGGCCATAGTTTCCTCTTTGTATGTAACCTTATTCTCTACTCTTAATCTAGCCCTTTTAGCATTTAGGTTGGCTTCTACACTTACTGCTCCCATTTGAATGTCCTCTAAGATAAGGGGATGTCTTTCTCTTAATTGATAAGACATTTTTGGATCAAATCCCTCTGGAAATTTTACCAAGGTTAGGCCTTGTGGGGGTTTCTTGTGTGGAGGGAGTGAATTGTATACACTATTGAACCTAGCGCAATAGTCTTGGACACTTTCCCCAAAATTTATCTTAAGGTTATCATACTCTGATAGCATTTGAAGAGTATTTTTCTTAGTCTCCCACTTTTTTATGAATGTTTGATAAAGGGAAGAGAGGTCATGAATGTTGTCAGGAGTTAATTTTTTGAACCATTTCTTTGCTTCTCCTCCTAAAATTTGGGCAAAAATTCTCATATTTATAGCTTCCTCTTCTATTTCTTGGTAGTCAAATGCATCATCCATCTTGTCTACCTGTTGTTGGGAAGTTGTAGAATCAGTTCCAGTGAAGTGAGGGATTTTAGGTTGGTAGTCCTGTGGCATAGCCAGTAAATGTTTTGGTAGTACCAGGGGGCATACCATGTTGCCATGATAGGAGTTAATGGAATCCAAGGAGGATTTACAAGAGGGGGGTTTATAGGTGGAGGTGGAGGATGAAATGGAGTGGTTTTCACAGTGGATGTATGAGTGGGGGTAGCAGATGTATTTGGACCAGCTAATTGAGATTGAGCAGATTTGGATTGAAAGGAGTCAAAGTGTTAGAGAAGCTAAAAATCAGGAGGAGTGGAAGGAGAGGCTTCTCTACTAGGACTCTACTGTAATTTTGTAGGCTCAAGGTCTGTCTGGTCTATCCAACTTTGAGACTTAGTTCTAAATAGGTTTCTTCTATGGGGTAAGTAAAATTGTGTATCTTGCAAGGATGTAAGCTTTTCAGGGACAGAGCTTGCTTTGTGAATTGGTCTAACAATGGTTGAGTCTTCAGTCTTAGAAGTTTTTCTTAGGATTATTTATGGGTCATCAACTATAGTAGGAGGATTTGGGTCAGGGTGAGATCTGGTGTTGATGCTTTATGAAGCAAGATTTCAAACCCACAACATAAAGAGGCTAAAATGGGGTGAATGAATGTGAGTGAGTGGAGATGTGTGAACAATAGGGAGTGATGGAGGAATGTATTATGGAGGATGGGATGAGGAAGGTATATATTGCTGATGATGGCCTTGTGGAGAAGTAAAAACCTCATTGGCAATGAAGGTCTCCTATGGAATGCCTTTCTGCTATAGTTGTTGCATAACAACCATTTTGATAAGTGAGTGATGAAAGAGGCTTTGCATCTGTTGAGGATAGTCTCTCTTTTGCACTATGTAGGACATTTTATCAATGCTTCAGTAGAAATAATATGGTATATGCATCATCCTCACTCTAGTAAAATGCATAAGCAACCTTATGTAGTATGAGTAAAGACCAGAGAACATTCCATCACATGTAAAATACTTCATTACAATATTCATCATATATGCATATCTATCAAGCAGGTGAGAGAAAGGAAAGATGGATTTGTTGTGGTCTTTATACCTGGGCTTAAGGTATGGCTCAAAGTAACTCAAGTCAAGGTTAGCTTGCTTGAACAATTTTCCCCTAGACTAGGTATGCTTGTGGCATTAGCAATGTCATCTTTAGACAATTCAAAGGTGACCCCTACAATATTAACTTGTTTGTCATGCAAGTTAATGATAAATAGTCTAGTTGTATCAGGGTGGTTTTGCATCTGCTGCACCTTTTCACAAAACTCATAGAAACCTACATGCTTGAAACAAGAATTAGTAAGGGGAGATGCCATGAGCTCTCTTGTATTGAGGGTTTCAAATGTATTAATATTTCCCCATTTGTGATCATGCCTCCTTAGCATTTGGGCCTCCACATCACTACCACTGTCCTCTGACATTGTAAACTCTGCCTTTATAAAACCCTAGAGTGCAAATGGAAATGAGATGAAAGGATGGTAATGAAAGGGCAGCTTTGCAAGTGAAGGAATGAGTGAGTGAGGGTATAGGTGTATGAGAATGAGTGAGAGGAAAAATAACTCAATGACTACCCTCTAGCTATGTAATTACCCTTTCTATCACTAACACTCTACCTAGGAGGGTGAAATAAGCATATAAAGAGTGATTTCAAGCTTGAAATTTAGGGTTTCTCTTAGGGTTTGATTTCATTAATTAAGAAAACACCAAAATCACTTGAAAATAGGTGCATGGCATGTAATTACCCTTAATATTTACTTCGAGGACATTTTAAAAGAGCTTGGAAGAAATTTGGAGAGATTCGAGTGGTTTTAGGGCTCATAAACCCTTCCTGGATAAGGGCACAGCGCCAGTGCTGAGCACACAACGCCTTTGAAAATGAGCAGAGGATGTGTTCTGGCAAGTTCATAACACCTCACCCAGCACGTAGCACCACCTTCCAGGCACGTAGCGCCTTCAAAAATTGAATGGAGGACAAATGCCAAGTGCACAGCGCCAGCTTCCAGGGGCGCAATGCCAGTCTAAGCGCATAGCGCCAAGGAAAATTTTCCTAAATTCGGCTTGAAAACTCAAAATTTATTCTCCTCTGAATTATTTTGGTCTTTTGAAGGATAAAAATGATTCATTGAAATTTGAAAATGGTATCTTATAGGCTCATGGATTTAATTTAACTTTTCAACCCATTTTCTAATGTTTGAAACCATTTTTTGTCATTTTCACTGATATTCTTTACACCTTTTTGCTTGTAGGTGGCTGGAGTTATGAAATTTGCTTTTCTTTTGATCCTAGAGACTTGACATGTTTATTTTGACACCTTTAGGATGATTACACACAATATCAGCTTCAAAATCCTCTTTTTCTTCCACCATGGAGTTCAACTTATGCTTTTCACCTTGTATGGCCATCTTCTTCAGAACCCTAGGTGTCTGCAGCTCTTTTATAGCAATCATTAGTGTTGTCTTCTAAGTTCTATATAGCCCTTTCAAGTTCATTCATTTCTGTCTAGTTCACCTTACCTTTTTCCCTATTTCATCAATATTTTTTTTATATACTTTCTTCATGTTTGGCTTTGTGTGTATCCTCCATGTCATTTCTGCAAGTGGTCACTGTTTTGGTAGTCAACTAGAACATCAAGTGTATAATCCCTAGTTCTTCACAGGACCAAGTTGTTTCCCCTTCCTTTGTTGTAATTTGTTTTCATTCAGGAATAAACAATCCACCTCATTAGTACCTTTTGTTGGCAAAACCTTCAACACTCTTGTAGAAGTGTTAAACTCTGTTCATTTTTCTCATTTGCAGACTTTAAACTGATGAGGTAATATTCTTTGGAAATATTTTAGGTCCTTCCTGAATAACCATGTCTTGACATTCTATTACATCTGAGCCAGGTTCTAGAAAAGTAAAATCAATGCCTGAAACATCCAAGGAAAACCTTAAAACATGTGAAAACCCTAGACCTAGTGGGAGGGTCCTTTAACTTGATTTTGACTAGGATTTGCCTTGGAGGTTTTCAAGTGAAAAACAGAGCATGGTCAAAAGTGCTGCGTTGAAGATCTGAAATCCAATATACTTGATTTATCTAAATAGCCTACAAAAATAGTTTTGAGACCATCAATGCTTGAGGAACCTGGGGAACATGGGAAATGAGTTAGCTATAGGAAACCCTAGAGGGAAGGTGGAGTTCAGTGTTACGGGGAAAATAGGGCAATGAGGTTATAGGCATGAAAGGAGGATGAAAATGAGAGGTATAAGCCTATAAAGACTGTTTAGGAGCAACATGGTGACTTTGAGATGACAAACATGATGAATAGTGAAAAAGTTTCTTTAAGGATAATGAAGGCGGTGAGATTTTTGAAACTTAAGATATTCAAGGAATATTGTTTTCAGAAATATATAAACACCCTTTAGTCATCCAAAGATAGTGAAAAATATTGATGACTAACACCCCCAACACAAACTCATGACTCATCCCGAGTCACTACGGGGTGGTCACCTTCATCTTCGCTTTTAGTGCTTCAGCAAAGCTCCATAGTAGCAATATGACTTCAACACTGCACGAACTTCATCAACCAATTTTGTTGTTGTTTGCCCCCTGGCTACCAAATTGATGCTTCGTTGTGTTTTCTAGAGGATTTTGAGGGCACCATCAAGATTCTGCAACAACTCCAGGGCTTCCTCAGCCCATGGTTGCATCGTGGTTTCCAATAGTTTCTCGCGACAGTGCAGGTATTCAATTTTTTTTCTGAATTACCTTGCTTCATGCAATCGAACAAGTCGTTTCATTATTACTAGAGTGGGTGCTTCCATACGAATCTTTGTAAACTATTGTTCCTTAATGCGCAAATCATTTCTCATTTGTTGGATGATTGTGTCTAATTCTGAAAAATTGTCCAAATACCCGTGGATTCATCCAATAACATTCCACATTCTGTCACCGCAGCTGCTACACTTTTTGCGGCAGCCTTTACCTCTACTGTGCTCTGTGCTCTAACCTCTAGTGGTGTCTCAATATGGAGCTTCATCTATAGCTTGATGATCTCTTACTTGAACTCTACCCAAACAGTTTTATTTTCTGTACGCGATGCCTTTAGCATAGCGGTAAAACTCTCTAATTTCAATTTTGGGACTGCTGATGCAGGAAAAGTGACCTCTGGTAGGTCACTGCATACTTGATCAATCATTGCCTCTAATGCAGCACGTTGATCCTCAGCTACATGGCGTGCCTCCTCTATTGTCTGCTAATTCTGTTGTAGCATCACTGCCTGCTGTTGAGACTTATTTGCAGCATGGAAGGCACAGGCCTCCCGGTACTGCAATTCATCCACTATCATGTTGTGGATCACATGGACCTTTCTACCTGGGAGCACCGCTAGATCGATGCTAATTTCTCCACATTCTCTCAAGGAAGCATGCAAAGTAGGTGGCTCCACTATGATGGATGGCACCAAGATCTGAAGTAGGCAGCTATCCCCACAAGATGGCAGCACCATGCTAATTGGATTCACACTCATCTATCCAAGGTTGTAGGTTTCCACGCTCGCTTTCAGCTAGCTCACTTAATTCATGCTTTCTTGTATCACGCTCGCCTGCATTTTGAGCTCCTGGATACAAGATTTTACTCCCTCGAGCACATATTTATATTTCACTTCAATATCAGTCTAGATATATTTTGTTTCCAATTTGACTGTGTTCTCGATCTCCGTGAAGTCGTCCTCCATGAGGGTGAGGTCCTATGCTCCTTCTAATTTGGACCCATTCCTTTTCTTACACGGACCTCCTACAGTCTAAGAACTGTGCTTAGTTCCCTTAGCAGTCTGCATCTCAGGACCCTCAGTGCCTTCACCATTCTTCTTTGCAACTTACTTCTCCAAGCATATTGTTTCGCCTGTCATCGTTGGCTCAGGTTCTGCTTCTGCATTCTTGCATTTCTACTGTGTATCTTTGGTAGTGCGTGGATTTCTTAGAGTATTCAAAACTGATGTAGAGGCACCCCCAATGGTGCGTGACTCTAGCCAAGTACGTGGCCATTCCGCTGTGACGGGTAGCAGGTCATCCTCCGTGACCAAGTATGGTAGGTTATACCAGACACCTTCCACAGTGACATTTGTGTGGATATGCGTATTGTGAAATGTATATTTGATGTCCAAAATCAACTTATACTATTCATACAAGGCTGGTGATATCCTTGGCTTGGAATTAATGTCTTGGAGAAGTGCATATTTGAATAACACCCAGAAAATTTTGTTCTCCGCGACTCTGGCTAGGATCTTTGTAGTGCGTACCTTTGCACATGTATGGCTCTATATCTAGTAACTGTTTTTCTTGAGGTGTCTTCCAGCTGATGAGAGAAATGAGGAGAAACAACCACACATAGTGGAAGTACTTCCCTTCCTCCTGAACTTTGTGCACATTATCCAATAATTTTGTGCATTGGAATTGACACCAATTGAACTGTATGCATTTCTCGCATATCCCTGCTAGCACAATGAAATTGGCTGACACTTCCTTCGGCCTGCATTTTCTCATCAACTTGCATGTGAGGATCAGATCCCCATATGGACTGTGGGATCGTTTATTTCATGTACCAAAAAGCCATGGGTGTTTGACGAGACCTTGTAATTTCCTTTGACATCTACTGCTACCTTTTTCTCCTGGATTTTCCCACCAAAATCTGTTGTAGGGTCCTCCCCCTGGTTGGGCAAGCCAATGATCCAATGGATCAATGCCACATCAATTAGGATTGGCCCTCCTAGCCATAAACAATCGTTGTGAATGAAGGCAAGAAACTGGAGCAAAAAAATGTCATTAATTGGGTTGTGCCCGACGTGTGGAATATGTAATAGGTTCAACAGTCCTAATTTGTGTAGGCCTAGTGCCCATGACTTCGGCTTAATTTTCACTACTCCACCATCATAATGGATCTTCTCTAGGTACATAGTGGGGGCGAGCTCTAGGAATTTCTCCTGGTCTGTCAGGTCCTAGTCCTCCATCTTTAACAGTGGGATATTGGTGAACATATCGCCTTCAACATGCATGTTCTCTGGAAGTAGCGACATATTAATGTATGATCGCATTTTGTCTATATATTTTGGGATATTCATAGAGGTTTTGTGTGGAGTGACATACACAGGAAAAGCGCAAGATGAGGTCAACGACTTCTACAATGTCCTCCTCCATTATAGTTTCAGGAAAGTTCGCCATAGGCTTCTTCTGGCACTCTGCAGCAGTTGAGCGCAACTTTGTGGTCTTATGATGGGGTGACTTATGGAACCCCAAGGACTGCCTCTTCTTGGTTTGGGTTGGCGCATGGGTCTCAAAAACCTACACAAGGGTTTGTTCAGCTGGCGCCGCAGAAGGGGTAGGCCTAGTTGCAGTTATTCTTGGCATAATTAGGTGACCTAAACCTTGACGGCACAAATCCTCCTCAAATATCGGATCAAGGCTAAACATAAGCTATGGAAAATCTTCAGAAATCATAGTGAACAACTCGCAAAAATAGCGGAGAAAGAAAAGAAAATTAATGTGACCCCTTCAGTCATATTTATAGCATAGGTGCATCTTAAACGATCTTATTTTCATTAATGTAGCCCAAAAAATGCTAAAACGGCTCCAAATCTGGCATAAATTCTTCATTAAATGTAATTTAACCGCTCCTCCAAACAGTAAAAATTCTATCTTGTTCAAAGTTACTGTTCCAATGGCTATATTCTGGCACCTCTTGGACCCAGTCAACCTCTTTTTGAAGCCTCGAAAATTGGGTCTTACAACAAGGGGGATACCCACCCGGTCCGGACCTTGGTTAGCAGTTCCTTTTCCGTTTGGTGTAGTGGGTCCGACTAGGGATGATGGGACCAATTTCCCAATATGTGCGTGTGTGTTGAGAATTGATATTTCTTTTCTAAAGTTCCTAAGTGAAATGCTTTTATCCTATTTCTAATCTAATAACATGCAAATTGTATTCTAGTTTAAACAAAAATATCTAATTCTAAACTAACCCGGGATGTAATCTTTCTATTTATGCGATCTAAAATGATTTCGAATAACAATTGGTAATAAAGATCATTCAACTGTTATAAGAAAAGAATTCAATAAAGATAAACCATTTCATATAAAAAGTTAGATGAAACAGTTGTGAAAAACATATCGCATAATAAGCTATTCATACATTAAGCATAAATAAATAGCTATCACAGTACAAAAGTGCCAAATGATAACTCAAGCATTCAAACATCAATATATAAATAACTGAACATGAATATCACTTTAACACAGGGGCAGAAATAGTTAAGAGATAAAAGTACCATTTATAACTAGTTCTACTCATGAGCTAGAAGCAATAATGACTTATCTCTTCTTAATCCAACATCCACTAAGAGTACAGAAATGCAACATCAGTAGCAGATATTAAATGCATATATCAATAAATCCCGTTCCATTCATTTATCAAAACCTCCTCTGAGGGTGCAAAAGTGCATGTTCTGAGGAAAAGTTTTTGACAAATTTTAGGACCCTTCTCTAAATGCATGAGAAGGGTTTAAATACTACTAACTAAATCTAAAAGTAACTTATTACAAAAATGTAGGATACGGTTTAAATGACTGTCCTTTTTCTAGGAAAAAATAAAGTAAAACTAATACTAAATCTAAAATTTAAAACTATCAACTAACTACTTATGAATCTGATCTTTGAATTTGCAAGCATTCAACATTGATTTGAGAAGAACAGGCTGGCCGACTCCAGATTTTAATTTCCCTGTGAAAATGGCATCGGCAAGTGCTGGCGCTATCTTCTCGGCAGAATTAATGATACAATTGAGAGCCATGCATTGGCTGTGTGGTTTTACCATACATGCCCTTTAATCGATTCTGCCTTTTCTTCAACTTTCTGTTTCCACTCTGTTTGCAGTTACTGTGCTTGTGGTAGGTATCCTTGAGTAGTTTCTGAAATTAAATTTTCCTTGTGCAAATTTTCATTTACACAATCAATGATATTGCTTGCTGCTGTAGCCGCTTCTTCCACTGCTTGTTCTGCATTCTTAATCTGTGCATCCCAATTATTGAAGAGCATCTCTTTATGACTGTCATTGATGATTGGTGCTCCTGCCCTTTTTCCTTCCTCTGTATTTTGCCAAGCTAAATAGTCAGTAACTCTTTCATTAGTTAAATCATAATCATTTCGTAATTCTATGACATGATTAGTGATTTTATCACTTTCTTCATAAAAAGAGTTCCATTGTGAGATTTTCTGGCATAATATATCTTGTTGTTGCAGTAGTTGTTTATTCAAGGAAACAGACTCTGTAATAAATTTTGTGATCTTGGGTTCATCTTTGTGTATTTCTTGCATAATCTGTATTTTTTTCTCTTTCTCAGCCAAATTATTCTGATATCCAACTTTCATTTGTTGAAACTCTTGCTGTAATTTTTCAAGTTGTATCTGTGCTTCACTGTTAGCATTGGCCTGTTGTAATTTTTGTTGCAAAACTTGTATTTAATCTTCTTTTTCATTCAATAATTGCCTTACCTCAGATGCTTTGTTGATGGCTACAGAGGCATATGCTCCTGTAATCTGAGATAATTTAGTAAGATTTTCAGTTGGATTAGTAGTAGGATCTTTCCATAAAACATCCAATTGTTCTGCATCAGTAGAGATTACACTTTCTAGTTTCCTCTTCTTCCTTTGTTTTCTTACTACTGCTTTATGTTGTGGACGATAGAATATATCTAGAGGAGGAATTTCCTCTATTTTGAGCATCATCTCAGAGGATGGAGTAATGGGGATATGTTCTGTTTCTGTGACATTGCCAGTTATTCTTGTAACTAAACCTTTTACTGTCTGTACATTACTTACAAGAGTCTGTGTGTTCTATCCTTCAACGTTAATCAATTCATTAAATGTTTCCCATTCCTTATCCAATTCAGTTCCGATGGATGGTTGATGTACATTGAGAGGGGGAAGATTTAACTGCGGAGTGGTTGAAATCTTTTGCTGAGAGAGTTCTTTTGATTGGGCAGTATCCTTTACTGACCCTTCACTTTTATCCTGATCATTATCAGACTTTTTAGAGTGTTCAGAGGTTTATTTTTCGGACTTTGACTTAGATTTTTCTGAAGCTGAACTCCCACTTAGACTAAAACTAGGATTTGGTTCCCTTAAGGGTTCCAAACACAATTTATCCAAAGGAATAGTGGTCAACCTCTTTTCTCTGTACATCTTAAACGCTTGGAATTATTCTGGAGAAAACTTTGTTTGAGATGAATGTAGAATCTCTTTAAATGTGAATTTTCCTTGAAACATATCATCAAACAAATCATCTTCTTTAGAAAATATTCTCACCTTGACTGTAGTGGTGAAATCCTTAACAACATCATACGGGTCGAATAGCCTTCTTGGAAACTTGAATAATTGTAAACATGTAATATTGTTTACTTCCTTAAATGCATGACCAACATCAAATAATGAAAATGCTCCGCAGGCCACAGGAAATTGTGGCCAAATGGCCTTCTTTTTATCTTTTAAATCTTTGGTCAAACCTCCCTCTCCACAGGTTTGATATGCAATTTCCCGGACCAGGAGTTTATCCAGAACATACAAAGGTAAAACATGAGGAGAAGCAGAACATCCAAAAACCTTAACATAGGTAAACAATTCTTCTCCAAACCATCTTACAACAGAGAGCATGTCTACTTCTGCTTTAGGAGAAAATCTTGGAGCATCCTTATTATACAACATTCTGTACAGTGGTAACATAATGCCATGGAAAATATTGTAAAAATGGGGAATGAACTTTGAATCCCACAATTCCTTGTGATAAACATGAATGGGTAGGGGATCTTGAATTGTCCATTTCCAACCCATTAAAGGAAACTTAGAAACAAAGCAGATTTAATCCATTACATAAGCAGCTAAGTAAAAAGGAGGATAAATCCTCTGAGAGACAGTCTGTTTAGACCGATAATTGAAAATAGCCATGGCTAAGTTATCAGACAAAATCTTAGCCCAATCCACAATGGTAGCACTAACAGCAGCATTCAACAACGGTAGCCATTCAGGTGAAAACTTATTAATGTCAGGCTTTCCAAAAAGCCTACATAGCATAGCAGCAGCAAAACAATATGGAGAAGTGAGAGAACCAGTACTGTACATACCGTGTTTATCTTTCTTCAGTGGTTTGTCTCTTCTGGACCATTCCTTGGTGCATTCTGCTAGGTTTGCATTTTCCTTAGAAAACTTCTCCATAAACTGTTTGTTGTAAGTTGCCTATGGCTCCAGAAAATGATACATAAGCCTTAAATATTCTGGAGTGAATGAGCCAATGAGCTCTTGGTCCTGAGTCTTGAACTGTCTGTCTGTAATATCAGTGCTATCCAGCACCCATTTCACCATTTCTGTATATGGGAGATTTTTTGGTCTTGCTGCTATCCGGTGCAAAAATGAACAAGCTAACTCTGTAAGAGATGCTTCAGAAGAATCACTTGATCCTGCAGTAGCCGAAACATTCATTACTCTGGGGTTCTCCTCTTCAAGAAAATTATGCATGCCATCCCAAGTGGTGATACCAGCGTCTTTGTTGCAGGCGGTGTCTGTGTATAATGATGTCATCTCTTTACTTTCAGAACTCGGAGCTTTGTATTTATTTCCCATAATACTCTGAATACCGCTTTGTATAGTCCTCTGTTCTTCACGCCTGCAGTTTACGAACTAAGTGAAAATAATGATATGAGAAAGGTGACGGGATAGTTTTAAATGCTAAAGGCGTATAAAATATACCATCTTACGTGAAATAACTCTTTAATCAAAACGAAACCATTTTTCATTAATGAGTGACAATAAATTCATTGATTAAACATTAAAGTGCAAAACGGAGTCTTGATTTACGGAGAGATTTTTCGTACAACGAGCCTCAAAAGTCTATGATAAGGCGATCTACGATTTGCTTCGCAATATCGCAAAATCGCAATATCGCAAATCACAATTTCGCAAATTGAAATTGTAATATGATAATAGCGCCACATCGTATCATTACGAAATCGCAAAATCACATATCGTAATCTCTAAAAATTTCCATAGCACAGTATCGTATCATTGCGAAATCGCCATATCGCAATATCGCAAAATCGCAAAATTGCAGAATATAACATATGAGGTTTCTCAGCATAAAATATGATATCTAAAACTTGCGATGCAATGAATTTTCTTTTAGCGCATAGTTTCTCATCGCACTTTTAAAATTCCGCTCGTAAAGAGGCATTCATTATCCTATTGCGATGCGATATTCCTCAAAGAATGATTTTATTCAATACTATCATAAAACTTAAGTCTTTTTAAATATTTTCCAAGGAATTTCCCTAAGTTTATGATAGTAAGTTTTTTGAAAAAAAGGAAAACAAGCACTAATTAACTTTTTTGGATTTTTTGACTAAGGGTTCCCACTTATTTAGTATTATCACTAATACTAAATAAGAGGGGGGTTGTTGTTGGCCACAACAATTGGCGATTCACTTGGAAGAACCAGTTATCTCTGTTTTTCTTTTGAATTTTCTAGACTTCGCAAAACATAAAATTTTCGAGACAATCAAAGTTTATTATAAAAAGACAAAGTACATTATGCTTTTATCTATTAATGATATTTCATTTCTTCTATATTCAATTTTGACTATTCATTTCCTCAAGCTAGTCTTTGTATCTACATCATTCAATACTTGGTTTATAAAGATAAAAACAAATACTTCTCTGTAAATCAGTTATATATATGCTCATTTGTCGTAGGTAGAGCCACTGCTGCCAGCAGGCATCTATAGCCTCGACAAGGTTACCTGTTACCCAGCAATGATCCTGTGTCCTACTTAGAGAAATACACAATTTTCAAAGAGAAATCCATATTCACACTTATTGCTTTTATTTTTCTTTTTATTCTTAAAGAACAATGTCTTGGTTTGCTAGCCAATTTATGACAATGCCATTCACTTGAATTATAACTTTGCTGAACAAGCTAGCTCGTGATGAGACCCCTTGTCTTTTGATTGCAATAATCTTGAGTCATTTCCCTGTTATGGTATGCAGTATTGGCAAAGTCAGCAAGCTATAATATCTATGATCATGATAAGTCAGCTCATGATGAGACCTCTTACTCTTTAAGTTAAAGTGTATCATTGGATTATTCCCTGAACGTTGTAATTTCCTAGGTGGGGAGGAAGTCATTTTTTCCTTAATATAGCTCTGGATGACAATAGTAGAGTTTTTTGGAAAGAACTTTTCTACATAGAATCTTCATTTTGTTATTGATACCTTTCATTAGACTGATATAAAACATATTCCTGCTAGAGGTCATTTTTTATCAAAATTTACAAAGTTGAAATTAGTATCATTTCTAGGCTAAAGCTTTTAACTGTATCTTTAAATAATAATGATCAATTTTCTAAAAAAAATTCTATTTATACAAGTGAAAAAACAAAATCTAAAAGAGAATTTGTATCTTTTTCGTGAATTCCAAATGTAACCATTAACAACTGGTTTTATTATGAAAGTAAAGAAAACTGATATACAAAATAGAAGAATAATCTCCTATGGAAAATATTTTTTGAGGATCTGTCCATTAATAGGTAAAGACTCACTTTTTCCTGTTAAATCCTGTAACATAAAAGTAGATGGACCTATGATCTCTGCGATTTGGAAAGGACCAAGCCACATCCATTGAAATTTCGTATGTTTCCCTTTTTCCTCATGAGCCTTGTCCCATTTTAAAACTAGATCTCCGACCTGAAAGTCCTTTTGGATATCATGTTTGAATCAAAAGAAGCTTTGACTAATGCTTGGTGATGAGCATGAGTTATTTTAGCCTGTTCTCTTTGTTCTTCTAGCTTAATTATTTATAGCTGTCTTAGTTGCAAGGAAGAAGTTGGTGCTTCATCAATTTATTGAACTAAGGCCAAAGAAGGAATTGCTAGATGAGTTGGAAGAACCACTTCTTTCCCATAAACCAAATTAAAGGGACAAGTGCCAATTGAAGCTTTCTGTGTTATTCGATCTGCCCATAAAGCATATATTAAAGACTTATGCCAATTTTTATGGTTTTGATCAATGGTTCGCTTAATGATTCTGATTAAGTTTTTATTTGTGGATTCAGCTAACCCATTTCCCTGTGGATAATAATTGGCAGAGTATTTAAGTTTGAAACCTATCTTGAGTGCAAATTCAGTCATAGCATTACCAGAAAAATATGATGCATTATCAAACATTAAAGCAGAAGGTAAACCAAACCTGGTGATTATGAACTGATCTATGAATTCGATGATATTTTAGCATTAGTAGTCTTGAGAGGTACTGCTTCTAACCATTTAGTGAAATAATCAGTTGCTGTAATGATATACCTATGTTGCTTAGAAGAGTGAGGAACGATCTCACCTATTATATCCAATCCCCATTGATGAAAAGGCTGCTCAATGTTGACTGGTTGTAATGGTAATGATGGTTTCTTTTCTCTTCCAGCAGCGGTTTGACAAACTTGAAATTTTCTGACGTAGCTATGTGAGTCTTTAAATAGTGTGGGCCAGTAATAGCCTACGCGAAGGATTTTATGTGTAGTAGTATCTCCAGCATAATGCCCACCTGCTGGACCATCGTGAAGTTCCTGCAAGACTTTTTCAGCTTCAAATTTCTCCAGACATCTAAGGAGAACAAAATCATAATTCATTCTAAAAAGAACATCATTCACAAGCTGATATTGCTTAGCCTTCAACCTTAGAGCTCTTTTCTTGGTATAATCGAGATTTGGAGAAGCATATCCATTCTTCAGATAAAATATGATATCAGCATATAATGATTCAGCATCGTTTAGGCTTACCTTAGACATTTGTATCTATTTAGATGATTTTTCAAAAATAAGCGATGCTCCAGCTAATATTTTGCAAAAGCCTTGACCTCTTACAATACTTGCTGGTTTGATTTCTATATCATATTCTTGTAAGGCAGTAATCCAATTGGCTCTTTTCTCACCCACATCTTTTTGAACTAAGAGATTTCTTACCGCTGGAAATGGTACTATGATTTTTGTATGGGTTTTAAGTAGAAAGGGTCTGAAATATTTAATTGCTTTGAAAACAGCATAAGCTTGTTTCTCCACATCTGAATAATTCAACTCAGCACCCTGTAAATTTGAATTGAAAAAATAAATTGGGGCTTCTGCTTTGTCTTGATTTTCTTGAGTGAGTATTGCAGCATAAGATTTATCAGAGGCAAATGTATACAAAATAAAAGGATTAGAAAAATTTGGAGTTGCTAAAGATGGAGCATTAATAATTTCTTGTTTGATCAGATTGAATGCCTCGTATTCGTTTTGACCCCATTTGAAATTTGAATTCTTTTTTATCAGTGCTTGTAAAGGAGATACAATTCTTGAAAAATCTGGCACAAATCTCTTTACAAAATTAATCTGGCCAAGGAAAGATTGCATAGCTTTCTTGTTGTGAGGTAAGGGTATTTCAGAAATCTCCTTGATTCTGTCAGGATCAATATGAATTCCAGATTTTGACACTATGAAACCAAGAAGTTTTCCTTCACTTAATGCAAAAAAATATTTTTTCGGGTTAAGTGAAATTCCATACTTTTGACAACGTTGGAAGATTTGCTTCAAATCTCTAAGATGATTACTTCATTTTTTGGAATATACAGTTATATCATCCAAATAGATTACCACTGATTTGTTAACTAATCCTTTAAAAGCAATGTCCATGGCTCTCTGAAATGTGGCACCAGCATTGATCATACCAAAAGGAATCTTTTGATATGCATAAGTGCCCCATTTCATTCTAAATGTAGTTTTTAATTGATCATCAGGATGGACCAATACTTGGTTGTAACCAGAGAAACCATCTAGGAAAGACATTAATTCTGATCCTGCGACTGCCTGTAATATTTGCTCCATAGGAGGCAAAGGAAAATTATCTTTTTGGCAGGCTTTGTTAATATTTTGAAAGTCAATGCAAATTATAATGTCTCCGTTCTTCTTTCTAACAAGAACCATATTGGAAAACCATTTTGAATGTCAAACGATAAAAATAATCTTAGATTTCAATAGCTTATTGAGTTCAGATTTGATCTGATTTTCTAGATTAGGATGGATCTTTCTAAGCTTTTGTTGGACAGGTTTTTCATCATTTATCATTTGGATAGTATGCTGGATGATATAAGTGTCATAAGTTTTGAGTTCATCTTAATTCCAAGCAAAGACACTTTTATATTGTTTCAAAAGACGAACATACGCTAATCTTTCTTCAGGAGCTAGACCAAGGCCTAGGTTGATATTCTCTGGTTTGGTATCAGTTCCTAGATTTACTAATTCATAATTCAAAGTTGAACTTTGTAATTTTGAATTAGTAGATCTTTTGAATCGATCTTTCAAATCATAAAGGTCTTCTAACTTGACTATTGACTTTGGCATAGCATTATTAGTGCTATCTATTTGTTTGTCATGTTGGTCCTCATCAATTATCTAATTGGTGTAAGATCCTTCAGATGTAAGAAATCTTACAATATCAGGATCATCATTGAAAATCCTCCAATTTGTAATGTTATCAGGAATTGAAGGTCTAAAGATTAATTCGATTGAAAATTGATCAGGACTAAAGTCTTCTGAAGGAATGAGCTTGGAAGCTACGTTAGCTAGGAGGTCTGCACTAGCATTCTGGATTCTGGGAATTGATGAAATATTAAATGCTATAAAATGTTCAGTCAGATCTTGAACTAACGATTGATAATTCTTTAAATGACCTAACAAAAAATGTATAGTATTGCGTACCTGTTTAATTACAATTTCAGAATCTCCGAAAACTTGTAGATATTTGATGTCTAATCCGATTGCTTTGTATAATCCTTGGACTAAAGCCTCGTATTTTGCGGTGTTATTAGTGCAATCGAATTCAATTCTGCAAGTTAACATAATTTTGTTTCCCTCTGGACTAACCAACACGCACCCTGCTACTGCTCCTTCACTAGAATTAGAACCATCAAAAAATATCTTCCAAAATAAAGATTTATTTACAGGAGTATCTACAAAATTAATGCATTTAGAACTATCTGTTTGAGAAAAAATTTCAATCTGAGATAAAACAGAATGTTCTAAGTAAGGTGAAGTATGAGCATTGAAATTTCCTAAGAAAGAATCAACTGAATAATTTCCAATAATATTATTGCTGTATGCAACTGGTTCATTTTCTCCTTCCAATTCTGTTACAATGTATTTCTGATGTCTTTCTCGTTCAACCTTTATCTGATTTGGTTTACCATTATAAGGAAGCCACATGTGGGACCAATCAGTTGCAAAGTATCCATGAAGTTTTTCTGACCAATCTCTGCTGCGAATTAAGCCATAAAATTCTGGAATATATGCAACTAAAATATCAATAACTTGACATACCTTTGGATTCGATGACAGCCTTATGGTAACCTGATTTAATTCACCAATCACTTCAACTTGCGATCGATCTAGCTGGACTATGCGTACAGTAGAATTTTGTGGTTGAATTTTCAACTTTGCACATATTGATTTTGGTAGAATATTAGATGAAGCTCCATAATCCACTAAACAATTATGCAAATTTTTATTGAAAACTTCATAAGTAAGAAGAAATGGAGGAGTATGAGATCTTGACCTTCCTCCAATTAAAGCAATATTTTCAAGATCAACTTTACTAATTGAATTAGTTGGAGGTCTTCCCATCTCATTGGAAGCTTGAGAGATTACAGGATTGGGCAAAGGTTTTTCTGGTACAGCATGTAATTTTTTCAAAAGTACCTTTTGCTGGTGTTTTAATTTTCTCAATTCATAAAAAGTGATGTTAGCCCTAGTTTTCTTCATATCTTCTATGATATTATACTCCATTTCATCCGAAACAATCAGTGTTTTTTATGGAGTTGATGAATCTGTTTGGACTGGGCTAGTCTGAGTTTCTTTTGATGTTGTTTTCTTGGGTGCAACTTTATCCTTAGTCATCGAGCTTGCATTTTTTGACTTGGGAGTAGGTTGAGGAGGATCAAGTTGATTTCTACTTCGAGTGATAACCGAAGATGCTTCTTGGTCTTCCTCATCTGGGAGGATGAAATCCCACATACCTTGCACTTCTAAAACTTCTTCTTCATCGATAGTTTCTTCAGTGGCAGTCTCCTCTTCTTCTTCTTCTGATTCAGCATTTGTAATAGCATTTGGTGGTTTTGAATCAGTTGAAGGGTTTCTTCTAAAAGGCTTGAAAGATTTTTTAGAAGATGTTTCAGCCACTTGTTTCTTAATATCAACCATTTCGTTAGACATGGTTTTCAAAAATTTATGCAATCCTTCTAAATCAAATGGATCTTTAGATTTTTTCTTGGGATCTTCCTTAAAAGTAACTTTCTTGGATTTTCGTTCCTCTATCGCGTTTTTCTTTTCTAGGGCTATGATACGTTTCTCTACCGCTATTGATTCCTTCATATTTTCTGCTAAAGTGGTTTTGTTAGCCCTATCAACGAAGATTGCTATGTTTGATGGTAAAGCAGAAATGTACCATTCACTTCGCACTTCTTCACTAGGCTTGGAAGCAGTAGGAATTTTGTTTAACAATTTATTGAAACGTGAGTTAAAATCCTTGATAGGCTCTTTTGACTCAGCTCTAAGGTTATACAAATCATTGATCAACGTTGTTGTAGACCTGTCATCACCAAAATTAGTCAAAAATTGATCTTGGAAAATATCCTAACTAGTGATAGATCCAGATGGTAATGAGAAATACCATGATCCGGCTGCTCCTTGTAGAGTATAGGGAAAAAGTCAGACAACAACATCTTAATTAATAACTCCATTGAGATTTATAGACAACATAAAATTGTTTATATGTTCTTCAGCTAGCATTCCTACTTCAGGGTTAAACTTAGGCAGCCATTTTTCAGGATGGGCTGGTAATTGACTCAAGGGTGCAGGCATCAAGAGTGACCCTGGATTATTCCATGGAATTTGGGCCATCGTTGAACTACTAACAGAGGAAAGTGCAGAAGATGAGTTCTGTGATTGGGAAGAGGAGGATATTATGATTCCAGATGTTTGATATGGAGATGTGGAAGTTCCAGTGGTCTGACGAACAATAGTCTGAGGTGGAGGAGTGGATGGTCGACTTCGCGGTGAAGAGATTAAAATGGATGATGATGATGAAAGAGTCTCGCTATCAGACCCTTTAGGTGATTTCCTTGCTCTCTTCCTTGTAGGTAGAGGTAACTCAGTTGGCTGAATGCCAAGCTTTTCACTCTGTAATCTGGTAAGAGGATGAGCAGGATTATATTGCGAAGTCACACTGCCTTGAGATTTATCAGATCTTTGAGGTGATATTGAAAATCGCTGAATTTTATGAATCAAAGATTCAACTTCAGGGGGTTCAACAGCAGATTCTTCTGAAAAGTCAGGGTTTGTGGCAGTGGCTGTTGTTTTCTCGACTTCTGGCTCTAGGTTTAAAAATTCTATATGCGATGGAGAAGTCGGAGAAGATGGTGAGGGTGATTTACTCTCAGAATGGTTTTTAGATTTTGATTTACTTTCCATTCATAGTTCGGGCCCTCCTTCTAGCACCAAATATGTTGAAGCCCCAAAAATCGGGTCTTACAACAAGGGGGATACTGACCCGGTCCGGACCTTGGTTAGCAGTTCCTTTTCCGTTTGGTGTAGTGGGTCCGACTAGGGATGATGGGACCAGTTTCCAAATATGTGTGTGTGTGTTGAGAATTGATATTTCTTTTCTAAAGTTCCTAAGTGAAATTCGTTTATCCTATTTATAATCTAATAACATGAAAATTGTATTCTAGTTTAAACAGAAATATCTAATTTAACCCAATCCTTGCATACCTTATTTATGTATGAATCTAAATGATTTCGACACACCGTAATAAATATCATTCAATTATTATGAGAAAAGAATTCAATAAAGATAAACCATTTCATATAAAAAGTTAGATGAAGCAGTTGTGAAAAACCTATCGCATAATAAGCTATTCATACATCGAGCACAAATAAATAGTTATCACCGTACAAAAGTGCCAAATGATAACTCAAGCATTCAAACATCAATATATAAATAACTGTACATAAGTATCACTTTTAACATAGAAACAGAAACAGTTAAGAGATAAAATTACCATTTATAACTGGTTCTACTCATGAGCTAGAAGCAATAATGATTTATCTCTTCCTAATCTAACATCCATTAAGAGTATAGAAATGCAACATCAGTAACATATATTAGACATAGATATCAATAAATCTTATTCAAATTTGTCAAAAACTTGTCCTCAGAACATGCACTTTTGCACCCTCAGAGGAGGTTTTGATGAATGAATGGAACAAGATTTATTGATATATGCGTTTAATATCTACTACTGATGTTGCACTTTTGTACTCTTAGTGGATGTTGGATTAAGAAGAGATAAGTCATTATTGCTTGAAGCTCATGAGTAGAACTAGTTATAAATGGTACTTTTATCTCTTAACTATTTCTGCCTTTGTGTTAAAGTGATATTCATGTTCAGTTGTTTATATATTGATGCTTGAATGCTTGAGTTATCATTTGGCACTTTTGTACGGTGATAGCTATTTATTTATGCTTAATGTATGAATAGCTTATTATGCGATATGTTTTTCACAACTGTTTCATCTAACTTTTTATATGAAATGGTTTATCTTTATTGAATTCTTTTCTTATAACAGTTGAATGATATTTATTACCAACTGTTATTCGAAATCATTTTAGATCACATAAATAGAAAGATTACATCCTGGGTTAGTTTAGAATTAGATATTTCTGTTTAAACTAGAATACAATTTGCATGTTATTAGATTAGAAATAGGATAAAAGCATTTCACTTAGGAACTTTAGAAAAGAAATATAAATTCTCAACACACACACATATATTGGGAAACTGGTCCCATCATCCCCAGTCGGACCCACTACACCAAACGGAAAAGGAACTGCTAACCAAGGTCCGGACCGGGTGGGTATCCTCCTTGTTGTAAGACCCGATTTTCGGGGCTTCAACACCTCCTCATGCAGCTACTACATGCGCATTGCACTTTTCTGCGCAGCTTCCATCCGTGTTGCGTAAATTAATATTTCTGGCCATATAGTCATCTGGTGCATGCAGGGAGAGGGTCATCCCTATATCGTTTCAATCGACTTCCATTGACATACCAAGGAAGTTTTTCTCCAATTAATGTGGCCAAGAATATTGCACCTCTGTTTGTGATTTCCTTAATAACATATGGTCTGAGCCAATGCATTTTGAACTTCCCAAGCTGTCACGCAAATTTGTTGTCATACAACAAAACCAAGTCATTTTCCTTAAAGGCCTTCTGTCTAATGTACCTGCATGTGAAGCCTTTTAGTGCACCTTTTTCACCTGCTGATGGAAACCTGCAATGAATTGATACTCTTCCATTGTGACCTACTGTGATAATCATTCTTCCAAAATATCCTTCTCCTCCATATGAATGAACGTTGCAATGCACAAACTTGGAACAATGTACTCCATTTCCATAACAACTTCCTGCCCATATACATCTTGAATGTTTTTTTCCCTTTCAGCTTCTTGCACGTGGTTCTGTATGCCCAAAGAACCACAGGTATGCATACATACCAATCACTTTGATTAGAATTGCATATATTAGTGAGTGTAGTCTCCAATATCTTATTAAAATCTTCCACTACACCATCTACCTGTGGGTGATATGGAGTACTCTTCTGATGATGAATCTTTAATTATTCCATTAGAGCTTCAATAGTTTCATTTACAAAGTGCGTACCCCGGTCACTCATCAAAATCTTAGGGAACTTAAACTGAGTTTAGAATTTCTAAAAAATTAAGTGTGTAGTTGTGTCTGCACTAAATTCCTTCACAGTCTTAGCCTCAACCCATCTGGTCACATACTTTGTGTTGGGCACTAAGATGAATCCTTAAAAATCTATCTTAATCCTATCTCATTAATTTTATCAATCTAGGATTCATATTTTATTTCAAGGCTATCATAAAAGTATATGCAAGAATAGAGTCTTAGACTATGGCATAGTGCACAATAACTATTACAGAACAGTTACATGAATCATTATTCTAATTCAAGCATTGCAGAATAAATGATAACAACAAATTATTACAATTTTGATGAAATAAACTATTCTAACTCAAAAACCGTTTTAATCTATTTCTCGGAAAATACTACGCATAAGGAGAAGCTATTAATCACACGTATGCCCAAAAGTATCTACTTCTCAAAAATAAGTTCTAAGGTTCACACATTCACACTTCTTATCTATGTAATGCAATCCAATTGATAACTTCGGAAATGCTTAACATAATTCAAGATACAAGATTCAATCAATTACCTATTGTAAAAGAATAGGTAAGTAAAAAGTAATACAACTAATGCGAAATATAGAAAGGTAATCTGACTATCAATGATACATAATATATAGTTAAAACTCTGGCGACTGGGCCTACGGTCTCCAGAAGTACTGCCTAGATAAACTCAATCTAGAAGACTTAGAGTAAAATCTCGTTCAACTTCATTAACAAAAGTGTTTATAGAATAACCTCAAAAAGGTTTAGCTCAAATCATTGTATGTAATACAGTAAAACTGAAATAATGAAATGGAACATGAACAATGATGAACAACATCTATCTTCCACTTCACTCACTTATATATTACATTTTGAAAATTGAATATAGAGCTATCCTGAGAATCGAATGATTCTTAGGATTTATATTTCAACCATAAGTATTTGCATAGTAACGATCATATTCCTTTTCTCTTCATTCTCCAACCATCCTCAGACATCGAGCTATAATTTGATATAAATGTGGAATTATCTATATCAGTATCTCACTCTAATATTTTTAGGAACAACAATCGTTCATTTAGGTTTATATGCACAATGATTTACCCGAATTACAACCTTTTTGATATCAGAAAAGCTCACATTAACTATATTATTTTCAACTTGCTTTTACCATCCTTTTCTCTTGAATTATTACGAATTAAGGATAAAAATGCCTAAAAACATAAAAATTATGAAGGAAATAAGGAGAGGAATTATGCCTTTTCCGTGGCCCAACATCACCCCACAGCTTACTTAATTGTGTGTCCTCATGCAAAAAAGAGAGTTTACATGTAGTGAAGTTAACGAGTAGGCTGGGTAAGACTTTTCACCATAATTCCAAAATCCATTTTTTCCCCTAAGAACCTTTAAGGCCTCTCTTTCTGCACCTTCTTGGAGTTCATACTCAAAATTGTACCCATTTGGAGGATACTAGATGATAGGGCATCTGTATCGACATCCAATCCAAGTAGGTCCTTTATACATAACCATCTAACCATACTGTTGCATTCGGTTAGCTAATGCTTAGAAGTTTCAATATCCAAAAGGCTCTCTGTTCTTAACCTCCTTAGGAGATGCCTTCCATCATTGTTGTGTTTCCTGAAGGGATTCTTCTTGAATTTCTTCATAGTACTCAAGTACTGCGATAATAAAATCTTTATGTGTGGGTGCCAAAGCATAAACGACCCCAGGTCGTTGCATGAACCTTTTATGTTTTATGAAATTTTGCAATGGGCTATCAGGTTCTCCTCTTACCCAAAGGTCTAAACCATTTTCTCTCCTTTGGAAGACATTATAGGCTTTGTACCACTTGATTTTATTTCTGGAAAATGATATAAAATCTTGAAATTGTACATCCCCAGTAAAAGGGCTAGGGTTCTCATCCCTCTATTCCTCTAGGAAGAAGTTATGCATATAGAGTTCACACAAGAAATATCTGACATTATCTTCCTGTTCTTGAAAAAAATTGATAAAATCATAAATAGTACCAAATTCAATAGGCTGACAAGACCATATGGATTTTACTTTCAGTAATAGGTATCGTTCAAGTAAAAATGGGGCATAGTTTGTAGTAGGAGACCTACAATACAATGCATCAGAGTATACATAACATATCTCATTAGTTTGTTCCAATGATTTCTGAAGCTTCCCTTGCAATTTCTCTGTTTTATTTTCCTCTCTTCTAAGTTTGGCATGATCTTCATCCTCAGTGATGGTCAAGGCTTTGAACTTTCATAACAATTCTTGGTGTTCCGCTCAAGGTATCACTTCTCCTCAGTATTTTTCCAAAATTTGTTTGTGCCTTTCCGATTCCTGGTTTAACATTTGGATAGTGGCATCCTTGATCAAGGAAGAATAAGGAGGCACCACTTCAGTTTGTGTAGCTTTTCAATAGTAATCAGTAGATATGTTTGGCTTACTGCCTCAATTGTAATCACAGAGGGATTGATATCTGTTTGAATTCCTATAGAATTAGTGGGAATACCCTCATTTTGAATTAATGCCTAGTTAATAGGGATTCCCTCAGTATGGACTTATGCATGAACAATGGGGGTTTCCTGAGTCTAAGTTTCTACATGATTTAAGGAATTTTCACTTTGGACTCCAATTGTCACAGTTTGTCTTTTATTTCTACGGTAATATCTAAGTATTTTTCTGAGTTGTTCCATCTTCTCCCACAATTTTCAGTTTTCTTGTTTCAATAACTTGATTCTCCATTTATATTTTCCTGTCAACCCTTCAGTGGGTTCTACAATTAGTGCTATAAGTGTAGATGGCATAATAGTAACATTAGTAGGAAATTCAATTTCTTCATCAATCAGAACAGTAGTAGTTGAATTACCTTCAAAATTCTGATGATCAGGGGTTAATGGAAAGGTCCCCTCTCTAGAAAATTCTAGTTCATTCATAATTCTGTGATTCTTCTAGATGGTTCTGGCCATGCATTCTTGGCGAGGATGGAAATATTTCAATATTATGAAAATTAGAGGTGAAGGCTGAAAAATTAGTAGCCGGTTCAGACGAATTCCCAAAAAAATCATCATTTTCTTTAGAGGAAAAAGAGAGTTCCCATATTTTCCAAAACATAGGCTATTTCCTCTTCTCTAACTTGTGGTGAGTTAGCCTGTTGTTCCATAGGAGGATCATTTTCTGGCGCATGCTCAGCAGACTCTATGAGTTGATTTTTCCTTGGCCAATATTTTGGACCTTCTACGCTTAGCTGGCGAGGAAACTAGGACAAACGCTAACCTATTCTCAGCTCTAGACAAATTTTGTAAATTTGGGGTTTGATTATCATTTTATTCTCTTGACTAACTGTTTCCATTTTCAAGAGGAATATTTCCCATGTCTGGCTGACTATTTTCTGTGTCAGGCTGGGTATTTTCTTCCTCGCGACTTTCTTCCATAGGTGGCAGGTCATTAAGTCCCAAAAAAGTGTCCCAACTTATTTGTGATAATGAAAATTCCCTACTGAATATCATTTTAATTAAAAAATGGTGATTAACTATGGTTCTTGGGTCCCTATCTTAAAAAGAAAGGCATGTTTAGCACTATATTCTACTTTAAAGCTGCTAATAACTTGAGATGTCGTGGTCTTACCACATCATGTCGGTCGTAACATGTAATGTACTTCTCCATTATGTCTGCGAGCTCCTACCATGGTTCTTTGACTGAGGCAGGGTGGAATCATTTTCCTTTGCATACCAATTCATCACTAGGATCTATGAATAATTCCATTGCACTTTGGAGTCCAATATGTTTGTCCATCCACTTTTCTCCTTCCGTTGAGAGACTTGTGACTTCTGTCAGGTCTGTTTCATTCACTGGTATCTTATTTCCTTTGACCTTTGTCATTTCATTAGTTAAATTTTGTAGAAATTCCAAAGCCACATCGTTATTGAATCCTTGCAACTCGGTGAAATACTCAAGACAACCCACCCTTTCCAAGATTTGTTGAAATTTTTTAGTTACCCATACTGTAACATGCTCACTATGAATGGATTTACCCCCCATTGCTGCTCATTTGGAAGGAAATTCTGCAAAAAAATATACACAGAGCTGTTTCAATTCGAAAAATAGAATGATAAATATGAAAATGTACCATTGTTAAATGTGCTTTTGTACGATGAAAATTACTATTTTCGTTAATTGTGCTTAGTCCTGTCATGCACATGTTGTGCCTTACCTCCCTCCAATAGAAAGGTTGACCACCACCGATAACATTATGGGAATTAAATGGTCATACGAAAGTAGTTATTACTGTGAAAGGGAATGATCAAATCGGTCGCAACCAAATGGAGGGGATAATTAACTGTAATATATATGTGGAAGTAATGATAATGATATATCATTTGTGAAAATATTTCATTTTTTAGAATAAATAACCTTTGAAGAACATAATAATATATATATATATATATATATATATATATATATCTCATGACATTATTTTATAGGTAATATCCATATTTTGGAGGTCGAAAGTTTAAATATATGCTCATGTTATAGTTTATATACCACCTCTAGCTATTTTTACAAGATAAGTGTAGATATTAATGATGCTTATTTCTTTATAAAAGAAATAGGCATAAAAAAATAATTATGATGATGCAATTCATGATATATTCCAATGCCACAGGTAGAGCCACTACTGCTAGCAGACGTCCATAGCCTCCATAGGGTTGCCTTTTTAGCCTATAGATGAGCCAGTATCCTATGAATGATATATCGTATTTATTATTTTAACTGATTTTTCTCAAAATTTCATTGTTCTGGTGTGGTTACCAAATAACAAAAATGCTACTCACCAGATCATAACAAAGTGAACAAGTCGGCTCGTGATGAGACCTCTTGTCCTTTTGACACTAGTGTCAGAAAGGCCATAGCCCTAGTTTGGTATCCATAATGGGAATGTCACTTGTGTTATTACCTTATGATCGTAGTAGGTTGGCTCGTGATGAGACCCCATATCCTTATGAGGAAATATAGCTCTAAGTGTTAATTTTTTGAAAATTTTATCTTTTTATTCATCAAGGGTGGCTCATCAACTCCTTAAGAGTTTAAGGATGGCATAAGAAAGGAAAATGATTCCAAATAAAGTATTTTTCAACCCTTTGTTATATTTAAAGAAATCACCATTAAATGTGTACATAAAACTACTATGGTGGTGATAGATAAAGAACAATTAATAATTTGTAATATTTCAAATAGGAAAACGACAACAATACAAAGCATACAAATACTAAATCTACAGCAATATGGAAAATACATTAAAAACACCATGAAAAGAGCCAAAACTGCTGAGCCATTTTATTAAAATAATGGAGATGAAAAATAAGTACAATAGTTTTCAAAAGATAGCACTATAGCCAGCTAAGCTGGCTGGAATGGCCCTCTGATTCTCCCACCCAAACATTGCTCTATTGCTGCTCTCCTGGAAATGCTGGAAAATGTTGTTGCTGCTAAATAGGGCTATGTATATGAGGATGATATTTTGCTCAGAAAATTTATGGATTTTTACCACAGACTCTACTAAAAAAACCCAGAAAAACCCAGAAAAGGTTTCCTCTAATTCCAACCTTCAAAATTTGACCCCTTTTCCCCCAGCTCTTATAGCTACTCACTAAGTAGGGACTACATAAATAATCTGATCTCCTACACATAAAATTCTGGCATTTTAACCACAAAATATACTTTAAAAACCCATAAAAACCCAAGCAGAGTTCGTCCTAGTTTTGAGTTCGGAAAATTGGCCCTCTTGGGCTTGGCTCACCCAACTACTGGGAAATTCGAAATCTTGGCTGGAACTCCTAGTAGATGACTATCAGGTATGTATAGATATGGAATGAAGTGATATATAAACTGGCTACAACTGCTCCCCAAAGCTCAAATATTGAAGGGTTGATCCCTTCACTGGATTCCAAGCGGAAATGCCTTGGAATTTCTCCCTCTACAGAACCCTTCTGCTGCTAGACTGCATAAATCACTAGGTGATTGCACTATTATAGGAGGAAATGCATGTGGCTTGATTCCAAGATACTCAATATTCTCCCATCGAACAATAAAACTCCTCTCCTAAGAGGGCACTCGAATTCCCCCAAGGATGAGGTTGTGATCTCCGCTCGGAGACACCCGTGTGCAAAACAACACTGCAGACTCGGCTAAACAGCTCAAGCGTGCTAAAGTTGTAAAGACCATAAAAATAGAATATGCAAGAATTATTTCCATGGTTTCCCTCACCCCCTTCTTATTCTTTTGAAACCCTAATATCCTTGGGTCCACTCATTAACTGCGCTGCTCTTGGCCCCTTTGATTTCACACTTGCTACACATCCTTGGGTCCACTCATTCACTGCACTGTTACTTGGCCCATTGGCTTTCACACTTTCTGTGCTGCCCTCTTGGCCTCTTGGTCCCAGAAGATTTGTGATGTCCACATTAGCTCTAGAAAATTGTTTTTATTCTAACTGTTGGGTTTGTGGGTCCCTTCACCCTTTTATTTACCTACTGAACTTGAGAAAAATAATATTGTAAAAAAAATATATTTCTAATTAGCTATCATCTAATTAGGAATATTAGAGTCCTCCCCACAAAATTGTTGCTTGTCCTCAAGCAATGCCTAAAAAATACTCATCTCTAGTTGACGCTCCCCCACTGTCACTGCAAAATGTTCCCGGGTCCTAGATAACCACTGAATATTCCTTGTAAACTACATCACTCTAATATGAAGGGATCCCTCAATGCTAGGATCCCAAGACATCCTTCCCAACAAGAAGCTCCACCTGCTCCGCTCACCATCCTTCCTGGAACAAGTAGCAGAAGCCCTTAGGTCATCATCAATGAGTAGAGAATCATGATAATATGGCCATATGCCCAACTCCTCATGTAGTATCCCTACCAAGTAGTCCATCCTGTGCATTCCAAGAGTAAAACCTTGAAGATACGACCTAATCCATACAAAGGTAGTGTCTTGATCACATGAGATTCTCCTGCTATCATCCTGTTGACCAACTTGCCATGCTAATGAAGTCCCCCACTCCATCATTAACTTTCTAAAGCCCAACGGAAGATCTACATGATCCTCCCATGTAGTATGCATCTCACTCCTAAATTTTATCGAGCTGTGTAGAGTTGTAATGCTTGGGTTCCCTGTTAGTCTCGTAGAGGTGCTACCATGCTCACGTTGTGCCACTCTAACTATGAGATACCCCCAATCATGTGAAAAATGTATCCCTTTCTCCCGGGGCCTTGTGATGAAAAATATGTGCAGGCCAAGCTCATCCTTCTCGAGCATCCCCATGATGTTGATTTATACCCACCCACTACTGATCATGACCCTGAGAAACAACATGATAAGTCTACCTCACCATGTAGGGGAAATCTCAGTGCTCCCCCTTGTGTTAAACCCAAAGTGGACAGGATCATCATCTGCTCTATCCCTATTCATCACAAAGTGGAGTGATCCACCTTCCCAACAGATCTCTGGATCCCCCAACCATACTGGGAGCTCCCAACTCCAACTGTTTTCGGAATGTCACTCTTTTTATACAATATTTTTTCACCGTCCCTGCAATCCCCATTCCGCACATTTGAGGACCATTTTTGTGACTTATATGAAGTGTCATGCCTTGCAAAAAGTGTTGTTGCATCCCTTTCCATGAGAAGAACATTTTATCTGTTGACTATTCCTAGAACAGACCATAAAAAACACATGATTTTGGGTTGGCGCTGGCAGACAGTTATGGCCTCGCATCAATAAGGGAAATTAGCACTAGGCCCTGTGCCCATTGGTGCTCTGTCTCAGTGGATTGCCCGTGTCGAGCTGTTTTTGGAAATTTTTTTAAATATAGAAGTGAAATTTCCATTGCCAACCAGTTCGTGAGCGAGTCAACATGGGTGGTTTGACTGAATAATGTTGAGCACCCTTCTTTGGCTTCTTGTTCCCTAATTTTGGGAAAAACTCCCAAAGGATAAGGCCTCCCTTCCACCATTTGAGGGATCCCAACCTCATCCTCTCCTTCTATAAATACATCTCTCTCAAATAGATGTAGCTAGATGAATGGTTTGGATACCTGAACATTTTGGAGAATAGCTGAAACAATCTGATAAAGCTAGTGTGAGATAAAGCAGAGAGAGACCCTTGTCGAGAGAGAGTATAGGTTGATTGCCTCACCAAGTCCAAATTCCCTGACGAATGCTCGAGACACGTTTTGACTGGACCTGCTGAAGGAGGCTGCGACATCAAGGCTCATTTGGTTGTAATCTCTTTCTTTCTCTTACTTAATACATGACTAATATTTTGTTTCCCATCTTGTGTTGATGTGATTAAAATTATGCAATACATTTAATTTTCCTTGACTAATTAGATAGTTATAAATGCAAATATTGTTTCGTATGCTGCTTTCATTATATGATCTTTGTGTAGGCATCTGAGTATTGTTGCTGAAGGACCATGATGTATCGTGGATGAAGATCAGGAGACTGACACCATAGCTACGGAAACTACAATGGATCCAAGGTAGGAAATCTATCCCGAATCTGTTTCATTCATTAACTAGGAATCAATGCATCAGCATGTCCTCTTGCTACTAGACACACCCTAGGGCTGGAGGGATCGCCTATGTCCGCAGATGGGAGACCCCCAAGCGCGTGTTATGACATACCATCTTTGATGTTCCTCTAACTCCTGGGAAGACGATTCTATCTGACTCTGTCTTTTCCAACAGACTCTTACTGGTGTCACTGCCAAGTGGTACATCGAATTATCTCGTGGTATCTTCCAAGATTTCAATTCTTTAGCCATGGCATTTCTCATGCACTTTAAATTACCAGTTTGGCATGAAACCAGGACACACCTCCTCACATCCTTGAAACAAGATCAAGCTACTCATATCTCATATCATATTCATGAGTGGACGCATCTTCGTCACTTGATCAAGTTCAAAATTCATAATCAACTTCTGACCGATTTGTTTACTACCTCCTTCATTGATCTGAATGCTAAATGTTGGTCACTTTAATTTCTTATTGATTTAAACAATCAAGTGCTACATAAATTTTCAACCCAGGGAAGTCTGTTTATTTCAAAGGCAATCACACACTATATATGCTCAATCTCAAAAGCAATGAAAAGTTGTAGTAAAAATTACACTAATCACACCTTGCTTCAAACAAACTGAATTTCTACTTGAGTTACAGCAATGACAATCTTTCTATTGCAGAAAATCACTAAAAGAATCCTGGATTACATTAAAAAGATAACAATCTAGGAAAGGAAACCAATCTACAAAAGAAAAGACCAATTATGCTATAACAGAGAACAAGACCCTATTCCCCAAGTAGGAATCTTCAGCACCTGTTTCTGATTACCACGCTTTCACAAACTCATTCTGTAAACAAGATTATCAATTAAAATGATCCACAATTACCTAGGAATGAATTGTATGCAAACAATGCAACAGAGTTTCAGCAATAGATAACAGAGTTCCAATACTGCATAAATGATTTCAACAAACAGAGTTTAACAAGGCGTAAATGAAAAGAACTGTTAACACACCATGGAAATAAATGGGTGAATCTTGTGAAGAAGGTGGGCCCTTTCCTTCTCACAAGATTCCCTAGGAGAAGGAATTAAAACGAAATGCTCAAGACAAGCTTTTATTCATTTGTCAAATGTAACATATTACAAAGGATTCCCATTCCTTCTCTGTATGTTTCTTTCAAAATAAAACTTCCGTAGCCTCCAATGTTCTCTAATGTTGATGTCTCCTCTTTTTAAAGAGGAAACATCTATTACAATTGATTACATTATAGAAATCCTATTCTTATCCCGATCTGATCTTTTATACTGAAATAGGATATTATGTTCTTCCATAGCAAAATGTTGTTACAATGGTTACGATGGTACTGGCTTCGAGGTGCAGTTGTTACGGCCAGTGTAACAGATCCTTTAATTATCTTTTTTTGTTGCTGTCGTGCTTGAAATTCTTCTTCAGAATCGCAAATCACGGGCTATTTCAACAACGGGATTTGCGTATTATTTTGATTGTTTCGGCAATGCGGTCTTCAGACAACCATGATAGATTAACTGCAGTCTTCAAACTATCTCAGCGACTATATATTTTCGATTAATGATTAAATATGAAAGTAATGTAAAATTACACGTAAAAAAAATTCAACATATAGTAAAGAGAAGAATGTTATATACCTTTGGAAGAATGGATGAAAGTGATAATATAGGCTTTAAATATGGACTGGAAAAGAGTGGAATGATAGAAAAATGTATGGTAAAAAAGGTACATTATAGAGTCCTAACACTAAGGACATTTCTATGGGGGCATGTGTTACTGAGGAACAGGCCATTGCTCATGCCCAGTACCTTGATCTTGTGTACTCCCAGTCCAGCACGTTGTATGATCTCTTGCCTGATGCTCCTAGACATGGAACTTCCAAAGCACTGTCGATGGTATCATCGATTCCATGTCTCAGACTTCTCAGAAGTATTCTCCTCCAAATCTTGGGAAGAAAAAATCTACTCCTTCCAATGATACTACTTCTCAACCAACCCCAAATTCTAGTAAAACCACGGAAGTGAATTCCAGTCAAGCCAATCCAGTGGATAAAACTTCCAAGGGTAAAAATAAGGATAAAGGTAAGGCCAAAGCCGATACCCAGAAACAGGATTCTCAGAAATATCATTGATGATGGTTCATAGCGTAAACCAAAGTACCCTTGCTTGATTTGTGACGAAGAGCACTACACCAAGGACTGTCCTCAATGAGCCGAAGTGAGTCGATTTCTCAAAGGCACCCAAGGAAATTCGAGGAAATTTGGTTGTTCTCAAAGAACCGTTTTCGTCGCAACAGACTCAGTTGGTAGAGGAACCTCAGTCCTCTGCCCCATTTTGATCTCAGGTTTTCATGATGAATGGTTCTGCATCCGTTTCCATAGCTACCCCGTCAAAAGATTATACCAAACCGTGTCAGGCAGCGGGGAAAGAGATTGTTGATGGTCCTCTTCCTCCACCTGCTTCTGGCCCTCTTCAGATTGAAAGGTACAGTACTGAGCCTGTTGTATAGCCACCTTCCAAATGTGTACTCTGCAAGTCTTCTTACAATCATAACGCCCGTGCTACTCAACATTACATTATTTTTGAGGATGTGGCTCAGGTGCCATCTATGATGTCTGCATTAGAAGTACTTCAGAGTTGTCTGTCTCAATGGAAGGCTTTGCTATCTGCCATCGGTGGGGTTGATCCTGCTGATTCGAGCCTTATCACTTTCTACTTGGAGAATTTCATCCCATGTCTCCCTCAACAGCTTGCGCTCATAATCCATGTTTGGATTAATGGACTGAATATCCACCGAGCAGTCGTGGATGAGGGTGAGTCTACGTGCATCATGTCATCTGATTTTTGGAAGGCCATCGGTTCTCCAACTCTAAGTTTATCTCTGAATTCTCTAGAAGCATTTGATGGAAGAGAATCTAAACCTCTTGGTGTTCTCGCTAGTTTACCAATTACTCTAGAAGGGAAAATAATCAACGTCGAGGTTGAAGTAGTTGATGCCAAGCTCAATTACAATATTCTCCTTGGTCGCAGTTGGACTCACACCATTAAGTGCAGTCCATCCACTCTCTTTCGTGTTTTGTGATTTCTGCATGAAGGAAAGATCGTTACAGTTGATCAGTTGTATTTCTTCACTTCTTCTTCTGAGAAAAACATTTCTTATGTAGATAAAATTCCTACACCTTACAAGAGCATAGGGTCGGGTCTCTTCAAATATCTTTCCCTCATGGGTATTTTTCCTCTTCCTCATGATCATGTGTAAAGACCATCCTGATCATCTCCGCCAGATTTTCCTTCCCTGTCGACGCTATAACATCTAGCTTAATCCACATAAGTGTGTCTTCTGCATTGACTCTAGTATACTCTTAGGGTTTATCATTTCCAAAGATGGGATTCGTCTTGATCCACTCAAAGTTGAAGCTATCATTAATCTCCCCTCTCCTTCCTCCTTACATCAGCTGCAGAGTCTGCAGGGGAAAGCTAACTTCTTTCGCCATTTTATACCCAACTATGCTGAAGTGGCCAAATGATTTACGCGATTACTAAAGAAAGGCATCTCGTTCCTCTGGGATGAGATCGCCCAAAATTCCTTCGATGCACTGAAGATGTTTCTCATCAATGCTCCAATGTTATGTCCTCCAAATTATCATCACAATTTCTCCCTCTATTTGGCTACCGCGTTTAGCACAGTTACCATGGTTTTGGTACAAGATGATGATGATGGTGATGAGCATGTCATTTATTATTTGTCTCATAACCTTCTCGATACTGAGACATGATATGCACATGTCGAGAAGTTGGTGTTGGCTACTGTTCAAGTTGTTCGACATTTTTGTCACTATATCCTGTTGCGTACAGTGACTGTGATTTCTTATTGCAACACTATGACTTACATATTGACTCGTCAATTTCTTAGGGGCATGTACTAAAAGTGGATTTTCATCCTCCAAGAGTTTGATTTTGAGTTCACTACTTCCAAGTCGAAGAAGTCATTAGTCTTTGCCGATTTGATCTTCTCTCTCCCTTCTGATTCCGCTCCGTCTGGTTCTGAGGAATGCATTCTGGACAACACCCTTTTTCTGATTAGCACCCTCGATCCTTGGTATGGTGATATCATCATATATCTTCAGAATTCTGCCTTCCGATCTGAGTTGACGAAGTATTCTTGCCGAAGCATCCGTCATCAATCGCAACCCTATTGCATAGTCGAAGATACACTCTACCGCATCGGAGTTGATTCCATTATCCACCGGTGTTTGACTCTCGAGGAGGCTGAAAAGGCACTAAATTATTGTCACAATGGCACCTATGGCAGTCACATGTCTGGATATGCTACTACACAGAAAATTCTTCGTGCTGGGTATTTCTGGCCCACCATCTTTAAGGACTGCATTTTTTTTTTCAGTAAGTGGCATGATTTCCAAATCTATCAGCACAATATGCATGCACCGCCTTCCCATCTTCACCCTGTCATTTCCATTGGTCCCTTTGCGAAGTGGGGCATCGATTTTATGATGTGTAACCCTCACTCAGATGGGGGACATGCTTATATCATCGTATCCGTGGACTACTTCACCAAATGGGCCAAAGCAATGCCTACACTTACGGCTAACGGTAAGATAGTAACACAATTTCTATTTAATAATTTCATTTCTAGTTTTGGTGTCCCTCAAGCCATTGTTACTGATCATGGTTCCCATTTTCGGCATTACATGGTGGCGAAGTCTACTTCTAAGTTGGGTCTGTGTCACCACAACCCAATGTCGTACTACCCTCAAGCCAATGACCAGGTTGAAGCCATGAACAAAGTTCTCGTCACTATGCCTTAATGTATTATTGGGATGCACAAATCAAACTGGAATCTCATGTTGTTTTCGGCTCTCTAGGCTTAGCGAACCTTAATAAAGGATGCAACTGGATTCACTCCATTCCAGCTTGTATATGGTCTGGAAGCTACCCTTTCGATTGAATGTGAAATGCCTTCTCTAAAACTAGATGTTGAATTGCTGCCGAATACTTTTCCAGAAGAAGAGTGTCTTCTCTATTTGGAGAGGCTTGATGAAACTCGCCACTTTTCTACTTTGGTCATAGAAGCACAGAAAGAGAGGGTTAAAGCTCATTTTCACCAGTCAGTTTCCCCTCGTTCCTTCATAGAAGGAGATCTCATCCTCCTGTACAACCAAGATCATAATAAGCTAGGGGCAGTAAAATTTCAACCCATGTGGCATAGGCCCTACTTTGCTAAACATATATTTTGGAATGGGGTTTATGAGCTTATTGATTATGAAGTTTATCCTCTAGTTCAGCCCAGAAATAGGTTGTATCTTAAAAAGTACTATGCATGAGTCATTCGTGCTTTTTTTTTGTACATGGATGTTTTTTCATTTTTGTACTTTTTTGGCTTGGTGTTCTTTGCGAACGTTTTCCTGCTTATTGGATTGTTGCTTATTTTGCAGATGTCTATTACCTCTAATGTTGGTTTTGCAGATGGTGCTTCTCGCACTACCTGGAACCTATCTTTAGCGGCTTGGGTGATTTATGATCCTGCTAGTGAGTTGATACACCTTCAAGTTATCTATCTAGGACGAAATACAAAAAATGTCGCTGAATATAGTGTTGTTATTGAAACATTAATTGAGGCCATTACCCTCGAATTTCGTGCATCGATTGTTAACCTATACTCACATCTTGTTGTTCTTAAAATTAATGGACATTATCCTGTTAGAAACCCTCACATCTTAAGCTTGTATTTGCGTGTTCATTTACTAGAAAGACCTTTTTATTATATTACATATCAACATATTCCTAGATGAATGAATGCATTAACTGATACAGTAGCTAACATTGTATTAGATAGACATTTGCGTAATTTGTAAAAAATCATCATCACATGACAATATCCATACCGGAAAATATAACATATCAAATGTAACATATTACAAAGGATTCACGTCCTTCTCTATAAGTCTCTTTCCAAATAAGCCTTCCCTCGTCTCTAAATGTTCTCTAATGCTGATGTCTCCTCTTTTTAAAGAGGAGACATCTATTACAATTGATTACATTATAGAAATCCTATTCTTATCCCGTTCTTATCTTCTATACTGAAATAGTATATTCTATTCTTCCATAGCAAAATGCTGTTACAATGGTTACGATGGTACTGGGTTCGAGGTGCAGTTGTTACGGCCAGTGTAACAACTCCTTTACTTATCTTTTCTTGTTGCTGTCGTGCCTGAAATACTGCTTCAGAATCGCAAATCACGGGATGTTTCAGCAACACGGTCTTCAGACAACGATGATAGATTAACTACAGTCTTCAAACTGTCTCAGCAACTATATATTTTCGATTAATGATTAAATATTAAAGTAATGTAAAATTACATGTAAAACAAATTAAACATATAGTAAAGAGAATAATGTTATATAACTTTGTAAGAATGGATGAATAGGATTTAAATATGGACTGGAAAAGTGTGGAATGATAGAAAAATGTATGGTCAAAAAGGTACATTATAGAGTCCTAACATCCCCCCCAAATAAAAATGTTGCATGTCCTCAGGCAACTTTAATCTGAATCAGAGTCCGGATACTGGCTTTTGGCATGCAAGTTACTTAGGCAGTAGCTATGGAAGGTGCTGTCTGTTAAAGCTCTGAATCCTTGCGCATTTTGCAATCTTTTCCAGGCTGCTGCTTCATCCTTGTTGGCCAACCTATGATGAGCATGATATTCCTTTGTTGGCATCCACAAAATAGGAAAATGAAAGTGGTAACCTATCCACTTTTTAGCACATTGCTAAACACATTTGATATAATTGGGTACTCCAGAGAATGCAGTTTCAAAATTAGTAGGACTGAAAGGATTGTACTCCTGCTTTTCCTTAGAAGATTGTTGCCAAAACATATTATTTTCTCTTAAAGCAGCCGTTTCTTTGGATTTAATAAAATGGTGACAATCCTGGAGTACTGAAGCCTGTAATTTCCGTAAATGTTCAGTCATCCCTAGTTTCTTCAAAAATTGATAATATCCTGCCACAAAGATGGCAGGGTTCTCTGGTTCTGGCCATATCCAGAGAAGACGATTATCTTCGTTATGCCTGGCTGCAAGAAAATTAGTCTGCCATGTAATCTGATTAGCAAGGAAAGAGGAAAATTCCCTGATCTAAATGTCGCCAACAAGAGGGTTAAGATTAAACCTTCTCTTTTCAGGGATGGCTTCATTGTGAAGATACAATTCACACAATAAGTGTTGATCACTGGTAGAGGCTTCTGCAAATGTTTTCACAAACTGTTCGGATGTAAGTACCTCATGGGGTCTTCCATCTTTGATTGCTTTCAACTGAAAGTAAGCAAGACGTTATGTGAGGAATAGAGAGTAATTCAGAGATGGTTTCTTAGTAGCCAATAATTTTTGTACTAGTTCAAACATTAGGAGCAGTTTTCCGTTTAGCTCTTTATTCTCCTTCTTATAAACTCTAGATTGCTGGAGTGTTTTCTCCAAGATCTCCCAGTTTGAATATATATGATTCTGCCAAACTAATTTGTGCTGCTGCAAGGTTTTATCTTGCGAAATGGCATATTATTTCTTCCATTTATTCATTATTTTTTTCTCATTCCATGGTTCAGTTTGTGTTTCAGTATTGCAAGTGCTAGGCTGAGGTATAGTTGGAGTAGAAATAACAACAAGGACTTCAGATTTAATAGGTACAATAGGCTGGGGTACTTGTAAATTAACTTCTTTTTCTGAAATTTTGGAAGGCCCTACTAGTTCTTGTGTAACAATAGGGTGTTCCTCTTTGACTGCAGAATATGTAGTGCTCCTGACATTGGGACTTGAAATATATTATATCCTGCTTGCTGATAAATATTTCCACATTGGCTGCACATATATTCCTTATATGGATCATTTTCTATGTGTTTGTCTGCCATGGATGCTGCATGGGCTAGGGTATACAAATTAAACTCCTTGTCATAGGCTTCCTTTGCTGTCACCAATGCTTGCTTATACGTTTCCAATTCTGATCTTAGAAAATAATTTTATTTTAGAAAGGAAGCCAAAGTGACTGGGCTTTGTGTATCAGTCACAGTCTCAGGAACTGGTTGCTGTGTTTTAGCTGTAGCTGGTTCTTGTGTGGCAGCTACTGAATGAGTAACATCTTGGGAATCTAGTTCCTATACATTAGCCGCTGGTTCTTGTGTTTCAACTACTGACTGAGTAATTGGTTCTTGTGGGACAACTACTGAATGAGTAGCTGGTTCTTGTGTGACAGCTACTTGTTCTGTAGAGAATGATGTCGCAGTACCCTAGGCATCTGGTTGTTGTGTTTCAGTGCCATTGGGTGAGACAGGTAATAATTCCGGGGTTTGGGAGGGTGGTGGTGTATGGAGTTTTAACAAAATGGTTGCAGGGTCGGGGGTAGTAGGAATGGTTGCTGCTTTAGTAGATGTCCTCATTCGTCTCCTAGGTAAGAATGCAGAAAAATCAGTAGTTTTCTTTTTCCTTTTATGAGAGGGTTTTTCCCGAGGAGAAGGGCTATCAAAGGAGGTAGCTACTTTAGTTGTGGCCCTTGTTTGTCTTTTTGGTAGAAAGGCAGTTGTGATTCGCCTTTTCCTTTTACGAATAGAGGAGGAGGGGTTATCAACTTGGGAATCATCACTGGGGATAAGGACAGTGGGATCAGATGATTCTGCTAGGTAGTGGGATGGACTAGAAGGAGGGTTAACTAGACTAGTTGGTTCTTCAGGTGGAATTGTAGGAGGGTCAAGGATGTTCTTTGGTTGTTGCTCATGGGGATTTTCAGGAATTTCTTGAGGATTTTTAGTAGCTTCTTGAGGAATTATGGGTGGGTTGTTTAGCGGAGGGTTTTGTTGAGCAAAACCCCTTTGAATCAGTAGCTGAACAAGACGGTGATGGGTGAGGGAAAGGAGTGGGAATTTTACCTGTCTGCAATAATGTGACATATTTATAAGACACCAAAGTAAATAATAAGGAATATTTAGCAGTCGACCATGTCGTAAGTGATTTAACAAGACAAAATCATGTTGGTAGACTACTTGGTAGCGACCTTCACAAGTGAGGTAATGTTTGACAAATTCAACAACTTTCAGCCAAGGAGGCGGTAATGAGTGAAGTCAGACACCCCAGCCTTTGGGCTTGACTTGTTCTCCTGGCAGAAGAAAATCCTGTTGTGAATTCAAAATGATATGCTTTCGACTAAACCATCGAGTGCCAGTGACCGGTAGACCTGAAACCTGTGCTATGTCACCCTCTGAGACTGGAATTCGAACTCCCTAGACAGTAGAATGATCTTCCTGAAGATTTTGTGAAAATTCAAGGACCTGTTGTGGTTCAAACTCTTGAAGCCTCTAAAAATATCCTACCCAGCCTGCCTGCTGAAAAATATGATACACCTCTGGGTATAATTCAAGCAGAGCTATCGAGTCGGGCTCATGTTGAATAGTAGGTCCTCCCATAGTTAACTAGCTTTGGTAAAATGCACAGTAAATAATCCAAGTTATCGCACTTCGAACATAGTAAATTTTGCGAATGAGAACATGGAATAACAGTGAAGAAGCGAGGTAATGGGTAAGAAATATGACGGTAATTGGCATGTTGTGAAATGATGGCATATAATTTCGATATTCCCCCCCAACTATGGCTGAAATGATGACTTTAAATGTATGGGGATTTGTAAAATCTTCTCATTTAACCATAGTTTAATTGTACTTACATATAAAATTTACATACCTCATGTTTACCTTTGATTTGTAGTTCGAAAAATATAGTGCTTGCTTATAATGGCTCAATAGTCATGGAAGAACTTTAGAAGCTTTTTGAAACATGAGGGAGATTATATTAGAGGTCTGTTTAATCATAGGAGAAGGCAGTGAAAGGACAGGATTAACATAAGGAATAAGAGAAGTGAGAATGAAAGAACTGAAGAAGATGGTTTCTTGACAGAAAATGCTGTATAGTCATATCTTTGGAGAAAGGAATGGTGTTTCAGCAACGGGAAAAATGGATGAAATGCTGCTGAAGAGTGGTGTTTTAGCAATGGGAAAGTAGGGAAAGTGTTGCTGAGGAGTGGCATTTTAGCAGTGGGGAAATGGGAAAAATGTTTACTGAAGAATGGTGTTTCAGAAATGTGAAAAATGGGGAAAGTATTTGCTGAAGAATGGTGTTTCAGAAATGTGAAAAATAGGGAAAATGACATGAAAAGGGAAAAAGGAATGAAGGGAATGAATGGTGAAATGTTACTGGAAGATGGGGAAGTGAACTATGAATGAGTTGAAGTGAGGGTAACAATGCTTCTCAAAATGAAGATTGAATCTGCTTGTGGTGAAATTGTCCTTTCTTGGTAAGCCTTTCCTGAATCAAGAATCTGCAGAATAATCAATTGTAACATGCCAGCCCTTGACAGGGATTATTAGTTTAATAAATCTAATCTAATGCTAAAAATACAATTCAGAAAAATCAAATGCAATGAGGAGCAGAAGGCTCCGCTAAAAAGAGATAATGTGCATCTCCCATGCAAGTGGCCTTGAAATCTTCTTTTGGAAATAGGGTGCTGGTACAGACAAATCTGATGACCATTTAATAATAGCGGTGTTTTAGAGTCATCAATTTTTAGGAGCCTTACTATTCCATTGGGAAAAATAGTATCTATTTCGTAAGGTCCTAGCCATCTTGTACGTAGTTTTCCTTGAAAATTTTTAAACCGAGAATCATACAATAAAGCCCAATTACCTTTTTGGAACTGCTTATGCTTGATGATTTTATCATGCCATTTTATTCTTTGTTGTTGGATCATAGTTGTCTTATGAATGGCATCTAATATTTTTTCATCCAATTCATGAAGCTTCTGCAACCTAGCTGTCTGTGCATCAGTCAAATCAAGGTTAATAGCTAAAGCAGTCCTTAAGGTTTTAATTTCAAATTCCACAGGAAAACCAACACTTTTACCATAAACCAATTCATAGGGAGAAAATCCTGTAGTATTTCTTCAGGTAGGTCTATAAACCCATAGCGCTTCAGGGAGCCTTTGAGACCAATCCTTCCGATTTTCCTTCACTATTTTTGTTAGAATGGCTTCTATTACTTTGTTTGTACTCTCCACCTGTCCATTGAATTGGGGGTGATATGGTGTAGTCATTCTATGATGAATATGATATTTATGAAAGGTGGCTTTGAAACCATGAGAATTGAAAGGAGGTCCTCCATCTGTAACTAGCTCTCTAGGGACTTCAAATCTAACAAAGATTTATTCAAATAGGAAAGCTAGGACAACTTCTTCATTAGCTCTAAGGAGTGCTTTAGCCTCCACCCATTTAGTAATATAATATGTGCAGACAAAATATATAAACTCTTTGGTTGGATGGAGGATTAATGGGTCCTATAAAGTCTAAGGCCCATCTTTCAAATGGTTCAAGTATTACCTGGGGGTTTAATGTCATTTCATCTCTATGATTAGGTTGACCCATTCTCTGACATCTATCGCAAGCCCAGGCATATTTCTTTGCATCTTTAAAGAGTGAGGGCCAATAATAACCCGTCCTAAGATATTTATGTGCCATTCTCTTATCAGAAAAATGCCCTCTGCAAGGGCCATCATGACAAGCTTTTAGCATATCATAAACCTCATCTTCTCTAATGCATCTTCATATTTCATGATCAAGTCCTGTGTAGAAAAGACACCCACTTATCCAGCTATACCGAGCACTTTGTTGAATGATTTTTCTTTTCTCTCGATTTGATAGGTGTGATGGTAACCTCCCTGTAACTAGATAATTGAAAATGTCTGCAAACCATGGTGAGTGAGCATAAATTGCAAATAAATATTCATCAGGAAAGGAATCATCTACTGGAGTATTATCATCAACTTTTAACCGAGAAAGGAAATCAGCAACAACATTTTCTTTACCTGGTCGATCTACAATTGTAATATCAAACTCTTGTAATAACAATAACCATCCAGTGACTCGAGCATTTGTGACAAATTTGTTCATTAAATACTTGATAGCCAAGTGGTCAATATGGACAAAAGTAGAGTAACCAATAATGTAATGTAGAAATTTATTAATAGCATAAATGACTGCTAAAAATTCCTTTTTGGTAACTGTATAATTAAGCTCAGCAGGAGTCATATTATTACTAATGAAGTAGATAGCATAAGGGAGATGGTTTTCCTCTTGTCCCAAGAAAACTCCAATTACAGTATCTGAAGCATCATAAGATATTTGAAAGGGAAGTGCCCAGTCAAGTCCTCTCAAAATAGGAGTTGTAGATAACTGATGCTTGAGTTCTACAAAGGCTTCATGGAAAATATTAGTCCACTTAAATTTAGAATTTTTCATAAGTAACACAAACAAAGGAGAAGCTATTTTGGAATTTTTTTTAATAAATCTCCTGTAATATCCTGCATGTCCTAAGAAACTTCTCACATCTATTTGTGTTTTAGGAATAGGAAGATTTTGAATAAATTGTGTTTTGGATGGATCTACTTGAATTCCTTGAGATGAAATAAAATTTCGAAGCACTACTCCTTCACTCATCATCATATGACATTTTTCGGTGCTTAAGGAGAGGTGAGCTTGTATACATCGTTTAAGTACTTTCTCAAGATTCTATAATGCATCTTCAAAAGACACACCATAAGGGGTAAAGTCATCCATAAATATTTCCATAGAGTCATTGAGCATATCAGAAAAGATTCCTATAACTTCTCTTTGAAAGGTTGCTGATGCATTACATAGTCCAAATGGGAGAACCCTATAGGAAAAAGTTCCCCAAGGACTAGTAAAAGTGGTCTTATCTTGGTCTTGGGGTGCAATTCTGATTTGATTATACCCACTAAAACCATCTAAAAAGGAGAAGAATTTCTTCCCTGACAAACTATCTAATACCTGATCAACGAATGGTAAAGGAAAGTGATCTTTTTGAGTGGCTTTATTTAAGGCTCTATAATCTACACACACTCTCCATTTCCCATTTTTCTTAGGAACTATTACCAATGGGGAAACCCATTCACTGTCAGATATAGGATATATAAACCCTGCATTAAGAAATTTTTGAAGTTCCTCTTTGACAATTTCTCTTAAATTAGGGTTCATTCGTCGTTGGGGTTGACAGAATGGTCTACAACCTTCCTTGATATAGATCCAGTGAGTACATAATTCAGGAGAGATTCCCTTCATATCTGTATACTCCCATGCGAATGCTTCCTTATTTTCAAGCAGTAACTTCATTAATTGTTGTGTTTCAGCAACTGTCAAGTCGGGGTTTATGTTCAGTGTTTTTCTAGGTTCGATTTCTACTATTATACTTTTAGAAGAGATGGTGGTTGATGTTTGAGGTAGATCTTCAGATTTAAGCTTTTCCTGGGTATATGATTTCAAAAGTGCAGCCAACTGATTATGTGTTTCAGGAATCATGGAGGAGGGTTCACAAATGAAATTATTAATTACCTCATCCTCAGTGGTATATCTAAGGCTTAAATCTTGTCCGATAGTCAAAATAGGTTTAATAGCATGATCATCATAGTCCATCCATACAGAACTATCATTATTAATCATGGGTGTAGCGTGAGGGTAGAGAGTAAGCTGCTTAGTTTCATATCCATTGGAAATTGTCATTGAACCAAATCTGCAGCTGATAAAGGCATCGGCTGTGGCTAACCAGGGCCTTCCCAGAATTAGAGGATGGCCCCCCAACTTTGTTTTAGTTTGTAACACCACAAAGTCAGCTGGGTAATTCCAGGATTCAACTGAGATAACTAGGTCTTCAATAAATCCTTCCGGTTTGATTGTAGAATGGTCAGCTAACTCTAGAATGGTTGGTGTATCTCTTATTACGTTCTTCAGCTGTAACAGTTGTGAAGTTTCAAGGGTCATAATATTTATAGCAGCACCTAAATCTACCAGAACTTGAGGGATTATTGTCTTTCTGATTTGCACTATGACAGTAGGATGTTTGGGATCACCATATTTAACTAGAGGAACTTTACCAGACATTAGCGCGAATAGATCCCCCATAACATGGAATGTAAGGGGATCTTTAGCATTCCTACTGGGTTTCTTAACACAAATATCTCTCATCGTTCTGGCATAAATTGGTACATCTCTTAGTGCTTGTAAAAGTGGAATTTTAACATACATATTCTGTAATTCCCCTAAAAGATTAAAAGCAGGTGACTCAGGCGTTTTAGTTAGAACTAAACACTCAAGGAATGGTGGTTCTGCTATTTCAGCACTCTTATTAAAGGATGGTTGTACCTCTTTATGTGAATCACGTTTTTCAGTCTCTTCTTTATCAGAATCAGAAGAGGTCACATCATCGATAATGGGTTCAAATATTTTCCCAGATTGTAAATGAATGTCATTACATTGTGCAGGGAAAATAGGAAGTATAGGCTAGTTCTGAATATCAATAACTTCCACAACTTTATTATTGGGGTTAGGATTTGGTTGTACAGGTAGCTAGGGTCTCATCATTTTATTATTCGGTGGAGCACCTAATGGTAGAGGAAGTGGTTGCTGAAATTGAGGAAATTGATTTGGAAATGGGAGTTGTTGACCCCTCCAATTCGGATTCCATTGGTTAAAGTAATATTGTTGTTATGGAGGCCAAGGACTCCACATTGCAGGGTCTACAAAGGGAGGGTTTGTTTGTTGCATGGGTGGGTAATTCATTTGATTGAAGGGCGGGTATTGCATTTGGTTAAAGGGAGAGTAATTTTCTTGAATAAAAAAAGGATAATTGTTCCAATGATTAGAAGATGTAAATGACATATTAGAGTTTATACCTTGTCCTCGAGGTTTCCATTGCCTTCTCTGTGTCATCAAATAGACTGCTTCAGCTTCTTCTTCAGTTAGTTGCAATGCTACTTTTATTCCTGGTAAAGAAGGGCATTGTTATGTTTCATAATCCTTCTCACAAAGGGTGCAAATTGGCACCTTGTCCAATGGGTATTCCCTTAGTGGGTGTTTATCTCTACATTTGGGGAAAAAGACAGCCAAAGTTGCTTCTGCTTCAACTTGTTTCCTATTAACCTGCAAGGTGTCAATATGTGAATCAAAAGAACTTAACATTTCAGTTTTAAATTCCTCAAGTAAATTACCTATTTTGGCTCTTGTTTCTCCTCCACTGGCTGATTTTTGAACTCTTGAATATGTGGTATCCCTGTTGTTTGACTTGTTCCTTGCAGCTCCTCTTGAACATCTTTTACAGAGGTTAACAATTTCATCATATGATTCTTTAGATATGTCCCCTTTACCAAGCATATTTAGCATATCTAGACAGCCATCCCTCACCTCTTTCAGTAATATTGTTTTAAGAATATCCTTACTTACATCAAGATGATTGGATCTCTGCAAGTTGTATTGTAGTCTTTCCACAAAGTCCTCCAGATTATCGTCCTCCTTTTGTACCATCTTAAATAATTCCTCTCTTTTTTCTCTATTCCGGCAGTAGTCTTGATATTTGAGCATAAATTTTTGTTTCATCTGTTCCCATGTTGTGATTACATGGCCTCCAAGACTCATGAACCACCTTAATGTGTTTCCTTTTAATGTTGCTGGAAATAGCTTCAGTTTTTGGGAATTAGTAATGTAATAATAACTTCTGCATAATATATCAAACTCGAAAATAAACTCATCAGGATCTTCAAAAGATAAACCATGGAAGTTAGGTAAAGCTGAAAGTGGGATATTCTTCATGGGAGTTGCTCCTCTAGGAAGATCCCCAATAGGAATTCCGAAGGTAGAGAGAGAATTCTCATCTTTTCCCCCTCCTTCAGGATCTACTGGTCCTCCTCTGAAGAATTTGTCATTGTTCCCTTCCATTGCTTGATCTCCTACTGCACTTGCTCGATCCTCAATGTTTTCTACTAGCTCCTCAATGTTTTCTGCTGGTTCCTCAATGTTTTATGCTGGCTCTTCAACACTTTCTACTGGCTCTTCAACGCTTTCTGTTGGTTCTTCAATTTTTTTTGCTGGCTCTTCAACGTTTTCAGGGCTCACAATTTATTTTGTTTCGTAGTTCGATTGAGGGGATTGTTGAGGCTTTGGCCTTCGAAAGCTTAGCCTCTGAGAAGATTCATCTTTTGATACGATATCATCAATAAAGTCTTTCTTCCTCCCCTTCCTTTGCCCTTGCCACCTGTAGGGTTATTTTCTTATGGGCTCCGCGTCCTCTCATGCAATCTGCACATCTAAAAGAAAAACATCAATGCTTTTGAAATCTATAATTTCCTTCCCCGGAAACGGCGCCAAAATGTTGGTCACATTAATTTCTTATTCATTTAAACAATCAAGTGCTACATAAATTTTCAACCCAGGGAAGTCTGTTTATTTCAAAGGAAATCACACACTATATATGCTCAATCTCAAAAGCAATGAAAAGTTGTAATAAAAATTACACTAATCACACCTTGCTTCAAACAAACTAAAGTTCTACTTGAGTTACAGCAAGGAAAATCTTTCTATTGCAGACAATCACTAAAATAATCCTGGATTACATTAAAAAGATAACAATCGAGGAAAGGAAACTAATCTGTAGAAGAAAAGACCAATTATGCTATAACAAAGAACAGGACCCTATTCCCCAAGTAGGAATCTTTAGCACCTATTTATGATTACCACGCTTTCACAAACTCATTCTGTAAACAAGATTATCAATTAAAATGATCCACAATTACCTAGGAATGAATTGTATGCAAACAATGCAACAGATTTTCAACAATAGATAAAAGAGTTCCAATACTGCATAAATGATTTCAGCAAACAGAGTTTAACAAGGCGTAAATGAAAAGAACTGTTAACACACTACGGAAATAAATGGTTGAATCTTGTGAAGAAGGTGGGCCCTTTCCTTCTCACAAGATTCCCCAGGAGAAGGAATTAAAATGAAATGCTCAGGACAAGCTTTTATTCATCTGTCAAATGTAACATATTACAAAGGATTCTCGTTCCTTCTCTATAAGTTTCTTTCAAAATAAACCTTCTGTAGCCTCCAATGTTCTCTAATGTTGATGTCTCCTCTTTTTAAAGAGGAAACATCTATTACAATTGACTACATTATAGAAATCCTATTCTTATCCCGTTATCTGATCTTCAATACTGAAATAGGATCTTTTGTTCTTCCATAGCAAAATTTTGTTACAATGGTTACGATGGTACTGGCTTTGAGGTGCAGTTGTTACGGCTAGTGTAACAGCTCCTTTAATTATCTTTCCTTGTTGTTGTCATTCTTGAAATGTTGCTTCAGAATCGCAAATCACGGGCCGTTTCAACAACGGGATTTGCATACTATTTTGATTGTTTTAGAAACACTATCCTCAGACAGCCATGATAGATTAACTGCAGTCTTCAAACTGTCTCAGCAACTATATATTTTTGATTAATGATTAGATATGAAGGTAATGTGAAATTCCATGTAAAAAAAAATAAACATATAGTAAAGAGAAGAATTTTATATACCTTTGGAAGAATGGATGAAAGTGATCATATAGGCTTTAAATATGAACTGGAAAAGAGTGGAATGATAGAAAAATGTATGGTCAAAAAGGTACATTATAGAGTCCTAACACTAAGGACATTTCTATGGGGGCATGTGTTACTGAGGAACAGGCCATAGCTCATGCACAGTACCTTGATCTTGTGTACTCCCAGTCTGGCACGTTGTATGATCTCTTGCCTGATGCTCCTAGACATGGAACTTCCAAAGCACCATCAATGCCATTCGTCGATGGTATCATCGATTCCATGTCTCAAACTTCTCGGAAGTCTTCTCCTCCAAATCCTAGGAAGCAAAAATCTACTCCTTCCAATGATACTACTTCTCAACCAACCCCGAATTCTGTTAAAACCGTGGAAGTGAATTCCATTCAAGCCAATCCAGTGGATAAAACTTCCAAGGGTGAAAATAAGGGTAAAGATAAGGCCAAAGCCGATACCCTGAAACAGGATTCTCAAAAATATCGTTAATAATGGTTCATAGCATAAACCAAAGTATCCTTGCTTGATTTGTGACGAAGAGCACTACACCAAGGACTGTCCTCGACAGGCCGAAGTGAGTCGATTTCTCAAAGGCACCCAAGGAAATTTGGGTGTTCTCAAAGAATTATTTCCGTCGCAACAGACTCAGTTGGTAGAGGAACCTTAGTCCTCTGCCCCATTTGGATCTTATTTTTTCATGATGAATGGTTCTGCATCCATTTCCATAGCTACCTGGTTGAAATATTATACCAAACTATGTTAGGCAACATGGAAAGAGATTGTTGATGGTCCTCTTCCTCCGCCTGCTTCTGGTCCTCTTTAGATTGAAAGGCCCAGTACTGAGCCTGTTGTACAACCACCTTCCAAATGTGTACTCCGCAAGTCTTCTTACAATCATAACGCCCATGCTACTCAACATTACATTATTGTTGAGGATGTGGCTCAAGTGCCATCTGTGATTTCTGCATTAGAAGTACTTCAGAGTTGTCTGTCTCAATGGAAGGCTTTGCTATCTGCCATCGGTGGGGTTGATCCTGCTGATTCAAGCCTTATCACTTTCTACTTGGAGAATTTCATCCCATGTCTCCCTCAAGAGCTTGCGCTCATAATCCAGGTTGGGATTAATGGACTGAATATCCATCGAGCGGTCCTGGATGAGGGTGTGTATACGTGCATCATGTCATCTTCTTGTTGGAAGGCCATCAGTTCTCTAGCTCTAATTTCATCTCCGAATGCTCTAGAAGCATTTGATGGAAGGGAATCTAAACCTCTTGGTGTTCTCGCTAGTTTACCGATTACTCTAGAAGGGAAAATATTCAACTTTTCGGTTGAAGTAGTTGATGCCAAGCTCAATTATAATATTCTCCTCGGCCGCAGTTGGACTCACACCATCTTGTGCAGTCCTTCCACTCTCTTTCGTGTTTTGCGATTTCTGCATGAAGGAAAGATCATTACAGTTGATCAGTTTTGTTTCTTCACTTCTTCTTCCAAGAACAACATTCCGTATGTAGATCAAATTCCTACACCTTACAAGAGCATAGGGCCGGATCTCTTCAAAGATATTTCCCTCATGGGTATCTTTCCTCTTCCTCCTGATCATGCATAAATACCATCCTGATCATCTCCATCATATTTTCCTTCGCTGTCGACGCTATAACATCCGGCTTAATCCACATAAGTGTGTCTTCTGCGTTGATTCTGGTAGACTCTTAGGTTTTATCATTTCCAAATATGGGATTCGTCTCGATCCACTCAAAGTTGAAGCTATCATTAATCTCCCCTCTCCTTCCTCCTTACATCAGCTGCAGAGTCTGCAGGGGAAAGCTAACTTCTTTCGCCATTTTATACCCAACTATGCTGAAGTGGCCAAATGATTTACGCAATTACTAAATCAAGGCGTCCCGTTCCTCTGGGATGAGATCGCCTAAAAGTCCTTCGATGCACTGGAGATGTTGCTCGTCAATGCTCCTTTGTTATATCCTCCAAATTATCATCACAATTTCTCCCTCTATTTGGCTACCGCGTTTAGCACAATTTCCATGGTTTTGGTACAAGATGATGATGATGACGAGCATGTCATTTATTATTTGTCTCGTAACCTTCTCGATACTAAGACACGATATGCACATGTCGAGAAGTTGGTGTTGGCTACTATTCAAGCTGTTCGACATTTTTGTCACTATATCTTGTTGCGTAAAATGACTGTGATTTCTTATTGCAACACTATGACTTACATATTGACTCGTCAATTTCTTGGGGGAAAGTACTCAAAGTGTATTGTCATCCTCCAAGAGTTCGATTTTGAGTTCACGACTTCCAATTCGAAGAAGTCATTAGTCTTTGCTGATTTGATCTTCTCTCTCCCTTCTGATTCCGCTCCATCTGGTTCTGAGGAACGCATTCCAGACAACACCCTTTTTCTGATTAGCACCCTTGATCCTTGGTATGGTGATATCATCATATATCTTTAGAATTTTTCCTTCTGATCTGAGTTGAAGAAGGATGACCGTCGACGCATCCGTCATCAGTCGCAACCCTATCGCATAGTCGAAGATACATTCTACCGCATCGGAGTTGATTCCATTCTCCACTGGTGTTTGACACTTGAGGAGGCTGAAAAGGCACTAAATGATTGTCATAGTGGCACCTGTGGTAGTCACATGTCTAGATATGCTACTACACAGAAAATTCTTCGTGCCGGGTATTTCTGTCCCAACATCTTTAAAGACTGCATTTTTGTTGTCAGTAAGTGGCATGATATCCAAATATATCAGCTCAATATGCGCGCACCGCCTTCCCATCTTCACCCTGTCATTACCATTGGTCCCTTTGCAAAGTGGGGCATCGATTTTATGATGTGTAACCCTCACTCAGCTGGGGGTCATGCTTATATCATCGTAGCCGAGGACTACTTCACCAAATGGGCCGAAGCAATGCCTACACTTACGACTGACGGTAAGATAGCAACACAATTTCTATTTAATCATGTCATTTCTAGGTGTGGTGTCCCTCAACCCATTGTTACAGATCATGGTTCCCATTTTCGGCATTACATGGTGGCAAAGTTTACTTCCAAGTTGGGTCTGTGTCACCACAACCCAATGTCGTACTACCTGTTTGGTCAATTTAGTGTGTCCTAAATTGCTACATTAATTTATCAATCCGGGAATCGTAAGCTGATGAAGTGTGGCGCACTATATGTGCAAGATAACCTATTTATTATCTTTTTGTCGTTTTTGGTTTTCTAATGTGAGATGTAAATTCTAAAATAAAAACAAGTATGGTTATGATTGTTCAAGGCAATGATATCCTTTATAATGATTTACCAACTTCAAACTTAAAAAGGAATTTGAAACATACAATGACAAAACTTGAAAGGAAATGAAAATGTGCTGCTAACCTAATAAATCAAACAGTGAACTATTGAGCATGAAAACCAAACTATCCTTGCTGTTGTCTAAACACAAAAATAAACTATGCTTAAAGAAATCCAAGAATTGCAACAAAGTAAATCTAAATCAAATTACATCAACTTATATTCTGATCCCTCGCCATTAGTCCAGCTATGGCTTTCGGAGGTAACCATAAACAACTTGAGCAATCTGATATCTAATTTGGAGAAAAAGAAACTAATATCAAACTACACACTCATACTTCAATCCCTCACCACCAGTCCAGATGTGGCTTTCGGAGGTAACTAAAAATGACATGAGAAATTTAATATATCTAACTTGCAGAAAGTACACTAATATCAAACTACACACTCATACTTCAATCCCTCACCATCAGTCCAGCTGTGGCTTTCGGAGGTAACTGAAAATGACATGAGCAATTTAATATATCTAACTTGGAGAAAGTAAACTAATATCAAACTACACACTCATACTTCAATCCCTCACCATCAGTCCAGCTGTGGCTTTCGGAGGTAACTGAAAATGACATGAGCAATTTAATATATCTAAATCTAACTATGGAAACAAATGTGCAAGACTGAAATAAACAAAGCAGTACTGGAATTAAACAAAAACTAAGAAAAATAAATTAGCAGCAGAACAATATTGATTCCATGTCATTAGTCAAAAGATATGCAAATGCTCGGGCTGCCTATTTGTAATCTGAAACAAGAACACTGATCAGTTAACAATAACATAAAACATGAAAGACAGAAGTAAAATGTAAAGCATGAAAGATTATGAACAGTGATGAAGCATAAATACCATGAAAGATGCAATGTATAAACACATGAATGAATTATGGTACAATGAACTTAAAGAAATAAACAAGAAACTTATACAATAATGCACAAAACCTCAGCGTGTGCAGGGGCCCTCTGCACCAACCTCGGCAACAGCCTTCAAATCCGAATTACGCTTGGAAACAGAGTCTTCTTATATATTAAAATGCAGTCATAACAGAAAGGTGATATTACGGCACAGTGGCAACGTAATTACATTACAGAGCTATATGGAAGCTAATGGAGACTAATCTAATATGCGTATGCAAACGCATTATTTATAACAAAGGAAATATAACTAATTCCCTAAAGTTTGTGCTGATAGAAAACACGTAAACCATTACGTCCAGAGATCTAGGATCATGGCCGCGTTGAGGAGTAAATCTATGAAGAGTGGATGTTGGATTCGGCTATGGAGCCGTGTACAGGTGTTGATGTGTCTCCCGCAATTCAGAAACGGCCATATAAATCTTCACATGATGAGAAACAGAGTCCTGTCACCGTGGGACTCTACGGTTGACTTCCACTTGGCCACCTTTAACCGCAGCCTCCGTAACTGAATTTTCCCAAGCCAATAGGACACGATCCATGTCCACATCATTTCTGACTTTCCCATGTGGCTCGTTTTTCCTGAAGACACCTGTAACATAGACTTTCACAAAATGGATGCGGAAAGTTGCAGCAGCTGCGGAAAGTGGCAAGATTCCGCAGCTAAATGAGCAAAAATCTAAATCAAACAGCAGACACAAAATATAGTTAAAAACAATTTTAGATGCTCTTTTACAATTGATATGCAATGATATTGACAACTTAGAGGGTTCAGGTGAATGAAAAAGGTCTAGAAAGGTGTATGGAAAAGATGCAGATTTGAGACTCAACATACCCCCACTGTGAAGGTGTTGCATGTCCTCATGCAACAAAAATTTTGATAATCCTTTTTCAGTTCATATGCCTTGACACTTCAACCAGTACATCCAATCCTCTCCTCTTCTTCCTTGGTGCTGCTAACATCCTGGGCTTCTTCATTAAGCATCTAAATTTGATATTAACCAGTGCTCTGCTTAACTTCTGGCATTTCTTTTTCAATTTCTTGTTCTTCTTCTGCCATATTCCTAGATGTAGCATGGTATTATCATGAATGATTTTGTCCAATTTGCTTTGTTCCTTCAATGTCTCATTTTCATTTTTAATGTGTCTATTTAAAAGCTCTAGCTCAAAGAATTCCTGTTTCAGTGATTGGACTAGATCATTATGTGATATGTGAGGCTGAATGGACGAAGTACTGGGACCTGTAGCTGATTTTTCTAAAGATTCTATATAATCATATAATTCTTACTGCTTGGGGTCTATATCAGGTGTCATTTTTATAGGGTTGTCCCCAAAATGCCGTGAAGGAGAGTTGTCTTCAAAATATGGCTGAGAATGGGATGGAATATGTTCAGTGTCTGACTGAGAATAAAATGAAACAGGTTCACTGACTGTCTGAGAGTGAGATGGACTGTGGTCAGCTAGGGATTGTTCAGATGTTTCTTCTCCCAGATCAATAAAATGAGGTCCCTTCGTTTGCTTTTTCCTCAACTTCCCCTTAAGTCTGGAACTTCTTCTCACACGCTGTGGACCACTGTCTTTTTGCTTTTGTTTTCCTTTCTCTTTCTTCTTGGCTATAGATAACTGTTCTTGAATATGAACCAATCTCTCAGATAACACTTGATGATCTTCTTCGGAAGAAGGGGTTTGATGTATAGCCTCAATACTTTTTCTCTCCTTTGATGTTATTGGCTTTTTACCCTTGGTTTCTTTCTTCTTCCTTTTTGACAGTCTCTCTTCCCTACCGGTTCTTTCAATTGCAGTAGTAGGAGTACTTTGAGTTTCATCATTTGTTATTTTTCTCCTACTCCTTCTTGATGTGCTACCTTCAGGAATTTCTTGAGGTTCCTCAAAGAAATTTCTAATCAAAAATTGTTCCCATGTGTCTTTCTTCTCCTTTAACTCTTTTTCAATCAAAATTTTTACAAGAACATGGTGATATAGATGAGGTTCTACATCCCCTAAATGTTTCTGAACAGTCACAGACATATTCTTCAAACTATTTAATAGAAAATATGGGAGATTGAGAGTTTGATTATCTATAAAATTCATCAGCAATCTGGTATGGTACATATACATGGACCCAAAACGGCCTTCACAAGTGATGAATTTTTGAACAACTAGTAGCAAAGTAGCCCATTCCTCTTTCAAAGCATGAACAGGAATTCCTCTTTTAAAAATAGTTATCTCCATACCTGGGTTATGTAGAATTACTCTCCAAGCTTCATCACTAATGCTTTTATTCTTAAACCAACGTTCACCCTCTTGAAGAAGTTCTGTGGCAGATGCTATAGATGCCTCATTCACCGTAAACTTAAGGTCTCCAATCTCTACCTCCAGGCCATTGAAAGATCTTGCAAAGGCTTTTGTCACTTCTTTATGGTAGCCTTTGAACTTTTGGATAAACCGCAGCCACTTTTCCTTCTTCAATGTATCCCTGACTTGCAGGTATCCTTCCATGAATTTAGGTCCTTCTGGTTCTGCTCTTAACAATTTACCCATCCTTCTTTCTGCTCTTTAAAAACTTGCCTGCGTGAGGAGGGTTTAATGGAAGTAGGACGGCTGAATGAACAGAAATGAGCACGATGACTGTAGGTAGATATCATAGAGTGGGTATACAGACTGTAGCGTAACAGAGAATGAAATGGAGAGAAGCGGAATAGAGAAGGGTTACGTGAGCACGACAGAGATACGGCTGTGAGATTAATAGGATAATAGGAAGAGTATAACACATCCGGCAGTGTTTGAAATTTGGTGGCTGCAAAATAAATGTAAGCACGTTTAAACAACGGCTATGGATTTTATGCGGCTGAAAGAAGCCGTAGTCAAATCAACTACGTCTTATTGTCACAGGTGGAATATCGGAGTATGAGTGAAGATCAGAGGTTTAATTATGGGACCGTTTGAGAATGAATGCGAGGATTGTGGGAGGATTGTACAGAGATCATGGAGTGATTACGGAGTTTGTCAATATAATCATTGCGCATAATGGAGCTTATGGTTTATAACTATATAAAAATGTGTTTTAAATGCTATTTGAAATAAATTTTTACTCATACCTTGGAATTCTTGCCATTTTTCCTTGGTCTTCAATTAGTTGCTCCTCATTGATATCTTGAATGCTCCATGTCTTCATAATTGATCCTCATACCTGAATTTTATTTCATGATTATGGAAATAACATCTGACTGTACATTCTTTTGAAAACAGAGTAGTAGTTGTGGAATCTGCTTCTGGCTGCGGAAACCGGTGTCAGCTGCGGAAACAGATGTTAGCTGCGGAAACTGACACAGCTATTATTTGGGTGAATGGAAATGAACGGATGACAAATGACTAGATGGAAATGGTCATGAAAAAGAATTTTATTGGTGAAATGGAATGGAACAGATAAAATGAAGTGGAATGGAGTGAAATGAAGTGAAATGAAGTGGAATGAAATGGAATGGAATGGAGTGGGTGGTCACAAAACTTGTGAAATGAAAGAGAGATTTTTTTTTTTTTTTGGAAAATATAGGGTGTCAGGTGTTCCTGATTTTCACCCAATATTTTCTGTATAAAACTGCCAATCAGTGATTGGTTTTCAGGCTCATACAATTTTTTTTATTTATTTTTTTTTTTTTAAACTGAAAAGAACAAAAGCTAGGCTGGTGGAGAAGAAGAATTCTTCTGTACCAGCCTGATTGCAAAATTTTCTTGAAACATTTTGACAAATTCCTCTTTTCAGAGTGGCTTATGATAAACTTTCAATCTGTGGCCATTCACAATAAGAGGAGTTTGAAACTCATCAATGGTCTTGATTCTTACCGCTCCATTGCTAAATATCTTGTCAATCTCATATGGCCCAAGCCAATGAGTCTGAAATTTTCCTTTGAAATCTTTAAACTTGGAATCAAATAACAATGCCCAATCTTCTTCTTGAAACTTCTTCTCTTTGATGTAATTATCATGCCATTTAGCTCTTTTATATTGAACTAGATCAGTTCTTAAAATTGCTTCTTGTCTGATCTCATCTAGCTCATTCAACTGCTCCATTCTATGCTTTTGGGCTTCTGATAAGTCCATCCCCAACTGAACTACTATCTTGAAGGTCTTGACTTGGAACTCAATGGGGAGCAAGACTTCTTTCCCATAAACAAGTTCATAGGGAGAATGTCTTGTTGTATTTCTCCATGTAGTTATGTAGGCCCACAAGGCTTCAGGAAGCCTTTCTGCCCAATCTCTTCTATGTAGATGAACAGTTTTGGTGATGATACTTTCGAGAACTTTGTTGGTAGACTCCACTTGACCATTTGCTTGCGGATGGTAAGGAGTAGATCTTCTATGCTTGATTTTGTATTCTTCCATCAGCTTCTCCACCGGGTTGGATGTGAATTGGCTTCCTTGATCTGTCACAATTTCTCTTGGAACACCAAAGCGAGTAAAAATATCCTCATAAAGAAAATGAACAACTGAATTTTCAGTAGCAGATACTAATGCTTTGGCTTCTACCCATTTAGTAACATAATCGGTACAAACCAATATATACTTCTTTTGCTTAGATGGTGGATTAATAGGTCCAATGAAATCTAAAGCCCATTTTTCAAAGGGTTCAATGAGTACCTGTGTTTGCAATGGCATTTCATTTGAAAGGGTAGGTTTCCCTACTCTTTGGCAGCTATCACACCTTTTGACATATTGTTTTGCCTCTTTGAAGAGGGAAGGCCAATAATATCCCAAAGAAAGGATTTTATAGGCCGTCCTTTTGTCTGCAAAGTGTCCGCCGCATGGTTCATCATGACATGCCTTAAGAATATTAGGCATTTCATCTTCCCTGACACATCTTCTGATCACAAGATCTGGCCCTATTTTAAACAATTCGTTAGAAATCCATGAATATTTTGAACTCTCCTGAATAATTTTTCATTTTTCACTTGAAAATAAATGTGAAGGTAGTTTCCCTGTAACCAAATAGTTAGCAATATCTGCATACCAAGGAGTCTTAATAGTTACTGCAAACAAGTATTCATCAGGAAACTTATCCTCTACAGGAGAATCTTCTTTATTATTCTGAATTCTAGACAAGAAATCAGCTACTGTATTCTGTTTTCCTGGTCTATCCAACATAGTAATATTGAATTCTTGCAAAAGTAAAAGCCATCTTGTCACTCTGCCATTAGTAACGGGTTTGTTCATTAAATATCTAATTGCAGAATGGTCAGTATGAATAAAAGTTTCATAGCCTGTTATGTAATGTCTAAACTTATTAATTGCATGAACAACGGCTAAAAACTCTTTTTCAGTCACAGTATAATTCAACTCTGTGGGAGTTAAATTTTTACTGGTATAATAAATGGCATAAGGAACTAAATCTTTTTGACCCAACACAGCTCCTAGAGCTGTATCTGAAGCATCCGTAGAAATATGGAAAGAGAGTTTCCAATTTGGTCCTCTCAAGATAGGTGCTTCAGATATTCTTGTTTTCAAAGTTTCAAAGGCTGATTGACAATCGGGATCCCATTTAAATTCACAGTCTTTTGTAAGCAATTTGAAGAGTGGAGATGCTATTTTAGTGAAGTTTTCTATAAATCTTCTATAGTAACCAGTAAATCCTAGAAAACTTCTAACATCTCTTTGACAATTTGGAATGGGCAACTTGGAGATGACTTCAACTTTTGATCTATCAACCTTAATCCCATCTCCTGAAATATGATGTCCTAAAACAATCCCTTCAGTAAACATCATAAAGCATTTTTCATGGCTTAATGAAATGTTTGTTTCTTTACATCTTATAAGAACTTTTTCCAAATTTTCTAATGCCTCTTCAAATGAATTACCATAAATTGTAAAATCATCCATATAAACCTCTACACAATCATGCATTAGATCAGAAAAAATTCCTAGTACTGCTCTTTGGAATGTTGCTGGTGCATTACATAACTCAAAAGGAAGCACTCGGTAGGCAAAAGTTCCCCATGGACAAGTAAATGTGGTCTTATCTTGATCTTCAGGTGCTACCTGGATTTGATTATAGCCACTAAAACCATCCAAAAATGAAAAGTACTTTTTACCTGCTAATGTATCTAATACCTGATCAATAAAAGGCAAAGGAAAGTGATCCTTCAAAGTTTCTTTGTTCAATTCCTGTAATCAATGCATACCCTCCATTTACCATTCTTTTTAGGTACTATAACCAAAGGAGAAACCCATCGGCTATCTGAAATTGGATAAATGAAGTTTACATTGAGTAGTTTTTGGAGCTCTTCTTTCACTATCTCCTAAGATTTGGATTCATCCTTCTTTGAGGTTGTCTGATTGGTCTACTGTTTTCCTCAATATAGATATGATGGATGCAAGTCTTAGGATCAATACCTTTCATGTCAGTATACTCCCATGCAAATGCGGTAGAATGTTTTTGCAAGATTTTGGTTAGTTCTTCTTGTTGTGACTTTTCCAAATGTTTGTTGATATTCAATGTTTTTCCTGGAAAAATCTCAATAGTAGAACTACCAAACTCTTCCATAGAGTAAAGAGAAATTTGTCTTGATGATAAATATTCTATGTCAAATTCCAATTGAAATTGTGTGGGGTCATATTCTGAAGATATCTCAAAATTTTCTAATGTGTTCAGAATTTGACTATCCTCACTGATTTCAGAAATGGTAAAGATAGGTTGTATAATGTCCTCATCATCGACCCATTCATTGTCTCCTACTTCTGTGATTGCTTTTGCTGGAGGATACAAATTGAATTTATTTGTCGAATTACCATTAGAAATGTACATATCCCTAGATCTACAACTAATGAAAGCATCAGCTGTGGCTAGCCAAGGTCTTCCTAAGATAAGTCGGTGCCCTCCTAGATTACTCTTGGGAGTCAAAATCATAAAATCGACCGGATATTCCCAATAATCTAGGGAGACTGAAATATCTTCTAATACACCATCTGGTTTAATAATTGATCGATCTGCAAGTTGCAGTAAAGTAGGTGTAAAAAGAAGGTTAGGAAGTTTTAGCTGGTCCATAGTCTGTCTACTCATAATGTTGATAGCAGCCCCTAAGTCAATCAATGTGTTTGGAATTTCTATCCCATTTATATGTGTCTTGACAATTGGACTTCCTGGATCTACATACTTATGCATGGTAATTTTTCCCATCATAATATCTGCAATCTTTCCTACCAGGTGGATTCTTCTTGTGTCTTTTAGTTTCCTTCCTGGTCTTTTGAAACTCAACTCCTTTATTGTTTTTTCTAGAATAGGAATTTCTCGAATGGCTTGTAGCAAGGGAATATTGATACAAACATTCTTCAATTCATCTAGAAAATCATAGTTAGGAAACAAGATTTGTTTTTCCACCCCCTTGTCAATGTGTAGTCTTTCAGGAAAAGGAGGTGTAGATGAAGATGCAGGTTGCTCAACTATAGCAGTTGTGGGTGTTAACTTTTATTTTTCTTTTTGAATGTTTGAATTTTGAAGAGATGCTTCCTCAAAACCCTCATTGACTTTAAGAGAGTCCTCCTCATAGGTATCTTTCTCTTGAATATCTATAGAAGGTTTTTCTAAAAATCTACCAGATCTGAGTTGTACATCATTGAGAGGAACACTCATATAGGTAGGAAATTGTTGTCCTTCTACCATGTAAGTATTCTGAGGATTTTTATTGTTAGGATTTGGCAATGGCTGAGCTGGAAGTTGATTTGTCTTTTTTTGGTATGGGAGCATGAGTTGAGGATTTGAATTTTGTTGAGAAGGTTGTTGTTGTGGAAATGGCAATGAAAGTTGTGGATTTGGGTTTGGAAGTTGTGGAGCTTGTTGATTTTGAAAGGATGGAGGATATTGATAAAATTGAGCAAATCTCCCATAAGGATTTTGCATCCCTTGTACCCATGGCTGATATGGATTTTGATGTTGGGGCCAAGGTTGTTGCCAAGGATTCCAATTTGGTGGGGTTTGAAGATTCATAGGGTTGTTAAACCCTTGAGTTTCTTGTCCCTGCCAAGGTCTTCTTGCAACAAAACAGAGAGATTCTACTGAATTTGGGTCTTCTTGAAAAACAGCTTTGAGTCCAGGAATTGAAGGACAATCCTTGATCTCATGATTCTCTGAGCAAATCATACATGTTTCTACAAATTTTTCATCCAAGGGACATTCCCTTAAAGCATGTTTCTTCCTACATTTCGGACAAAAGATGGCTAAGGCATCTGTTTCTGCTTTCTGCTTGTTTTGGATTTTAAGGGTGTCTAGTTGTTCACTAAGGCTCCCTAAGATATCAGTTTTGAATTCATCAAGCATGTTACCAATCTCTGCCCTACTTACTGATCCAGTTGTAGATTTGTTAGCCCTAATAAGAGAAGGATCCTTAGGCCCTTTTCCTGTTTTAGATTTTCCTCTTGAGAGATGGACACATAGTTCTGTTATGTCACGAAGTGGAAGTTGAGAAATGTATCCTTTCCCCATCATGTTTAAAATATCTATCCATTCATCTCTAATGGCTTTTAATATGAGGGCTTTCAAGGTTTCTTCATCTAAGTTTCTCATCTTTTCTCTTTTTAAGTTGTATTGAAATCTTTCAAGTAAATCTTCCAAGTTTTCATCTTCTTTTTGCATCATTTTGAACACCTCATCCTTGTGATTGGTGGGCATACAATAGTCCAAGTATCTATCCAAAAATGTTTGTTTCATATCATTCCAAGTCCTAATAGATTGAGTGGCTAATCCCATGAACCATTTCAAAGTGGCTCCCTTCAATGTTGAAGGAAACAGTTTGAGTTTTTGAGAGTCTTCCATATAGTCATAGGTTCGGCACACGACTTCAAACTCAAACATAAATGTTTCAGGATCCTCACCTCGCAATCCATAAAAGTTAGGGAGGACAGATGGTGAGATATTTTTCATTTTTGTATTATTTTCCTCATCAACTATAGGGAATCCAAACAAGTTGTCTCCTTCCCTATTTCTTCCATTATTTCCTTCACCATTTTTGTCTCCATTGTTTCCTCCTCCTCTACCTCTACCTCTAAATCCATCTATTATTTCCTCTGCCATGATAGTTTCTTTAGAGTCCTTAAATTCCTCTGGTTCTTCTATCAAGGGAGGATGAGAGGGAGTCTCTTCCTTTTCTAAATGAGATTTGGTAGGTGGTATAGGAGAATCCTCTAATTCAGCTGCTCCTTGAATTCCAAAAATCTTAAGGCTAGGGGTAGATGGTGGTGAATCTTGTCTATGCCTTGAAGAAGATGGAGTTGTGAAAATAGAACTCTTGGCTTTAGCTATAAACCTTCCCCTAGAATCTCTTGCTCTATGCATGTCATTTTTTTTAATTTTAAAAGTTGGGCTAATAATTCTCTTTCTAATCTTCCAGGTCACAGTAGGTGCAAGAAGAGAGCATACTTAAGAAATTACTGAACCAATAACTCTCTTTTCTGATCCTCCAGATCACACTAGGTGCAAGAGGAGAGCATACTTCAAGAAGTTATCAAGTTTTCCCTTCTTTCATTATTTTGTTTTTTTTTTTTTAAGAAATTGGCTACCTAGTTACACTTCCCCGGCAACGGCGCCAAAATGTTTGGTCAATTTAGTGTGTCCTAAATTGCTACATTAATTTATCAATCCGGGAATCGTAAGCTAATGAAGTGTGGCGCACTATATGTGCAAGATAACCTATTTCTTATCTTTTTGTCGTTTTTGGTTTTCTAATGTGAGATGGAAATTCTAAAATAAAAACAAGTATGGTTATGATTGTTCAAGGCAATGATATCCTTTATAATGATTTACCAACTTCAAACTTAAAAATGAATTTGAAACATACAATGAAAAAACTTGAAATGAAATGAAAATGTGCTACAAGCCTAATAAATCAAACAGTGAACTATTGAGCATGAAAACCAAACTATCCTTGCTGCTGTCTAAACACAAAAGAAACTATGCTTAAAGAAATCCAAGAATTGCAACAAAGTAAATCTAAATCAAATTACATCAACTTATATTCTAATCCCTCACCATTAGTCCAGCTATGGCTTTCGGAGGTAACCATAAACAACTTGAGCAATCTGATATCTAATTTGCAGAAAGTAAACTAATATCAAACTACACACTCATACTTCAATCCCTCACCATCAGTCCAGCTGTGGCTTTCGGAGGTAACTGAAAATGACATGAGCAATTTAATATATCTAACTTGCAGAAATTAAACTAATATCAAACTACACATTCATACTTCAATCCCTCACCATCAGTCCAGCTGTGGCTTTCGGAGGTAACTGAAAATGACATGAGCAATCTAATATATCTAACTTGCAGAAAGTAAACTAATATCAAACTACACATTCATACTTCAATCCCTCACCATCAGTCCAGCTATGGCTTTCGGAGGTAACTGAAAATGACATGAGAAATTTAATATATCTAAATCTAACTACTGAAACAAATGTGCAAGACTGAAATAAACAAAGCAGTACTGGAATTAAACAAAAAAACTCAGAAAAATAAATTAGGAGCAGAATAATATTGATTCCATGTCATTAGTCAAAATATATGCAAATTCCCGGGCTGCCTATTTGTAATCTGAAACAAGAACACTGATCAATTAAAAATAACATAAAACATGAAAGACAAAAGTAAAATGTAAAGCATGAAATATTATGAACAATGATGAAGCATAAATACCATGAAAGATGCAATGTATAAACACATGAATGAATTATGGTACAATGAACTTAAAGAAATAAACAAGAAACTTATACAATAATGCATAAAACCTCAGCGTGTGCAGGGGCCCTCTGCACCAACCTCGGCAACAGCCTTCAAATCCGAATTACGCTTGGAAACAGAGTCTTCTTATATATTAAAATGCAGTCATAACAGAAAGGTGATATTACGGCACAGTGGCAATGTAATTACATTACAGAGCTATCTAGAAGCTAATGGAGACTAATCTAATATGCGTATGCAAACGCATTATTTATAACAAAGGAAATATAACTAATTCCCTAAAGTTTGTGCTGATAGAGAACACGTAAACCATTACGTCCAGAGATCTAGGATCATGGCCGCGTTGAGGAGTAAATATATGAAGAGTGGATGTTGGATTCGGCTATGGAGCCGTGTACAGGTGTTGATGTGTCTCCCGCAATTCAGAAACGGCCATATAAATCTTCACGTGACGAGAAACAGAGTCCTGTCACCGTGGGACTCTACGGTTGACTTCCACTTGGCCACCTTTGACCGCAGCCTCCGTAAGTGAATTTTCCCGAGCCAATAGGACATGATCCATGTCCACATCATTTCTGACTTGCCCATGTGGCTCGTTTTTCCTGAAGACACTTGTAACATAGACTTTCACAAAATGGCTGCGGAAAGTTGCAGCAGCTGCGGAAAGTGGCAAGATTCTGCAGCTAAATGAGAAAAAATCTAAATCAAACAACAGACACAAAATATAGTTAAAAACCATTTTAGATTCTCTTTTACAATTGATATGCAATGATATTGACAACTTAGAGTGTTCAGGTGAATGAAAAAGGTCTAGAAAGGTGTATGGAAAAGATGCAGATTTGAGACTCAACACTACCCTCAGGCCAATGACCAAGTTGAAGCTCTCAACAAAGTTCTCGTCACTATGCTTCAACGTATGATTAGGATGCACAAATAAAACTGGAATCTCATGTTGTTTTCGGCTCTCTAGGCTTAGCAAACCTCAGTAAATGATGCAACCGGATTCACTCCATTCCAGCTTGTATACGGTCTAGAAGCTACCCTTTTGATTGAATGTGAAATGCCTTCTCTCAAACTAGATGTTGAATTGCTGCCGAATACTTCGCCAGAATAAGAGCGTCTTCTCTATTTGGAGAGGCTTGATGAAACTCGCCGCTTTGCTGCTTTGGTCATAGAAGCACAGAAAAAGAGGGTGAAAGCTCATTTTCACCAGTCGGTTTCCCCTCGTTCCTTCATAGAAGGAGATCTCATCCTCCTGTACAACCAAGATCACAATAAGCTAGGGGCAGTAAAATTTCAACCCATGTGGCATAAGCCCTACTTTGTTAAACATGTATTTTGGAATGGGGTTTATGAGCTTATTGATTATGAAGTTCATCCTCTAGTTCAGCCCAGAAATGGGTTGTATCTTAAAAATTACTATGCATGAGTCATTCGTGCATGTTTTTTGTACATGGGTGTTTTTTCATTTTTGTACTTTTTTGGCTTGGTGTGTAGAAAATTCTATTTCCCACCCCGGTTTTCAGTTTTCACCTTATTACTCCAAAATAATTAAATGCCCTTTCCCATATCCATACATTTAATAACTGGAAAATAAATTTTGCTGAAAACACAAATTCTGGAAATTTTTTCAGAATGCTGTAAATGCAGAAATAAAATAACAGCAGTAACAAACAGTCATTCGACACATCATAACTCAGTATTTTTGGTCAAGGTGACCCTGGAAAAACCCCCTACAACTCTTGGGGAAAACCAGTTTGAGAGCTCCTTCTTATTTCTGAAAAATGCTTTTAGCTTTTTTACGGTGAGAGAAATATTCGAAAGGAGAAAAATCGGCAAGTAAACTTTTACAACTTATCTCTTTGTGCTTAACCACTAGCCTCGGGAAAACGTGCGGACGGTAAAGGCGGAACCAGCAATAAATGCTGTGCGCATTTCCTTGAAAAACGTGCCCAGAAATTACAGCATTAATTTCTCTTGTACGGCCTCCTCTTTTTGCGTGCAGAACAGCAATAAATGCTGCTGTACGGCCTCCTTGGAATGCGTGCGGCTATATTCGTCTTCTTCCCCGTACGGAAATGCGCCTCGATTTTTGTGCCGGTAATCATCTACGAAATTTGTACGGCTGTCTAGAAACGTGCAGCAAAAACGGCGACTTCTCCCTCGAAATACGTATGACAAATCACAGAGCCCCTTGGAGAAGAAAACGTGCCACAGGCTGTGTCACAATTATGCCTTGGGGAAATCGTGCCAAATACGCATGAGCTGTGTGCAAACAACTGTGCTTTGTACGGTCTTCAAATATGGCCTTGGAATGTGTGCCAAGTTGCTGCCTCCTTCTCCTCACTGCTCAGAAATCTCCCTTGCTCTCTTGCTCTCCTTCTCCCAATCTGCTCATGAAAGAATGAATGACCTTTTCCTCCTTTTCCTCCTTTAACCTAACCCTAAGTGACTCTTGGGGAATCCCTAAATCCAATGGCTGAGATAGATTGAGATCTAGGGCTGAGATTAAATGCTCATTTAAATCTCACTTTTCATTTTTTAATTCACCCCACTTTAATAAAGACCCACTTAGTCTTTTATTTCCAAAGTCACTTTTTTCCTTTCTAATTTTATATTGACTTTATTTAAAGTCACTTTAACTTTAGTAACTTTATCACTTAAAGTCACTTTAAAATTAGATTTGACTTTATAACTTTATAAAGTCACTTTAGTAACTTTATCACTTAAGTCACTTTTAAATTAGATTTAACTTTATAAAAAATTGTAAAGTTACTTTAGGAGAAAAATTAAATTCTTTTGGACACTTTTCCCTAGGCCAAAGATCAAAGCCTTAGGGAACCACCTGTCCTCCGGTACCAAATTTCAACACTCCCTCTTACCGAGGAAGGTGTTCCTCACCACCCCCATCTTGTCTCTGAAGTAGACATGCTTGCCCCGTGGTAAGGCTTTGGTAAGAATATCTGCAACCTGCTCATCAGTGGGAATATACTCAAGCTTCACAGCTCCTTTCTGAACATAGTCTCTGATGAAGTGATATTTGATCCCGATATGCTTTGACCTGTCATGAAATACTGGATTCTCAGTGAGTTTAATGCAACTCTGATTATCACAGTAAATCACTGAAGGTCTCAACGGCTGACCAAATAAGCCAAACAACATCTTGCGAAACCAGATGGCCTCACAACTAGCTAGACTGGCTGCCATATACTCTGCTTCCGCTGAACTCAATGCTACTGACTGCTGCTTTCGGCTGAACCATGACACAACTGCCGAACCCAACCCAAAACAGCACCCTGAAGTGCTCTTCCTATCAGAAGCACAACCTGCGCAATCAGAATCAGTGTAACCTGCCAATCTCACTCCATCCCCCTGCCTGTAGTCCAGACCATAATCCACTGTCCCCTGCAAGTATCGCAAAATGTGTTTTGCAGCCACCCAGTGAACCTTCCTAGGCTCACACATAAACTGACTCATCGTGTTGACTGCAAAACGGATATCTGGTCTAGTGTTGACCAAATACATCAAGGAACCAATCAGCTGCCTGTACAATGTGGGATCCACCAACTCAGAATCCGAAGCATGAAGCTTCTTCCAGTTGGTGATCATCGGTGTCGACATGGGTCTACAATCCTCCATGTGGAATCTGCCAAGGATGTCCACAACATACTTCCCCTGTCCCAGGAAGAAATGCCCCTCCTCCTGTCACACCTCCAAACCCAAAAAGTAATGCATCAAGCCGATGTCCTTCATCTCAAACTCCGCCGCAAGATCTCTCTTGCAGTGCTCTATGAGTCTCTCTGCACCTGTAATGACTAAGTCATCCACATACAGCACCAGAATGAGAGGCTCCTCACCTATCACAATATAGTAAGGTTCGGATCTGCCTCACTCTTTGTGAAACCCATCTTCTGCAAGTAAGTATCTATCCTGGAGTACCAAGCTCTGGGAGCTTGCTTCAGGCCATAAAGGGCCTTCTTCAGTCTGCACACATGGGACTCCTTCCCATGCACCTCAAAGCCCTATGGCTGCTCAATGTACACCTCCTCCTGTATGAAGCCATTGAGAAATGTGGTCTTCACATCCATTTGGTGGATCTTCCAACCCATCTCTGTTGCTATCGATATAATGGAGCGAATCGAAGTATATCGAGCCACAGGAGCGAAGGTCTCCTCATAATCAACTCCCTCTACCTGGGAGAACCCTCTAGCCACAAACCTCGCTTTGAATTTCTCAATGCTGCCATCTGCAGCATGCTTTACCTTGTAAAGCCATCTGGAAGTAACCACGGATTTGCCATCAGGCCTCGGCACCACCTCCCAAACATCATTCTTCATGATAGAAGAATACTCCTCCTGCATGGCCTCTCTCCAGACCTGCTGGCTAGCTGCCTCCTCATAGCTAGAAGGCTCAGAGTCAAGGATGCTGGTAGCCATTGCCATATAGCTACAAAACCTCTCAGGTGGTCTGCTCTCTCTGACCGGCCTCTTAGGCTCAGCAACAGATGTGGCATCTCTCAAGGTGTCCTGAAGCCACTTGGGCTTCCTCTTCCCTGAGCACACTTCTCCCGCCGGAGAATAAAACTCCTCCTCCTCAACATCGGGAGCCTGAACTCCTGACTGTCTGTCTGCTGTCCTCCTGCCTGCACCTGAACCTGTAGATGCTGAGGTACCGTGTGAACTGTCCATCAGTGGACTCCCCAGTGAACTGCTCTGTGGACTGCTCTGCGTGCTGCCCATAGCGCCACCCCTCTGACTCTGCGAGCCACTCCCCACTGACGGACCTGACATCGTCATAGATGTACCTCCGGATCCTCCTGATCCCTGCCCACTGGATCCCTGTGACTGACTCAACTGCTGCTGAGGGTCTGGCTGATCCAGATACTCTAACTCCCGTGACCTCCTAAAGGCCTTGTCCTCCTCGAACTTCACATCCCGTCTGACAACAACTTTCCTCTGCGCAGGAATGTAAATCCGAAAGGCCTTGGAGGTCTCACTGTAGCCCACAAAGATACCCTTCTCTGCGGTGGGCTCTAGTTTGGTCCTCTTCTCCTTGGGTATATAGGAGTATGTCATGCACCCAAAGATACGAAGATGACCCATATCGGGCTTCTTCCCAGAAAAAGCCTCCTCCGGAGTCATGTGCCCCAAGGCACGATGCGGACTCCTGTTCTGCAAGTAAACAGCTGTGTTGCAGGCCTCTGCCCACAAAAACAATGGCAACCACTGATCATGTAACATGGCTTTGGCAGCCCCTCCGATGGATCTGTTCTTCCTCTCCGCAACCCCGTTCTGCTGGGGGTTGTAAGGAACAGTGAACTCCCTCCTAATGCCTGCCTCTGCACAATAGTCAACAAACTCTCCAAGGGTGTACTCTCCTCCATTGTCCGACCTCAGGGACTTGATCTTCCGACCTGTCTGTGTCTCCACAAGAGCTGTGAACTCCTGAAACCGCTTGAAGACCTCACTCTTGGTCTTCAAGAAATAAATCCAGGTCCTCCTGGAGTGATCATCAATGAATAACACATAGTACTCATATCCACTCAAGGAAACATGAGACATCCGACCGCTCACATCGGAATGAATCAAATCAAGTATCCCGGTCGCTCTGCTGTCACTGCTGGGAAAAGGGGATTTGGCAAACTTGCCATCGCACATCCTCTGCATGTATCAAAGTGAACAGTACTAAAATCTAGCACACCTGTAGTGATCTCCCGCAATGTCTTCAAGGCTCCATGATACATGTGCCCCATCCTGCGGTGCCAATCTGCTTGCTGGGAAGCTGCTAGCTGCGTAATTTTCTGTAAATGCCAAAAGGAGTGAAGTACCAAACTTGTTTACCACTTTGCCAGCGCAGTACACCTTGCACTCTGTATTTAGATAAATTTTGAGTGCCAACGAGATGCATCAGCTTGCTGTCCTCCCACAACATCCATCTCATAATCTCTTGTCCTCCAAAGGCCGAGACGGATATGAGGGTCCTTCCTCATCACGGCACATAAAGAACATAAACATTTTAGGGAGGTTTGGACTCCTACCGAAATGTCGATGTTCCCACGGCTAACTCTAACAACTTTCTTCGTCATCCTCTTCATTCTCATCGATGCCAATCTCTTGAAAGCTGCGGGAAACACTCACCGGACTCTGACGTACGTAGCAGCGTGAAGCCCCACTGTCCACATACCGGATACCCGAAGATGCTCCGCTAATCGAGGGAAATGCATGCTCCCTCTGAACCTGTGTGGCAGGTACTCCTGCACTAGAAGACTCACACGCAATGAACCCAAACTCTCGGTCGAAGCGATCTGCAAAGTCCTCAACCTCTGCTGAAGCTGCCATGCTCTGGTTCTTCCCCTTCTTCTTCTTCTTCTCCGGACACACAACTGCACCGTGTCCACATCTTGACAATTCCAATACTTCCTTTGAATAGTCATAACGTGAGGTCTCTGTTTGCCTTTTGCCTTTTGCCACCACCTTTGCTTGTGGGCTTCCTTCTTCCCCCACCCTTTCTTGCATCCACCGCCTCAACGGTGCTACATCCTCGTCCTCTCAGCTGACTTGGGCGCTCCAAGGCCCGACCTTCGCCAGTCTACGTACGGAATGCAATCATCCCAAAACCTCTCCCATGTGGGAAGGGTCTGCGATGCTAAACTCCATCGACCAAGTTCATCCGCAGACGGAAGCCATTCTTGCAATCCGCACCAACTCGATGGGTGGAATGGCCTCTCGATTCTTCCGCGACTCATCTCTCACATTAGTAATCTTAGTGAGATATCCAGCTGCACTATCATTGCCCATCTTAATGGTCTTCATCTTCTCCTTCATGACCATCTTCCGGTTCTCATTGGTACTCTGGTAGAGATTGGACAATGTTGTCCACATCTCATGAGCATTTCTCTTTCCTCTCACATGAGGAATGCAATGGTCTTTGATTCCGTCTAGAATCAACCTCTTACCCTTGTTGTTCTTTTTATTATATGCTGCCAACTGAGTAGCATCAGTAGGCACATTCACAGGGTTCTGTGTGGTATGTACCATAATGTCCCAGACTTCTGCCTCCTCAAAGATACTCTGCATTCTCTCCTTCCAAATGCTGTAGTTGGAATGCCCATCCAACTTATCCTCCACCCTCAGTCCCAATGACATCCTGCTGTCCTAAAACTGAAAAATAGCACTGCTGTGGTAAAGATAAAAACTGTTGTTTGTGAAAAATCAGCTTGCTGGAATTTTCGGAGTGAAAAATCAGCAGGCTGTAATTTTCCTCCTAGCTGTCCCAAACTGCCCTTCAGCACTCAAAGCTCCGATACCATGTAAATTCTATTTCCACGGTTTTCGATTTTCACCCCTTATTACTCCAAAATAATTATTCATTCTTTTCATTGGAATTCATTTAATAACTGGAAAATAAATTTTGCTGAAAACACAAATTCTGGAAATTTTTTCAGAATGCTGTAAATGCAGAAATAAAATAACAGCAGTAACAAACAGTCATTCAACACATCATAACTCGGTATTTTTGGTCAATGTGACCCTGGAAAAACCCCCTACAACTCTTGGGGAAAACCAGTTTGAGAGCTCCTCCTTATTTCTGAAAAATGCTTTTTTACAGTGAGAGAAATATTCAGAAAAATCAGCAAGTAAACTTTTACAACTTATCTCTTTCCGTGCTTAACCACCGCCTCGGAAAACGTGCAGACAGTAAAACTGAACCAGCAATAAATGCTGTGCGTATTTCCTTGAAAAACGTGCCCAGAAATTACAGCATTAATTTCTGCTGTATGGCCTCCTCTTTTTGCGTGCAGAACATCAATAAATGCTGCTGTACGGCCTCCTTGGAATGCGTGCAGCTGTATTAAATGCTGATGTACGGAAATATGCCTCGATTTTTGTGCCAGCAATCAGCTACAGGCTGTACGGCCTGTCTAGAAAAGCATGCAGCAAAAAACAGCAGCTTCTCCCTCGAAATCTGTGCCCAGAAAATGGTACGGCTGCCTTGGAAAACGTGCCACAAGCTGCTGTACGTATTTTGCCTTGGAAATCGTGCCAAATTTGCCTTGAACTGTGTGCAAACTCTGCTGTACGGTCTTGCTAAAATATGGCCTTGGAATGTGTGCCAAGCTGCTGCCTCCTTCTCCTCACTGCTCAGAAATCTCCCTTGCTCTCTTGCTCTCCTTCTCCCAATCTGCTCATGAAAGAATGAATGACCTTTTCCTCTTTTTCCTCCTTTAACCTAACCCTAAGTGACTTTTGGGGAATCCCTAAATCCAATGGCTGAGATAGATTGAGATCTAGGGCTGAGATTAAATGCTCATTTAAATCTCACTTTTCATTTTTAATTCACCCCACTTTAATAAAGACCCACTTAGTCTTTTATTTCCAAAGTCACTTTTTCCTTTCTAATTTTATATTGACTTTATTTAAAGTCACTTTAACTTTATTAACTTTATCACTTAAAGTCACTTTAAAATTAGATTTGACTTTATAACTTTATAAAGTCACTTTAGTAACTTTATCACTTAAGTCACTTTTAAATTAGATTTAACTTTATAAAAATTTATAAAGTTACTTTAGGAGAAAAATTAAATTCTTTTGGACACTTTTCCCTAGGCCAAAGATCAAAGCCTTAGGGAACCACCTGTCCTCCGGTACCAAATTTCAACATGGTGTGCTTTGCGAACGTTTTCCTGCTTATTGGATTGTTTCTTATTGTGCAGATGTCGATTACCTCTAATGTCGTTTTTGCAGATGGAGCTTCCCGCACTACCCGGAACCTATCTTCAACAGTCTGGGTGATTTATGATCCTGCTGGTGAGTTGATACACCTTCAAGTTATCTGTCTAGGACGAACTACAAACAATGTCGCTGAATATAGTGTTGTTATTGAACTATTAATTGAGGCCATTACCCTCGAATTTCATGCATCGATTGTTAACCTATACTCACAGCTTGTTTTTCTTAAAATTAATGGACATTATTCTGTTAGAAACCCTCACATATTAAGGTTGTATTTGCGTGTTAATTTACTGGAAATACCTTTTGATTATATTACATATCAAAATATGCTTAGATGAATGAATGCATTAACTGATACAGTAGCTAACATTGTATTAGATATAAATTTATGTAATTTGTAAATCATCATCACATGACAATATCCATACCGGAAAATAGATGTGTATATATATATATCGAGTGTTTTCATCCATGTGCATCATAAGTTCAAAAAATATGTGTGTTTCAGTTACATCCTGAGACATCATGTCTCTCAAAAAATATGTGGAAATAAAACCTAGGTGTCTAGTCGGCGTGACGCTCATGATAGCACGTCATTGCACGTACAAGCCACCTCAGCAAGTGGTGAACACAGTTTGACACCCCTACAATGTGTCTCTGGTACGCGTGAGGAACATCATTGAATCGTGCATAGTCCTGGATCCCATGGGTGATTCCCTCCAATTTGCGTATGATTCCCTCCTCCTCGCCTCCCTCACCATGAGGAGCCACATCAAAGTAATGAGGAATCCTCCGTGCTATCGGGGACATACCTACAGGTCTCTCTGGGCTAACATCCGCAATTACATGGATTGATGTCAGAACATACATAACAAAAAAATCATAATACTCATCAAAATAAAAAATGAGTCTTACCCAGTACTTCATCCCAATCCTCTCCCTCTGGGAGTGGGAGATCTGCATCACCAGTGAAATCTGTGCCAGAGTGGGGTCATACCTCCACGACAATCAGCTGTTAGTGGATCCATTCAAAGAAATCCATTCTCCAGTACATCTGTTGACCACCCCCTGACCTTGGCATTAAAGCTGCCCAACGGACCATCCGTGGCTCCTAGGTTGGTGGTGTCAGAACTATCACCTCCTAACGTTGGAAGATTGGTAACCATTCCAAGATGAAAGATACCAATATGGACCCATAGTCGAACTTCTTCAACTTTGTTTCCTTGCATTTCGTCAGTTGAAGCTTCATGTTAATTTTTTCCACCTCTACCAAGTTGTAGAGGGTCAGTGCCATGCAATCTACAACAAGAAGTAGCTGTGTTTTTGTGGCCTCGTGCAGAGCCTGTGATCTAGCAGCTCATGTGATGATGTGCAGCACTACCCTTAGAGAAAAATCCGGAATAGTTTGGATATCCACTTTTCCGCTTCCCAACCCTTTCCTTGCCCCTGGGCACACCCTGTTAATAACCATACTCATGTTCTCCATTGAGGGCCAGGTGTCGGTCAGGATTGGTACTGCCCCCCTCCGTGACAGTTCGGTTATGAAGTAAACATCTGAGACTTCAATCTCAAATTCCTAGTCGTGAATAATGAAGTTTTCCTGATCAATGTCCCAGACACTGATCAAGTACTGCAACAGCTTCAGTTGATATCTGAGACATGGTGCCATAGATAATTTCTTGAGCCCACAATCTCTTAGAGCTTCCATGCATCTCCTATTTCCCATGGCTTCCTCATCTTCTTCACTGTGTCCTTGTTCTTTCCATTCAATCACCATTTTGTCTTTTCACACCTGCAAAAACATCCATATGGTTGTCATTAGCCAAATCCAAATATTTTTAATGGTTAAATTGGGCTTTCTTGTTTAAATTTACATGCTAAAAATGACTTTTGTGGTTGGCGTGACTGTTTTAGAAAAAATCGCGCCATGGCGCGCCCCCGTTCATTCTTTAGGCCAGTTGGCACAAGTCCGTGCCCGATACCTGTGCTAACCGTAGCACCCAATATTTTAAAAAATACCCCCATAGATCTACAAAAATGGGGTTGTAGGTAATGAAAGTACTATCAAAATGCAGGGAAGGATATGAGTTCTTACCTAGAACAGACGGATTCGAGATTGGTCTTCTGGATTGCCCATTGTCCACGCCACAAAATCGCAGTGAAAAAGGGCAACGAATTTCTCACAAGAGGTAAAAGTGAAAAGTAATTTATTTTTTACCATATCTAGCATTTTATAACTTTTCAGAACCCTAATTAGGTTTTAAAGCATATTTTTCGATTATTTTGCTATGTTATTTCAAGAAATGGGTTTTACATGCGGCTCTTGTGTAGCGATAGGTCTTCAACATGACAACGATGAAGTAACGAGTTGTATTTTATATTTTTTCGGACTCGGTAAAAGCATGAAAAAGTCACTTTTGGAGTCATCTTTCAGCTCTTTTCTGACTCTCGAAAATTGAAAACATTGTTGAGACTCTTGTTGTTTTGAACTCATTAAATGGGTGCAAAACGATATCTACCCATTATACGTTTACCCCTTTTTCGAGTTGGGATAGATTATTTATGAGAAAGGAATACCTTAGCCTATCACGACAAAGAGGTTCTCTTAGACATAGTTTTTTACCTTTTTGGATCTGTTAGACTACTTACGAAAAGGGACTGCTAGAGTTTTCTTTTCCACTTCTTGTCAAACTCTCTAAACATGAAAAGATGTCGAGTTCTTCCTTTGTTAGACTCGTTAAACCCTAAATGACATCGGACACCGCCACCATGACGTCACTGAGTTCCTCCTTCCTAGGGCTCGTAAAATGTACTAGGATGGATTTTTCCGAAGGAAAAACTTACATGAAAAGCATATGCTATCCCCTTCAAGCTTGTTTTCCAAAAATAATTGGGGTACTCGCCAGCAATGGTGGGGGGAAATGGAACCAGTTCTCAGTCGTGTCGACTGTATGTCACTCTTGAACATGACACTCATTTGCATTTGTGTCAGGTTGGGGACATCTCATTTCGTCATTTTTTCCTCCATGGGTTTAGGTAATCCGTTTTGACATCTCATCTACTCTTTGCCATGTCATCATGACCTCATATCCCTTGATTTCAAATACTTCCAAATCCGGAGTCGTGTCGCTGATATGTTCAAGAGAATTTTCCATATGCATTTTTCAACCTCCCTCCGATTCTCTTTTTGGTCCTGATTCACTATCATCATATTCCTCTGTCTTGTGTTGATTATGTGGGAAACATTATGGCCCTCCTTTGACCATGTCACTTCCTGTCGACTTCAGCTCATTATACAGAAAGTTGATCTAGAGACTCCCTTCGAGTACCTTGGAGCTTGCATACCTCAATGGCAAGTTCTTTCCATTCAAATATAGGTCCACCTCATTGGCCTTCGATTGAGTGATTCTGTAGGTGTTCGACGCTAGATCATTGTTCACATTCCGTGGATTGTACTAGTTGTACCTTGAGAGCCATTGTCATTATTAATGGTTTCTCTTGTGCCCGTTAACAACTTACATCATTGGATGGTAATTAAGTGAATTTATTGCATGTTCGACTTCAGATCACACATTCGCATGCTTGAATTTGTACTTGTTCAGGTTGAGATGGAGCACAAGACCCTGGGTTTTGTCTGATAAGATCCAGGCTACGGGATATTGTGGTTTATCATGACTATATGCATGACTCTTTTTGTTAGGTCCCTATATTACTAGTATAGTCCCTTATTGTTGTTAATGTAACCCCCTTATTGTTATTATTGTACCCTTGTAACCCCCGTATTGTTATTATTGTGCCCTTAAATTATTATTGTTAGGTCAGCTAGGATTACATTGTGGCCCCATGGACTCTTATATATAGAAAGGAGGTTTTGTAATTTGAATCATCCAAGAATTGTTCATTCATGTAATGTATTATAGGTTGCCCCCTCGAAGTGGCTTATTTCTAAGGCATTGATATCTCTTTTCTTCTCTTTTTCGTGCTGGTTTCACAACATTTGGTATCAGAGCTTTGAGATTCTAGGGTTTCGCTGCTCCAAACAGGTCATCGTGGAATTTTCTCTATAATGTTTTTTCTATGAAGGTTTAGAATCTAAAATTTTTAGAGTGCGAAGGAAAAATCTTGAGGAACTTCTTCAAAAAATTTCAGAGCTTGGTTCGCAATATTGTTTGAGATATGATCTGTGCAAGTTAGGTCATTTTGCAGGCTCCTGAATTTAACCTAAACAGGTCATTGTGGTATTTTCGTAATAAATTTTTTTCTGCAAAGTTTCAGAAGCTAAAATGTTTATAGTACAAAGCCGCAATCCTAAGGAACATCATCACAAAATTTCAGATATTTATTTGCAATATTTTCGGAGATATGATCTGTGGAAGTTAGGTATTTTTGAGGCTTCTGAATTTCATCTCAAAGAGGTGATCATGGGAAAATATCCATAGCTCTCTCTCTGAGAATAAGATTGGAATGATGTAAAAATTGGCTGCAAGTACATGGATTGTAGGTTTTTTTCTATCAAGTTCAGAGCTAAAGGAGGAAACAATGACATGTGGCAAGTTGTACAAGTTCACTCTACTGAACCAGTCCAAAATTGGGTCATTGTGGGAGATTGGACATAACTTTTCCTTGAAAAATCCAAATCAGATCAGACCTATGGAATTTGAAACAAGCTTCAGAGGGATACTACAGGGCTGAATTTCAGATATTGAGGATCCACAATTATAGAGATAATTCAATTTCAATATCGAGCTCCTAAAAATCAAGTAAAAGGTGTGTATTTTTTTTTCCCGAATTGCATAAGTCTTGTTTGAAGAATCAAGTTGAATTGATTCCAAAGGAATATTGTAGAATAGTTATCAGTATTGGATTCTAAAATGGCCCCTAAAAATAATTCAACACCCATTAAGCCTTTAGAAAGCTCTATTATGACTCATGAAGACGAAGAATGGCAACATGACATATCAAAATTACAAGAGCAAGTGCAACAAATTTCGCTCTCGCAAAGAGCAACAAAAAATGACATGGAAGTTTTGAAGAAGGGCATGGAAACTAATATGGATGGTTTGAATAAAGCTGTGGAATCTAAGATGGATGGTTTGAAGAATGGCATGGAATCTAAGATAGATGGCATAGAATCTAAGATATATGGCATGGAAGCTGGCATGGAATCTAAGATGGATGACATGGAAGCTAAGATCGATGAGAAAATGAGAAACATGAAGAATGATCTAAAAGCAGACATGGAAGGTTTGACAAAGTTAATACAAGAAATGTTTCTTAATGATGAAAAGATAGTAGAGGAAACTCATGATGAGAACAAAATAAATGTTAATCATGATTTCATAAAATCTAATGTTGGCGGGAAGAACCACCATATTCCAAAAATGGATATGAGGAAGTTTGATGGAAAGGATCCTGTAACATGGATACTACAGATGGAGCAATATTTTGATCTCCATAATGTGCAAAAAACACAAAAGGTACGCATTGCAACTTTACATTTAGAACAAAATACATTTGTATAGTATCAATGGCTTTGCTCCTGTAAAAAAATTGTCACTTGGTCAATTTTTACGGAGGAAATGATAGAACATTATGAGGATACAAAGAGAAACACCTTCTTTAGCCAATTGATAAATCTCAAACAAAAGGGTTTAATGGGGGATCACATTGAGGACTTCCAAAAATTGAATATAAGGGTAACTGATATTCCAGAGGAACGAAAGATTGATCTCTTCATAGGTAATTTAAAGGATAACATCCAACATGAAGTTTGCGTTTTGGAACTTGATTCATTGGAGAAGGCATTCAGGTTGGCAAGAAAAATTGAATGTAAAATTATGGCGACAAGGAAGCCTATCACTCACTTCTATAAAGAGGGAAGTGTTGCTACTCCTAGATTTCCACAACCTACAAGGTTGACACCACAACAATTGGAAGAAAAAAGAGCAAAAGGGCTTTGCTACATTTGTGATAGAAAATACACTAAAGGTCATAAGTGTGTTGAGAAGAAATTATTTTACATAGATTGTGAAGAGGAAGAAGAAAATGAACAAGAAGAGGATATACACCAGGAACCAACCCTAGAAGAGGAAGAAATGAGTCCGACCATATCGTGTAATTCATTGGCAGGAATTACCACTCCTCAAACTCTCAAGATAGAAGGACATATCAAGAAGAAAAAGGTAATAGTGTTGATTGATTCAGGTAGCACCCATAATTTTATTCATTGTAAGGTAGCCAAGGAATTGAATTGTTTCCTATACCCAGCACTAGAATGTCAAGTGATGGTTGCAAATGGAGGAACTATAAATTTCTCTAGAAAATGCCATAATATCAAGCTAACCATGGGGTGAATATGTATTGAATAGTCCAATTCTTTCCATTCCTATGGGAGGTGTTGATGTTGTACTAGGAGTACAATCGTTACAATCTTTGGGGACGGTAGATTTTAATTTTCAAGAAATTTTCTTGAAATTTTTTTTAGAAGGAAAGGAAGTCGAATTATGGGGTATTGCAGGTGTTGTAGCTCCTAGAGACAATATTGAGTTGTACAAAGACCAGTGCCTAAGACATCTTAACTGCAAGGAGCATATGACTCAACTGATAGGAGTTGACAAGGCTAGACTCTCATGCTATAATATATTGGATGAATGGTTTTAATAAGGGTGGAACCAAGACCCCAAAGTTTAACACAAAAAATGCAAAACTACAGAAAATGAGTATAAACTTCAATACATAAATGCATCTAACAACTTTAAGACAACATGATGTGGAGGGGGCTGAATTCTAAAATGACTCACAGATATCAATTAATATGTAGGCGATGAATGTGGAAGAAAATGTAATAGAATATTAACCATAATAGGGCTTATCCAAAGACAGAAGTTCATATATACTGGGCCTATGAAAATATAAGAATCCATATATGTTAACAATTCCAAAGATAAGAGTCTATTGTAGTTACTATCAGAGGAAAAATGGAAGAGATGAAAAATGAAATAGAATATCTTGCCTGAGCCATATTTAAAGTGCTATAACTGAGTAAAAATGAGTATCTATAATGATAAATTCATATTCAAACAAAGGAACACTCGCATTCCAGATCACAAATATAAGAAATGTCGCGTTATGTAAAATGAACGTTTGTATTTAACAACATAGAGAAGAGCTACAAACGGTGAATCACCCAGATCAAAATCCCCAATTCCAAAAAAGCTCCTTATCACTGAGTCCCTATGGGATCTTCAACATCAATTATCAAAATTTAGAAAACATACATACAGAGTGCTTGAACTAGTGAGTCCTTTGGAAAATCTAGAACCCTGTACATGTCTTTACTTTCTACTTTTATAACAATTCTAATGGACATATGCGGAAAGATATTTTGGGAAAATATCTTTTCCGCGTGCCTATATGCAGTTCTAAGTCTCAATAAAAACATCAAAATTCATGATGGGGTAGAAATTATTCCCATCATTCTACAAATTGGGCTCGTAGCCATTTCTAATGAAAATAACACAACTGTATAACTAAAAGTAAAAAGTGCAAGAGTGAAAAAATTCACTCGAATATTCAAGGTAAAAATAAACAAGAGGCCATGCGGGCCCAATCATGAGTTAACACTTTTAGTGGTGGGATGGAGTCGAGGCTGTAGCTAGATAAGGCGGTACTATGGTGGCAGAGGAGCTGGCTTTCTTAGAGGCAGACGAAGCAGATGTAGTGGCTGATGCGGTCGCATGACTGTTACACCTCTGCCAGGTGTCGGCTACAAGATCAGGTATCGTAGTGAAAGCATCGACTCGAACATATACTTCAGTCAATTCAGCATAGCTCACTTGAATGGTTAACCATTTTTTCACCTGATGGAGGAGGGAGAATTCTTTGCTAAGTACTACGATTATGGTTTCAGCCTTAAGCCGAGCTGTCTTCTGAGATGGTATGTCAGTCTGATTCATTACTTCTATCAGCCAGGCTTCATTTACTGATAATGGTTTAAGAACCACATTTGAAGGCTCCCAGCATGATGGGAGGCCAGAAAGGGTTATTTTGGTCCACTCTATTTCGAATTTCTCCAAGCTTTCCATCATCTTTTCCAGACTGCCCAATGCAAGGTTGCACGCGGCTTCCTTCTCCATCACCTTTTGACATTCTGACGCCTCTTTGAACCTACTTTTGATTCCTCGCTTAGCCAATTATTCTGGACTCAAGTCATTTAAGAGAGAAACATACATTTTGGTGTTTTCAACCTTATTTGAAGCTTCAGTATACCCTTCGTGGATAGTTCTTCTAAATATGCATACTACGACCTTCTTTTCTTCAATGAGGGTTAGGAAAGCCTAACGCTTCTTTACTTCCATAATTATATCTATCCAAATTAAGCGTCGGGTGTCCAGAAGGGTGATGTTTCTTTTCATCTGGCTCGTAAGGTCTTGGATAGTCTTCTCCTGCTGCAAATTCTCCTTTTTTCCTTGTTCTATTTCCTTCTGCAAAGCCGCTACCTTCTTGGAATTATCCTTGAGGTGTGCCTCAAGCTCATTGATATTCTGTCATGCCATTTTAACTTTCTTCTTCGCCACTTGAAGTTCGGCCAGCGCTGTGGTCAGTTGCTCCAAGAGTGAGCTGGACCCTTCAGGAGGTGGTGTGGATCATACATGTGCATCCCAATTTCTCTGCAGCTCGTCCATCCGTGACTGGAGGGCAGTCATCTCTCCAGAAATTCTAGCCCTCTCTTCCTTTTCCTTAGTAAGGGAGTCTGCCAGATTGGCCTTATCCTTTTCTACCTGGGCTAATTCAGCATTTTTTACGTGCTGAGAGCCAGGCATATTCACCTTATGCTTTAGAGCTGTAACCTGTTTTTGCAATTATGAGATGACATGGCCTTGAGGGTCTACTTTGCCACTTTCTTTTCCCTTCACAAAAGTTTGCAGATTATGCAAGTCATTTGAGAGTGCATAGGAATTAATATTCTCCATTCTGAGGTTATCAAGCACTTGGTTGTGCTTGGTTTTTAGCTTCCTCAAAGTGAGGGAGAGCTTCACAACCTCGTCCTTTAGCATATCACCAAAACATTAGAACAGATTGCACTTGTTAATTGGTGGGACCTGTGACATGTTTACTGCCACTTCCATAGCTCTGTAGTTGGTTGTCCCAGCCTCTGGGTCTAATATCACTTCAGTCGTGGCCATTACCAATTTTTATTTGTCCATATCAATCTCGGCTGAAAACCTAGTATGATACTTGTCAACATATCCCTCTAATTCAGACCAGTGATTTTCCCTGACAGCTCTGTTTTTCACCTTCCTTTCACTTTCCGCCTTCGACCTGTTTGCAGAGAGGGCTTGTGAAACTTCTGAGAAGTCGGAAGATGATGTGCCATCATTTATTACCACAAAACCTGCTTTTTCCTTGTCTGATTGACCATACAATGTTTCTTTTTGCAGCAATTTCTCTTCTCCGAAATTTTTCTTCATAATTTTTTCTCTGCCTTTTGGAAGGTGCAGAGCCTCCTCTCGAAACTCCAGCTTCTTCCACCTGTTTTTTGCCTGCTTCTTGTGTCAAAGTAGTATATCTTTTTTCCCCTGTCGCAGATGAATCATTCTCCATCTGTGAAAGTAAAGGCCAGGTATCAAGATTAGCTCTCCACTCAATTAAGGGTCTAATTTCATGAGTATAAGCAGTTGATTTAATCTTCTTCCTTTTATTTGAGATGATGCCTTTCGGATCGCAGGGCCAAGCTTTCCCTTGCCTTAAATCCATGCCCATGAGTAGGTTTTCCACTATGGGGAGGGCATGCCTTGAGTTAACAATGAAGGGGCCGATGGTTGTAGGGAGTTTAAGAATGAACCCATTTTTTGCAGGGAGGAAGTGGAGCTGGTCAACCTTCAAGGTCTGCCGAATGTACTCCAGGGCATAAATCTACAGGGCGGGAAAAATTGGCAATCTGTGAGGGGAAACTTCTACATCATAAACCCTAATTTCGATGTAGTCATTAAATAGGTACCATTCTCCTGTGCTTTTAGCCTCACTATGCTGTAGCCATTTCTTCTGCTCAGGAAAAATCCTGGGCGGAGGATTGTCATGAATGATGGTATACGCTATTGTCATGAAGTCATTCAATAAAATTGAATAACCCACCCTATTTTCCAACTGATGCGTTATGGGACTCTAGTCAAAGACAGGTCTTGGCTGAGAGTTTATCCTATAATCATTTTCTAGACCCAAACCCTCAAACTTATCAGCCTGCTGGAAGAGGAAAAGGTAGAATACCATCGAACAGAATTGAAAATGACCCGTAGTCAAGAGATCCTGAAATTGAGTTTGGATGGAGGTGGCCAAGAAACTAGGGATATCCAATACAACGCCAGGTTTTGACATTAACCATAAAAGGGCTACACACTCCTTTGAGACCTGTTCGACCCCTCCTATAACCAGTAATCCCGCAATAAGGGCAAGGGTTAGCTGAAGGTCTTCCTTGAATGTGTTCAGGGGCACCGAGTCCGTAGACGGGAAGGCTCTGAGGTGGGAGTCAGAAATAGCAGCAATGAAATCGCTCTACTTCCTACATGGTAGCTTGGGAAACTGGCAAGATGGCGTCATTTCATTGAAACTGACATAATGTGAACTGTTAGGGTAACAGAGAGCCTTTCTGATGATTTCGGGAGATATACTGAATATCTTGTTCCCCTGAGATGATAGGAACATATCCTAGCATTCATCTTAAGCTTCTCTGAGAAAATAAATGAATTCAACCACTGGGTAGATAGGGGGAGTAATTTGGTGATACATTCCTGACAAAACGACTATGAACCTGTCCCTATTTTCCACATGCTTCCTGAAAAGCTCTGGCTTGATGCTACTAATGAAAAATGGGTATCGTGGGTCTCGGATGTGGAATTGTAAGTCTGTGAAAGGCTCAGGTCCAGGATCAGCCCTGGACTCACAAGCTTGAGGGGTTTGGGGCTCTGACTTCTTAACCGTGACTTTACCCATGACCATTATGAGAAATGAAAAAGTGGAAGGAAACCAAATAGTGAAAAAGGGATGGAATACCTGCGCAGTAAGGACAATGCTCGGGGAAAACGATGCAAGGCGGTTGAAAATGACTTGGCAAGCCTGGAACCGGACGCTCGCACTTTAGCTATACAGTATCCCATAAAAAATTATTTTACCATAGTGAATTACAGGACAGGGTTAAACATCTTCATATTTCCCGAAAAACGAGAATAGGACAACACTAGTAGGGCTGACGTCATAAGGACATCGACACTGAGACACGTGGCATATGGTTATTCGCTATCAGATTTCAGTTAGGTGTATACCACGCGTCGGGTTAAATGCTAGTATTGGTCATGTACTGGGTGTCCTAGGACTTACCTTACCGTTGTATTCATAGCGACAGGTGTCCTTCATGGTCAGGCCCACTAGAAAAGCTGGCAGGGTTTTGTAGCAACTTCAACCCCACAGCCATTTCCCCATAGATTATTTGCCTCAGGTCCCATCTTATGCTACGTCACCAGGATTCCAGGGGGGGAGCTTCCGCCTTCCCCCTACAATCCTTGACCCCCCCGGAATTGTTCACATGCCTTTATCCTTTGAACATGAGTATGGGTGGGCCTCGCCTCATATAACTGTCTTACACCCTTTCCCTTTCTGTTTCAGTTAAAGCTTTGCCGCAAGTCTACCATATAATAGAGCGCCTTATTCCCATTTTTATATGGATCTCCTTTCGTATTTACCCTTTCGCACTTTTAAATATTTCACCACTTTATGCTATCGGGTGATCCACCTTTATAAGCTTCTTAGGGCTAAGGTGGTGGATGATATAACAACAACAGGGAAGCCAGGAAAGATAATAAGCTCTAATGTCATGAAATATCTTCTAAAGAAATAAAAACGAGGCATAATTGCACAATTATGCTCACTAGAAGTTCCAACATCAAAATCATCTATTTCTACAGATCTCCAAAAAGTCTTAGACAATCATTCCAAGGTTTTTGAAACTCCAAAAGGACTCCCACCTATTCATGATCATGATCATGCTATTCATTTGATTCCAGGAAGTGTTCCTCCAAACATCAGGCCTTATAGATATCCTTATGTGCAAAAGAGCGAAATTGAATGTATGATTGCAAAAATGTTAGAGGCGGCTATAATTCAACCTAGTCAAAGTTCTTTCTCTGCTCCTGTAGTATTGGTACACAATAAGGATGGATCATGGCACATGTGTCCGGATTATAGGGAGCTCAATAAGCTCACCATTAAAGATAAATTTCCCATTCCGGTGATTAGTGAATTATTGGATGAATTACATGGAGCAATTTATTTTACCAAATTGGATCCTCGTTCAGGGTATCATCAAATTAGAATGAACACTAAAGATATTCCGAAAACATCATTTCGAACCCATGATGGTCATTATGAATTTTTGGTCATGCCTTTTGGACTTACCAATGCACCTTCTACATTTCAAGGGTTGATGAATTCCATTTTCAAACCCTTCCTTAGAAAATTTCTGCTAGTATTTTTTGATGATATACTAATCTACAGCAGGTCTTGGAAGGATCATGTTCAACATGTTGACAGGGTGCTCAAACTATTGCAGGAGAAACAATTATATGCAAAAAAATCCAAATGTTTCTTTGGAGTACAAGAGGTGGAATATCTGGGTCATATTGTATCTCACGAGGTTGTTAAAGTAAACTCTAACAAAATTAAAGCCATTAAAGAATGGAAAGTCCCCACAACCATAAAGCAGTTGCGAGGATTTCTCGGGTTAACAGGGTATTATCGCAAGTTTGTTAAAAATTATGGGAGAATAGCAACACCTCTAACAAAATTATTGAAGAAAGATGCATTTTCATGGACTCCTGAAGCAACTAAGGCCTTTGAACATCTTAAAGAGGAAATGTGCCTAGCACCAGTCTTAGCTATGCCAGACTTCACAAAAACATTTATTGTGGAATATGATGCCTCAGGAAATGGAATTGGTGATGTTTTAATGCAAGAAGGAAGACCCATTTCTTTTGAAATTCGTCCAATAAAAGGAAAGTATTTACAGAAACCTATTTATGAGAAGGAAATGTTAGCAATATTGCATCCACTAAAGAAATGGAGAACTTACCTAATGGGAAGACACTTCAAGGTAAAAACTGATCATGATAGTCTTAAACACTTTTTGGAACAAAGTCTATCTTTAGAATAACAACAAAAATGGGTCACAAAGATGTTGGGTTATGACTTTGAAATAATATACAAAAAATGGAAGCTAAATGTTGTTGTAGATGCACTCTCAAGAAAGAATGAAGAGGTGGAAGCATTGATTTGTGCCATTTCTATTATCCAACTAGATTGGATAACCGAAGCAAGAGATGAATGGAAGAAGGACGAAGAAGTGTGGACACTCATTCAAAATTTGCAACAATATCCTGGTACATCTAATACATTTAGTTGGAAAAATGATTCCTTATGGTACAAGGGTCACTTATATCTTTGTAAGAATTCCCAACTAAAACAAAATATTATTTTGGAATTGCACACTTCTCCTTTAGGAGGGCACTCAGGATTTTTAAAAACTTACCATGGGGTGAAGAAAGATTTTGTTTGGGATGGCCTTAAATCTGATGTTCAAAATTTTGTGGCGGAATGTTTGGTTTTCCAGCAGAATAAAGTTGAGACAATTAAAACCCTGGGTCTTCTACAACATTTATCCATTCCAAGTCAACGTTGGGAGGAGATTTCAGTGGATTTTATCATAGGTTTACCTAAGTCCGAAGGAAAGAGTGCCATCATGGTGGTAGTTGATAGACTTAACAATTATGCATAATTTTGTGCATTATCTCATCCATTTAAAGCAAGTACAGTTGCTACTACATTTATGGACACAATTTAGAAGCTACATGGAAACCCAAGGGTATTTTTGAGCGACAAAGATCCCATTTTTACTAGAAATTTTTGGACGGAGTTATTTTCTTGTTTGGGTACTCAATTAGCTCATAGCTCATCTTATCATCCTCAATCCGATGGTCAAACTGAGATAGTAAATAAATGTTTGGAAGGATATCTTCATTGTTTTGTAACTGATAAACAAACACAACGGGTCAAGTGGTTACCTCTAGCTAAATGGTGGTATAACACTTCCTTCCATACTGCAGCAAAAATGACTCCATTTATGGCACTTTATGGATATCATCCACCATCCATCACATCATCTTTAAGAGAAAATCTGAAGGTTCAAGCAGTGGAAGATCACATCGAGCATCAACATGAAGTTCTCCAACTCTTAAAGGACAACCTGAATTTGGCACAAAATCGAATGAAACAACAGGAAGATCAACATTGCAGCTAGAGAATTTTTGATGTAGGAGACTAGGTATTTTTACGGCTACAACCATACAAACAATTTTCCTTCAAGCAAGCTAAGAAGGATAATAAATTATCACCAAAGTATTATGGTCCTTACAAGGTGTTGCAAAATATTGGTACTATGGCATACAAATTGGATCTTCCCGCTTCTTCACGAGTGCATCCAATTTTCCATGTTTCATGCTTAAAGAAGGTTATAGGTGAAAATATTCGAATTCAAACAATATTTCCAGAACTTGATGAGGAAGGAAAAATCATATTGGAACCTGAAGCGGTCACGGAAACAAGAACTCGACAACTACGGAATTGATCAATTTTAGAGTATCTCATCAAGTGGAAGAACTTACCCACTGAAGATTCTACATGGGAGGATGAGAATTTTATACAGAAGCACCCAGAGCTACTCAAGCGTTGAGGACAACACTTTTTTGAAGGAGAGGGGCATGTTAGGTCCCTATATTACTGGTATAGTCCCTTATTGTTGTTAGTGTAACCCCCTTATTGTTATTATTGTACCCTTGTAACCCCCATATTGTTATTATTGTGCCCTTAAATTATTATTGTTAGGTGGGTTAGGATTACCTTGTGGCCCCATGGACTCCTATATATAGAAAGAAGGTTTTGTAATTTGAATCATCCAAGAATTTTTCATTCATGTAATGTATTGGAGGTTTCCCCCTCGAAGTGGCTTATTTCTAAGGCGTTGATATCTCTTTTCTTCTCTTTTTGGAGCTGGTTTCACAACACTTTTTATTGGATGGTTGCGACCATAGCTGAGTCTATTTTTTGATCCTTACTTCTATATGGCTATGTCCATACCTCGGATCTCAATTTATATGTACTCTATCATGGATGTTGTGTCCATGCCACATGTTCATGTATAAGAGACATCAGTTGTATTTGTACTTGCAGGTCTTCCAACAATGGTGTTTGGTTCAAACACGTTCTCGTAAAGCATTTCACTCCTCCCTCTCTCTCGGACCTCATGCTTTAGGGGGCATCTATTACACAACATTTTGTCACCGTCCCTGTAATCCCCATCCCGCATATTGGAGGACCATTTCTGTGAATTATATGAAGTGTCTTGCTTTGCAAAAAGTGTCATTGCATCCCTTTCCATGAGAATAACATTTCCTCTGTTGACTATTCCTGGAACAGACCATCAAAAACACATGATTTTGGGTTGGCGCTGGCAAGCAGTTATGGCCTCGCGCTGATAAGTGAAATTAGCACTAGGCCTCGCGTCCATTGGCACTTTGTCTTAGTGGATTGCCTTCGCCAAGTTGTTTTTGGAAAGTTTTTTAAATATAGAAGAAAAGTTTCCATTTCCAACCACTTCGTGAGCATCTCGGCATGGGTGGTTTGACTAAATAACGTTGAGCACCCTCCTTTGGCTTCCTGTTCCCTAATTTTGGGCAAAAATCCCAAAGGATAAGGCCTCCCTTCCACCATTTGAGGGATCCCAACCTCCTCCTCTCCTTCTATAAATACATCTCTCTCACATAGATGCATCTAGCTAAATGGTTTGGATAGCTGAACATTTTGGAGAATATCTAAAATATTCTATTATAGCTAGTGTGAGATAGAGCAGAGAGAGACCCTTGTTGAGAGAGATTCTAGGCTGATTTCCTCGCCAAGTCCAAATTCCCCGAAGAATGCTCGAGACGTGTTTTGACTGGACCCAGTGAAGGAGGCTGCGACATCAAGGCTCCTTTGGTTGTAATCTCTTTCTTTTTCTTACTTAATACATGACTGATGTTTTGGTTCCCATCTTGTGTTGATGTGATTAATCTTACGGAATATGTTTAATTATCCTTGACTAATTAGATAGTTATGACTGCAAATATTTTTTCGTATGCTGCTTTCATTCTCTAATCTTTGTGTAGGCATCTGAGTATCGTTGTTGAAGGACCGTGACGTATCGTGGATGAAGATTAGGAGACTGCCACATCAGCTATAAAAACTGCATTAGATCTAAGGTAGGACATCTATCCCGACTCATTTTCATTCATTAACTAGGAATTGACACATTAGCATGTCCTCTTGCTGCTAGACACACCCTAGGGCTAGAGGGATCACCTTTGTCTGCAAAGGGGATTTACCTAGACAACAGCTGTGTAGCGCTACTACCTGCTAGAACCCATCTGACCCTCAGCTCTAACCTCTGTATGTATCTTCTGGGTGGACTCCAAGTATTAGAATTCTATCCCACGCATGCTTACCTGTTGTTGTAGCATAATTTTTCATGGCTAAAATCTTCAAGTACTCTTCAAACAAATTTCATCAAGGACATAAAATTGAATAAAAATTGTTTTTTTTTTAGAGACCATTGCGTCACAATTTAGAAAAATCACCCTTATCATCAGCTTATAAAAAAATTCAAATATGCAGGGACAAAATTTATTGTTGAATGTACTATGGTTTAGAGGAGGGTACCCCGGTGCTAGTAGCTTCTTGTCTACCAATTTCTTGAATGTTTTACAAGTTAAAGTTTATTCCCTTGAGAGATATGGAGTAAAAATAAGTTATTGTTCAGATACTCAGCATATAAGAAATTTGTTGGTTAGAATGAGATTTAATACATCTAAAAGTTATGAATTCTTTACATTTTGTACTCATAAAGTGTTCAACATCTAAAAATGAAACGAAAAGGAATGAGAATTTGATATGAAGGCATAGTAAAAGCATTTGTTTTCCCTTGTATATTCAACAAAGAAAAATAAAAATAAATATCATACTGAGCAAAAAAACAAGTCTTGAAGTGGAAAATGATATGTGCAAGGAATATTATTCCACCTAATGCAGCATCTCTATCTACATAAAATAAAAATATTCAACGTGAAATTGTAACGAGACTACCAATGTGGAAATTCTCAATGAATCTAAAGCAACAAATTTGAATGTTGGAAGAAATAAATAAAATCCTAATATTTATTATCTGAACTCATTTCTAGTCGAACTCTCCCCAAGGATTCTTTCTTCTATAATATTACTTTAAATGCAATTTTTAATAGAAGCCAATTTGTGGAAGTAGTTAAATGGTTTCAGTCTATTGTTAATCTGGGTTGTAAACTAGATGTTTATTCCAATGAAATTATAATTCATGTTGTCTGCAATTTAGGGAGAATCGAAGAGGTTTGGAAAAGTGAATTCATTCTCGATTCATCACAGTGGAAAAAATTGCAGATTGGAACCAAATCATAGCGAAAGAGATTTAGTGATAAGATGTATTGAAGTTAAATTAAACATGATTATCATTCTACCAAGTTCGAGTGCAGCGAAGGCTCATATTCATTGTTCCCAGATCCAACGTCAATTCTGGAGCACAAATTGCACGATATTTATCCCAAGGAGTGCCCCCGTAAGAATTCTCGTTAAACCCGCTCACCTACAAATCGACGGTTGACATTAATTCTGAGAACACTCTCTTAAAATTCCAAAAACCGCTTAAGAACCCCCACAAGTGGTTTCAGGTTTCAATAAAGGACATTACGTGGTGATAGCTGGAGCCCACGTCCTTTACTTTCAAATCAAAATTTTAATTTTTATGAATTTCGAATAATTTCCTGTAATAAATCTTTCAAATAAATTTTGTTTAAAAATAATATCATGTATTATATGTACATATGATATTATTAAAATTTTGTAATCTCAACCATAACGAAACAATTATTAACTGCTTTAAGTACTTATTTTTGAAAACTGATTCAACGGTGATGTAATCACAGAGATAAAAGCCCAAGTGGGAGAGGGCAGAAGGTTTCGATTTTTGGACCTCTGGAAGACTACAATTTTGGACTTATTTTCTAATGAATTAATGAAAGAAGCATCAAGTTTCCTGCATCTGTTGATGGTGATTCGTGTTTCCTATGTCATATTGTTTTCTTTCTTCTTTGAATGAAGTGAAGTAGTGTAGTTGTCGGTCTCTTAATTACATTTGTAAGTAAGAGTTAAATAACCTTAATATGCACTCCTTCACTCCAACTTTTCTTTCTTCAAAAATTCATTTTGAGGCTTAAAGTAATAGATTCTGCATTACAACATATTATTTTGAATTTCCCAACAATTCTTCTTTTCATTCAGATATCAGTTGTTAAAGGAATTATGGAATATATTATTTTTTCAGATTATTAAGGGCTTTAAAGAATTAATTTAAGGAGGAATAGGACAAAGACCAAATGATAAAAAAAATTCCCTAAAAATATTTTTAAAAAAATGTCTTAAGCACTAATTCCTTTCACAATTGAGGGATTGTTTCTTAAGAACCATCATTTTTTGGCACCGTTGCTAGGGGCAAAGACATGAAGTTATTTTCCCCTAGGTTTTGATATCTATTTCTTGATGGTGAACAAGATTTAGATACAAAATTTTGTTGTTTATTATTCACCTGGCGACTCCACTGATGAAGGTTTCATTAGATGAGGAATTTTTCTGGCAAGAAAATGAGAAAGCATCCTGGAAAAAAAATATATCAGAGTTTCAATTTTTTAAAGGAAGTTCTATTTTTTACTGTCAGTTTACTAGTTTATTTTCCCTCACATATCAAGAAGATTGTCTCCCCCTTTATATTCTCAGAAGATTGTAAGGCCCAAAAAGAATATTCTTTATTACAAAAAGAAGATCATTCTTCTTATTGTATTATTTATCTTGACACAACTCTATCTCATAAATATGAGAGGAGAGATCACTATTTCATTACAATTCATAAAGATAATCAGTTATAGTCTCGACATAAAGATGATGATTCATGATTTTTGGGCGATAATATTCTACCTCATAAACAATCCACTACTTTTCAGCTTGGAGCCAAGGCGATTTTCAAACCCTTGGTGCTGCCTATTGTTACACCATTTTTTGGTCATCTAACCTATTATCATTAGATGGACCCAAGTACACCATGTAAGACCAATTTTACCCTAAGTAAAATTGCTTTCACTATGTAAAATAACTTAATAAAACACATTTATTAGGTTGTTTTTGGTCTAAACAAGAAACCCCAAAAGGAAATATTAAAAAAATCTATATTTGTTTTATTTTCCTCATGGAATAATTAGTTAAACAATAATTTAATTATTATTCCTGGTCATGTTTAACCCAAAACAAGGAAATCAATTAGATAAATCCTTATTTATCTTATTATTTTCTAGGAATAATTATTTAAATCTTATTTAAATAATATTCCTTGTTAAATATGACTAAATCATTTAGAAATAATTAAATAAATCATTATTTATTTAATTATCATTCAACCACTTCCTTAAAATAATAAATAAATCATTTATTTATTTATTATTTACAAATAAAGGGATTTGACCCAAGTCAAATGTATTTTCCCTTCAATAAATATAATAAAATATTCCATAAAAGGTGGATCTAGATTTGGTTAATATTATTTTAATCATGCACCAAGATCTAGAATGACCCAATATTTTGTTATAAATAGAAGGGTTTTCTCATTCATTTGTCTCCTTTTGTTGCTCATTAGATCACTTTGGATCTATGCCCTTGGTCTGACTTTGAGTCATTATCACTGTCACATTCTCCATTATTTTCTTTGTGAGCTCCCTTTGAGTTCTATGTTTGTCTGGGTTTTCTACACCAACAAGAGAGAGAAATGCTAGATCTGAAGCACTGACGACTTTCAAGAACCCATCCCATTGAGGAGAATTGGAAGCACCTTTCTTGTTTTCCTCTCAGGTGCCCTTAATATAAAAATTCTTTCAAAAATATTGTTCTTGTCTTGTCTATTGGATGCATGGAGAAAAACATTATTTTTACTGCTTAATGTATTTTTATGCATAGATCTGGATTTGTGCAACATTTATCTTAATCAACTAACTGCAGATTTGAAGATATTGGCAGCCATATTTGATATTAGGGATATTTGTTATGCGTAGCTAAAGTGGTATTTTTTCGTACACTTCGACAAAATATTCATACTAACAATTGGCGACTCCACATGGGTTTTCAATTACGATCGCTGTCGTTTTTCCTATTCTTGCATATCTAGCTGCTGCAAACCCTAGGGTTTCTTTTCAGATTTTTGTTTTTTCTATTTTTATGTCATTTTTTACCTTTAAAACCCTCAAACATTAAATTTTCTAACTTTCGTATGTTTCTGGCCCTATTGCGTAGGTAACAGACATCAGCCGCAACTGAGACGACATTTTTTTCTGAAATCTGCCACCGAGACACCCGGAGCTACAGGTCGCACTTTTCAGCCCAGAACCTGTGACCTAGACTACAGGACGCACTTTTCAGCCCAGAATCTGCGACCTGGACAGAAAACAGGTCATAACCAGCGACCTGCACTTTTTTCTGCAAATTTTCAACAATTTTTCTGGGTTTGTCTAAAGCTTATGTCAGGGTTTTCCAGCCTCTGTCTCAAATTTAGACCTGTTTCTAATCTGTTTTACTCAAATAAGTGGGAATCTTCTCCCTTAGGGCTTTAGTACCCTCCAATTTTTGCGGAAGATTTTTAGTTGTTTCAGTCGTCTGAATTTTCAGATTTTCAGCCTTTTTCTTTTTAGATTTGATACCTCACTTTCAGATCCCTTTTAGATCAGCTCTTCTCCCTTTCAAATCACCTCATATAGTTTTGTTTGAGTTTTCCTCTAGGGTCACCTCCTTGTCCCTTCTACCTTTAGCTGATTTCCTCCTTTGTTGCAGCAACCTTGCCTCTTCCTCTTTGTTATTTTCTACACTTCTTTTCAACAGATTTCTCCTTTAGATCCCTGTCCCTCCCGACCTTAGATCTATCGGCCACTTTTTATTGTGTTTTGACTAGATTTTTTCCCTCTTTTAGACTAGCTTTGAGAGACCCACCCTCTTGGGTTAGATTGATGCATTGATAGCTGTTAATTTTCTCTTGTTTCAGCATTATATATTGTTCTCTGTAGATTTATTTTTAGTTACGCATAACACTTTTTATTTTACTCTCAAAACGTCTGGGTTTAAAAATTAAAATTAACACACACCACACACTGACCCTAAGTGAAGAAGAGCCTGGTTAACACCTCCAGCCAAAGACTTTAAAATAAATTGACACTGCACCTCTTTGCCCTTGTTTCGACCTTGTGATCACTTGATTCTGCACCTCCCTGCCCTTGTTGGTCCTTCTTCTTCCCTTTGCGCCATCATCATTGCGCCCCTAAGGTGTATATCTTGGCCTTCACCCTTAGTTTCCGGTTGGTCGACTTGCTCCTTCCCACCGTCGTCAGGTTAGTCCCCCCCCCCCGAATCTGCACTCCGACTCCTCTTCTGATTCTTTAAGTTCTCCCCCTACTTCTGGTTATCCTCCTATTACCTTCACCATGTCTGGTCCAGGGCCCAACGCTAGCGGCAACCCTGGCCCTAATGTTGGGAATGTTACTAGCGGAACCACCACGGGACCTACCTCGACTGTCCCTTTGCTCCCCTATATGGCAGGTCTCAGTCTCCCCGATTTTAATCAGTGAATCAATGATATTATCCACCATGATGTTGGTTTGCCTGCTATCCCAACCAATCTCCCCTCCGAAATTCCCAAGTTAGAATGCCTTGCTGGAGACGATCCCTCCAACCATATCCGATATTTCCACATGTGGTGTTCATCCAATTCCATTATTTGATTCCATCTGTCCTAGATTGTTCCAACGCAGGCTTACAGGCGAAGCTTCTAAGTGGTATGTTGATCAAACCGCTTCTTCCCATACCACCTTTGCGACCATTGCCCAAGCCTTCTTATCTTATTTCTGGCTCCCTCTCTAATACGACACTGGTACCAAACTCTTAACTTATTTCCATCAATCATCTTCGACCCGCCTTTCCACTCATGTCCAGGAATGGCGAAGAAGAAGGAGCTTATGTCGGCCTCCCACCTTTGAATATCGGGTCTACATGGATTGGTTCCTTTGTTCTCTCTTACCCGCCATCGACAAAGATGTCACATCCCAGTTCCCTCGAACCAAAGAAGCCGCCCTCCAAATAGCCTTGAAATATGACCTCATCTATGCTCGGTCTGGTTATTTTTATATCGTCCTTCCTGACCTCCCCAAACCCGGTGGGGCTAACACCCCGGGGGCATCTCACTCTGTCGATGGTATCATTGGAGCTCTTTTGAATATGTACGCTCAACCTCCTATGGGATATGGTTTCCCTCCAGGAGGGGCCAGCACCTCCAACACTTTCCCCCCTCCAGGTAGCATGTATCCAAGATACGGCATGCCTCCTCCTTTTTCCAAACCTCCTACTTACCTCAATGTTGCCCAACCTATCCATTATCCTTATCCACAGCTTGGTGCCCCAGCTCCTTCTACATTTTCACCTCCACCTCCCTTGCCTTCTCAACCCCTGCAACAGCAACTACCACCCCAGCCGGGTCAAGTCTTTGCACAGCAGGGCGTGACTAATCCTCCTTCTTCTCAAAGAAAGAGGAAAGGCAATTAAAATCAATCTTCCCCTAGTAATCATGGATCCAATCCTTCAAGTAGTAACTCTAACACTGTTAACCAGCAACAAGGCACTCAACCCAAGCCGGATAGGCCTCTTCGTACAAATATTCCTTGTTCGTGTTGCGGTGTTTATGGTCATTACAATCACGATTGTCCCCTATTACCACGGATGCGACAGATGTGGGAGTCTCAGGCCACATTGTGAGGACAGCATGCCTCCCCTACTGTTCCCCCCAATGTGGCTACTTCTCAACCAGCTATGTTTATCGATCCTTTCCCTCAACAAGGATTCGTGGCTACTCAACCACCTCATGCCCCGGTAACCACTCAACCTTCCCCTTCAGATTCCTCCGATTACCAGATTCTCATGATGAATTCTGACCAACCTCTCACCACCGACCTTAACCTTCAAACTCGGTATCATCAATACCCCAAGCCTCTCGCTCCATCTGTCCCCGAGTCACCTTCTTCAAGTCCTACAGAGCCTATTTAGACATCCAATGGTCCTTTGCATATCCCTCAACCAAAATTTGAGGTTCCTACCAAGGTTCCTAAGGGCCCATTACACCGAAATACTGCTTCTGGACGAGTTTCTCATTCGTATAGCATAGTAGATGATTTAACACAATCTCCTACTGCCATTTCAACATTAGAACTCCTCCAGTCGTGTCCTTCTCAAAGGAAGGCTCTACTATCCGCCATGGGCACTGTAGATCCTGCTGATGACTAATTGATTTTTTTCAACGCTCGTCAGTCAGACCATCCTCCCCTTCCTGCTTCTGTTGCTTTCCAAATCCCAGTCAAAATCTAGAACGCTAACGTGTCTTGGTGTATTATTGATGAGGGGGAATCTACCTGTGTGATGTCTGCTTCGGTTTGGAAACAACTTGGATCTCCTGAGCTGGCCCCTTCCACAATCACCCTTCGTGCATGGGATGGCCATGACTCCCAACCCATTGGCCTATTCTGTAATTTTCCTATCACTCTTGTGGGCAAGACTATTTGCGTTGACGTTGAAGTCACCAATGCCCCTCTTGATTATAACATTCTTTTGGGGCGTAGCTACACCTATGCGATGTCTGTTGTCCCATCCACGGTCCACCGCAAGATTTTTTTCCCTCACAATGGAAAGATAGTCACCATTGACCAGTTGACATATCATGAGCCAAAATCTCAGACCTCCCCTGAGTCAACCATCTCTTTTGTAGCCAATAAGAAAACCGTCGATTCTTTGACCAGTGTCTTCCCCGACGTCTACAAAGACTCCTCCTTGCTTGGAACCTTCCCTGGTATTCCTCCTCCTCCTGTCTCTAATCCCATCTTAGCGAATGTTTGCATGATGCAATCGTCTCAGGCTGATCTTAAGCAGCCCGCTTTGGCTAGTCAGCAACCTCAACCTCAACCTACTCCTAGCCCTTCGCCTCAGCCAGTCAAACCTCTTCCTTTCGTACCTTCTCATACAGCTGGTACCCATGTGCCTCTCTACCCTCCTGGGTTGGTTCCACCAGGTCTCAACCATCTTGGAGTCGTCCCTCCTGGCCATTGCCCCACTGGTCAGATACCTTTCCTTACTCCACCTTCTGGAGTCTAATCGGTCCCCATCATGGCCACCCTTTCCTTCCCCAATTTGACCTTGGGTATACCCGTCTGGTACCTTGATCCTCCAACCACTACGCCACCTGGTCACCCCAAACCTTACCTTGCTTTGACACCAGTTCAACCGGTTCCCTTAGCTTCTTTCATTGCTACAGTGCCACCCGCTCCTCAATAGGACCCTTTTCCTGTTGTCACCACTCCAGAAAAGAATGACAAAGCTCGCAAAGGGGGTATACCTCTTAGAATACTTTGAAGGCCACCTCCTTCCTAATCCTTGCAATGCACTCTATCTTAAGAAATATTACCCATAGCATTTCTCTCCCGAAATGCATGTTTATTTTCTTTAAGATAGCCAACATCTGTCCGTTTTCCTGATTTGATACTTCACCAGGACACATTTGGTCCATTAAGGGTCTATGCACCTCTCCTCCAAATCGAATTTCCTCACTTACAACACTTGTACTAGGGGCATCACTCTGCCTCCTTACTCATTCTTGTTCATGTTGATTTTCGTCATGAGTTACCCTCATGTACTCATGTTTTTATGGTCCCCCATTTGGACCTTTACTGTGTGGCAGCACCATCGAGTCACCCTTGTTTAGAGTATTCGAGTTGAGTCATCATTGCATTCATGGAGTCTATCCTGAGTCCCTTTGTATCCTGATATAGTCCTTCATCCTTCATTTCTTGGTCTCTCTCTCGTATCGCACATTATGGCCTTCAGTCCCACTATCCCCTATCCCTCATGATATTGTGTTAGTCGCTGCCAAGTCATTCATTTCCTTTATGCTCTAACAAGGGAAGTCGTCCATTCGCTACTTAGTATCCCCCATTTCATCGTCATCATTGGTGTCAATTTCTCAGTTGCTCTACTATTTTCTCTCGTGCCTTAGTTGAGGATTCCTTATTGCCTCACCTATGGTGGACCTCCTTTTATCGACATCATCTCATTCATTCCAGAAGATAGGTCTAGAGGGCGGTGTACCTTGGTTCCAGCTTCCACTCTTGTTCGGTGCCCCGAATCAGGAAAAGGGACTACTTATTCCCCTTTGACTTGGTTGTTTCTCAGCCACAACTCCTTTCAGCATGATCGAGATCCATATACTTGATGGTTCCGTGACGTAGCAGCTGATATTGGCGATTCCCGGGTGTGTGTGAGATGTCCCAAACCTCATGAGGGGGTGACCCTCCAGGTAGCCCCCCACATGCCCAGATGACCTCTTCATTGCAGCCTTTGATGCAACTCCATATATTCGATGATGTCGGCCTTAGCCGCTTGCAGCACCTCTTTGATTTTCATGTATCCGTCAGATTTTGCGAGCCCTTCCCCATTGATAGGGGGAATTTGGGTTGTATTTGTATCTCATGTACTCAAATATTATTGTATAAGTCCTGGTTGTTATCCTAGGCACTGCATTTATGAGGGATTTATCATTATTTCTCTTATCTGGCTCATGTTTACGCCAACATGTACATTACAGTTCGGTCCCTTGTTTACTGGACACACTATTCTTTTGTAATTTGTCTCGGCAGGCATAGGTATGCCTCCCCCGCCGCCTCTAGCACAACTACCCTCTCATAAAAAGAGACTTGGTGTACACGTAAGTCTCATCTCCTCAAGGTCTAGTTCTTCAGCACATTAGGCTACCTTACATTTCTCTCTCTGACTTCCCTTTTGATGTCTGATGATTGAGTTCTTACAACGTACTTCGGTCATACGATTTTCTCCTAACACTCGCATGCTGGGGGGCAATTTGTTACACCATTTTTTGGTCATATAACCTATTATCATTAGATGGACCCAAGTACACCATGTAAGACCAATTTTACCCTAAGTAAAATTTCTTTCACTATGTAAAATAACTTAATAAAACACATTTATTAGGTTGTTTATGGTCTAAACAGGAAACCCCAAGGGAAAATATTAAACAAATCTATATTTGTTTGGTTTTCCTCATGGAATAATTAATTAAACAGTAATTTAATTATTATTCCTGGTCATATTTAACCCAAAACAAGAAAATTAATTAGATAAATCCTTATTTATCTTATTATTTTCTAGGAATAATTATTTAAATCTTATTTAAATAATATTCCTTGTTAAATATGACTAAATCATTTAGAAATAATTAAATAAATCATTATTTATTTAATTATCATTCAACCACTTCCTTAAAATAATAAATAAATCATTTATTTATTTATTATTTACAAATAAAGGGATTTGACCCAAGTCAAATGTCTTTTCCCTCCAATAAATATAATAAAATATTCCATAAAAGGTGGATCTAGATTTGGTTAATATTATTTTAATCATGCACCAAGATCTAGAATGACCAAATATTTTGTTATAAATAGAAGGGTTGACTCATTCATTTGTCACCTTTTGTTGCTCATTAGATCACTCTGGATCTATACCCTTGGTCTGACTTTGAGTCATTATCATTGTCACATTCTCCATTATTTGCTTTGTGAGCTCCCTTTGAGTTCTTTTTTTGTCTAGGTTTTCCACACCAACAAGAGAGAGAAATGCTAGATCTGAAGTGCTGAGGACTTTCAAGAACCCATCCCATTGAGGAGAATTGGAAACACCTTTCTTGTTTTCCTCTCAGGTGCCCTTAATATAAAAATTCTCTCAAAAATATTGTTCTTGTCTTGTCTATTGGATGCATGGAGCAAAACCTTATTTTTACTGCTTACTGTCTTTTTATGCATAGATCTGGATTTGTGCAGCATTTATCTTGATCAACTAACTGTAGATTTGAAGATACTGGCAGCCATATTTGATGTTAGGGCTATTTTTTATGCATAGCTAAAGTGGTATTTTTTCGTACACTTCGACAAAAGATTCATACTAACACCTATAGTTATTCATCAGTATCCTTCAAAAGGAATGAAAATTCTACCAAGTTTCTCTGGAGAGGAGGAGGATGTTTGAGATGAAAAACATATCTTGGAATTTGAGTGCTTTCTAGACAAATTTCAAATTATTTATGAAGATTTGGCTTTAAGGATGTTTTTTCATTCATTAAATCAGGGTTCTCAGTAATGGTTCTAGTGTTTGGAAGCAAGTTCAATTAGTTCATGGAAAGGTTTTCAAGATATATTTCTTAGGTATTGAGGCAAGTATAAGTCATAAGAAAATCACCTTTTGGAATTATATTCTATCCAGAGGAAGAGCAATGAATCAATCCTTGAGTTTAATAGGAGGTTTAAAAAATTTATTTCAGGATGCCAAAAGAGATTCAGCCTCTTGAAGCTACAACTATGGTTTACTATTTGAGGGCTCTTTCTATTGACTTGGCAAGTTTTATCTCAAGGAGAGAAAGCCTTGTACTCTGAAGCTGATGTTTCTTTATGCACAAGAAATTGAAGATCATTTGTGGGCTTGTAGAATTTTTTCTTATCATGTTGAAAGAATAGGTTTTGTTGAAGACAAGAGGGCCTGTCAAGAAAAAAATGGAATTGCTTTATAAGAGAATGCAATTTTAGAGATAAACAAGGATTTTCAAAAGGTATCAGAGGACACTCACGTTCTTGAGACACGAGAATTTAAGAATTATGAAGATTTTAATTAGCAAATTTTTGTGAAAATTGAACTAAAATTTGGAAAACTGAATGATCATTATTATTTTCATAATTGTAGTGATTTTGTGAACCGGGGAGAAACTAGTGGAGCTCCTCAAGTTTTGTTGCAGGAGGACAAATTTTTTTGTCAAGAATTGGAATTGTACGAAAAGCATCGGCATTATGGGGAAAAAATATCAGATTTCTCTTTTCAGTTTGAGTGCTTGTTTGTAGAAAATGAGAATCATGTTCCCCGCACACAATTACAAAATAAGGATTCAAACAGTGAAATAGGCTACCCTGTTCAAAGCAATATACATCAGCAAAATTTTCAAGAAAAGGAGGCAGTCGAAATTTTATCTCATCAGTTCTATGTTCCAGTGGCTGATTATATGACAAATTATTTTGAGAAGCAACAAGCATTTATGCAAAGGTATGTGCAAAGCTTTGTATTTAGGAAATTTTCATGGTACATACCTGTTTTGATGTTTAAATTTCAGCAATATTGAGGCATTAATTCTAACACAAAGATGTTAGGTTGGTGCCATTGGAAGGATGACTTCACCTAATTAAGTTCAACCATGCATATCTATATAGGAGTTGTACATAAATAAGCTCAATAATTGAGCATTCCCAGTTGAAGTATTTCTAGTTTAGAATTTTTAGTTCAAGCATAAAGATCCTGGAAGAGGGAGGTTTTAGAGAAGTTTGAAATTTTCAGAGATTTTGGATTGGAAAAATATTCAATTTGATTTGAATCAATGCCTAATAAAGGCTACTGATCTAAAAGTTCTTTTTTATTCCATGCCCAATAAATGCTACTGATCTACAAGATCTCAGCACTTTGCGACTAAAGTGTTGTCTCCAATTGGAGCCAGATGTCGTAGCACAATTTTGCAGGGCTGAAATCTTTAAGTACTCTACAAAAAAAATTCATCAAGGACATAAAATTGAATGAAAATTGTTTTTGTTTGAGAGACCATTGCGTCACAATCTAGACAAATCACCCTTACCATTAGCTTCAAAAAAATTTCAAATATGTAGGCACAAAATTTATTGTTGAATGTACTATGGTTTGGAGGAGGGTACCCCGGTGCTAGTAGCTTCTTGTCTACCAATTTCTTGAATGTTTTACAAGTTCAAGTTTATTCACTTGAGAGAGATGGAATAAATATAAGTTATTGGTAAGATACTCAGCATATAACAAATTTTTTGGCTAGAATGAGATTGAATACATCTGAAAGTTATGAATGCTTTAAATTTTGTACTCAGAAAGTGTTCAACATCTCGAAAGGAAATGAAAAGGATTGAAAATTTGATATGAAGGCATAGTAAAAGAAGTTGTTTTACCTTGTATATTCAATAAACAAAAATGCAAAAGAAAATATCATACTAAGAAAAACAATAAGTCTTGAAGGGGAAAATGATATATGCAAAAAAGATTCTCCCCCCTGATGCAACATCTCTATCTACACAAAATACAAATATTCAACATGAAATTGTAACAAGGTTACCAATGCGGAAATTCTCAATGAACCTAAAGAAACGAATTTGAATGTTGGAAGAAAGAAAGAAAAGACTAATATTCCTTATATGAATTCATTTCTAGTCGAACTCTCCCCAAGGATTCTTTCTGCTATAATCTTGTTTTAAATGCACTTTCTAATAGAAGCCAATTTGCGGAAGCAGTTAAATTATTTCAGTCTATGGTTAACCTGGGTTGTAAACTAGATTTTTATACCTATATTGAAATTATAATTCGTGCTGCCTAAAATTTAGGGAGAATCGAAGAGGTTTGGAAAATTGTATTCGTTCCTAATTCAGCACAGTGGAAAGAATCGTAGATTGGAACCAAATCATAGTGAAAGAGGTTTAGTGCTAAGATGTATTTAAGTTAAATTAAACATGATTATCATTCTGCCAAGTTCGAGTGTAGCGAAGCCTCATATTCATCGTGCTTGGATCCAACGGCAACCCAGGAGCACAAATTGCACGAGACTTATCCCAAGGAGTGCCCCGCAAGCAGTCTCGTTAAAGTCGCTCACCTAAAAATTGACGGTTGACATTAATTATGGGAACACTCCCTTCAAATTCCAAAAATTGCTTAATCACCCCCACAAGTGGTTTCAGGTTTCAATAAAGGACATTACATGGTGATAGCTGGAGCCCACGTCCTTTACTTTCAAATAAAAAATTTAATTTTTATGAATTTCGAATAATGTCCTGTCATAAATATTTCAAATAAATTTTGTTTTAAAATAATATCATGTATTATATGTACATATGATATTATTAAAAAAAAATTAATCTCAACCACAACAAACACTTATTAACTTCTTTAAGAATTTATTTCTGAAAATTGATTCAATGGTGATGTAAGCACAGAGATAAAATCCCAAGAGGGAGAGGGCAGAAGGTTCTAAGTTTTGGAACTCTATAAGACTACAATTTTGGACTTATTTTATGATGAATTAATGAAAGAAACATCAAGTTTCCTGCATCTATTGAAGGTGATTCGTGTTTCCTGTGTCATATTGTGTTCTTTCTTCTTTGAATGAAGTGCAGTAATGTAGCTACCGGTCTCTTAATTAGATTTGTAAGTAAGAGTTAAATAACCTTAATATGCACTCCTTCACTCCAACTTTTCTTTCTTCACAAATTAATTATGAGGCCTAAAGTAATAGATTCTGTGTTATAGCATATTATTTTGATTTTCCCAACAATTCTTCTTTTCATTCAGATATCAGCAATTAAAGGAATTGTAGAACCTTTTATTGTTTTATATTATTAAGGGTTTTAAAGAATTAATTTTAGGAAGAATAGGAAAAAGACCAAATGATAAAATTGTTTCCCTAAAATATTTAAAAAAAAATGTCTTAAGCACTGATTCCTTTCACAAACAAGGGATTGTTTCTTAAGAACCAACACCTACCCTACTAGACATTGTAGTAAAACCCATTGTCCCAACTCCTAATGATACATTTGGACACTACTCGAAGTCTGGGTACCCTCCTGTAGATGAATTCTACCACCCACCGTCCCTCAAACATGAGCCTAGGGGTGGAACATATGCGACCTTGGTAATCAACCATGCCACCCTAATTTGGTATCTGTCAACTCGTGCACCTACCAAGTGTCTCAATTGGAGATTCTCCTTCTGGATCATGACACATGGTATCTCATCTGACTGCCTAGGGTGAGCCTCCCATGCCCTGCTTCCTGATTGGATAGTGTCAAGGGGAAATAACCAAACAATTCACATCCGAAAACCACACTAGAAGATGAGGGGTGGGTATGTCCCAAATGGTGTGATCAAGAGTATACTTGAATGCTCAAGAGTGATCCTCCGAATGACACTCCCTCTGCCTCAGATCTGCCGATAACACCCTCGTAGCCATGTCTCTTCTAAATGTGGTGACTCCAAATGCTAAACAATATCCTCATCAATCCTAGGTGAGCTGCATCCGAGGGTACACCTTATTCCCCTATCCATAAGTCCCCTTGGAGGAAATGCTCCAAGTCCCTGATGTGCCATATCATGGGTCACTGCATACCACCAAGTGTCTTCGCACTCCTCATCATGCCACTGTATGTTGCAACCTGCCCCTGTACAAAACTAGATAGCGCCAACTTCGGCTATACCATCCTGTATCACCATGTATCCCTCTTGTGTCACTGCACTTGTCACTCCCCACATGTACCCAACACGATGTGAGGCACTCCTACTCCACAACGCAGTCCAACATACTACAACACACCCCCATGCATCTCCATGCTCATCCACAAGCCACTACTCCTCGCTTCATAGCCCTGCACACCCCTGGATGTTATGGTCTAACATTCGGTTTGTACGCATCAATATGCATCCCTCTACATAACACTGGACCCTATGAAATGAATTTGTGTAGTCCTACGTATGAGTGCCTACTAACGTACCACCCTAAAATGTATAGTATCCTGCATGGGCCAAAATATCCACCACTCTACTAGAAAACCCCTCATGAGGTGGCCTACATCTCCCCATTTGCTCTAAAGGATCAGAGCAACCCGACTCCTCCCATGCCAATCACAATGACATCACTGATCCTATCCTCCATAGCTCAAGTGTACCATACACCTATGAGAGAGCACCGTCTCTACGTACTACCCTGTCTGGTGGCCTGTCGATGCCAACTCCTCCAACTGGCTCCTGCCAAAGTAGGCTAATCACCCTGTGGCTCCACGCATGATTGATATGCTAAGATAGCTCTTGAAAAGGGTGTACCCTCCTATCAAACCATCCTATCACTAGGGATGTTCGGGGCTCTGATAGAGATCTAAAAATTTGTGTGCACCCAAACATCAAACTCATTGCGCAACGACTACCATCACCTACTGACTCTATGATGTGATGGGAAATCCCACCTATATCCCAACAGTAATCTGGCCCTCATGTCCCTTTGGTAATCCATGGAATCTGCTGAAATGTGGCCATGGATATATCCAGCTACCTAGCTTGCTCCATGGGGTACCAACTCAATACCTCTCGCCATCCAACTTCGATAGAGAAATCAACTGCAAGAATTCCTACACATAGAACAATCCCTCCATCCTAAGAGTGTTGCACCCTACACAGCTCGTGTCGCCTCATCTCACCATCCTGGCCAACATATGAGATCTGACTAGGTGGCTCAGTCTCTCTCTTTCCAATGGGAAGAGGTTACCCCATAGTGCTGCTAGCCTCGTCTATGTATGCCTGAAGGGGACTGCTCTGACACTCCCATGTGCTCTCTAGTTTTACCATTAAGGAATCCAACCGTCACCCAATGTGGGCCAAATTGGCTGCCGACTCGGCACAAACCATTCTCATGCCCTTCAGCTCTTCGTTCTACAAAAAAATAGCCTCTCGTACTGATGTGGCCTTCCCTTTCAAAGCTAGAAGTTTGGCCTGAAGCTGATGGCACTGCTGTGTGCAACCATCGTCCAATACCTCTGTATCTCCTAGCACCTCCTCAAGGGGTAGCCCAAAGGATGGCTACAAACCCTCCTCCATAGAGACTCTAACACGCAAGACATGAATACTAGTCAACTGCATGTCATTTTCATCTAACAATTTTGTCATAGACCTGGAGGCCTCTGTACCTATCGGCTCCTCAACAACGATGGAGTTGTCTCCCGACACCCCATCAACTTGTGATGTGTTGCTATCATCAAAGAACTCGGTCACAACCCCAAGTACCCCATCAAGGGATACCTCAAAAATGGGTTGTGTCTCAGCAGTGAGTGTATGCTCAACTATCTCCTTGCAAAATATGGCCCCTTCAACTACTCTTTCATCTTCTTCTTTAATCCGTCTCACCATCCCTACATAATTCCACCGAATTCCCCCTGATATGTGCTTGTCTCTTAGTTCACGGTACACCCAAAAAGAGAGGGTTGCTTGAATGTCATGTCCCAATGATTGGTATGCCCGCCAATTTTCTTCCAATGACTCCACATTATCTGCAATAATGTCCTGATCTAAATTGTTGCATGAATTAGTTTATTCCCTGAATTAATGATCATTTTTTGAACCCTAATCACCTCATTCAAGGTTACTTCCATGGTGTCTAAGTTTAACGTTTTTTCTGGTCTCGTCATAGAATTAAGGTTTCCCGCAAGTTGAGCCAAGATTATGCGCTAATACCACTGTAATATTCCAAATAGGAAAACGACATCAATATAAAACATAGAAAGACTAAATCTACAACAATATGGAAAATACATTCAAAACACCAAGAAAGAGCCAAAATTGTTGAGCCATTTTATTAAAATAATGGAGATGAAAAATAAGTACAACAATGCTCAAAAGATAGTACTCTAGCTAGCTAAGGTGGCTGGAATGGCCCTCATATTCTCCCGCCCAAACACTGCTCTACTGCTACTCTGCTGCTGCTCTGCTGAAAATGCTGGAAAATGTTGCTACTGGTAGAATAGGACTGCATAGATGAGGTTGATTTGGTGCTCAGAAAATGTCAATATTTTAACCACAGACTCTACTAACAAAACACAGAAAAACCCAGAAAAGGTTTGGTCTAATTCCAACCATTAAAATCTGACCCTTTTTCCCCTAGCTCCTCTCGCGACTAGCTCAGTAGGGACTGTGTAAATGAGCTGATCCACTACTCATAAGTTTCCAGGATTTTAACCACATACTCTATTAAAAAAACCTAGAGAAACCCAGAAACGGTTCGTCCTATTTTTGAATTCAAAAAATTGGCCCTCTTGGGCTTGGCTCACCCAACTATTGGGAAATTTGAAATCCTTGCTGGAACTGTTGGGTATGAAGTGCTATGAGATGAAATGATATATAAACTAGTTGCAAATACTCCCCAAAGCCAAATATTGAAGAGCTGATCCATTCACTGGATTCCAAGCGGAAATGCCTTGGAATTTCTCTCTCTATAGAACCCTTCTGCTCTGGACTACGTAAATCACTGGGTAACTGCGTTGTTATAGAAGGGAATGCATATGGCCTGATTCCAAGATACTAAATCTACTCTTGTCAAACAATATAAATCCTCTCCTGATCGGGCACTCGAATTCCCCTAAGGATGGGGTTGGGATCTCTGCTCAGAGACACCCATGTGCTAAACAACATTGCAGACTCAGCTAAATAGCTCAAGCATGCTCAAGTTGTAAATACCATAAAATCAGAATATGCAAGAATTATTTCCATGGCTTCCCTCATCCCCTTCTTATTCTTGTGAAACCCTAACATCCTTGGGTCCACTCATTAACTGCACTTCTCCTTGCCCCCTTGGCTTTCACACTTGTTGCAAATCCTTGGGTTCACTCGTTAACTACGGTGCTACTTGGCCCATTTTCTTTCACACTTGCTACGCTACCCTCTTAGCCTCTTGGCCCCACCAGAGATGTGTTATCCACATTAGCTCTAGAAAAGTGGTTTTATTCTAACTGTTGGGTTTATGGGTCCCTTCACCCTTTTATTTACGTACTTAACTTAAGAAAAACAATATTGGAAAAAAATATTATTTCTAATTAGCTGTCAGCTAATTAGGAATATTACATAATTATTTGAGAAAGATTTGAATATAAAGCAAATATTTAAAATAGGATGTGCTAGAGGATAAAATAATTTTCTTCGTAAGGTGATAAATAAGGCATTATTTATAACATCATGATAAAGTAAATATCAATACTTTTAAAGTTCCCTTTCAAAGATTATAATTTAATTATATGAAAAATAGATAGCTTGGTGCAAAGGGAACAACAATTGTGCTGAAGGGAACAAAAATTGTGCCGAAGGGAACAACAATTGTATCAAAGGGAATAGTGGCTCTAAAAGAGAAAGGGAACAACAATTGTACCAAAGGGAACAATAATTGTGCCAAAGGGAACAACAATTTTCCTTAAGGGAACAACGACTGTGAAAGAGAAAAGGAAAAAAATTGTGCACAAGGGAACAAAAATTGCGTCGAAGGTAACAATGACTGTGAAAGAGAAAGGGAACAACAACTATACCAAAGAGAACAACAATTGTGCCAAATAGAACAACAATTATTCTCAAGGCCTCCTACCCCTTTCTTTTTATTATCAAGAGAAAAAAAGGGAAGCAAAAGGAAGAAAGAAAAAACAAGAAACTTAATTAACTCTTAAAGAAAACATATGTAAATTATATAAAAAGTGATAAAGAAAATCATATTTATGGAGATGGATCTGCTAGGTTTCTACCCCAATCAACTATGATCTGAAAAATAGGATCATTACTTACCTCATGGTAAAAATACTCCTTTTTTAGCGGTTGGTGGTAAAAGCGTGGCCAATGTTCATTTACTAAGAAAGAGGTACCATATCCGTCGATGGTATTAAATATTATGGTACCATTATTGTGGACTTCTTTGATTTCATACGGCCCAAGCCACCTTGTTGTAATTTCCCTAGAAACTCTTGGAACCTAGAATCATATAGCAAATGCCCAATCTCCTTTTTGAAATGATTTCTTTTTAATTAGCCAGTCATGCTGTTTAGCTCTTTGCTGCTATATAATAGTAGTGCGTTCTATACCAAAGTGACGTGCAATATCCAACTGATTAATTTCTTGTAGGCAGGGAAAATTTTAGGGGCTAATATTCGCAGGCGGGCTAATTTTCCATGTTTTTTCCAAAAAAAAGATTCGTCAATTTCCATTTTTTTGAAAATTCACTCACCCAAATTTTATATTATAAAATTTTTTACCCTGAAAATCGCCAAAATTTTATATATACTAATATAAAATAGTTAGAAACCTATATAGTTTTACAAAAAATTCCTCAAAAATTTTACAATTTACATATTGGGACCAGTAAGATTCGCCAAGTTTTTGAAACTTTAAAATAAACTTCCATCCTTAAAATTTTCCCTGCTTGTAGGCGTTGGTTTTGTGCTTCTGAAAAATCCAGTCCAATTTCCCTTGCAGTCTTAAGAGTATTTATTTCAAATTCTATTAGAAAAATGGGTTGTTTGCCGAAGACGAGGTGATACGGTGAGTGACCAGTAGTGTTCCGCAATGTTGTCTGATAAGCCTATAGTGCTTCAGGGAGTTTCCTTTCCCAATTTCGATGACTTGTGGATACAGTTTTAGTCATAATTGCTTCCAGGACCTTGTTAGTGCTCTCTGCTCGTCCATTTTCCTGGGGGTAATGTGGGGGAGTAACTCTATGCTTGATATGATAGTTCTGAAGAGTGGCTGAAATTTTATGACCTGTGAATTGCGGCCCTCCATCTATTATTACTTACCTTGGTAGTCTGTATTACGCAAATAGTTCCTATAAGAAATTAATCATTGCCTCCTCCGTAGCTCTTGGCAAGGCTACCGCTTCGACCCATGTGGTTACATAATCTGTGTAAACCAATATGTACATTTTCTGATTTGATGGTGGGTTGGAGGGGCCGACAAAAGCCGGCTCCTATCTTCGGAATGGTTCTGCCACCACTTGCGGTTGTAGGGGAATTTCATCACTTTTGCATCTTTAAATATTGTGGGCCAATAATAGCCCATTTGAAGAAATTTATGTCTAGTTTGGAGGTCTGAAAAGTGTCCTCCACAGGTTCCGTCATGGCAAGCCCTTGGGATGTCATAAACTTCAACTTCTCTGATGCACCTTCGAATTTGAAAATCAAAACCAGTGTGGAAAAGATAACCACCAATCCAGGAAAGGTGTGCATTGTGTTGTATGATCAACTTCCTTTCTCGTGGTGACAGGTGTGTTGGTAATTTCCCTACCACCAAGTAATTTTCCACATCAACGTACTAGGGTGTTTTTATTGTCACAACAAATAGATGCTCATATGGGAATTGGTCATCCATCAGGTGATGGTTATCTACTTTAGGTAGTCGAGACAGGAAGTCTGTCAAGAATTTTTCTTTTCTGGGTTGATCCTTGATGGTGATATCAAATTCCTGCAACATGTTAGGAATCTGTAATTAGCAATATTGGAAAATTCCAATAAAAAAAACAACATCATTTCAACCACTTTGGGATTCTAGGATCTAGCCCTCCTGAATCCGGAGAGGGATCTCTCTAATAAGTGCAAAGATTGATTTTTCTTTGAAGTTTGGGGTAATGATGTTAGGCTAGTTATGAAGGTCGAGGGTTTGTTTTGTTTTTGGATGGTTGATCATGATTACTATTTGAGGGAAAATCCTAAATGGAAAGAGTTTCAAAGGTGAGAAGTTGCAAGCAATGAGAGTAATCTTCGGCCAAAAATATAGATAATTGCAGGTTTTAGTCCATTGGGCTATGGAGTCATAATAGGATTTAATTGGAACAGCAAGAGGCAAGAGTGGTCCATGGTGAAAGTCATCTATGTCTAAGGATCTCTTTGAAGTTTGATTTATGGAATGAAATGGTACAATAAGAAGGAGAATTAAACAGATGAGGAACAAAGAGTAGCCCAAGATCTGGTAAGTAATTCTAAACTAGCCAGCCTTTGACATAGACTCAAGAAAAACATAAAAGTAAGCTAGGATCTAGTAAGTACTTTTAAACTATCCAGCCTTTGATACACTTTCAATAGAAAACATTTTAAAACAAAGGGAAACTTCAAGGCAACTGTTGGAGTAGAAACTAGCGGGCCAGGCTCACCACAAATCCTCTCCTAGCTCTGATTTACTTGGTTACTTTCAAGACAAACAAAAAGATAACACAGAATGGCCTAAGATCTGGTAAGTACTTCTAAACTAGCTAGCTTTTAACACATTCCAAGGGAAACATTCAGACAGTCTTTGGGGATAAAACTAGGACCAGGGCACACCATATCTTCCATAGTTCATCTCTACTTAACTAATACTAAACATAACATTCGAGAATAATATTTAGCTAAGGAAATAAGATGAGGGAACGCTAGCATTATTATGCTTAAACTAAATTAAATCATTCCTAAATAACACAAATTGGAAGAAAACATGTAAATAAATATTTTCAGTCAGAGAAGGGTACTGATATACAGTAGGTCCTAACTCTATGCATGATGTTCTTTATAAGAGAAGATGAACACAATGGAAACAAAAACAAAATAACAAGTTACAATGAGAAAAACATCACCGTCAACATAGACCAGGATCCCATAAATCAACTTGTATTGATGCTCCAAACCAGTTACAGCTTTAAGTCCAATGCTTTAGTTTAGCAATCATCTACTCGTCTCAGCCTAACTTATCTATCACAAGCAGAGCTCCAAGGGCCAGTGAACACTATTTACAATCAGAAGTTTAAGCTTAAATGTATTTCAAAATTCAATAACCAACGTTTCTCATCTTCTATAGAAGTATTTATAGAAGAATGAGGAGGTGAGACCTGATAAAAGATCTCTCAGGACAATTAATACAAATTCAAGACTTCTCGGCCTTTGAGGGGCTCGATGGAGAATTTTACAAAAATTCTTTCTGTATTAATTGTTTTACATTTATGAATTAAGCTCGGTGGGAGCTTTTATTGACTTTAAGGCTATATGTCATGTTTGGAGTAACTCTGCAGATATTTTTAGCATTTAATTTCCTTGCAGAAGTTACTCTCTGGCTGCGCTGAGGCGAATATCTTCATTTGATCAATAACTTCGGCCTCTGTTTTGAATGATTTGAGGCACAGGTGGCATTTATGGTAGCTGGGAGGAATCAATTCGCCTCAAATGTGGCGGTGGAGGCCTTTCTGTCTGTTAAACACTTATGATGTTCCTTTAATTGTGTTCTAATTCTGGGAATTAGGCTTTTGATAATCATTCTTAGCTGTAATTCCCAAATCTGTCTTCAATCTTCTGTTCTGCTACACTCAGTCTTCAACACTGATACTCTTTAACTCGTGGTTTAATAAAATAGTGTCTTGTCGATGTGCAGGTCACGCAGGGCTCATATGGCATCAATGCCCATGAAGTATTGATGAAACATGGATCTTGAACCTTGCGAACGGTTTTCCTTTTATGAATCGAAAGCATAGGAATCGTCATTCCCGGCCTTCGGCCTTTCTTTCAATATAACGGATAAACCTTTAAACACATGCAAAATACAAAAATTATTAAGAAATATTGTGTTGTGGGTTTAACTGCTGCAGAGGATGTGGGGAGGAAGTGTGGCCGTTGCATGGCATCATCCAACGGTCAAGATTGATCAGAAGAAGTTGAAGGAGAGCGAAAAAGGAATTTGAATCGGAGCCGTCGATCGCGCAGAGATCGATGGTTGGGAGCGGATGCGAAAATTCAAAGCGGAAAATGCTGACTGGGTGACAAATTAGAGCAATGAATTGTGGGCCATCGATCTGTAGATCAAATCGACAGTGGAGATGCTTTACGGACCGCGTTGTAGCCTGGTTAGTTTTTGGGCTTCTTTGGTGAGCTATCACCGTCCGATGGGCAGCCTCGGATGGGACGGTGGACGTCAATATCGCGCCGAGTCCACGTTCGATATTTAACGTGCGATGGACGGTGGTTTTATGAACAGTGCCCAGGCCACGGGTCAAGTGGTGTATGGAATCGTTGCGAAATGAAAAAAAATCGCCCCGCTCTCAAAAGCAGTGCGATGGATACCGCGCGGTTTTTTGCAATGGTGAATGGATGGCGGGGACCACTGGGGTGATGGACTGCGCACCATCGATCTGCAGATCAGATTGACAGTGGAGATTCACTGAAACTTTGAACCAGCGGAAAGTTATAATATAATAAAGCCAACAAATTTAATAACACAAAGGTTTTGGTGGCAGAATATATATATATGAAAAGGCTGGCACCCGACTACGGGGCCTTTGGTTTTCGTGGAATACAATATGCCCAGGGCGTTATAACAAAAAGGGCTAATCACAATCGGAGCCTCAAGCTCGAGCTTTTCAATCAACCCATGGAATTTTGCGATGCGATAAGCGCTGAAGAGGGTCAGCGCTTGGTCCTGGCACTTGGGCGTATGGAGGGGGGGTTAAAGACTTAGCCCAAAGGGGCTTAATTTCATAATATGAAAATGTGTTTTTAGGCATTTTTCAATGTTTTTCAAAGGAGTTGGTGGGTTTCGATAAGGCTAAAAAGTGAGTTCTTAACCTTGTAAAAATGATTTTCATGAAGGGAAGAAGAGGGATCATGAAAATAGAGGAGTTTTATGGAGAAAAAGGGGAGCAAAATGAAGGTTATTTTTGAGTGGAGGGAGGGGAAAATGATGATTTTGTAGCAGTATTTTCACTTATGGAAACAACAGAAATTTTGAGTAAAAAAAAGGGAACAACAGTGAAGATTTGGACAGGGGAGAGGCTCGAGGCCTTCAAGAGTCTTCAAGAGCCAACACTTTTTAGCAATAAAATTTGTTCCTTGAAGGCTCAAAAAGTCTTAGCCACCTTTTGCTATAACAAATTTTATAGGTGGCTAACAGTGGCTCCACTTGGGGATGGTGCCTTCTTGAAGGCATCAAGAAATTTAGACTTGCATTCTCTGGGAGGTTGACCTGTGCCACATCCATTATGTTCTCTAGGAGGCTGACATGTGCCTCATCCATTGGGCTGCCCTTCCTTTGCTGGGATGATATTGCTTTTAAAACATATTAGCAGTCATAGAAACAATGGATCTTCATCAATACAAACTTTCTACCTACCCAATCCTACTGATCTAGCATTTTTTCTTCATTAGAGTGCACTTAGATTGGAAAAATATTTTACAACATTTTGTTCTTTTGAAAACAGGAAAACTAATCTATTTCTACTCCTTATTTCTCCATGGACTCGGATTAAACAGTTGAGTCCATATAATTCTCTACCTAATCTACTATCTGTTGGGATTAAACTGTCCAACAGATTTTTATTTTCTAAATTCTACAACAAAAATTCAAAAGCATACAAGTTAGGATTGAACAGTCTAACTTGATGCTGGTCTATGGCATAACAAACAAGCTGCACATAGATATTATTTTGCAGAAAATTAAATCAAAATGGAAGGCTTAAGATCTGAAAATTCAAAGCACTTCCTTCATCTTTTTACAGCTCTGTTTTGACTTTTGTTTGAGTTGTTCTTTCTTTGTCAGACTGATTCAAATTTTGAGCTGATTAGAACCAGATTTACCTCTGTTTTGACTCAGAATTTGAAATAGATTGGAGTCAATTCTTTTGGGAAACTTAGGTTCAGATTTTGAGCATGTTTGAACCTTTGATTTCTAGCCTAATCTACCTACTGATAAGCCAAGATTAAACAGTTTGGAAAATCAAATTCACTATCCTATCAGTAGTAAATTTAAAACTAATTAGTCAAGATTAGGCTATTTGACTAACTAGAAGTGTGTCTTTCAGGAGTGGCGTTTAAGCTTGCACACTTTCAGATTTGTTTCTCTTTTTGGTATGGGGTTGTACCTTTCTTGTTGTTTACAATCTGCCCTCTTTTCTTTCTTTCACTGTTTTTGTATTTTTTGATTTTTATAACTTTGAATGCAATGGTGGATGAAATATTTATAATGGAAAAAAGATAAAAAATGCCTCAAAACATAGCATGGATTAAGATAATTATTGTTTGAGCATCCTGCCATTGACAGGACCTCCAAACAATTCTGCTCCATTCAACTCTTGTAAGAAATATGCGTTGTTACCAGCAATTGAATGAATAGAGTAAGGGCCAAGCCATAAGTTGTCAAATTTTCCATGCTTGCCCTTGTCTTCCCTCCTTGAGTCCCATTTTAAAAATTTGTCCCCAATTTTGAAATTTCTGGCCTTTCTTCTTCTGTCAGAAAGCTTTTTGATGCTGTCTTGTTTTTGCAATGCTTTGTTATAAAATTCTTCTCTGATTTGATGAAGATGAATGGTCTGATTTATTCTTCTGATCATGTCATTTTCTTCAGTTTGCAATTATTGGATCAACTTCATCACTGGTACACCAAGGATGTTTGGAAAAATTGCATCAATACCATACACAAGCTGGAAGGGTGACATGCCAATAGATTTCTTCAAATTCAATCTGTCAGCCCAAAGTGCATGAACTAGCTTTGTGTGCCAAGACTTTTTTATTGTCTTCCAACAGTTTCTTGATTATGTTCACTAAAATTTTGTTTGAGGATTCTGCAAGTCCATTACCCTGGGGGTAATAGGCGGTGGAATGCCCCAATGTTATCTGATATCTATGACAGAACTCGACCATCTTCTTTGATCCAAATGTTGCTGCATTATCAGTGATAATCTTAGTAGGACAACCAAATCTAGAGAGAATGTTAGTCTCCATAAATTTTATAATAACTGAATCATTGGCCTGCCTAAAAGGTATGGCTTCTATCCACTTAGTGAAACAGTCTGTGGCAGTAAGGATCCATCTATGCTGGGCAGAAGATGGTGGATGGATTTCCCCTATGAATTCAAGTCCCCACTGTTGAAATGGCGCTTCAACAGCGATTGGATGCAGAGGAAGGGGTAGCATTTTTCTTTTGCCTTCAAAAATTTGACATTTATGACAAGCAATGATCATATTGTGTATATCAGGAAAAAGAGTAGGCCAATCGAATACAGCCCTAAAAATTTTGTTGGCTGTGGTCTTCCAGTATAAATGACCTCCACACTCTCCTTCATGGAACTCGCGCTTAACCTTCTCTACATCAAACTCATGCAAACATTTAAGAAATAGACCACTTGCATTTTTCCAATAAAGACATTTATCTATAATGCAATAGTTTACAGATTTTAACTTTATGAATCTTTCCTTTGTCTTTGTCAAACCAGGAGGTGTATTCAAATTAAGAAAAACATAAATAATATCAGCATACTAAGGAGAATTCATAAAATGGTCTTCAACCATAGGACTTGGGAATCCTTCTTGGTCATCCAAAGCATCAATAATATTAATATCAAGAACTTCAAAATTGGTTTCAGCCATTAATCTAGCTAGACCTTGGCCTTTGATGAGTTTAGTGGGTTTTATCTCTAAATCGTATTCAATGATAACAGCAATCCACTTACCTCTCTTACCATCTAGGTCCTTTGTTAGAATGTCTTTAACAACTGAGTTTGGGACAAAGGAAATGATGTGTGAGTGAAGGATGTACACTCTGAAGTCTTTCAAATATTTAACCAAAGCAAAAGCTTGCTTCTCCATAATGTTGTACTTCAGAGGGGCATCCCTCAATGCCTTACTAAAGAATGCAATAGGCTGCTCTTGTCCTTGCAGATTTTTTTATAAAAGGACACAATCTATGGTGTGTTCTGATGCAAATGAAAAAATATGAAAATGTTTTGAAAAATCAGGACTTATAAGAACTGGTGTTTTGGTTAACGCTTTTTTCACCAATTCAAAGGAATTCTTTGCTTCTAAGGTCCATTTTACCCCTTGCTCCTTTTTCAACATGTTTGTGATATTCCTAAGGAGCTCAGCCAAGTTGGGGATGAACCTTCTCAAAAAGTTAATCTTTCCAATGAAAGATTGCAACTCCTTGGTATTTCGAGGATGAGAGATTTGCAATATGGCCTCAATCCTCTTTGGATCTATCTTTATACCTTCTTCAGAAATAATGTGTCCAAGAATTTTACCTTCTTGGAGACCAAATAGTGTCTTCTTAGGGTTTAAAGATATTCCAAACTTTCTGCATTTCTCGAAAAATTTTCTCAAATGTTCTAAGTGCTCTTCATCTGTTTTCGAGAACACAGTAACATCATCAAGATAGATAATGATGAAAAAGCCCAGTTCTTCCGAGAATGCTATGTCCATGGCTCTTTGAAAAGTTTCTCCAGCGTTCATTAGACCAAAAGGCATTTTTACATACATGAAAGTGCCCCATGGTGTAGTAAAGGTTGTCTTTAATTGATCAGCAGGGTGAACTAAGATCTGATTGTACCCCGAATAGCCATCCAGCAAAGAAATTCTCTTAGACCCTACCACCCTTTGTAAAATATGATCCATCTTAGGTAAAGGGTAGTTGTCCTTTAATGAAGCTTTGTTTAAGTCTCTAAAGTCTATATAAAGCCTGATCTCTCCAGTTTTCTTCCTAACCGACACCAGATTAGACACCCATTCAGAATATCTAATAGGGACAATAATACCAGCCTCATACATTTTCATGATCTCCTTCTGAACTAAAGGAAACTGGACATGGTTTATTCTGCGCAGCTTCTACTTGAATGGTTTTTGGTTTTCTTTGAGAGGGATATTGTGCTGTATTATTTTAGTGTCATAGGATTTAAGATCTTCGTAACTCCATGCAAAAACATCAGAAAATTGTTTAAACAACTCTATGTATTTAAGTTTAATGTGAGCTGGTAAAGTCTTAGACAGTTTAATCATCATAGGTTTAAGTTTACTGCCTATATTGCACTCTTCCACTTCAATCTCTACAGGTTCCAGTTTTGGTTTATTTGCCACATCGTTAAAATCGAATAACTCTTCTAAAGGGGCCAAACCCTTAGGAAAACTTTCATTTTTAAAGTGTAGAGTTTCTAACTCCTCTATTTAAAACTCCACATTCATTTCTGTTTCGTTTTCAAGTTCGCTAGATAACAGGTTTATAATAGCAAGTTTAGGAGAGCTTTCTTCTTCATCAAGAAAATTTTCTTCACTAGGGTAGTTGGTTTCATAATCTGAATCCGAACTTGGTAGTTCGAATTCATTTCTGAACTGCATGAAGTCTTCTATTTGTTTGTCTCCATCGAACACCTGCCAATATTTTTCGTTATCAGGAACGGCTGGTCTAAATTTTATCTGAGTTGTGCAGTTTTTGGTTTCATATGGCATTAAGCATGTTCTAGCTGCAAAGGCTAAATTGTGGGCGGCGATATTTCCTTTTCTTGGGACAAAAACCAGTTCGGACTCGAATGTTTTTAAAAGGTCCATGACATCATTGTGGTAGGCCCGAAGTCTGGAATGATTTGCGTTATACTCCCCATTGACTTGCCTAATGACTAACTTAGAATCCCCGTGAACTTTAATTCTCTTAGCTCCTAACTTTTTTAACAACTGTAAGCCTAAAAGCAGGGATTCGTATTCGGCTATGTTGTTTGAAAACTAAAATTTTAATTTACAGGAAACACATTCTGTGTGGTTTTTTTCAGTGTTGCAAATCCAGACACCTGCACCAGCGTTAGTCCTAGTGCATGACCCGTCAAAATACATACTCCATAGAGGACTGTTTTCGGTTTCATCTATTTGGTAACCGTCGTCTTCAATTAATGTGCTTTCAAATTGTTCATGATTAGCAACAATTAATTGAATTTGTTTTGACTCATCAGGCTTTTCGTTAAGTGGAGGAACATTTTTTTGAGTGTCGAGGTTTAAAAGCAAAGGACACATGACTTGTATTTAAAGACCCATATTTGATTTGTTGTTGTTTAAAGGTTCAGCAAACTGTTTTGACAGTTTTGTGGTATTTACCTCCTCCTCTCTATCGGCCATTAACTCTGTTAAAGTTACTTGTTCATCTAATGTTTCTTCATTAAAAAGGATAAATGAATCAAGGCCAGTGTTTACAGAGTAAAAATGGGAATTTTGTGGTCTGTCTTGACTTGTCACTGTGTATTGCATATGAGACTCTCTGTAAAGTCTCCTAGTCTAATTGAAAACAGGGATAGTCGCATAGGTCATGTCCATTTGCATAGTCCCTTGTAACTTAGCCCCCCATGATCTTGATAACAACATTCCATATTTTGGGGGAACATCAGCCACAACGATATCCATTACTAAGCATTTGGCTGGAATTTGGGCTAAGTTAACACAGAGATATTTGATTAATCCTAAACATTTTACTCAGCTTGAGGCAAAGGAGTAAAGATCTTTGTAAGATCTGGTGATTTCTAAACCAAGGCTCTCCATTACATCTTTTGGCATTAAATTATGAGAAGCCCCGAAATCATGCATAGCGTTGTGAAAAATCTTGTCATGAACGTTTAAACTCACATAAAAGGGAGGAACAGGTCCCTCTTGATACATACCTTCAATCTTTGGACCGAAGATAAGCTCTGGTTGGTCATCATTAAGATTGACAGTGTCCTCATTCTCTTCAATTTTTAAAGCCTTCAAAATTTGGGCCCGATATACATGTTGGGCAGCTAACTCAGTTAAGGGAACAGAGATTTTGATCTTTGAAATTTCCTGCTCTAGGCTGAAAGGAATTTGACTCTTTAAAGCACTTTTCTCAGCCTTATTAGCTGTCATTCTATCAGCAATATCAACTTGCTGATTTTTTCTATTTACATTTGAAAAAATTGTTTTAACAGAAGTACTAGCTGAGATGTTAGTACTACTAATGTCTGCACTCTGTTTTTCGTTGTTTTGAGTGCCTTTCTCTTTATCATTACCAGAATTTACAACCACTATTTTGTCCTTTTGTTTGACAATTTTAGGCTTGGTCGTAGTGCTGTTTTGTGAATATTTGTCAGAGGTTTTATTGTTGGGGGTTTGTTGACTGGTTTTGCTTCTAAGGTCATATTCTTTTTGAGATTCTATGATGACATTTTCCATGTCTTGATAATAATTTTCATCATCATCTCTTTTGTCATCATAAGGTGTGTATAGACCTTGTTTTCTATCATAATGAATCTTAAATTCATCATTATCTACCCCCAGCATGTTGATATCATCCTCCTCTATTATTTCATTTGTTTCCTCAACCTCACTTACATAGTTTTGATGAAAGGGTGGAGTGATCTGCTGATCATCTTCCCTAGGCCTATTTGGAGGTTGGTTCGCTCTAAAATTCTGATTCTGGTTCTGGTTTCTGTTTTGAGGAGTAGTTTGGTTTTGACTGGCTTGTGCTCTCTTAATTATGCTCATCTCTTTCATCATCTCCTCCATCATTTTCTCCATCTTTGAGTTGGAAGTAGAAGGTGTGTTTTCCTCTCTAAAAGACACTCTCTTTTCATTTTTCATTCTTGCTCTCTTCTCCATTAAGTTGACTTCCATAGAAAGAGCACCCTTTTTCATATCTTCAAGAGTTGCAAAATCTCTCTCTCTCAGCTGATAGGCCATCTCAGGGTCAAACCCTTCAGGAAACTTGTTTAAAGTTGAGCCTTGTGGAGGTTTTAGTTCTGGGGAAAGTGCATTATACACACTATTGAATCTAGTGCAATAAGCTTGCACACTTTCCCCAGTGTTTCTATTGAGGTTCTTGTAGTCAGCAAGGACTTGAAGAGGGTTTTTCTTTACTTCCCATTTGTTCAAGAATGTTTGATGGAAGGCTTGGAGATCATTAATACTATGGGGGGTTAGGCCTTTGAACCATTTTCTTGCTTCTCCCCCTAAAATCTGAGCAAATAGTCTAAGCTTGACAGAATCATCATCAATTTCATTTCTGTCAAAGTAGTCATTCATATTATCCACATGTTGTGATGCAGTTGTAGCATTGCTAGCATCATATAATGGAATTTTGGACTGATAGTCCTGTGGGAGATTGACTAATGGTACAGGAAGGACTAAGGGAGCATACCATGCTGCCATGATATGTGGTGTAGGTGGATTCACAAGGGGTGGATTGACAAAATGGAAAGTGGGCTGAAGTGTAGTGGTTTGAATAATGGATGTAGGGTGAGCAGAAGTGGATGGACCATGAATAGTCTATTGAGCTGATCTTGGATGAGAGACACCTAGGTTGTGAAGGAAATGCAAATCAGGAGGTGTTGTTTCTCTACTACCAGGATATTCACTTGTCTTCGGTGATGAAAGTGAAGACTCAGATTCTAGCTAGATTATATCATCAAATGACCTAGTTCTAAATGGATTTACTAAGTCAGCTTGTGATTGATGTAGAGCTGTAAGATTTTTTAGGAACTGAATTAGCTCTCAAGGGTGATCTGAAAACAGTTGATAATTTAATCTTAGGATACTTCCTAAGGATGCTTTCTGGATTATCTACTATCTCAGGTAGATCAGGGTCAGGATGGGCTCTAGTGTGAATCTTTCTAGGAGCCACTATGTTGTGTTTTTCAGACCCAAATAAACAAGAAAAGTTCAACCGGGTATGAAAATCTTTGAGAGGTTAACTAGTCTGTTTTACAAATTTAAATCCTACAGTCCTCTAACTGAGTTTGAATGATATTATGATGAAAAGGGTTCTCCCCAGTGGAGTCTTAAGGTCTGTTAAGGATTGTGGAGTTGCCAAGTGGAATTTTTTAGCTCTTTTGGAGGTAAAAGGTTTTATGGTCCACCACCATGTTTATTGAATTCCAATCTGAAATAGTTTTGGGTTTTTCTGAGTTTATGTGGTTGTATGGAAAACTAAAGAGTCTATAAAAGCTGGCCAAGACACTATGAACTCAAAAAATCCCCAGTGGAGTTGCCAGAAATGTTAGGAATCTGTAATTAGCAAGATTGGCAAAGTCTAATCACAGAAACAACATCATTTCAATCACTCTGGGATTCTAGGATCTAGCCCTCCTGAATCCGGAGAGGGATCTCTCCAATAAGTGCAAAGATGGATTTTTCTTTGAAGTTTGGGGTAACGATGTTAGGCTAGTTATGAAGGCCGAGGGTTTGTTTTTTTTTTGGATGGTTGAGCATGATTACTGTTTGAGGGAAAATCCTAAATGGAAAGAGTTTCAAAGGTGAGAAGTTGCAAGAAATCAGAGTAAGCTTCAGCCAACAGGATAGATAATTGCAAGTTTTAGTCCATTGGGCTATGGAGTCATAATAGGATTTAATTGGAACAGCAAGAGGCAAGAGTAGTCCATGGGGAAAGTCATCTATGTCTAAGGATCTCTTTGAAGTTTGATTTATGGAATGAAATGGTACAATAAGAAGGAGAATTAAACAGATGAGGAACAAAGAGCAGCCCCGGATTTGGTAAGTACTTCTAAACTAGCCAGCCTTTGACATTGACTCAAGAAAAACATAAAATTAAACTAGGATCTGGTAGGTACTTTTAAACTAGCCAGCTTTTGATACACTTTTAATAGAAAACATTTTAAAACAAAGGGAAACTTGAAGGAAAATGTTGGAGTAGAAACTAACGGGCCGGGCTCACCACAAATCCTCTCCTAGCTTTGCTTTACTTGGTTACTTTCAAGACAAACACAAAGATAACACAAAATGGCCTAAGATCTGGTAATTACTTCTAAACTAGCCAGCTTTTAACACATTCCAAGGGAAACATTCAGACAGTCTTTGGGGATAAAACTAGGACCAGGGCACACCATATCTTCCATAGTTCATCTCTACTTAACTAATACTGAACACAACATTCGAGAATAATATTCAGCTAAGGCAATAAGATGAGGGAACGCCAGCATTCTTATGCTTAAACTGAATTCTTATGCTTAAACTGAATAAAATCATTCCTAAATAACACAGATTGGAAGAAAACATGTAAATAAAGATTTTCAGTCAGAGAAGGGTACTGATATACAGTAGGTCCTAACTCTATGCATGTTGTTCTTTATAAGAGAAGATGAACACAGTGGAAACAGAAACAAAATAACAAGTTACAATGAGAAAAAAGTCACCATCAACATAGGCTGGGATCCCATAAATCAGCTTGTATTGATGCTCCAAACCAGTTACAGATTTAAGTCCAATGCTTTAGTTTATCAATCATCGACTCGTCTTAGACTAACTTATCTATCACAAGCAGAGCTCCAAGGGCCAGTGAACACTATTTACAATCAGAAGTTTAAGCTCAAATGTATTTCAAAATTCAACAACCAACGTTTCTCATCTTCTACAGAAGTATTTATAGAAGAATGAGGAGGTGAGACCTGATAAAAGATCTCTCAGGACAATTAATACAGATTCAAGACTTCTTGGCCTTTGAGGGGCTCGATGGAGAAGTTTACAAACATTTTGTCTGTATTAACTATTTTACATTTATGAATTAATCTCGGTGGGAGCTTTTATTTACTTTAAGGCTCTGTGTCATGTTTGGAGTAACTCTGCAGATATTTTTAGCATTTAATTTCCTTGCAGAAGTAACTCTATGGCGACGCTAAGGCGAATATCTTCATTTGATCAATAACTTCGGCCTTTGTTTTGAATTCTTTGAGGCACAGGTGGCACTTATGGTAGCTGGGAGGAATCAATTCACCTCAAATGTGGCAGTGGAGGCCTTTCTGTCTGTTAAACACTTATGTTGTTCCTTTAATTATGTTTTAATTCTGGGAATTAGGCTTTTGATAATCATTCTTAGCCGTAATTCCCAAATCTGTCTTCAATCTTTTGTTCTGCTGCATTCAGTCTTCAACACGGATACTCTTTAACTCGTGGTTTAATAAAAAAGTGTCTTGTCAATGTGCAGGTCACGCAGGGCTCATATGGCATCAATGCCCATGAAGTATTGATGAAACATGGATCTTGAACCCTGCGAATGATTTTCATTTTATGAATTGAAAGCACAAGAATTGTCATTCCCGACCTTCAACCTTTCTTTCAATATAATGGATAAACCTTTAAACACCTGCAAAATACAAAAATTATTAAGAAATCCTGCGTTGTGGGTTTAACTGCTGTAGAGGATGTGGGGAGGAAGCGTGGCCATTGGATGGCATCATCCAACGGTCAAGATTGATCAGAAGAAGTCGAAGGAGAGCGAAAAAGGAATTTGAATCAGAGTCGTCGATCGCATAGAGATCGACGGTTGGGAGCGGATGCGAAAATTCAAAGCAGAAAATGCTGACTGGGTGAAGAATCAGAGCGATGAATTGTGGGTCGTTGATCTGCAGATCATATCGATGGAAAAGATGGTTTACGGACCACGCCGTATCCTGGTTAACTTTCGGGCTTCTTTGGTGAGCGATCACCGTTCAATGGGTGGCCTCGGATCGGATGGTGGACGTCAATATTGCGCCGGGTCCACGTCTGATCTTTAACGCGCGATGGATGATGGTTTTATGAACAGTGCCCAGGCCACGCGTCAAGTGGTGTATGGAATCGCTGCGAAATGAAAAAAAAATGCCCCGCTCTCAAAAGCGGTGCGACGGATACCGTGCGGTTTTTTGCAATGGTGAATGGATGGCAGGGACCACCGGGGTGATGGACTGCACGCCGTCGATCTGCATATCAGATCAGCAGTGGAGATTTACTGAAACTTTGAACCGGCGGAAAGTTATAATATAATAAAACCAAAAAATTTAATAACACAAAGGTTTTAGTGGCAGAATATATATATATGAAAAGTCTGGCGCCCGACTACGGGGCCTTTGGTTTTCGTAAAATAAAATATGCCCGGGGCGTTATAACAAAAAGGGCTAATCGCAATCGGAGCCTTGGGCTTGGGCTTTTCAATCAACCCATGGAATTTTGCGATGCAATAAGCACTGAAAAGGGTCAGCGCTTGGTCCTGGCACCTGGGCGTATGGAGGGGGGGGTTAAAGACTTAGCCCAAAGGGGCTTGAGTCCATAATATGAAAATGTGTTTTTAGGCATTTTTCAATGTTTTTCAAAGGAGTTGGTGGGTTTCAATAAAGCTAAAAAGTGAGTTCTTAACCTTGTAAAAATGATTTTCATGAAGGGAAGAAGAGGGATCATGAAAATAGAGGAGTTTTATGGAGAAAAAGGGGAGAAAAATGAAGGTTAGTTTTGAGTGGAGGGAGGGGAAAAATGATGATTTTGCAGCAGTATTTTCACTTATGGAAACAGTAGAAATTATGAGTATAAAAAAGGGAATAGCAGTGAAGATTTGGACAGAGGAGAGGCATGAGGCCTTCAAGAGTCTTCAAGAGCCAACACTTTTTAGCAATAAAATTTGTTCCTTGAAGGCTCAAAAAGTCTTAGCCACCTTTTGCTATAACAAATTTTATAGGTGGCTAACACAACAAAAATACCCTCGGGTCACCCAGCCATCATTAATGGGTTTTTTAGCTAAATATATAATATCAAAGTGATTAGTGTACAAAAAAACCGGATAGCCTATTATATAATGTCGAAATTTATTAATATCATGTATAACAGCTAAAAATTATTTTTTTGTTACTTTATAATTTAACTTAGTAGGAGTGAGGAGTTTGTTGATATAGTAGCTAGCATATGGATTTTTTTCTTCCTCTTTTCCAATACCAATGCCTATGGTTGTCTCTGATGCATTCGAGGAGATGTGAAAAAGTAGTTCCTAGTTTGGTCCTCTTAATAATGGTGTTGTGGAAAGGAGTTCCTTGAGACCTGCAAATGCAACATCACAATTGTCAGGCCATTCAAATTTGATGTTGCCTATTGAAGTGTATAAAGGCGCAAATATCTTTGAAAAATGTTTTGTTAGTATCCTATAATCTATAGGATCTCAAGGCGACTTATTATTTTCCTTCAGATCTTTCATATTGAAACTAATGTTACATGACTATCATTTATCTACTAGTATAAACTTCTTGTCAAAAAGGAAAATAATGGCTTCTCTTAGGTTTGGAAATCCCTTTACAAGCGTGTGGAGGAAATACTTTGAAAAATGCTTTAGAACTTATCATAGTTCTGATACATGGCTAACTACTTCATTCTTCATATAGAACAAGCTAAGCCTAAATATATTATTCAACACTTATCCATCTCATTAAGCCTTCAAGACCCTAATACAAACTTTTCATATTTTATATTACCATTTTCCATATGTTTATGATATAAACCTCGCTTCTTCCATTCATAATCTGATCTCATCCTAGAAATATTCGTCATCTCTTCGCCCATTTTAAACCCCGTCTTCGCATCCAATAGCCAATATCATTCCCCCCCCCCGGCCCCCCTTCACCATTCAAACTTTATTGTTTGGGGGGTATGAAGTAAATGGTTTGGTCTCCAATGCTACACCCACGTGTCATCCCCAAAAATGTTCGCACCCAACCATCCCATCACATTATCCTCCACCACCCCGACATCCATTTATCCTCGCTCCTTTCCACTATCCTTGCTCCACATCTCCACATTTGACAGTCTCCAACACATTCTTCATAGAGACCAAGCTAAGCCTAAATATATTATTCAACGCTTATCCATCTCATTAAGCCTTCAGGACCCTAATACAAACTTTTCAGATTTTATATTACCATTTGCCATATGTTTATGATATAAACCTTGCTCCTTCCATTCATCATCTGATCTCATCCTAGAAATATTCGTCATCTCTTCGCCCATTTTAAACCCCGGCTTCACATCCAATAGACAATATCATTTCCCCCCTCCCCCCCCCCTCACCATTCAAACTTTATTGTTTGGGGGGTCTGAAGTAAATGCTTTGGTCTCCAATGCTACACCCACGTGTCATCCCCAAAAAGGTTCGCACCCAACCATCCCGTCACATTATCCTCCACCACCCCGACATCCATTTATCCCCACTCCTTTCCACCATCCTCGCTCCACATCTCCACATTTTACAATCTCCAACACATTTCGCACCCCCCTCAGCCTTCGAACTTTGACCATGGGGGGGGGGGTGTTTCCGAAATGAGCGGTATCTCTTACCACCATCCCTGCTACGTGTCGCACCTAGAAAATTTCGCACCCCCACCCTATCTTAAACAACTTACCATCTGTTGGACCCTCTGAAATCTAGTTTCGGGTTTTTTTGGATGAGCGCAACACCTCATTGTAAGCACCATGAGCCATAAATTAGACCTTTTGTGGTATTATTATCCGACGGGTTGCTCCAGGGCCTTATTTATTCACCACAACACTACACAACATATTTTTCCAAGCAGGAGCCATCTTTGACCACGAAATTGGGAGTGGGATTGAAGGCCCATGAATTATCAGAGTCGATAAATGGATTGTTCCCCAGCAATCTATCGATGTATCCATGGGCATGCCCTCTTTGGATATCAAAACCTGGCTTGGACCTTTGCCTTTTCACTCTCAATATGAGGTTTTCAATTTTGATTCAAGCCTTGCTCACAAGCTATTATGCCGCAAAAACATATTTGACATGAAAACTCTTCAAATACACTATGGAAATATTTGCATTGGTGGCCCCAATACTTCTATGTTTACAACTGTATATCAAGCATGTGGGCCAAACTTACCATAGAAGTTATGTTTCAGACAACAACACAAAAAATGGAGCAAATGATATTCTTGTTCCCCTTTCTACTTTTAAAGGGGCCCGAATGAGGTTGTTGGGTTTGTATGCAGCTGAGAGCTTCGGAAATGGAGATCGAGTTGGCAAAGAAGAAGCTCAGCAACAAGGGGTTCTGCAACTACGAAAACAACATTCTAAGAGGCTATTAAATACTACACTACAATATCAAAGAAAAGTTGCATGCGTGACTTGACTGCAAAAAATAGTAGCTATGTTTCATTTCTCATTACATGCATGCCTTTTCGGTTAGGATGGGTAAGGCCATTAAGTTTTTGAAAGCACGAATTATGAAGTTATTAGTGACTTTTTCAGAGTCAGAAACAAAGTCCTCTTTTCTCTTAGGTATGAATCGGTTTACACATGGGAAGATTGGATTTTATTACAAAGTCATAATAAATCATTCTATGTATGTTTCCCAAATCTCAATGCAGAAGGTTTTGTTAGAAGAAAATAAGGGGACGGATCCTAGTAATTGATTTTTAATTCCAACAAGAGAATCCCAGTGGCAACATTCAAGGATTCAAAGGCATAGGTAGTAGAGCTTCAGGCACCAAAGCAGCAGTGTTAAAAGTGTATGAGGGACAAATGGAAAATTTGAAATCTTCGTTTCAGTAATATTCTAGCTGTCCCAACGCCTACTCGACCTCAAGATATCACAGAGATCAACCACCGAATGCAAATCCTTATTCATATACGTTGTACATCTCTTGAATGGCAATGAAGATCTTGTTAATAACAACATCCTCAGAAGTAGGAGGAAGTTTTACACGTGTTACCCCTGTTGCAATGACTTCCTTAAAGACTGATGATTAGTTATACATATGTCATTAGTTTTATAACAGTTTTTCTAGTTTTAGAAAGAAGATGGGAGATTCGATAAAATTGAGTGTTTCAAGAGGATCAAAGTAGAGCCAGATGTCCATATGTCCTTAATGACTCCAGTTGTTTCATTTACACATGTAAACTAATCTTAGCCCTTCTCTATTATGTAGTTAATAAGAAAGTGATTGTGAGTTACAACTTTTATTGTAATCAGTTAGTAGGGTTAGCATATATACTTTATTCAGTCGAAGTATGAGGGGGGCGGGAATTTTATTGAGAAACAGTCCTATTCTGGAAAGTGGTTCACTAAGTTTCAAGTGACCATTTGCAAAATAATTCAAGACCAACTGTTCAAGATTCATGTGGTGTCTCAAATGGTGAATTTTTCTCCTATTTTTATGTGTTTTTCCATTGTCTTCCTTTCTCAATATTTCTAAATTATTATTGTAAAGAAAAAAATGAAGAATAGGATTTTTTATCTGTTAGTCATCCATGATTTTGACTTTATCCAAAGATGACTAAATTTGAAAAAACTCAGATTTCTAGAAACAATATTTGCAGAAACATTGTGAGTTCTAGAAAACTCACAACCTTCATTATCCTAAGTCTATCAATTCACTAAAACCTTCATCTATGCCTTCTAAAAGATCACCTTTTATGACTCAGAAGAAAGCTTGTTATCCCCACCATTTTTACCTACATTTCATCCCCTCATTCTACCATTCCTACCCCTATTTTTATCAATCCATTTCCCTCTAAAAAACCCCATTTTTCCTTCACTAATTCTTCATTTCTTCTAAAAACCCCTCTAAACCATTATAAACTCCTTTATAATGGTTTAAACCTCCTTTTTATACTTATCAGAACACCAAAAAAGGGCTAAAAACCCAATTTTCGGCCTATTTTCCGACTTTTCATAAAAATAGGCCTTAAGCCCCTACGGGCTTAACCCTCCGCCCTTTTTCTTCATATGACCCAAGGGCCTGACCACCTGTTAACCCTCGGCCCCTTTTCCTTAAAGCCCCGGCTCCCTCTGTTCCCATGTGACCTTAATTCTCCCCCTTTTCTCCCCCACCCCGCCTTACCTTTCCTCGGGCCATCTCAGCCATAGATCTAACCCCTTGGCCTCGATTGAACGGTCGCGCGGGCACTTCTCGGTCCGCAAGTCAAACCTTTGGTGCCCCTGCAGCTGACCAGCCTAACTACGGGAGATCTCATATGAACGGCTGAAATTCATTGCGGAAGCATAAGGCAGGAAATCCCTCCGTACCCCCCAAGCCCCCCACAATAGATCTCAACTATAGATCTTGTAAATATGATGGCTATCATGCTCCAGCCCTTTTATCCTTCCTCTTTACCACCCCTTTGACCATTTATTTCTTAGCAATCTTGACCATTGATCCCCTCCGATCCAACGGCGGTCGTTCTTTCCCTCTCATCCTCCATCCACCTGACCATAGCCCATTCATTCACCCTCCGAACAAATACCTGTTGTCGATCTCATCGATCTAACAGCTGTCGTTAATCCTGAGCTTCCAACCCCGCCCATAAACATTCCCGCTCCCAAAAAAACAGCTGATGTTACCGTTTTGGCCCACTTCCGACTACGCCACCCGCCGGCCAATCTCCCTTCGATACCTGTCCTCCACTATCCCTCGCCACTACACATCTCCCCGTCGTCACGCCGATCCTGGACCGTCGATCTAGCTCCCCCAGATCTGACGGTCCTCACACTATTTCGCGCGCAATTTTTTCCCAAGGTTTAACGACCCATTTTCACACGAAATGGGTGGTATTTGCCTGGATGCGTGTCATCACCTGTATGGAATCGTGTTCAATTTGCGCTTTACCGCTTACCACCGATTGTCAATGCGAAAACTACCCTGGTTTTCACCAAAAACACTTTCCTCCTATACACCCAAATTCAATTTATTTCGTTGTTTTTCCTAGTTCTTCTTGTGGAACCCCTCTTCTGCACGTCGTTCCTTTCTATGAAAATCACTCCAACACCTTTCCAAGCCTCTAAAAAACAATCTTAGCCAAAATGTAGGATTTATTAATGTTTTTTGTTTTGTTGTAGGTTATAATGGCAGGTTAATGTGCAGGCCCTCCCGCAGTCAAGTTACAGTGGAAAAAATCCTGAATGATGATCCAAAAGGCTATAAATACAAAGAAAATGAGGGATGAAGGTTCAATCTGAAAGGAAAAATTGATGAGTCATGACCATCAATGGAATCAAGGAACCCCTGCACACAGAAAACCAAATAAGATCAGTAAAAGAAGGAAGAAACAGAGGATAAAGATTAGTAGTAGTTGTTGATCATAATCCGCTTCCTGTAAAAATTTCACAGGAAAACTCACTTATACACCTAAGATCCCCTTTTATAGCCTTAGAAAATCATTTTTATGACTATCTTTTCCTTTCCGCCCCCAAATTACATTATAAAAAGCCATAGATCGTAAATCCTAAAATCTATCAGGCCTAGCCCCTTCAGCCAAGCCTCTGCTCCTTTCCTCCACAAGACCAAAAGCCAGAACTGAGGGCAAAAGAACTAGGCGCTTACCAAAGTATATCGGGTGCACTCTGAGCCATCCGATCAAATCATAGATCAACATACCTCAGCTCTCCCGCCTTTGTGGTCCCTGCGCCCAAAAACACTGCTCAAAACCAGTTGTATTCATCGCACCGCCTTTAAAGGGAAGGCAGTATTTTATATTTTGGAGCGATCCCATACACCGTGTGACGCGTGTCCTCGTGTACGGCCTGAATACCGCCCTCCATCGCTCGTTAATTTCCGACCAAGGTCACGTAGCAATATTCATCACATCCGTCTGATCTGGAGGTCCTCATCCAATGGTGATCGCTCTTCCAAGCTACACGAATGATAACAAGGGGAAATCGTACCCCTGGCCCACGGTCTCTCGCCTCCATTGCTCTTTCAACCGTCGATCTCCTCCTGATATCGTACGGTCAGGGTTGATTCATCCTCACTTTTGACCAGCCCCCACAGTCAGCACTCCACGTCATCCTTTCCACATAGTCTTTCGTACGTCCACCGGTCACCCGCTCCACGTGTGCGTTGCGTGTTTTCTCTTCCCATTATATATCCCAGTTATAAGTCAAAATTCATTTGTTTCAAGCTATAAACCTCCGCCCAGCTCATTCACCATTATTCCACTGTATTTCCATCGCCACTCTGCATACTTCCGCCATTTCATCACGTCGCTCTGTTACACAGTTCATCTCCATGGCATCTCCGCCCCCATGCATTTTTTTCTTGATGAGTTTGCAGGTTTTGCAGGTTCATGGCGACGGAAAATTTCCATTATTCACAACCTTCATTACAGAAGCCAAGGGCGCAAGAAAGGACTGTTGCTCAGAAGCAAAATTTATGAAGAAAGTCATGGGTAATTGCTGCGACACGACATTCATTAAAGAAACAGGGGTAAAATCTACCAAACCCTCCAGAATCATTCAAAACACAGATTGCGCAATCAGAGACATTAATGTTGTGGCAGAGGAGTATCAGTGGAAGGTCAAGGAATTCAATGTTCGGCATTGAAGATTTTAAATCATAATTCAGGGTTTATAAGGCAAAGAGTACAATGTACAAGAAACAACACCCTCCAGGTTTCATTTCAGCAGGATTTACCTTCATAAAAGGACAGGATGTTAATATGGTTATCCCTATATCATGTTCCTGAAGAGATTTTCACCCAGAACATTTATTTCTGAAGACAGGCTACAGAGTACATACATCACCACAAATTTATCAAGCAGTATGGGCGTGCACGTCTCCTCCATTTTGTTTTTTATGATACGATTAAACATTTACCACCTACTTCATTTATTAAGTTTTCTTTTTCTCTATAAAACCCCCGAAGAACATATTGTTGAGGGTTCCAGACTTTATCAGAAAATTATGTAGTGAAAGGCTTTTTGTAAACATTTTGTAAAACTTTGGTATGAATGCACAGAGCCCATAGGGTCTCAGTGAGGAGGAGTTCCATCTGTCAAAGAGGATTCTAGTCTTTGGTATTTCACAGTCTGTATCTTCTCTTATGTGTTATTTTAATATATCATTTCATTTCATCCATGCTTCCTATATCATGTTTTGGAATGCGAGTGGCTCACTGATTTTTGGTATGGATTCATCCTAGTTGATGCCCATGCTCAGATCAGTCAAGCGCTTTAAATATGGCTCATGCATGATATTCTATTCCATTATTTAGCTAACCATACTTCTGCTATATTAGTTGCTTTGGGAGGGTGCTTTTAAAATGCTATTATCATGTATGGATTCTTAGATTGGTAAGCCCATGCATGGTGGTATTGTATATCTGGGTATTAGCTCAATTTTAACTAATATCTTCTCAATATTCCTTTCACCACATACACCTTCTGATAATTTATGTCTGTGAATTATTTCTGAATCGGCCCACTTTGCAGTGAACTATCTCTGAATTGTTTGTCGCTTTTGTATTAGAGTTATGCATCTTGCCTCTGCAATTTCTCTTTTCCTGTGTCAGTTTCTGAGAGTTTGGTCCCATTCTATTTTATTTCCCTGTTTACAGGAGATAGCAGGTGAGATGAAGTTGACAACTTCATACATTATATTATACGCTCCTTGCTATGCTAAGATGTCCTAGGCACTGGTCTATCACAACTCTAGGCTGTCTCTAGGAGCTACAACATCTTTCTAGCGCCATTGCCGGGGATCGAAATTGAGAAAATTAAAATCCTTGGGCCTCGACAAAATTTTATTCACTCTCTAAGCAGGTGAGTATGGAGAGTTGAGAGTTGTAGATCCCTCACCTTGGCGACTCCATAGTTGTTATTTGATAAATCTATTTGTAGTCCTGGCTCCTCGCAAGCCACACCTGAGGTTAGATACGTCTAACCCAAAGACACCTTCAGTGTCTGACCCTGACCAAATTATACATAGAAGAAATTGGAGGGAAAGAAAATCAGCCCGTTCTGAAATACCTGAAGTGTCTACAAAAGACTTTCCATCCTCTTCTTCTCAAGAAGCTCAGGTACCAGATCCCGACTCCACTGTGGGAGATACTGATAATTATTATTCAGATAGTCCACCCCGAGAGGGTGTCAGAAATAAAAACAATCTTCATCCTACTCCTGAGGTTGAAGAGGTCAAGGAAGTAACCGAAGTATCTGCTGTTAATAGACCTTTGTTCCCCTCAACCCCTCAAGCTGCAGTTGAGTATATTCCTATTATTATTCATACTCCACTTCCACCTCCTCCTCCTCATCTAACTCATAAAACTATTGCACTACCTCCACCTCCTCCAATGGCCAACATTCCGGCCTTCTTGATGAATAAATATGCTCCCCTGGCATTACCCCAAGTGTTGAATGATATGCCCCAGGAGTATCTCAAGATTTTGCCCAGATTTAATGGGGAAAATGAGATTGATGATCAAAAACATCTTGAGACTTTCTGCTCCTTTGCAGAGAACTTTAATGTTGAACATTTAGATGTGGTCTTACATCTGTTTGTGCAATCTCTAGATGGTGAAGCTCGTAAATGGTTTAAGACATTGGCTGGCCGTTCTATTACCACTTGGGATAACATGGAGGACACTTTTCTCAGGAAATGGGGAGAGAAAAAGGATCATGGAAATTGTCTCATTGAGTTCAATACACTAAAAAAAATACACAATGAAGGAGTGTCCGAATTTATAAAGAGATTTAACAAATTGTATCTGAGTCTCCCTACTGATATGAAACCCCAACAAACCGCTGCTAAAGTTGTTTTTGTAGTAGCTTTGATTCATAATTTGGTTTCTCTCTCAGAGAAATAAAGCCTGCTACTCTAGATGATGCTTAGGAAGATGCACTAGAGCTGGAAGCAAACTTTTCCTCCACAAGTAAATCAAAAGGAAAATCTGAACAAGATGCTAGAAGAAGGGGTAAAGAAGAGGTGTCTACCTCTAACCAAGACAGAGACTCAGCCAATGAAAAAATGGAAGAAATGAGAAAATTTATTAAGAAAATGGTCAAACTTAAATTGGAAGCCAAGAACTCAGCCTTCAAAAATTTCCAGAATGCTCCAAACAGGGGTTACAATCCTCAGTATAGGAAACCACCCTTGCAAATATTGTCAAGGGAAGCAAAGGAGCAACGTGATCAAGTGCCACACCCATTGTACTTGGAAGGTCCAGTAGATGACTCCACTGAAGATGCTGCCTATGGACTGGAGGATGCAAATATTGCCTTTTCAAATAGTGATGGAGAAGAATGCCCTTTGCAAGGGAATGATGAAGTTGGGTGCTCATTGCAAGAAGAAGAAAAAACTAGGGACACAAATGAAGCAGAATTTGATAATTATTGTAAAAAATTTGATGATTTCATGCAAGCACATTTCAATAGAAGATATGATCTCAGATCTTCTAGGAAGAGGACTCGTACCCAAGAGCAAGAAGAATAGCTACCCTAGAAGGAAGCACCTACTCAGAAGGAGGCTATAATGCAGAAAGTCGCAGACAAAGGTAAGGGCCCTCTAAATAAACCTTTGCAATCTAATGATCAAATTCCTTCCGCTCATGTTTGGTCAATTTAGTGTGTCCTAAATTGCTGTATTTAATTTGTCAATCCGGGATTCGTAAGCTGATGAAGTGCGGCGCACTATATGTGCAAGATAACCTATTTCTTATCTTTTTGTCGTTTTTGGTTTTCTAATGTGAGATGGAAATTCTAAAATAAAAAACAAGTATGGTTATGATTGTTCAAGGAAATGATATCCTCTATAATGATCTACCAACTTGAAACTTAAAAAGGAATTTAAAACATACAATGACAAAAATTGAAAGGAAATAAAAATGTGTTGTTGAAAGGAAAATGTGCTGCTAGTCTAATGAATCAAAACAATGAACTATTGAGCATGAAACCAAACTGTCCTTGCTGCTATCTAAACACAAAAGAAACTATGCTTAAAGAAATCAAAAATTGCATCAAAGTAAATCTAAATCAAATTACATCAACTTATCTTCTGATCCCTCATCATTAGTCCAGCTATGATTTTCAGAGGTAACCATAAACAAATTGAATAACCTGATATATAACTTGCAGAAAGTAAACTAATATCAAACTACACATTCATGATTCAATCCCTCACCATCAGTCCAGCTGTGGCTTTCGGAGGTAACTGAAGATGTTATGAGCAATTTAATATATCTAATTTGCAGAAAGGAAACTAATATCAAACTACACATCCATAATTCAATCCCTCACCATCAGTCCAGCTGTGGCTTTCGAAGGCAACTGAAGATGTTATGAGCAATTTAATATATCTAACTTGCAGAAAGGAAACTAATATCAAACTACACATTTCATAATACAATCCCTCACCATCAGTCCAGCTGTGGCTTTCGGAGGCAACTGAAGATGTTATGAGCAGTTTAATATATCTAAATTTGCATAAAGGAAACTAATATCAAACTACACATTTCATAATACAATCCCTCACCATCAGTCCAGCTGTGGCTTTCGGAGGCAACTGAAGATGTTATGAGCAGTTTAATATATCTAAATTTAACTACTGAAGCAAATGAGCAAAACTGAATTAAACAAAGCAGTACTGAAATTAAACAGAAACTAAGAAAAACAAATTAGCAGCAGAACAATGTTAATTCCATGTCATTAGTCAAAAATTTATGCAAATTCCCGGGCTGCCTATCTATAACCTGAAACAAGAACACTGATCAGTAATCAATAACATAAAACATGAAAGACAGAAGTGAAATGGAAAGCATGAAAGTTTATAAACATAAATGAAGCATATATACCATGAAAGATGCAATGTATAAACATGTGAATGGATTATGGCACAATGAGCTTTAAAGAAATAAAATAAGAACTATACAATAATGCACAGAACCTTGGCGAGTGCAGGGGCCCTCTACACCAGCCTTGGCAACAATCTTCAAGTACGAATTACGTTTGGAAACAGAGTCTTCTTATATTAAAATGCAGTCATAACATAAAGGTGATATTACGGCACAAGTGCAACGTAATTACATTACAGAGCAGACTAATAAAAACTAACAGAGACTAATCTAATATGCGTATGCAAACGCGTTATTTATAACAAAAGAAATATAACTGACTCCTAAAGTTTATGCTGATGGAGAACACGTAGACCATTACGTCCACAGATCTAGGATCATGGCCGTATTGAAGAGTAAATCTATGAGGATTGGATGTTTGAATTCGGCTATGGAGCCATGTACAGATGTTGATTTGTCCCCCGCAATTCAGAAACGGCCATATGAACCTTCACGTGACACGAAACAGAGTCCCGTCACCGTGAGACTCTACAGTTGACTTCCATTTGGACACCTTTGACCGCAGCCTCTTTAGATGAATTTTCTCGAGCCAATAGGACACGATCCATGTCCACATCATTTCTGACTTGCCCATGTGGCTCGTTTTTCCTGTAGACACCTGTAACATAGAGTTTCACAAAATGGTTGCGGAAAATTGCAGCAGCTGCGGAAAGTGGCAAGATTCCGCAGCTAGATGAGCAAAATCTAAATCAAACAGCAGACACAAAAATATAGTTAAAAACCATGTTAGATGCTCTTTTTCAATTAATATACAATGATATTGACAACTTGGGAGGTTCAGGTGGATGGAAAAGGTATAGAAAAGTGTATGGAAAAGATGCAGATTTGAGACTCAACATACCTCCACTGTGAAGGTGTTGCATGTCCTCATGCAACCAAAATTTTGATAATCCTTCCTCAGTTCATATGCCTTGACACTTCAGCCAGTACATCCAATCCTCTCCTCTTCTTCCTTGGTGCTACCAACATCCTGGGCTTCTTCATTAAGCACCTAAATTTGATATTAACCAGTTATCTGCTTAACTTCTGGCATTTCCTTTTCAATTTCTTGTTCTTCTTCTACCATATTCCCAGATGTAGCATGGTATTATCATGAATGATTTTGTCCAGTTTGCCTTGTTCCTTCAATGTCTCATTTTCATTTTTGATGTGTCTATTTAAAAGCTCTAGCTCAAAGACTTCATGTTTTAGTGATTGGACTAAATCATCCTGTACTGTATGAGGCTGAATGGACGAAGTACTGGGACCTGTAGCTGCTTTTTCCAAAGATTCTATGTAATCATATACTTCCTGCTGCTTGGGGTCTATATCAGGTGTCATTTTTATTGGGCTGTCCCCAAAATGCCGTGAAGGAGAGTTATCTTCAAAATCTGGCTGAGAAGGGCTCACATCAACATCTTGTTGAGAATGGGATGGACTATGTTCAATGTCTGACTGAGAATGAAATGAACCAGGTTCACTAACTGACTGAGAGTGAGATGGACTATGGTCAGCTGGGGACTGTTCAGATGTTTCTTCTCCCAAATCAATGAAATGGGGTCCCTTTATTTGCGTTTTCCTCAATTTCCCCTTAAGTCTGCTGCTTCTTCTCACACGCTGTGGTCCACTATCTTTTTGCTTTTGTTTTCCTTTCTCTTTCTTCTTAGCCATAGATGACTGTTTTTGAAGATAAACTAATCTTTCAGATAACACTTGATGATCTTCTTCTTCAGAAGAAGGGGTTTGATGTATAGCCTCAATATTTTTTCTCTCTTTTGGTGTTATTGGCTTCTTACCCTTGATTTCTTTCTTCTTCCTCTTTGACAGTCTCTCTTCCCTATCAGTTCTTTCAATTGTAGTAGTAGGAGTATTTTGAATTTCATCAATTGTTCTTTTTCTCCTACTTCTTCTTGCTGTGCTACCTTCAGGAATTTCTTGAATAGGAGTAATTTGGGTTTCATCATTTATTCTTTTTCTTCTACTCCTTCTTGTTGTGCTACCTTCAGGAATTTCCTGAGGTTCCTCAAAGAAATTTCTAACCAGAAATTGTTCCCATGTGTCTTTCTTTTCCTTTAACTCCTTTTCAATCAAAATTTTTACAAGACCGTGGTGATATAGATGTGGTTCTACATCTCCTAAATGTTTCTGAACAGTCACAAACATTTTCTTCAAGCTATTTAATAGAAAATATGGGAGATTGAGAGTTTTATTATCTAGAAAATTCATCAGCAACCTGGTATGGTACATATACATGGACCCAAAACGGCCTTCACAGGTAATGAATTTTTGAACAACTAGCAGCAAAGTAGCCCATTCCTCTTTCAATGCATGAACAGGAATTCCTCTTTTAAAAATAGTTATGTCCATACCTTGGTTTCGTAAGATTATTCTCCAGGCTTCATCACTAATGCTTTTATTTTTAAACCAATGCTCACCCTCTTGAAGAAGTTCCGTGGCAGTTGCTATAGATGCCTCGTTCACTGCAAACTTAAGGTCTCCAATTTCTATTTCTAGGCCATTGAACGACCTTGAAAATGCTTTTGTCACTTCTTTATGATAACCTTTGAACTTTTGGATAAACCGCAGCCACTTTGCTTTCTTCAATACATCCCTTACTTGCGGATATCCCTCCATGAATTTAGGACCTTTTGGTTCTGCTCTTAGCAATTTACCCATTCTTCTTTCTGCTCTTCACAAATTTTCCTGCGTGAGGGTTCAATGGAAATAGAACGGCTGAATGCACGGAGATGAGCACAATGACTGTAGGTAGATATCAGAGAGTGGGTATGCAAACTGTAGCGTAATAGAGAACGAAATGGAGTGAGACAGAACAGAGAGGGGTTTTGTGATACGGCTGTGAGATTAACAGAGTATAACACATCCGGAAGTGTTTTGAAATTTGGTGGCTGCACAATAAATGTGAGCACGTTTAAACAACGGCTATGGATTTATGCGGTTGTAAGAGTCCGTGGTCAAATCAACTACGTCTCATTGTCACCAGTGGAATATAGGAATATGAGTGAAGATCGGGGGTTTAATTATGGAACCGTTTTAGAATGGATGCGGGAGGATCATATGGAGATCGTGAAAGGGTTACGGAATTTGTCAATATAATCATTGCACATAATGGATAGAGCTTATGGTTTAGAACTATATAAAAATGTGTTTTTCAATGCTATTTGAAATGAATTTTACTCATACCTTGGAATCTTTGCCTTTTCCTTACTCTTCATTGGTGTCTTGAATGCTCCATGTCTTCATTTTTTATCCTCTCACTTGCATTTTATTTCATGATTATGAAAATAACATCTGGCTGTACATTCTTTTCAAAAAAAAGTTGTAGCTGCGGAATCTGCTTCTGGCTGCGGAAACTGGTGTCAGCTGCAGAAACAGATGTCAGTTGCGGAAACTGACACAGCTATTATTTGGATGAATGAACATGAACAGATGAAAAATGACTAGATGGTAATGGTTATGAAAAAGAATTTTATTGATGAAATGGAATGAAACAGATAAAATGAAGTGGAATGGAGTGAAATGAAGTGAAATGAAATGGAATGAAGTGGAATGGAATGGAGTGGGTGGTCACAAAACTTGTGAAATGAAAGAGAGATTTTTTTTTTGGAAAATATAGAGTGTCAGGTGTTCCTGATTTTCACCCTATATTTTCTGTATAAGACTGCCAATCAGTGATTGGTTTTCAGGCTTATACAAAATTTTTCTTTTTTTTTTTTCCTTTTTTTTTAACTGAAAAGAACAAAATCTAGGCTGGTGGAGAAGAAGAATTCTTCTGTACCAGCCTGATTGCAGAATTTTCTTGAAACATTTTGACAAAATCCCCTTTTGAGAGTGGCTTATGATAAACTTTCAATCTATGGCCATTCACAATAAGAGGAGTTTGAAACTCATCAATGGTCTTGATTCTTACCGCTCCATTGCTAAAGATTTTGTCAATCTCATATGGCCCAAGCCAATGAGTCTGAAATTTTCCTTGAAAATCTTTAAACTTGGAATCAAATAACAATGCCCAATCTCCTTCTTGAAACTTTTTCTCTTTGATGTACTTTTCATGCCATTTAGCTCTTTGATATTGAACTAGATCAGTTCTTAAAATTGCTTCTTGTCTGATCTCATCTAGCTCATTCAACTACTCCATTCTATGCTTTTGGGCTTCTGATAAGTCCATCCCCAACTGAACTGCTATCTTGAAGGTCTTGAATTGGAACTCAATGGGGAGCAAGACTTCTTTCCCATAAACAAGTTCATAGGGAGAATGTCCTGTTGTATTTCTCCATGTAGTTCTGTAGGCCCACAAGGCTTCTGGAAGCCTTTCTGCCCAATCTCTTCTATGTAGATGAACAGTTTTGGTGATGATACTTTCAAGAACTTTGTTTGTGGACTCCACTGGACCATTTGCTTGTGGATGGTAAGGAGTAGATCTTCTGTGCTTGATTTTGTATTCTTCCATCAACTTCTCCACCAAATTTGATGTGAATTGGCTCCCCCGATCTGTCACAATTTCTCTTGGAACACCAAAGCGAGTAAAAATATCCTCATAAAGAAAATGAACAACTGAATTTTCAGTAGCAGATACTAATGCTTTGGCTTCTACCCATTTAGTAACATAATCAGTACAAACCAATATATACTTCTTTTGCTTAGATGGTGGTGTTAGCACTCAAATGTCACAGCGCCCACCGTGGTGGATGTCGCGTTGTTGACGATGACCGCCGATGCTCTCTCCAGGGGAGTTTTTATTTAAAGATAGGTGTAATGTGGTACCTCGTTAGCGCTCAAATCTACCTCAGGCTGAAATGAAGCAAACTCAAGGCTACATCAAACCACGCTCAGCCTCGTAGCTAGCCCTACGAGGACAGGAGAGGGCTCTCTCCGTCAATCTCGAGAAAATAAGCAAGTAGGATGCGAGATGACTTACAATAGGAACTGATTTTAGGCTAGTAAAGAGATAGGAATGTTTGATTTTTGGTTTTTTGGGTTTTCGCTGGAGAAATGGGAAAACAAATTTTGGGTCCGGGGATAAGGTCATACCTTTGCAGATTTCGAGTTGGGGCGAGGTAGGTGAATGTCTTGATGCTTTTGATTGGATATATGGACAGATTAGACCGACGAGGAGCTGAAGAGGGCAAAGAAGAACTTGGATCCTCTCCAAACAGCTGAAAACATATAGAACTAACTGAATTCAAAGGCCAAGCACCGTAAACAATGGATTCAACCTTATTCACTCATTCAATTTAGTTCAGAAGCATAATGAAGGGATGGCTTACATTAAACATGAAGAAACTTACAGTAAACAAAGAAGAAACACCATCAAGAACAGAACACCACAAGGATCCCAACAAGTGCCGCAAAACCCCTGATCTTTCCTTAGCCAAAATATGAAAAATATGTACAATGATATCAAAAGTATCCCAAGAGTCCAACCCGTAGAATGCCTCAGAAATTACAATATATAGATCACTCTAACACCTTTCCCCACCTCTAGGGGTCGAATTCCCTCTTCAGGGATCAGTTTCAACCAATTCTATTCATGGAACTACAATCTAGGCAACTAACAACTTGCCTCTAAAAGAGTGGAAACTGATCCATTACATGATTTTTTACTCATTTGAGAGTGAATCTTCTAGAAGAGATAAAAATAAGCCAAAGTTACATGTCAAACATGAATTTACATCATAAAAGAATTCTATCCATAGGCAAAACTGGTCCAAAATAGGCGAAATACTGAGCTGGCAGCTGAAAACTCAAAAAATCTCTAGGTGGGTCGCTCCTGAACTGCGTGGGTCGCTCATGTTCCAGGCTGATTTTGAGGTAGCTCCCGACATCCAAATTGAGCTCATGATAGCTCGTTGGAAAGCCCTGGATGTCTAATTTCCAACCCAAGTGGAATTTATAAATTTGGAGTTTATTTGACCCTCCAAAACCTCATTCTCCCAGAGGTACTTCCTGCTGGTGCAAAAGGTGGCAGCAAGGTGGTTTTCATGGTGTTTTTGAGCTGTTTGACCATCCAGATTTTGTTGAAATGATAAGTTGACTTCAGAGGATGCATAATCAACCATGAAAAATCCAAAAATGTAAAAATCTCCTCCAGCAAGTGTCTCAAAAAAATGCGAGCGCATGAGCGCGCGACCCACGTAGCTGCAAAACCTGTTTTTAAGACCAAAAATTTGGAAATGACAAAATTTTCTCCGAATTTGCCCAAATTCGGAGCGGAGGTCCTCCATCATGTGTATTGCCCAGTCAATGAAGCCTCGGCCAAAATCCGAAGTGGATTAGGCCTTTTCCGCCGTCGAAGTGCCTTGCGCAACCTCCTCTTCATGATCCTCATCCTCGCTTTGCAAACATGCATGCGAGCCCAGTAATGGCCTTTCATGTGGTGAAGCATGTCTTTGTCTCGATTGGCCTTCGCCAACAGCTTCTCCAGATGTATATTCACCCGCGTGAGTACAGTATCTCTGTCAGCTGGTGTCATGTCACCGGGTCTCTTTCGATTCCACTCTCTGTCCTCACGGATTTGGCGCACCTCATAAAATGTGAGCTCATCCTCGAGCTGTTTGTTGCGCTGCTCCAAATAGTTAATCACCCACTGAGCCTTCTGCAATTGGTCTTTCAGCTGGTCATTCTCGGCCCTTTTCTCCTGGATGACTTCCCTCAGCTTCGAGCTAGGAGAGCCCATATCAACATCAATGACTGTCATATCGGTGTCCCGGCCTCCTGATGGGCCCTCATCATGCATGGGCCTTTTGCCCCTGTCTTGTACCTGTACCTGCACTGGAGAAGAAAGCGAGACCCTTTCCACATCACGTGGAGATAATACTCGCCGTGTCGATGAAGTCGGCAGGACCCCTTCCACCTCACGTGGAGATAGTACCCGCCGTGTCGCTGCAAATAAGGCCCCGTGGCCTCGCTGATATGTCTGAACCAAAGGAGTAATGATATGCTCAACCTCAAGCATGTCCGGCTTGTGTGAGGGCTCTCCTGCATCATGAACTGCCTCGGGAGGCTGCTGTGGCACTCTGAAAAAGTCTCTGGAAATGAAATCCTCCCAAGTGATGCCCTGCTCCGCCAACTGATGTAACACCAAGATTTTGATCAAAGTGAAATGGTATATACTCCTGTACTGCTGCACTGGGCTCGTCTTCTTCTGCAAAAATGTCACCATCCTCTCTATGTTGCGGTGTATGAAATACGGAATATTCATCATACGCACCCTTGTGAAGTGCATCAGTAAACGAACATGGTATGAGAAAAGACGAGCATACCTGCCCTCACAACTAAAATACTGAATAATGAGCCTCATGAGCGGTGCATACTCATCTCTCAAGAATCTGAATGGAAAAACTCTACTCAAGTAAGCCTTATATCCAGTTTTAATGTATGGCTCATAGTGAAATTTCTCTAACTGCTTACCCTTGCTCCATTCCTCGCCTATGTTCGGTATGCCAGTGGCTTGAGCAATAGTCAAAGGTGATACAATGAAATCAACCCCAGCAAGGTTTACCCGATCACCCCGTAAATGAAGAACAAACAGACGTGCTAATTCACGATGAGGTCGGGTTTGTACAACCATCTCACAAAATCTGAAACATGACAAGAATCGAAAACAATCCATAGCTAATGGACATGCCCGCAACCGAGCCAAAGAAGTAGGCTCCTCTCTGCGATGATCACCACTTCTATTTTCTCTGCGGGAACCCCGTGGCACATTACCTTCAGCCACCGAATCACTGCCTGACCCTGGCTCATATTCTGACTCTGTCTCTGACATATCTCTGATCAAGTTTTTGGCAATGTGTACACTGATATGAATGCAGTGAAAGCAAAATTAGGATGTATGTTTAACACTCAACCAATATTCCCACCGTCCAAGCACTATCAAGGAATCAAATTATGGATAAAATCTCAGCTTTAAATGGACTGAAAAAGGCACCCTCTCTGTTTTGAATGCAAATGAAATTTCGACCAAATAGGAGCAGGCAACCTTCAAAAGTTTGAACACATCAAGTCAAAGGAGAGCATGGCATTAACAGTAATATGTTTGTCTATGAGCGATGACCATAAAGGTTTCAATGGGCCATTTGAAACAAAGACATGAGCATATTTTAACATTGGGTAATGTGACTCATTACAAACATGGGCAATGTGACTCAAAGGGTTTAAATATGGTATAACAAAAGCAATGGTTGCAGTGGTATAATGGGTATGAGAGCAAATTGATTTTGATGTTATATGGAAGGCTGGCTATATCACTGTCTTAAGATAGCAAACACGTTCTTTCCACCATTCATTTTCATTTCAAACCCTGAAAACAATGATATTATGACTGTGGGGTTTTAAAACCTCCATTTGAATATTGGAAACCACCCATGATGCCACAAATGCGTTGAAAAATATTAAACAATGGATAGAAACCTTTTTGATGGTAGCTTGAGTCGATTCCAAGCCAATCTGGGCGCGCAAACTGAATTTCAAAACCCTGTGTCTGTGTGGGTCATGCAGGCTCTGCGTGGGTCGCGCAGCCCAGGTGGGTCGCGCACCTGCAACTCTACAGTGCTGAACTGACTCTGCGTGGGTCGCGCAGCCCAGGTGGGTCGCTCTCCCTCAACGTGGGTCGCGCAGCCCCAAAACTCTGTCCACGCACTTCAAAACTCTGAAATCGGCCCTCCACTTTGCAAACACGATTTGGGAGCTATGAAATTGGTTCAAATGAAACTTGTTTGGCTTTTATACATGTCACAAATATCTTCACAATCAGATTTTATTTCAAATCTAATTTCAAACCCATATTACAAATGTTTTTGTAATTTTCACTTTTGCCTTTTTCAAATACAAACTTCCTTTGGCTTTTTTGAGGTCGATACTAATGATTTTACTGTCTTCTTGCAGGGATATGACTATCTTGGCAAGAGAAAAGACCAGGGGTCTGCTTTTGACAATGTCTTCATGGCGGAACAATTACAATTTATTACAAAATGATAATGACAAATTTCTAGTTCCAAAACAGAGTTTTGGACTAGACATATATTTTTTTTTAAATGTTGATGATAATAAAAATATAAATCACAAGTACTGGACTTTCCTCACCTTGCAGGCTTTATGACTAGTATATAAATGACTCAAAAACCCTAGACACCAAGACCTAGGACACTTATTGACATTTTTAATGACCATATATATAATGACAATAACTATGAATAATTTTTTGAGGAAATATTTTTAAAATAGCGCTGCAGGTATAAACATGAGGAAACAAAGGATGACAGACCCCCTCGTCAGTTCATGGCATGATCCTAGTGAAATGCAACGAAGTGGAACAAGCGAGACACCTAATAATGAATATGCAAAAGACGAAATGATCACTGACGGAGGGATGCAAGGACCGACTCTAACATTGGATTAATAGGTCCAATGAAATCTAAAAGCCCATTTTTCAAAGGGTTCAATGAGTACCTGTGGTTGTAATGGCATTTCATTTGAAAGGGTAGGTTTCCCTACTCTTTGGCAGCTGTCACACCTTTTGACATATTGTTTTGCATCTTTGAAGAGGGAAGGCTAATAATATCCTAAAGAGAGGATTTTATAGGCCGTCCTTTTGTCTGCAAAGTGTCCGCCGCATGGTTCATCATGACATGCCTTAAGAATATCAGGCATTTCATCTTCCCTGACACATCTTCTGATCACAAGATCTAGCCCTGTTTTAAACAAGTCGTTAGAAATCCATGAATATTTTGAACACTCCTGAATAATTTTCATTTTTCACTTGGAAATAAATGTGAAGGCAGTTTCCCTGTAACCAAATAGTTAGCAATATCTGCATACCAAGGAGTTTTAATAGTTACTGCAAACAAGTATTCATCAGGAAAATTATCCTCTACAGGAGAATCTTCTTTAGTATTCTGAATCCTAGACAAGAAATCAGCTACTGTATTCTGTTTTCCTGGTCTATCCAACACAGTAATATTGAATTCTTGCAAAAGTAAAGCCATCTTGTCACTCTGCCATTAGTAACAGGTTTGTTCATTAAATATCTAATTGCAGAATGGTCAGTATGAATAAAAGTTTCATAGCCTGTTATGTAATGTCTAAACTTATTAATTGCATGAACAACAGCTAAAAACTCCTTTTCAGTCACAGTATAGTTCAACTCTGTGGGAGTCAAATTTTTACTGGTGTAATAAATGGCATAAGGAATTAAATCTTTTTGACCCAACACAGCTCCAAGAGCTGTATCTGAAGCATGTGTAGAAATATGGAAAGGAAGTTTCCAATTTGGTCCTCTCAAGATAGGTGCTTCAGATATTCTTGTTTTCAAAGTTTCCAAAGCTGATTGACAATCAGGATCCCATTTAAATTCACAGTCTTTTGTAAGCAACTTGAAGAGTGGAGATGCTATTTTAGTGAAGTTTTCTATAAATCTTCTATAGTAACCAGTAAATCCTACAAAACTTCTAACATCTCTTTGACAATTTGGAATAGGCAACTTGGAGATGACTTCAACTTTTGATCTATCAACCTTAATCCCATCTCCTGAAATATGATGTCCTAAAACAATCCCTTCAGTAAACATCATAAAGCATTTTTCATGGCTTAATGAAAGGTTTGTTTCTTTACATCTAATAAGGACTTTTTCCAAATTTTCTAATGCCTCTTCAAATGAATTACCATAAACTGTAAAATCATCCATATAAACCTCTACACAATCATGGATTAGATCAGAAAATATTCCTAGTACTGCTCTTTGGAATGTTGCTGGTGCATTACATAACCCAAAAGGAAGCACTCGGTAGGCAAAAGTTCCCCATGGACAAGTAAATGTGGTCTTATCTTGATCTTCAGGTGCTACCTGAATTTGATTATAGCCACCAAAACCATCCAAAAATGAAAAGTACTTTTTACCTGCTAATGTATCTAATACCTGATCAATAAAAGGCAAAGGAAAGTGATCCTTCAAAGTTGCTTTGTTCAACTCCCTGTAATCAATGCATACTCTCCATTTACCATTCTTTTAGGTACTATAACCAAAGTAGAAACCCATCGGCTATCTGAAATTGGATAAATGAAGTTTACATTGAGAAGTTTTTGGAGCTCTTCTTTCACTATCTCCCTAAGATTTGGATTCATCCTTCTTTGAGGTTGTCCGATTGGTCTACTGTTTTCCTCAATATAGATATGATGGATGCAAGTCTTAGGATCAATACCTTTCATGTCAGTATACTCCCATGCAAATGCAGTAGAATGTTTTTGCAAGATTTTGGTTAGTTCTTTTTGTTGTGATTCTTCCAAATGTTTGTTGATATTCAATGTTTTTCCTGGAAAAATCTCAATAGTAGAACTACCAAACTCTTCCATAGAGTAAAGAGACATTTGTCTTGATGATAAATATTCTATGTCGGATTCCAACTGAAATTGTGTGGGGTCATATTCTGAAGATGTCTCAAAATTTTCTAATGTGTTCAGAATTTGACTATCCTCACTAATTTCAGAAATGGTAAAGACAGGTTGTATAGTGTCCTCATCATCAACCCATTCATTGTCTCCTACTTCTATGATTGCTTTTGCTGGAGGATACAAGTTGAATTTCTTTGTCGAATTACCATTAGAAATGTACATGTCCCCAGATCTACAACTAATAAAAGCATCAGCTGTGGCTAGCCAAGGTCTTCCTAAGATAAGTGGGTGCCCTCCTAGATTATTCTTGGGAGTCAAAATCATAAAATCTACCGGATATTCCCAAGAATCTAAGGAGACTGAAATATCTTCTAATACACCATATGGTTTAATAATTGATCGATCTGCAAGTTGCAGTAAAGTAGGTGTAAAAATAAGGTTAGGAAGTTTTAGCTGTTCCATAGTTTGTCTACTCATAATGTTGATAGCAGCCCCTAAGTCAATCAATGTGTTTGGAATTTCTATCCCATTTATATGTGTCTTGACAATTGGACTTCCTGGATCTACATACTTCTGCATGGTAATTTTCCCATCATAATATCTGCAATCTTTCCTACCAGGTGCATTCTTCTTGTGTCTTTTGGTTTCCTTCCTGGTCTTTTGAAACTCAACTCATTTATTGTTTTTGCTAGAATAGGAATCTCTCGAATGGCTTGTAGCAAGGGAATATTTATACAAACATTCTTCAATTCATCTAGAAAATCATAGTTAGGCAACAAGATTTGTTTTTCCACCCCCTTGTCAATTTGTAGTCTTTCAGGAAAATGAGGTGTAGATGAAGATTCAGGTTGCTCAACTATAGGAGTTGTAGAGGTTAACTTTTCTTTTTCTTTTTGAATGTTTGAATTTTGAAGAGATGCTTCCTCAGAACCCTTATTTACTTGAAGAGAATCCTCCTCAGAGGTATCTTGCTCTTGAATATCTTTAGAAGGTTTTTCTAAAACTCTACCAGATCTGAGTTGTACATCGTTGAGAGGAACAATCATATAGGTAGGAAATTGTTGTCCTTCTACCATGTAAGTATTCTGAGGATTCTTATTGTTAGGATTTGGCAATGGTTGAGCTGGAAGTTGATTTGTCTTTTGTTGGTATGGGAGCATGAGTTGAGGATTTGTATTTTGTTGAGAAGGTTGTTGTTGTGGAAATGGAAATGAAAGTTGTGGATTTGGGTTTGGAAGTTGTGGAGCTTGTTGATTTTGAAAAGATGGAGGATATCGATAAAATTGAGCAAATCTCCCATAAGGATTTTGCATCCCTTGTACCCATGGCTGATATGAATTTTGATGTTGGGGCCAAGGTTGTTGCCAAGGATTCCAATTTGGTGGGGTTTGAAGATTCATAGGGTTGTTAAACCCTTGATTTTGTTGTCCCTGCCAAGGTCTTCTTGCAACAAAACAGAGAGATTCTACTAAATTTGGGTCTTCTTGAAAGACAGCTTTGAGTCCAGGAATTGAAGGACAATTCTTGATCTCATGATTCTCTGAGAAAATCATACATGTTTCTACAACTTTTACATCCAAGGGACATTCCCTTAAAGCATGTTTCTTCCTACATTTTGGACAAAAGATGGCTAAAGCATCTGTTTCTGCTTTCTGCTTGTTTTGGATTTTAAGGGTGTCTAGTTGTTCACTAAGGCTCCCTAAGATATCAGTTTTGAACTCATCAAGCATATTACCAATCTCCGCCCTACTTACTGATCCATTTGCAGATTTGTTAGCCCTAATAAAAGAAGGATCCCTAGGCCCTTTTCCTGTTTTAGATTTTCCTCTTGAGAGATGGACACATAGTTCTGTTATGTCACGAAGTGGAAGTTGAGAAATGTCTCCTTTCCCCATAATGTTTAAAATATCTATCCATTCATCTCTAATGGATTTTAATATGAGGGCTTTCAAGGTTTCATCATCTAAGTTGCTCATCTTTGCTCTTTTCAAGTTGTATTGAAATCTTTCAAGTAAATCTTCCAAATTTTCATCTTCTTTTTGCATCATTTTGAATACCTCATCCTTGTGATTGGTGAGCATACAATAGTCCAAGTATCTATCCAAAAATGTTTGTTTCATATCATTCCAAGTACTAATAGATTGAGTGGCTAATCCCATGAACCATTTCAAAGCAGCTCCCTTCAATGTTGAAGGAAACAATTTGAGTTTTTGAGAGTCTTCCATATAGTCATAGGTTCGGCACACGACTTCAAACTCAAACAGAAATGTTTCAAGATCCTCACTTCGCAATCCATAAAAGTTAGGGAGGACAGATGGTGAGATATTTTTCATCGTTGTATGAGTTTCCTCATCAACTATAGGGAATCCAAACAAATTGTCTCCTTCCCTATTTCTATCATTATTTCCTTCACCATTGTTGTCTCCATTGTTTCCTCCTCTTCTACCTCTACCTCTACCTCCATCTATTACTTCTGCTGCCATGATAGTTTCTTTAGAGTCCTTAAATTCCTCTAGTTCTTCTACCAAGAGAGTCTCTTTGTTTTCTAAATGGGTTTTAGTAGGTGGTATAGGAGAATCCTCTAATTCAGCTGTTCCTTGACTTCCAAAAATCTTAAGGCTAGGGGTAGATGGTGGTGAATCGGGTCTATGCCTTGAAGAAGATGGAGTTGTGAAAATCAAACTCTTGGCTTTAGCTATAAACCTTCCCCTAGAATCTCTTGCTCTATGCATGTCATTTTTTTTATTTTTAAAAAGTCTCTGCCATGATAGTTTCTTTAGAGTCCTTAAAGTCCTCTGGTTCTTCTATCAAGGGAGGATGAGAGAGATTCTCTTCCTTTTCTAAATGAGATTTAGTAGGTGGTATAGGAGAATCCTCTAATTCAGTTGTTCCTTGAATTCCAAAAATCTTAAGGCTAGGGGTAGATGGTGGTGAATCTGGTCTATGCCTTGAAGAAGATGGAGTTGTGAAAATCGAACTCTTGGCTTTAGCTATAAACCTTCCCCTAGAATCTCTTGCTCTATGCATGTCATTTTTATTTTTATTTTTTAAAGTTGGGCTAATAATTCTCTTTATGATCTTCCAGGTCACACTAGGTGCAAGAAGAGAGCATACTTAAGAAATTACTAAACCAATAACTCTCTTTTCTGATCCTCCAGATCACACTAGGTGCAAGAGGAGAGCATACTTCAAGAAGTTATCAAGTTTTCCCTTCTTTTATTATTATTTTTTTTTTTTTTAAGAAATTGGCTACCTAGTTACACTTCCCCGGCAACGACGCCAAAATGTTTGGTCAATTTAGTGTGTCCTAAATTGCTACATTAATTTATCAATTCGGGATTCGTAAGCTGATGAAGTGCGGCGCACTATATGTGCAAGATAACCTATTTCTTAACTTTTTGTCGTTTTTGGTTTTCTAATGTGAGATGGAAATTCTAAAACAAGTATGGTTATGATTGTTCAAGGAAATGATATCCTCTATAATGATTGTCCAACTTGAAACTTAAAAAGGAATTTGAAACATACAATGACAAAACTTGAAAGGAAATGAAAATGTGTTGTTGAAAGGAAAATGTGCTGCTAGTCTAATGAATCAAAACAGTGAACTATTGAGCATGAAACCAAACTATCCTTGCTGCTGTCTAAACACAAAAGAAACTATGCTTAAAGAAATCCAAAATTGCATCAAAGTAAATCTAAATCAAATTACATCAACTTATCTTCTGATCCCTCATCATTAGTCCAACTATGATTTTCGGAGGTAACCATAAACAACTTGAGTAACTGATATCTAACTTGCAGAAAGTAAACTAATATCAAACCACACATTCATAATTCAATCCCTCACCATCAGTCCAGCTGTGGCTTTCGGAGGTAACTGAAGATGTCATGCACAATTTAATATTTCTAACTTGCAGAAAGGAAACTAATATAAAACTACACATCCATAATTCAATCCCTCACCATCAGTCCAGCTGTGGCTTTCGGAGGCAACTGAAGATGTTATGAGCAATTTAATATATCTAACTTTCAGAAAGGAAACTAATATCAAACTACACATCCATAATTCAATCCCTCACCATCAGTCCAGCTGTGGCTTTCGGAGGCAACTGAAGATGTTATGAGCAATTTAATATATCTAACTTGCAGAAAGAAAACTAATATCAAACTACACATTTCATAATACAATCCCTCACCATCAGTCCAGCTGTGGCTTTCGGAGGCAACTGAAGATGTTATGAGCAGTTTAATATATCTAAATTTAACTACTGAAGCAAATAAGAAAAACTGAATTAAACAAAGCAGTACTGAAATTAAATAGAAACTAAGAAAAACAAATTAGCAGCAGAACAATGTTAATTCCATGTCATTAGTCAAAAAGTTATGCAAATGCCCGGGCTGCCTATCTATAACCTGAAACAAGAACACTGATCAGTGATTAATAACATAAAACATGAAAGACAGAAGTAGAATGGAAAGCATGAAAGTTTATAAACATAAATGAAGCATATATACCATGAAGGATGCAATGTATAAACATGTGAATGGATTATGGCACAATGAGCTTTAAAGAAATAAAATAAGAACTATACAATAATGCACAGAACCTTGGCAAGTGCAGGGGCCCTCTACACCAGCCTTGGCAACAATCTTCAAGTACGAATTACGTTTGGAAACAGTCTTCTTATATTAAAATGCAGTCATAACAGAAAGGTGATATTACGGCACAAGTGCAACGTAATTACATTACAGAGCAGACTAATAAAAACCAACAGAGACTAATCTAATATGCGTATACAAACGCGTTATTTATAACAAAAGAAATATAACTGATTCCTAAAGTTTATGCTGATGGAGAACACGTAGACCATTACGTCCACAGATCTAGGATCATGGCCGTATTGAAGAGTAAATATATGAGGAGTGGATGTTTGAATTCGGCTATGGAGCCGTGTACAGATGTTGATTTGTCTCCCGCAATTCAGAAACGACCATATGAACCTTCACGTGACACGAAACAGAGTCCTGTCACCGTGGGACTCTACGGTTGACTTCCATTTGGACACCTTTGACCGCAGCCTCTTTAGATGAATTTGCTCGAGCCAATAGGACACGATCCATGTCCACATCATTTATGACTTGCCCATGTGGCTCGTTTTTCCTGTAGACACCTGTAACATAGAGTTTCACAAAATGGCTGCGGAAAGTTGCAGCAGCTGCGGAAAGTGGCAAGATTCCACAGCTAAATGAGCAAAATCTAAATCAAACAGAAGACACAAAAATATAGTTAAAAACCATGTTAGATGCTCTTTTGCAATTAATATACAATGATATTGACAATTTGGGAGGTTCAGGTGGGTGAAAAAGGTATAGAAAAGTGTATGGAAAAGATGCAGATTTGAGACTCAACAGCTCCAAAGGTAGTAATTCCTCCTAATACCGAGTCTGTGTCAAAGGAAGACAAGTCCCCAGCTGAAAATAAAGAGTCAAAAGAGGTTGTGATAGAAAATTCCTCTCCTTCTTTTAGTCTACAAAAGGAACTTGAAAAGGTCAAAATCCCAGTCCCCTTGACTGAACTGTTGAAATAGCCAGCATATCAATCTCAAGTCACCTCTTTCATGCTCCCTCCAGAAGCACCAATCATCCCAGACAGTCTCAACCTCCAAGAAGAGAGACCCATGGTTGTGTTTGGCCCACACGTTGAAGAGATAGATCCTTCTACTCGTCCCTTCTATGTGTCTCTAGTGATCCATGACCTGCTATTACATAATTCTATGCTAGATTCTGGGGCTTCGCATAATCTTATGCCTCTGTCAGTCATGGAACAACTAGGTTTACAAATCACATGTCCATACAAAGATCTCTATTCATTCAACTCCAAAAGAGTTAAATGCTTGGGGATGATCAAGGATTTGGTAGACAATTTGGCCCAAATCCTAGCAAAGAGTGTGGTAATGGACATCGTGGTGGCTGACATCCCAGTTCATTTTTTTATGTTGCTATCAAGGTCCTGGGGAACAAAAATCGATGGATAAATAAAGATGGATTTAACATATGCCACAATCCCGGTTTTTGGTGGCCAAGAAAGGAGGTTGTATAGGGAGACTAGATTTGTCAAGATGGTGACTAAGGCTGACAATTTTGTAAATTCACCAGTCTACAGTAAGGAAGGATATTTTTCATGCTTGATGCTAGAAGAAGATCAAGATTATGCTCATGAACCATCCTTTTGTCAGATCAAGACTGAGCAGCCCTCAGAGAGCCATGAAGCAGGAATCTGGACACTCCATTTTGATGGGGAAAATTCAAAAGAAGGTAATGGAGATGGAATACTATTGATTTCTCCTACAGGAAGATGGGTTCCATTGTCTTTCAAGCTGGAATACAAAGCTACAAATAATGTGGCTGAAAATGAAGCACTTCTGTTGGGATTACAGACAGCTAGGATCATGGGTATACAAAGCTTAAAAGTTCTGGGAGATTCAGAACTGGTGGTTAGGCAAGTCAAAAATCAGTGTCAGACCAAACATCCTAGGGTAAGGGCTTATAGGAATGAAGTTTGGGACATGGTAGAAAATTTCTTCTTGGCATTCAATATCCAGTTCATGCCCCGAGAATAGAATAGGATGGTTGATTCCCTTGTTGTGGCTGCTAGTACATTTTGACCACCTCAGAACCTTATTTTAAGATATGAAGTTGAGGTGCGTTATCGACCATCTATTCCAGAAAACATCAAGCACTGGAAAGTATTTGAGGACGAAGAACAGATGAAGAGATTCCTGGAAACAGTGGGAGAATTCTCCAATACGGAGATTGATGCTGATGAAGAAGAGGTTGATTCTGAAGACACTTCAGAAAGAAATTGGGAGGAGAAAGTGGCAGGAAATAAAGTGTTGCAGTTGAAGGGAAACATTATACCTAGAGGGTTGGTGCCTCTAGAAAGATTATTTGACAAGAATGATGTCCCACTGCAGCCAAGCAAAGTGGTGGAAGAAAATCAGGTAGAAGACCTGAATTTGGGTACTGAGGCTGACCCCAAAATTGTAAAACTGTCTAAGAAAATCCCTGGAGAATGTAGACAGCTATACCAGAAATTATTTCAGTCTTACAAGGATTTGTTTGCATGGTCCTATCAGGATTTGAAAACTTTTGATATCAGTATTATGCAGCACAAAATTCCATTGAAGGCAGATGCAAAGCCCCATAAGCAGAAGCTTAGACAAATAAATCCCTTGCTGCTGCCTTCTATTGAGAAAGAAATTAGGAAGCTGCTGAAGGCCAAAATAATTGTACCATTGAGGTACTCTGAATTGGTGGAAAACCTAGTCCCTGTACGAAAGAAGAATGGAGAAATAAGGTTGTGTGTGGATTTTAGAAATTTAAACAGAGCTTCCTTAAAGGATAATTATCCATTACCTAAGATGGATCACATCCTGCAGAAAGTGGTTGGAGCTTCTAGGATGTCAATGATGGATGGATTCTCTGGTTATAACCAGGTGGCTATACTTCCAGAGGATCAAAAGAAGACTACTTTCACCACACCGTGGGGTACATTTATGTATGCCAGGATGCCTTTTGGATTGATTAATGCAGGGGCCACTTTTCAGAGGGAAATGGATATTTATTTTGTTGGGGAGCAAGAAAAATTCCTGGTAGTCCACCTCGATGGTATCACTGTATTTTCCAAAAATTATGCTGAGCCCATTGAACATCTCTGGAGAAATTTTGAGAAATGCAGAAGGTATGGTCTCTCCCTTAATCCTGAAAAGTCTTTATTTTCATTAGAATAGGGAAATATTTTGGGCCATATCGTGACTAAGGATAGGGTGAAGATAGATCCCAAGAGGGTAGAGGTTATAAATGGTATTGCTTTTCCCAGAAATAAGAAAGAGGTACAAGTATTTCTAGGGCGCATTAATTTCTTGAGGAGGTTTATCCCTAACTATGCTGAGATAGTTAGGCATATACCAGATATGCTAAAGAAGGATAATGAGGTAAAGTGGTCACAAGAATCACGGGAGGCATTTACCAAGATAAATAATGCTTTTGCAGAAGCCCCTGTGCTGGCTGGCCCAAATTATGATAAACCTTTTGTGATTTTTTCTTTTGCATCACCACATACAGTAGCAGGAGTTTTATTGCAAAAAAATGAGGAAGGGTATGAGCAGCCTATTGCCTTTTTCAGCCAAGTGCTCCGTGATGCAGAATTAAAATACAACATATTGGAAAAGCAAGCATATGCCCTAGTGAAATCCCTCAAAGAATTCCGTGTATATATCTTACAATCCCATATCACTGCATTTGTGCCTGCAGCTACTGTAAAAGATATTCTTATTCAGGGATATAGTGAAGGGAAAAGGGAGAGGTGGATTTCCAAAATAGAGGAGTATGACTTAGACATCCGCCCTACTAAGCTGATCAAAGGACAGGGGCTTGCCAAAATTTTATCTGAATCAAACTATCAAGCCCTGGGCATAAATTTGTCCATTATAGCAAGTGAGGAATCTGAGGAGAAAGAAGAACGACATGGAATTGGGGTAGCTACCCCAGAAACACATATAAAGTACCTCACCAGTCAGTGGTACAAAGAGATAGTAGAATATCTCCTTACACTCAGCTGCCCTCTAAGTTGTGATAAAGCTAAATATAGAGCGCTGAGATTGAAATCACAGAAGTACATAGTCGCCAACGGATGGCTATACTGGAGAGACCCCTCAGGCATCTTACTCTTGTGTCTCACAGAGAATGAATTCGAGAGTATAATAACAGAATTTCATGAAGGGATCTATGGAGGTCATTACAGCTGGAGGGCCACAACTCAGAAAATTCTGAAAGCTGGCTTCTACTGGCCAAAACTTTTCGGAGATGTTTTTTCTAGAATAAGAGCATGTAATAAATGTCAGAAATTTGCTGAGAGACAAAAATTGGCACCATTTCCCCTAATTCCAGTGCATGTGGATGAACCATTTCATCAATGGGGTATTGATTTTATAGGTGAAATACATCCTCCATCGAGTGGTCAGCATAAGTGGATTTTAACGGCCACTAATTATTTCACCAAATGGGTGGAAGCCATACCTGCAAGGAACGCTACAGATACTGTAATCATAAAGTTCATGGAGGAAAACCTCATATCCAGGTTTGGCTGTCCTGCTAGGATATTGACTGATAATTCACAGGCCTTCAAGTCTGCAAAATTTTTGAGTTTCTTCCAGCAATACAATATCATACTGAGTCACTCTACAACTTACTATCCACAAGGAAATGGCTTGGCGGAGTCTTCAAATAAAACTCTGGTGAGGGCCTTGAAGAAGACTATCAATGAAAATCAGAAGCATTGGGATTCCCAATTGAAATTTTCTCTATGGGCTAATAGAATCACCAGCAAGAGGGCAACTGGGAAATCTCCCTATGAATTGGTATATGGAGGAGCAACAATTTTTCCTATACAACTGGCTTTACCAGTTGCCCGCTTCATGCAAGAAAGCTAGGAAGAACCTGATGATATGATCAGGAGAATCAATCAACTGGTGGAATTAGAATAAAAACGGGGCCAGGTGAATCAGAGGTTAATATAATATCAAGAGAAAATGAAACACATTTTTGATCAGCATGCAAAAGACAGGAAGCTGCAGATTGGTGATTTGGTGCTCAGATGGGATATCCGAAGAGCTAAAAAAGGTAAACATGGCAAATTCGACCCCCTTTGGTTAGGTCCTTTCAATATTGTGGAACAGGGGGGCAATAATACTTTCAGGTTGGAGAATTTACAGGGTGACTTGCTGGACGCCCCTATAAATGGTCAATTCCTCAAGCCCTACTTTCAGTTCTAATTCAGGAAAAGACAACCTGATGTATTATATTGTATGGTAGTTTTCTTTTTGGTTTTGTTTGAATAATGTTGGTATTGTGATGAATTATAAAGTGAAAAATGGAGGTGCTAGAGAGCATAGTCTGCATACATGATTATCAAAGGGTCTGCGAGTTCTCGACACGTCCGAGGATGAATGTGCCGTCCCCAGGTGGAGCCGATGTTGATCATAATCCACTTCCTATAAAAATTTCACAGGAAAACTGGCTTATACACCTCAGATCCCCTTTTATAGCCTTAGAAAAATCATTTTTATGACTATCATTGCCTTTCTGCCCCCAAATTACATTATAAAAAGCCACAGATCGTAAATCCGAAAATCTATCAGGCCTAGCCCCTTCAGCCAAGCCTTTGCTCCTTTCCTCCACGGGACCAAAAGCCAGAACCGAGGGCAAAAGCACTAGGCGCTTACCAAAGTATATCGGGTGCGCTCTGAGCCGTCCGATCAAATCATAGATCAACGTACCTCAGCTCTCCCGCCTTTGTGGTCCCCGCGCCCAAAAACACTGTTCAAAACCAGTTGTATTCATCGCACCGCCTTTAAAGGGCAGGCGGTATTTTCTATTTTGGAGCGATCCCATACACCGTGTGACGCGTGTCCTCGCGTACGGCCCGAATACCGCCATCCATCACGCATTAATGTCTAACCAAGGTCACGCAACGATATTCATCACATCCGTCTGATCTGGAGGTCCTCATCCAACGGTGATCGCTCTTCCAAGCTACACGAATGATAACAAGGGGAAATCGTACCCCTGGCCCACGGTCTCTCGCCTCTGTTGCTCTTTCAACCATCGATCTCCTCATGAGATCAGATGGTCAGGGTTGATTCATCCTCACTTTTGACCGGCCCCCACATTCAGCGCTCGACGTCATCCTTTCCACATAGTCTTTCGTACGTCCACCCGTCACCCGCTCCATGTGTGTGTCGCGCGTTTTCTCTTCCTATTATATATCCCAGTTATAAGTCAAAATTCATTTGTTTTAAGCCATAAACCTCCGCCCAGCTCATTCACCATTATTCCACTGTATTTCCATCGCCACTCTGCATACTTCCACCATTTCATCACGTCGCTCTGTTACACAGTTCATCTCCATGGCATCTCCGCCCCCATGCATTTGTTTATTGACGAGTTTGTGGGTTTTGCAGCTTCACGGCGACAGAAAATTTCCATTATTCACAACCTTCATTACAGAAGCCGAGGGCGCTAGAAAGAACCGTTGCTCAGAAGCAAAATTTATGAAGAAATTCCAGGGTAATTGCTGCGACACGACATTCATTAAAGAAGCAGGGGTAAAATCTATCAAACCCTCCGGAATCATTCAATACACAGATTTCACAATCATAGACATTAATGTTGCTGCAGAGGAGTATCAGTGGAAGGTCAAGGAATTCAATGTTCGGCATTGAAGATTTTAAATCATAATTCAGGGTTTAGAAGGCAAAGAGTACAATGTACAAGAAACAACACCATCCAGGTTTCATTTCCGCAGGATTTACCTTCAGAAAAGGACAGGATGTTAATATGGTTATCCCTATATCGTGTTCCTGAAGAGATTTTCACCCAGAACATTTATTTCTGAAGACAGGCTACAGAGTACGTACACCACCACAAAGTTATCAAGCAGTATGGGCGTGCACGTCTCCTCCATTTTGTTTTTTATGATACGATTAAACGTTTATCACCTACTTCATTTATTAAGTTTTCCTTTTCTCTATAAAACCCTCTAAGAACAGATTATTGAGGGTTCCAGATTTTATCAGAAAATTATGCAGTGAAAGGCTTTTTGTAAACATTTTGTAAAACTTTGGTATGAATGCACAGAGCCCATAGGGTCTCAGTGAGGAGGAGTTCCATATGTCAAAGAGGATTTTGGTCTTTGGTATTTCATAGTCTGTATCTTCTCTTATGTGTTATTTTAATATATCATTTCATTTCATCCATGCTTCCTGTATCATGTTTTGGAATGTGAGTGGCTCACTAATTTTTGGTATGGATTCATCCTATTTGATGCCCATGCTTGGATCAGTCAAGCGCTTTAAATATGGCTCATGCATGATATTTTGTTCCATTATTCAGCTAACCATACTTCTGCTATATTATTTGCTTTGGGAGGGTGCTTTTAAAATGCTATTATCATGTATGGATTCTTAGATTGGTAAGCCCATGCATGGTGGTATTGTATATCTGGGTATTAGCTCAATGTTAACTAATATCTTCTCAATATTACTTTCAGCACATACACCTTCTGATAATTTATGTCTGTGAAGTATTTCTAAATTGGCCCACTTTGCAGTGAACTGTCTCTGAATTGTCTGTCGCTTTTGTATTAGAGTTCTGCGTCTTGCCTCTACAGTTTCTCTTTTCCTGTGTCATTTTCTGAGAGTTTGGTCCCATTCTATTTTATTTCCCTGTTTACAGGAGATAGCAGGTGAGCTGAAGTTGATAACTACATAGATTATATTATACGCTCCTTGCTATGCTAAGATTTCCTAGGCACTAGTCTATCACAACTCTAGGCTGTCTCTAGGAGCTACAACAGTAGTAATTAAAGATAAAAAATAAAGACAGATGAATCAAAGGTTTGAAGAAGTCTGAAAGTTGCAAAAGTCAACAAAAGATGATTATAAAGGCTTGAGGCAAAATCAAAGCCTTAAAGCAGAGGATTAACGCCTAATCAAGGTTTTAAAGGATAAAGGATAAAATAAATAAATCAGTCATAAAGCAGTAAAACAGAATATCAAAGACAAATCAGAGTTGAAGGCCTATAGACACAAATTATTGGTTAAATCAAGGAAAATTAAACCAAAATCAACCTCGAGTGAATCAAACAGAAGCAGTTATTTACCCAAAAGATCTAACTTCCACCTATGGCCTACTTTCTGTCCTAAAGGGAAAATTGACAGTTATTACACAGTCAGAAGATATTTTAAGCTGTCAAGACAGTTAATGTAAAGATAAATATAGGCCTCAAATTCAAACTTGTACCTATTTTAACCTTAGAAAGTTAAGACAAAGTTATTAAACAGAGAAGTAGTTGCACACATGTTCTTACCTTATGCCTTGCATGGTTTTTCAAGGTCAGGGATGCATTTACTCTGTAATTAATAACACTTGGGCCCTAGATCAGTTTCACCTCCTCATTTGCAGCATAAATACTGCATTCGAACTCATTGTATGTGGGCATTTGATGGCTTTTTGAAGTAATACATACCTCTGCTGAAGTTGAAAGGAAATTGATGTTTTGGAACCTGTAGATGTTTTTGACCTGTTTGTTGATGGAAAAAGCTCCATCATTGGATCCCTGAGCTTGGATGTTGGTGAAGTATTCTAATTTGTTAATGTTTTTCCTATTTTCCATTCTGTTTCATCATTTCTTATTATAGTAGAGTAAAAATTTTAGACTAAGAAATGTCTTTTGAAAGCACCTTAGTTTTGTTTACTCTTCACTGTCTTAATGTTTTCTTCTACTGAGGCATTATAGAGAATTCTTAATCGCTCTCTTAAACCCTTATGCTTGTTTATTTCAGAAATAGCTCAAAAAGTTGGTCTCAAGAATGATTTATGGTTTTCCCTGCTTACTTGCTGCCTCTCGAAAACTATTTCTGAAGTCTCCCTTTGAAGTACCATTGTTTACAGTCTGCCAAAGAGGTCTGTTTTGATCTTACCCTTTGTTCTTGAAGATATAATTGTTTTAAAGGTCTTTATAGCTGTAATCAAAGATGTCTAGGGGTTCCCTCTTCTATGAATGCAGTTATTTGTGAACCTTGAATGTTTTCTTATCATTGAAAGTGAAATCTTTGGATGAAATAGAGCATTCCTTGACTCCTAGATTTCAGTTGGAAAGTTTGTCTTGAAATTGTTATTTGTTGAAGTGTGATTTCTAGAATTTATGGTTAGCCCTGTCTATGGAATGCCTCTTCATGTTCTGATATTTTTTTAAGTCCATTTTTTGATAAGTACATATAATTAAGGATTCTTAATTGCCCTTAGTTCTACTTTTCATTCTAAACCCTTAATGTTCATTTCATTTCACTTGAAAGACTTTGTAGATCCACTAACCAAGTTAGATTTTCCCTTTGATATCCCTGATTCATCTACAAACTTGTTACAACTTCCACTTGACTCCATTGACCAATGACTTAGAGATTTCCCTTTCCTATCTATGCTGACTAGATCATCATGTCACACCAAACAATCAAACAAACTCATGCTTAATAACTAGCCTAAAATCAACCTTTTACAAGAAAAAAAGTCATATCTTTGCAAACAATTGAGAGATCCCTCTCTGAGACTAGGAAGGCTAGGTCCTAGAACTCTAAAGACTGGTTTTGATGTTGCCTTGTCATTTAGTATGCCAATCTGCTAAATCACAGGGCCCCAACATTCTAGCGATCAAGGGGGAATTTTGAGTATATTGTCACATAAATACCTCTTAAAAACTCATTAGACACTCAGTATCCATTCAAGTGAACTATAGCTTTCTTCAAGCACTACCAGCATAATGGTAATCATGATAGGACCTGTCTGAATCAGTGGCAATCTAAGTAACCCTTAGGATTCTAAGAGACCCTTATCAAAGCTTGAAGAAATAAGCTGATAAGTCATAGAGTAGACTCTATTTGTTTCATCACCTTAGCTAAGTGTTGAATCAGGTATAGGACACTCTCACAACCATAATACCACATAAAAAATCAGAAAAACCCCAAAACATTTCAGATTGGTTTTTAAATAAATCATTGGTGGTGGACCATAAAACATTTTACCTTCAGAAAAGCTAAAAATTTCCACCTGTCGACTCCACTAGCCCTAGTAGCACTATTACTCCTCTAGATCTCCATATTTCCTTGAAACTATGTTAACTAACCTTGAGGAAGTTTAGAAACCTAGTCCCTTATTATAGAAATCACTATGAGAGGAAAAATCTTGAAAAACAGTCCTAAAAACCTCAGCCTCTCTAAATTTTGGAAATCGAAATCTGGCTTCACATAGGGTTAACACCAGATCCCATCCAGATCCTAATCCCCTACCATAGTTGACAATCCAAAAAGGATTTTGTGGAAAAATTCTAGATCTGGAAAACCAACTACTGATAAGATTATCCCAAGAACAAGATCTGTCCCTGAAAATCTTACAGTCTTAAAAGATCTTCACTTTGACTTACCTCACACAAAGAACCTATTTATAAATAAGTCTCAAAGTGATTCAAACCAAGCTGACTTTGAAACCACAGATTTTCAATAGAGCTTTAGTAGAGAAGCTTCACCTTCTACTCCACCTGATTCTCAGCTTCTTCATCATTTCAGCTCCTTCCATAAAAAATCTTTTCATCATCAGTTTGCTGGCCCAAGTGTTTCTTCTACTCCTATCCACACATCCACTGTTCAAAACACTCCATTTCAGCCCACTTTCCCTCTTGCAAATCCACCTCTTGTAAATCCCCCATTATTTCCAATCATGGTAGCATGGTATGCTCCACTAGTGTTACCACAACCTATGGTTCCCCTACCCAATGATTACCAATCAAAAATTCTCCATTTCACTGGAAATGAACCTACTACTACCCAACAGGATGTAGATAAAATGAATGATGCTTTTTATTACATGGAAATAGAAGAAGAGACCATTAAGATGAGAATATTTTCCCAAATTTTAGGAGGAGAAGCCAAAAAATGGTTTAAAGGCTTAACTCCTCACAGCATAAATGATCTCCCTTATTTATATTAAAAATTCATAAACAAATGGGAAATTAGGAAGAACCCTCTCCAAATCCTTTCAGAATATACCAACCTCAAAAGAAACATTGGGGAAAGTGTCCAAGATTATTGCACTAGATTCAATAGTGTTTATAATGCACTTCCCCCAGACATGAAACCTTCATTAGGCTTAGCCTTGGCTAAATTTCCAAATGGCTTTGATCCTAAAATGGCCTACCAACTAAGAGAAAGAGATCCCTCAACTTTAGAAGATATGCAGAGGGGAGCCTTAAGTGTAGAAGCAAATCTTATTGAGAAAAGATCTGTGGGAGACAACATGAAGTTTGAATTCTCTTTTTCCACCATACCCATCTTTGGAGGAGAAACCCTTTCAATCAAATGGTCCTGAAAGAGAAACAAAACCTTAGTGAGCCTTTGAGGTCACAACCTTGAGTTCAGTGAGGGTTAGAGGTCCCCACTTGTCCTTGAAAAGAAGAAGACAAGCCAGACCCTTGAGGAAGACCCAAGGCCAAGATATAGTTTCCATCTTTGTCACAGTATCCATCTTGGTCATGTTATAGAGATGATACAATGGCATCAACCTCATCATTAGATACTAAAATTGATAACTTAGTGAAGGTAATGGAAAGAATGCTTGAAAAGATAAATCTAAATGATAGAGTGCCTCCTAGAGAGAATCAAAAAAACCCCCAAAACATAAATAGAAACCAAAATTTCAGAAGAGACCCTAATCAAGATAGGCAAAGAGATAATGACCAACAGATTAGGCCTCAATTTCAACAAAACTATGTTGATCAAGAAGAAGAAAGGGAATTTGAAAGGTTGGAAGAAAATCATGTAAACTTGATAGGATCTGACAGTGAGACAGATGTTTTTCTCACTGAAGAAGAACAAGGATTCTTCTCCTCAGAAAAAATTAAAAAAAATCATGAATATTCTGAAGATTACAGATTGGGGTTTGAAAATGCAATCATGGAGGTACACAAACAATATAATCTTAGAAGCAAAGGGAGCCCAGAGATTTCCAATGACAAAAACACCAGTACTATTGTTAGGAAAATTTCAGAAAACTAGCCTAAGAAGACGGCCAGTAACACCAACACTATGACCAAGAAAATTGATCTAAATGAAGACAAAAAAAGTCAGCAAAGTGTTGAACAAAGCTGCCCTAGTACTTCTACTAGTGTCCCTAACAAATATGTCCCAAATATTAGTCCAAATAAAGTTCAGCAAATTAGAATTGCTGAAAGAGTTGTAAATGACAAAATAGATGTAAATATGTCAAGAACAATTGTTCCTTTCAGCCTTGAAGGGGAAATTTCCAAGATCAAAATCACCATACCCTTAGCTGAACTAGTAACTCAGGATGTATATAAAAACCAAGTTTTGAAAGCTTTGAATATAGGCAGTGACACTGATACTTTAAACTTGACAGATGACAAACCAGAATTATTGTTTGGTCCTGAAGTTGAAGGAAAATACCAAGAAGGGGTTGTCCCTCCCTTCTATGTCAGCCTAAATATACATAAAAAAATATTTCATAATACCATGCTAGACTCAGGTGCTTCACACAATCTTATGCCCAAAGTAGTAATGGAAAGCCTAGGCTTATAAATTACTAAACCATATAAGGACCTATATTCCTTTGATTCAAGCAGGGTCAAATGCTTAGGCCTAATCAAAGATTTGTGTGTCAACTTGGCACAAATTCCTGCTAAGAGTCTAGTAATGGATATAGCCGTAGCTGACATTCACCCAGAGTATGGCATGCTTTTATCAAGATCATGAAGAGCCAAACTTCAGGGGAGCCTTCAAATGGACATGTCGTATGCCACCATCCCAGTATTTAACCAAACTAGAAAATTATACAGGGAATCCCACATGAAATACATGGTGAGAAATATAGATAGGCCAAACAATTCTCCTATCTAGTCCATCCATTCAAATTTGGATTCCTTTATATTATATAATGAAGATGAAATCAGTCAACAAGAAAAGGAAAACAAAGAAGAATTTAGTCTACAGAATAGTCAAATCCTCCATCAACTCAAGAAAAGAACAGTTCAGACTTTAGCAGCCTTCAATAATAGAAAGAAAAAGGAAATGAGATTGAAATACCTTGGAAAATAAACTTTGATGGCTCTTGTAGCAAATTAAGTTTAGGGGCAGGTGTATGGATACATAACACAAACAAGTGATTTTCCTATAAACTGGATTTTCCATGCACAAATAACATTGTTGAATATGAAACCCTCCTTATTGGCCTACACTTACTAAAAGATTTAGGAGCTAAAAGAATATCAGTCCAAGGGGATTCTGTTGTGTAACCAGCTCCAAAAAGAGAAGAAAAGAGATATCAACGCCTTAGAAATGAGCCACTTCGAGGGGGAAACCTCCAATACATTACATAGATGAACAATTCTTGGATGATATAATTTACAAAACCTCCTTTATATATATACGAGTCCATGGGGCCATAATGTAATCCTAGTGGGCCACAATGTAATCCTAGCCGACCTAACAATAATAATTTAAGGGCACAATAATAACAAAATGGGGGTTACAAGGGTACAATAATAACAATAAGGGGGTTACACTAGCAAAAATAAGGGACTATACTAGTAATATAGGGACCTAACATGCCCCTCTCCTTCAAAAAAGTGTTGTCCTCAACGCTTGAGTAGCTCTGGGTGCTTCTGTATAAAATTCTCATCCTCTCATGTAGAATCTTCAGTGGGTAAGTTCTTCCACTTGATGAGATACTCTGAAATTGATCGATTCCGTAGCTGTCGAGTTCTTGTTTCCATGACCGCTTCAGGTTCCAATATGATTTTTCCTTCCTCATCAAGTTCTGGCAATATTGTTTGAGCTGGAAGATTTTCACCTATAACCTTCTTTAAGCATGAAACATGGAAAACTGGATGTACTCGCGAAGAAGCAGGAAGCTCCAATTTGTATGCCATAGTACCAATCTTTTGCAACACCTTGTAAGGACCATAGTACTTTGGCGATAATTTATTATCCTTCTTTGCTTGCTTGAGGGACATTTGTTTGTATGGTTGTAGCCGTAAAAATACCCAATCTTCTACATCAAAACTTCTCTCGCTACGATGTTGATCTGCCTGTTGTTTCATTCGATTTTGTGCCAAATTCAGGTTATCCTTTAAGAGTTGGAGAACTTCTTGCTGGTGCTCGATGTGATCTTCCACTGCTTGAACCTTCGAATTTTCCCTTAAAGATGATGTGATGGATGGTGGATGATATCCATAAAGTGCCATAAATGGGGTCATTTTTGCTACAGTATAGAAGGAAGTGTTATACCACCATTCAGCAAGAGGTAACCACTTGACCCATTGTGTTTGTTTATCAGATACAAAACAACGAAGATATCCTTCCAAACATTTATTTACTATCTCAGTTTGACCATCAGATTGAGGATGATAAGATGAGCTATGAGCTAATTGAGTACCCAAACAAGAAAATAACTCCGTCCAAAAATTTCCAGTAAGAATGGGATCTCTGTCGCTCACAATAACCCTTGGGCTTCCATGTAGCTTTTGAATTCTGTCCATAAATGTAGTAGCAACTGTACTTGCTTTAAATGGATGAGATAATGCACAAAAGTGTGCATACTTAGTAAGTCTATCAACTACCACCATGATGACATTCTTGCCTTCGGACTTCGGTAAACCTGTGATAAAATCCATTGAAATCTCCTCCCAACGTTGACTTGGAATGGATAAAGGTTGTAGAAGTCCAGGGGTCTTAATTGTCTCCACTTTATTCTGCTGGCAAACCAAACATTCCGCCACAAACTTTTGAATATCAGATTTAAGGCCATCCCAAAAAAATCTTTCTTCACCCTGTGGTAAGTTTTTAAAAATCCCGAGTGTCCTCCTAAAGGAGAAGTGTGCAATTCCAGAAGAATATTTTGTTTTAGTTGGGAATTCTTACAAAGATATAAGCGATCTTTGTACCACAAGGAATCATTTTTCCAACTAAATGTATCAGATGTACTAGGATCTTGCTGCAACTTTTGAATGAGTGTCCATACATCTTTGTCCTTCTTCCATTCATCTCTTGCTTCGGTTATCCAATTTGGTTGGATAATAGAAATGGCACAAAGAAATTCTTCCACCTCTTCATTCTTTCTTGAGAGTGCATCTGCAACAACATTAAGCTTTCGTTTTTTGTAGATTATTTCAAAGTCATAACCCAACATCTTTGTGACCCATTTTTTCTGCTCTTCTGAAGATAGTCTTTGTTCCAACAAGTGTTTAAGACTATCATGATCAATTTTTACCTTGAAGTGTCTTCCCATTAGGTAAGTTCGCCATTTCTTTAGTGCATGCAGTATTGCTAACATTTCCTTCTCATAAATAGGTTTCTGTAAATACTTCCCTTTGATTGGACGACTTTCAAAAGCAATGGGTCTTCCTTCCTGCATTAAAACTGCACCAATTCCATTTCCTGAGGCATCACATTCCACAATAAAGGTTTTTGTGAAGTCTGGCGTAGCTAAGACCGGTGCTAGGCACATTGCCTTTTTAAGATGTTCAAAGGCCTTAGTTGCTTCAGGAGTCCATAAAAATGCCTCTTTCTTCAATAATGTTGTTAGAGGTGCTGTTATTCTCCCATAATTCTTAACAAACTTGCGATAATACCTTGTTAACTCGAGAAATCCTCACAACTGCTTTATGGTCGTGGGGACTTTCCATTCCTTAATGGCTTTAATTTTGTTAGGGTCTACTTTAACACCCTCGTGAGATATAATATGACCCAGATATTCCACCTCTTGTACTCCAAAGAAACATTTGGATGTTTTTGCATATAATTGTTTCTCCTACAATAGTTTGAGCACCCTTTCAACATGTTCAACATGATCCTTCCAAGACCTGTTGTAGATTAGTATATCATCAAAAAATACTAGCACAAATTTTCTAAGGAAGGGTTTGAAAATGGAATTCATCAACCCTTGAAATGTAGAAGATGCATTGGTAAGGCCAAAGGGCATGACCAAAAATTCATAATGACCCTCATGAGTTCGAAATGTTGTTTTTGGAATATCTTCAGTCTTCATTCTAATTTGATGATATCCTTAACGAAGATCCAACTTGGTAAAATAAATTGCTCCATGTAACTCATCCTATAATTCATCAATCATAGGAATGGGAAATTTATCTTTAATGGTGAGCTTATTGAGCTCCCTATAATCCGGACTCATTCGCCATGATCCATCCTTCTTGTGTACCAATACCATGGGAGCAGAGAAAGAGCTTTGACTAGGTTGAATTATACCTGCCTCTAACATTTCTGCAATCATACGTTCAATTTCGCTCTTTTGGAAGTAAGGATATCTATAAGGCCTGATGTTTGGAGGAACACTTCCTAGAATCAAATGAATAGCATGATCATGATCACGAATAGGTGGGAGTCCTTTGGGAGTTTCAAACACCTTGTAATGATTGTCCAAGACTTGTTGGAGATCTGCAGAAATAGATGATTTTGATGTCGAAACTTCTAGTGAGCATAATTGTGCAATTACGCCTCGTTGTTCTTTCTTTAGAAGCTTTGTCATGACATTAGAGCTTATTATCCTTCCTGGCTTCCCTTCAATACCCCGTAATTCGACTTCCTTTCCTTCTGAAAAAAATTTAAAGAAAAGTTCTTGAAAATTAAAAGCTACCATCCCCAAAGATTGTAACCATTGTACTCCTAGTACAACATCAGCACCTCCCATAGGAATGGAAAGCATTGGAATAGTCAATACATATTCCCCCATGGTTAGCTTGATAGTATGGCATTTTCCAGATAAATTTATAGTTCCTCAATTTGCAACCATCACTTCACATTCTGGTGCTGGGTATAGGAAACAATTTAATTCCTTGGCTACCTTACAATGAATAAAATTATGGGTGCTACCTGAATCAATCAACACTATTACCTTTTTCTTCTTGATTTTTCCTTCTATCTTGAGAGTTTTAGGAGTGGTAATTCTTTCCAGTGCATTACACGATATGGTCAGATTCATTTCTTCCTCTTCTAGGGCTGGTTCCTGGTGTATATCCTCTTCTTGTTCATTTTCTTCTTCCTCTTCACAATCTAAGTAAAATAATTTCTTCTCAGCACACTTATGACCTTTAGTGTATTTTCTATCACAACTATAGAAAATCTCTTTTTCTCTTTTTTCTTCCAATTATTGTGGTGTCAACCTTGTAGGTTGTGGAAATCTAGGCGTAGCAACACTTCCTTCTTTATAGAATTGAGTGGTAGGCTTCCTTGTCGCCATTATTTTACATTCAAATTTTCTTGCCAACCTGAATTCCTTCTCCAATGAATCTGGTTCCAAAACGCGAACTTCATGTTGGATGTTATCCTTTAAAGTGCCTATGAAGAGATTGATCCTGTGTTCCTCTGGAATATCAGTTACCCTTATATTCAATTTTTGGAAGTCCTCAATGTGCTGCCCCACTAAACCCTTTTGTTTGAGATTTATCAATTGGCTGAAGAAGGTGTTGCTCTTTGTATCCTCATAATGTGCTATCATTTCCTCCGTAAAAATTGACCAAGTGACAATTTTTTTATGGGAGCAAAGCCATCGATACCATACAAATGTATTTTGTTCTAAATGTAAAGTTGCAATGCGTACCTTTTTGTGTGTTTTGCACGTTATGGAGATCAAAATATTGCTCCATCTGTAGTATCCATGTTACAGGATCCTTTCCATCAAACTTCCTCATATCCATTTTTGGAATATGGTGGTTCTTCCCACCAACATTAGAGTTTATGAAATCATGATTAACATTTATTTTGTTCTCATCATGAGGTTATTCTACTATCTTTTCACCATTAGGAAACCTTTCTTGTATCAACTTTGTCAAACCTTGATCATACATTTTTAGATCATTCTTCAATTTTAAAGTCATAGCTTCTAAATGCAGCTTCATGCCATCCATCTTAGCTTGCATGCCATCCATCTTAGCTTCCATGCCTTTCTTCAAAACTTCCATTTCATTTTTTGTTGCTCTTTGCGAGAGTGAAATTTGTTGCACTTGCTCTTGTAATTTTGATAGATCATGTTGCAATTCTTCATCTTCATGAGTCCTAGTAGAGCCTTCTGAAGGCTTAATGGATGCTGAATTATTTTTACGGGGCATCTTTTATAACCCAATACTGATATCTATTCTACAATATGCCCTTGGAATCAATTCAAATTGATTCTTCAAACAAGACTTATGTAATTCGGAAAAAAATAAAATAAAAAATACACACTTTTTTCTTGCTTTTGAGGAGCTCAATATTGAAATTGGATTATATTTTTGATTGCAACACTTCAATAATTGATTTTCAATACCAACGTATCCCTCTGAATTATATTTCAAATGCCATAGGTCTGACCTGATTAGGATTCTCCAAGACAAAGTTGTGTCCAATCTCCCACAATGACCTAATTATGGACTGGTTCAGTAGAGCAAACTTGTACGACTTGCCACGTGTCACTGTTTCATCCTTAATCTCACGAAATTGATAGCGAAAACTACGGTCATTTAATTACGACCACTATTTACGGCACTCCGTCTCAGTGCCCGAGAGAGAGAGTTATTGAACTTTTCCCACGATCACCTCTTTGAGATAGGGTGGGAGCCAGAAAAGCACTGCAGCCCCACGAGATCATATCTCACGAAAGCCTTGTGCACCAGCTAGAATTTTTGAAAATTTCTTCGGAAGTTTCAATTTACACCATAAAATTTGGATTACGGACAGCCCCGTGAAAAAAAAATTTATAGCAGCACAAATTCCACATTATTAAGTTTAGGGCTTGAAACAATACCAACACTTCTCAGATCATATCTCCGAAAATATTGCGAACCAAGCTCTGAAATTTTTAGAAAATATTCCTCGGGATTTTGGCTTCGCACCCTAATAATTTTAGCTTCTTAAACCTCGTAGAAAATAAGTTATAGCGAAAATTGTACAATGACCTGTTTGGAGCAGCGAAACCCTAGAATCCAAAGCTCTGATACCAAATGTTGTGTAACCAGCTCCAAAAATAGAAGAAAAGAGATATCAACGCCTTAGAAATGAGCCACTTAGAGGGGGAAACCTCCAATACATTACATAAATGAACAATTCTTGGATGTTACAATTTACAAAACCTCTTTTCTATATATAGGAGTCCATGGGGCCATAATGTAATCCTAGTGGGCCACAATGTAATCCTAGCCGACCTAACAATAATAATTTAAGGGCACAATAATAACAAAATGGGGGTTACAAGGGTACAAAAATAACAATAAGGGGGTTACACTAACAACAATAAGGGACTCTACTAGTAATGTAGGGACCTAACAGATTCTGAGCTAATTATCAGACAGATTAAAGGGGACTATTCAACCAAAAACCCAAAACTCAGAGAATATAGAAATGCTACCTTTGATCTCCTAAAAACCTTTGAAAAATATGAACTCATTTTCATACCAAGAGCTCAAAATCATCTAGAAAATGAGCTTTCCTTTGCTGCTATTAATTGCCAAATACCACAGAAAAATGAACAATTCAATATAAAGGTAAAAAGCAGGCCTGCAATACCTGACAATGAAGATTATTGGCAAGTGTTTGAAGGAGACAAAGACATAGATGATTTTCTGGAATCAAAGAATGACTTTTCCATACCAACACCTACTTCAAGCCATGAGGAAACCTGTTTAAATGAAGAACAAATCCCTGAAATAGAGTTGTCATTTTCTGCTGATATAAACCATTTTGAACATCCTTTTAGAGTAGAAATAGTTAATAATACAGACCAAAAAGACCTGGAAGTTTTACAATTTAAAATGTTACGATTCCAAGAGGTCTTACACCATTAGAACAAATTTTTTATTTCAATGATGTAGCCAAAGAACCAAGAATGGAGCCTATAGAAACAAACATAGAAGAACATAACATAGGCAGCCTAGCAGAACCCAAAATGATCAAGCTATCCAGCACTCTCCCAGCTCATATTAAACAGCAATACATAGAACTTTTCAAAGAGTTTAGAGATGTGTTTGCATGGGGATACAAGGATCTGAAATCATATGATACTAGCATCATTCAACATAAAATTCCTCTTAAGGAAAATCAGAAACCTTTCAAACAAAAACTTAGTAGTTATTAGCTCCCTGTAATTTGCAAGATTGGAAAAGTCAAACTGCAGAGAGAACACTATTTCAACTAATTTGGGATTCTAGGATCTAGCCCTCCTGAATCCAGAGACGGATCTCTCCAATAAGTGCAAAGATGGATTTATATTTAAGCTTTTGGGTAATGATATTAGGCTAGTTATGAAGTCCAAGGCTTTTTGTTTGTTTTGGATGGTTGAGCATGATTATTATTTGAGTGGAAATTTATAAAGGGAAAGAGTTTCAAAGGTGTGAAGTTGCAAGCGATCAGAACAAGCTTTGGCTAAAAATATAGATATAACGCTATTTTTTAGTCCATTGGGCTATGGAGTCATAACAAGGCTTTAATTGAGCAACAACTTCAAGAGTGATCTAAGGGGAAAGTGATCTATATCACAAGATCATTTGAGATAAAATGATGGAATGGAAACAATAAAAGTGTTGGAAGGGTGGAAACTGATAATAATTTCAACAAGGATTTATAGTCAGTCCAAACAAGAAAAGCCTCTTAAGTAACTGTTTTAAAACCAACCAAGGATAGGACTAACCATAGAATTCTTGGTCAAGTTTGTGTTAAAGCAACTCAATTGAAAAACAACCCAGTAATATGCATAATTACCTTCAAAAAGTATGAAAACACATAAGAGAAACAAAGTGCAACTTAAGATCAGATAAGGTACTTTGAAACCTAGTCTGCTTTCAGCAAACACTTAGGAAATTTTCAGAATCTACCATTGGAGAATAGAAGCTAGAAAAAAAGGCTCACCATCACTTTTCTAGTCTAACTTTAATAAGAAAATAATGAAAATAACATTCAAGACTAATGTTTAAAGCTAACAGTAGGACGAGGGAACACCAGCAATCCTAACTGCTTATACTATATTGAATCATTATTAAATAAAAAAATTAGAGGAAAACATTGAGATAAAGCTTATCAGTCAGAGAAGGGCACTGTAAACAGTAGGTCCTAACTCTATGCTTGTTGTTATTTATCAGAGAATTAATGGACAAAATGGCATACATAAAAGGAAAACAATTACACAGAAAGGAGCACTTCACCAGTGATATAGACCAGGATCCCAAGAAACAGCTTGTTATTGATGTCAAACCAGTTATAGTCTTCAGGTCCAATGTTTCAGTTCAGCAATCATCTTCACTACTCAACCTAACTGTTCTATCACAAACAGAGCTTCAAGAGCCTTTGAACACTATTTACAGGTAGAAAATTCGAGCACAAGTATATTTCAAAGTTCTGAAACCAACATTGTCTCATCTTCTATAGAAGTATTTATAGAAGAAATGAGAAGGTGGAATGTAATAAAATATCTTCAGGACTCAATTAATACAGATTAATTCTTCTCGGCCTTTGAGGGGCTCAATGGAGAATTTTACAGATGTTTTTTCTGTATTAATTGTTTTACATTAAGAATTAAGCTCGGTGGGAGCTTTTGTTGACTTTAAGGCTCTGTTTCATGTTGTAATAACTCTGCTGATATTTTTTTGCATTAAGTTCATTTGGCTGAATTAACTATTCAGCTGCGTTGAGGAAAATATCTTATTTTCTGATCATAGCTCGACCTCTGTTAAATGCTTTGAGGCTACAGGTGGCAATAGGTAGCTGAGAGGAATCAATTTGCCTCTTATGTGGCAGTGGAGGCTCTCTCTGACTGATAAATATTTTTGATTTTATTTAATTGTGTTTTAATCCAATGGATTAGGATTTTGATTTCGAACTTAGTCATAATCCATCCAAACTGTGAAAACAATCTTCAATCCTTCATTTCTGTTGTGGTGAAGGTCTTCAACACTGATACTCTTTTGTTTTAATCATGCTTCACTATGTCTTGTTGATGTGCAGGTATGACAGGGGCTCATATGGCATCAATTCCCATGAAGCATCGACGAAACGTGAAGTTGAACCCTGTATAATGATTTTTCTTTATGCACGAAGGCGTGGGGGATCGTCATCCCCGACCTTTGGTTTTCCTTTTATATAATGGAAAAACCATTAAAACCTACAAAATACAAAAAAAATTAAGAAATCCTGCATTATTGGGTAAAACTTCTTTGGAGGTCGTGGTTGGGAGCATGGTCGTTGGATGGCAGCATCCAATGGTGGAGATCGTGCGTAGAAGTCAAAAGGAGAGCGGATAATGAATAAGTGGTGGAAAATTATATCAGAGCCATTGATCTTGCAGAGATCAACGATCAGGAGCGACTCGAGAAATATGGTGAGTAAAGGCTGCTTTATGTGAAAACATAAGAAATACAAAGGAAAAGGTGAGAAATTCCTTTGAGCGGAGGAAATATGTTAAGAATTGAAATTAGGGTTTCAGACATAACCTGGGCCATCGGATGAGATCGGCCCGGGCGATCAACGGTGGAGATTACTTATTGAAAGCCTTTGGTGAAGGTGGAGGGCGATAGTGTATGGCAAGATTAGATCTGAGTCGTTGATCTGCAGAGATCAACGGCGGGGGGCGCGCGCGATACAATAAAATAGAGAATGAGGAAAGTGGTTTCGCAAGGGAAAACCACGGGTTTCGCGTGGCCAAAAGAGAAAAAGGTGGCTTTCACTTTTCGAATGCAATATGCGTTCCCACCCAACACATGGCACTATAAAATAGCTTACATTGTGTAATTTTGGGGAATTAACACCCGTGCTTAAAGTAATGCGAAAATGCATATCAGCCGTAAGATCTAGGTCGTCAGATCAAATGGTGGGGAGTGAGTGTGATATCAATTAGATGTGCGGTGGATAGGAGACAATTTTGTTTTATTATGGACTGTCCGATCAGAGGATCGACGACAGAGTTTAGATTTGGAGGGAGGCAAGACCCACTGGGGTCAGGCATGTCGGGGTTAATATGGGCCATCAGATGTAAAGGATCAATGGTTAGGATTGAAAATGGGGTTTAAATGAAATAATACGAAGGCAAAGAATGTATTAATATGGGTCGTTGATCTGCAGAGATCAATGGCCAAGATTTGGCTAAAAACATTATGAAGCGGGGCGCATGAATTTAACCAAAGTTGGGAGACGCATTCTGGACCGTCCGATCTGGACACATGGACGGCCCAGATGCAATCGGAGGCATGCGATCGGCGAGGGGAAAAAATTGAATGGCATCGATGCGATTAGATGTGGACCGTCGATCTGTAGATCAGATCGACGGTGGAGGATGAATCGGAGGGGTTCAAGGCAGAGAAAAAAGGCTTATGATCGGAGCAAATAAGGGTCATCGGATCGGAGATGTGGTGGATAGATCCAACGTCGGAGGATCCATCGGGGGTAGTCAATTGGAAGGGGGAATAAAATGCGCCTGTTAAAACTTGCGATGCAATATTGCGCCGATCGTTGATCGGAATTTAGATCAACGGTCGGGAATGGGTTTAACCAATGAATGGCGGGACCCCTTTACAATGTATAAAAACCAAAAATTTATGAAAAACAAAGGTTTTAATGGTTCGGGGCGCATTATGTATAAGGATTGGCGCCAGGTTGCAGGGCCTGGATATATGGAAACACAAAGGCCCAGGGCTTATATGTATAAGGGCCAATCGCATTGGAAGGAAAGGTCAGGCTTTTCAATCTACCCATTTAATAGATCTCCGATGCGAGATTCTATTTACCATTGATTGGATCATAAGATCAACGGTTCTTCTTATATAATAACATGAACTAGCAAGTTTAGACAAAAACTTAGGATAATGGGTTTTTATGTATTTACAAAGGAAAAATTTGATCGAGATGTGTTTATTAACAAAGTTTAGGACCCGATTGCGGGTCTTGCCGTTGTATGAAACAACAATAAGATTGGGGGTTTATAAACAAAGGGCTAATCGCATCGGATGTTTCAATATAACAAATAGACTTGCGCACTCTGATTTCTCCGATGAAATAAGCACCAAAATGGTTTAGCGCTTGGTTCCACCGCCAGGGCACATGTGGGGAAGTGGTTAGGACTTAGCCCAAAGGGGCTTAAGCCTTTATACAAAAAAGTGTATTTCTATGATTTTTTCAAAGTTTTTGATGGATTTGGGGGTTTCGAAAAAGTTTAAAAATGAGTTTTAAACTTTGTAAAAGGATTTTTATGATGGGGAAAGGGGAATAAATGGAAAATAGAGGAATCTTATGGGGGAAAAAAGGGAATAAAATGAAGGTTAGTTTTGAGTTTAGGAAGGGAAAAATGAGATTTTGCAGCAATCTTTTCTCTATGAAAATAGCATAATTTCAGTGTTTAAAAAAGGGAAACAACAGTGAAGATTCAAACAAAGGGCATGATGTCTTCATGAGTCTTCAAGGGATAACATTTTTTTTGCAATAAAACTTGTTCCTTGAAGGTTCCAAAAAAAATTTAGCCACCTTTTGATATAACAAATTTTATAAGTGGCTAACAGTGGCTCCACTTGGGGATGGTGCCTTCTTGAAGGCATAAAAAACTTTAGACTTGCATTCTCTAGGAGGTTGATCAGTGCCTCATCCATTGGGATACTTTTTATTTTACTTGGATGACTTTCTTTTTCTCTGAAAAATGTTAGCAACCATGAAAAAACAATGGATATCTGTCCAACAAGATTTCTTCCTACCCAATCCTACTGATCTAACATTTTTTCTTCTTTTTAGAGTGCACTTGGATTGGCAAAATATTTTACAGCATTTTATTCTTTTGAAAGCAAAAAATCTAATCTAATTCTACTCCTTATTTCTCCGTCAACTCAGATTAAACAGTTGAGTCCATACGCTTCTCTACCTAATCTACTAATTTGTTAGGATTAAACAGTCTAACCGATTTTTATTCACTAATTTCTAAAACAGAAATTTAAAAGCATATAAGTCAAGATTGAATAGTATAACTTGTTGCTGATCTATGGCATAAAAAACAAGCTGCACATAGATATTATTTTGCAGAAAAATTGAATCAAAATGGAAGGCTTAAGATCTGAAAGTTCAAAGCACTTCATCTTTATTCAGCTCTATTTTTTGCTTCTGTTTGAGTTGTTCTTTACTTATTCTCTAGTTCATATTTTGAGCTTATTAGAACCAGTTTTGCCTCTGTTTTGACTCAGAAATTAAAACAGATTGGAGTCATTCTTCTTTTTAAAACTTAGGTTCAGATTTTGAGCTTGTTTGAACCTTTAATTTCTAGCCTAATCTACCTATTGATAAGCCAAGATTAAGTTGTTTGGCAAATCGAATTCACTAACCTATCAACAGTCAATTTAAAACTAATTAGTCATGATTAGGCTGTATGACTAACTAGAAGTATGATTCTCAGGAGTGGCATTTAAGCTTGAACACTTTCAGATTTGTTTCTCTTTTTTGGTATGGGGTTGTACCTTTCTTGTTTTTACAAACTGCCCTCTTTTCTTTTTCTGTTGTTTTTGTATTTTTGTATTTTTTATTTTTCTTCGGAGACAAAAATCAAAAACTATCTAACTGCTCAAAACTGAGCTTTATTGACATTCTTATCTAACCTATTCTACCTTGGAGTATTTACATCCTTATATGATACAAAAATGCCAATGTAGCCAGTTGAGTAATGTCAAGAAGAAGAAAAAACTTTGGTTTCTTGTCGATGGTATACATAATACATTTTGAAGATTAATCCTCAAAAACAAGGCTATCATGGAAGGTGACAAATTTTCCTGTATTTGGCTCTTGCAAAGGATCCATGCTTGATAATTTGAGCCAGTTGGGACTTCCACACATTCTTCCAAAGGATCAACAAAGAAAAGATGAAGATTCTCTTATTTTTGGTTCTTCATGTCTGGTAGATTGTCTACTTCCAGGACTTCAATTTCAAAGACTGCATTTTCAGTATGTGGCTTGGAAGTATAATCATCCTTAATATGAAAAATAGAAAACAGTGAAATGTCTTCTTTCTCTAAATTTATGCTTGCTTCTGTTATAAATTCAGGTTCTTTGAATGGCAGATTGATATTAGTGAAGGGAGAAATTTCTTCTTGAAAAGATGGTATATCCACAGTAGGATAGTCTTCTATTTGTTTTTCTCCTTCAAAGTTCTGCTAGTTTATTTTATTTTTTGGGCCAGCTGGTCCGAATTTTTCTTGAATTGTATATTGCTTTCTCTCCCAAGGTCTTAGACATGTACTAGCCACAAGGGCTAATCCACCGGCAAAACTGTTTTGGTCTTTAGGAACACGGATGAGTTGGAAATATTTAAAACATTTCAATAAATCTATGGTATCATCCTTATAAGCTCTAAGTCTGGGATGTTTAACCATGCATTCTTCTTTCACTTGCCTAATTACCAATTCTATGTTTCCACGAACTGTTATCTTCTGGGCTCCTAATTTTTTCAATAAATGTAGCCCTAAGAGAAGTGCCTCATACTCTACTATGTCAGGTGTGCATTGAAAATTCAATTTATATGAATAGGCTTCAGAATAATTTTTCTCTGTATCATAAGGCCATATTCTTGCACTTGCATTAGTGTTAGTACATAACCCATCGAAATTCATATTCCAAAGAGGAGTAGTTTCAGTATTATCATTGATTTCCGTACTATCCTCTTTGTCTTAGGTGCCATTGGATTTTTCTATGGAATAGGCACCATGTTCATGATTGTCTGGTTGAGATGATGGTTCGGAGGGTAGTTGCATGTTTAGTATTTGATCAATTTTTCTTCTGTTAAAGGAGAGGTTTTTCTTTCAGCATAAACAGAAAACAAGCTGTCGTGTTTCTTATGACCAACAAAAGAAATTTTTGCATCTTTATAACAAATTTATCTACGTGAATGAGAAAGAGTATTTGTTTTGCAATAAAATTCAGAGACTGATTGTTTATTAATATTCTGATCTATCTCTTCTTCTGTCAATGGGAAAGATTTTTCTATGTTCTTTTGAACAGAAGTACAACAGTTCTCTGTTTCTTGTAAAAGCTGATTTTGAGGCTGGATGTTTTGTTGAGCCTCTTGTAGAGGATATTGACTTGTGCTTGCAGGGAAACTTTGAGGATTTTCTGTTGTTTCCTGATCTTCTTGCATTTCAAAAAATTCCTCATGATTAGTATGATACTGAGTTTGTACATTGGGTTCATGAGTCATTTTCTCTTCATTATCAGGATGCCATTCTTGTTGTCTAATCTGAACTGAGTTATAACACAAAGGAAGGGTTTCTATATGTGTTGGTGTCTCCTCAATTTTTGCTTCATGTTTTCCAAATGGCTACTTGTTTCCTCAAAGCACTGCTCACTATTAATATTTGCATTTTGGTCATGAAGATCTCTTATCAGCATAGTACAAGACATTGGAAGGCAATCAAAATTTTCTTGTCAACCTTCTTTTCTCCTTTCTTTATAAGTTTGCTCATTATTTTCTATAAGGTGTTGATCATAATACATATCTTGGCTACTGTCTTGGTCTTGAGGTGTTTGGGCTTGTGTTTGATCAGGGGAAAGCATAGCTTGCTCTAGATCATCGACATTCATATTAGCCATCAATCTATCCATTCTCTTTCCAAGCATGTACATCATATTTTCCATCATGATTAGAAAATTTTCTTTTTTATTCTCTCTATCATCTTGTTCATCATACATGTCTTGTAGTGGTAGAGTTTGTGTTTGGACAGGGAAAGGCATATGTTTCTCTAGATCACCAATGTTTAGATTATCCATAAACCTATCCACTCTTTTTCCAAGCATGTACATCAACTTTTCCATCATGACCATATGTTTGTCCTCTGGGTCTGTATCTAAATCCATGTTTGTAAATCAGAAAAAGAGGTCACTGTGTCTGTTCAATCAGTTCAAGTTCTTCTACCAGTGGAGTCATTTGGTCTTTTGGGAGTTTCAAAGTGTGGAGTCGCCAGGTGGAATATTTTTAGCTCCTAAGGAGGTAAAATGTTTTATGGTTCCACCACCATGTACCAATCTAAAAATATTTTGGGTCTTCTGAGCCTTATGAAATTTTAAAATGAAAATGACTTATGTTCCCCAGTGGAGTCGCCAGAGATGTTAGCTCCCTGTAATTTGCAAGATTGGCAAAGTTAAACTGCAGAGAGAACACTATTTCAACCACTTTGGGATTCTAGGATCTATCCCTCCTGAATCCAAAGAGGGATCTCTCCAATAAGTGCAAAGATGGATTTATCTTTAAATCTTTTGGGTAATGATATTAGGCTAGTTATGAAGTCCGAGGGGTTTTGTTTGTTTTGGATGGTTGAGCATGATTATTATTTGAGTGGAAAGCTCTAAATGGAAATAGTTTCAAAGGTGTGAAGTTGCAAGCGATCAAAACAAGCTTTGGCTAAAAATATAGATATAACGCTGGTTTTTAGCCCATTGGGCTATGGAGTCATAATAGGGCTTTAATTGAGCAACAACTTCAAGAGTGATCCAAGGGGAAATTCATCTATATCATAAGATAATTTGAGATAAAATGATGGAATGGAAACAATAAAAGTGTTGGAGGGGTGGAAACTGATAATAATTTCAACAAGGATTTATAGTCATTCCAAACAAGAAAATCCTCTTAAGTAATTGTTTTAAAACCAACCAAGGACAGGGCTTACCATAGAATTCTTGGCCAAGTTTGTATTAAAGCAACTCAATTGAAAAACAATCCAGTAATCCACATAATTACCTTTAGAAAGTATGAAAACACATAAGAGAAACAAAGTGCAACTTAAGATCAGATAAGGTACTTTGAAACCTAGTCTGCTTTCAGCAAACACTTAGGGAAATTTTCAAAATCTACCTTTGGAGAATAGAAGCTAGAAAACAGGGCTCACCATCACTTTTCTAGTCTAACTTTAATATGCAAATAATGAAAATAACATTCAAGAATTATGTTTAAAGCTAACAGTAGAACGAGGGAACGCCAGCAATCCTAACTGCTTATACCGTATTGAATCATTCTTAAATAAACAATTTAGAGGAAAACATTGAGATAAATCTTATCAATCAGAGAAGGGTACTGTAAACAGTAGGTCCTAACTCTATGCTTGTTGTTCTTTATCAAAGAATTAATGGACAAAATGGAATACACAAAAGGAAAACAATTACACAAAAAGGAGCACTTCACTAGTGATATAGACCAGGATCCCAAGAAACAATTTGTTATTGATGTCAAACCAGTTACAGTCTTCAGGTCCAATGTTTCAGTTCAGAAATCATCTTCACTACTCAACCTAACTGTTCTATCACAAACAGAGCTTTAAGAGCCTTTGAACACTATTTATAGGTAGAAAATTCAAGCACAAGTATATTTCAAATTTCTGCAACCAACATTGTCTCATCTTCTACATAAGTATTTATAGAAGAAATGAGGAGGTGGAATGTAATAAAAGATCTTCAGGACTCAATTAATACAGATTAATGCTTCTCGGCCTTTGAGGGGCTCAATGGAGGAGTTTACAGATGTTTTGTCTGTATTAATTGTTTTACATTAAGAATTAATCTTGGTGGGAGCTTTTGTTGACTTTAAGGCTCTGTTTCATGTTGCAATAACTCTGTTGATATTTTTTGCATTAAGTTCCTTTGGCTGAATTAACTATTTAACGGTGTTGAGGAAAATATCTTCTTTTCTGATCATAGCTCGACCTCTGTTAAATGCTTTGAGGCTATAGGTGGCAATAGGTAGCTGAGAGGAATCAATTTTCCTCTTATGTGGTAGTGGGGGTTCTCTCTGACTGATAAATCTTTTTGATTTTCTTTAATTTTGTTTTAATCCAGTGGATTAGGCTTTTGATTTCTATCTTAGCCGTAATCCATCCAAACTGTGAAAAAAATCTTCAATCCTTCATTTCTGTTGTGGTGAAGGTCTTCAACACGGATACTCTTTTGTTTTAATCATGCTCCACTATGTCTTGTTGATGTGCAGGTATGACAGGGGCTCATATGGCATCAATGCCCATGAAGCATCGATGAAACATGAATTTGAACCCTGTATAATGATTTTTCTTTATGCACGAAGGCGTGGGGGATCGTCATCCCCGACCTTTGGTTTTCCTTTTATATAATGGAAAAACCATTAAAACCTGCAAAATACAAAAAAAATTAAGAAATCATGCATTATTGGGTAAAACTGCTTTTGAGGTCGTGGTTGGGAGCATGGTCGTTGGATGGCAGCATCCAACGGTGGAGATCGTGCATAGAAATCAAAAGGAGAGCAACTGACGAATAAGTAGTGGAAAATTATATTAGAACCATTGATCTTGCAGACATCAACGGTCGGGAGTGACATGGGAAATATGATGGGGAAAGGCCGCTTTATGTGAAAATAGAAGAAATACAAAGGAAAAGGTGAGAAATTCCTTTGAGCAGAGGAAATCTGTTAAGAATTGAAACTGGGGTTTCGGACATAACCTAGGCCGTCGGATGAGATCGACCTGGGCGATCAATGGTGGAGATTACTTATTGATATTCTTTGGTGAAGGTGGAGGGCGATAGTGTATGGAAATATTAGATCTGAGCCGTTGATCTGTAGAGATAAACGACGGGGAGGGCGCATGATACAATAAAATAGAGAATGAGGAAAGTGGTTTCGGGAGGGAAAGCCACGGGTTTCGCGTGGCCAAAAGAGAAAAAAGGTGGTTTTCACTTTTTGAACGTGATATGCATTCCCACCTGACACGTGGCATTAGAAAACAGCTTACATCATGTAATTTTGGGGAATTAATGCCCGTGCTTAATGTAATGCAAAAATGCATATCAGCCGTAAGATCTGGGTCGTCAGATCAAATGGTGGGGAGTGAGCACGATATCGATTAGATGTGTGGTGGATAGGAGACAGGGTGGTTTTATTATGGACCGCCCGATCAAAGGGTCGACGGCGGAGATCAGATCTGGAGGGAGGCAGGACCCACTGGGGTCAGGCCTGTCGGGGTTAATATGGGTCGTTAGATGTCAAGGATCAACTGTCAGGATTGAAAATGGGGTTTAAAAGAAATAATACAAAGGCGGAGAATGGGTTAATATGGCCGAGATTTGGCTAAAAACATTATGAAGCGGGGCGCATGAATTTAAACAAAGTCAAGAGACGCATTCTGGACCTTTCGATCTAGACACGTGGACAGCCTAGATGCAATCAGAGGCATGCGATTGGCGAGGGGAAAAACTTGAATGGCACCGATACGATTAGACGTGGACCATCGATCTGCAGATCAGATCGATGGTGGAAGATGAATCGGAGGGGTTAAAGGCTGAGAAAAAAGGCTTATGATTGAAGAAAATAAGGGCCATCGGATCGGAGATGTAGCGGATAGATCCAACGGCGGAGGATCCATTGGGGGTAGTCAATCGGAAGGGGGAATAAAATGCGCCCAATAAAACTTACGATGCAATATTGCGCCGATCGTTGATCGGCTTTTAGATCAACGGTCGGGAATGGGTTTAACCAATGAACGGCGGGACCCCTTTACAATGTATAAAAACCAAAAATTTATGAAAAACAAAGGTTTTAATGGTTTGGGGCGGGTTATGTATAAGGATTTGCGCCCGGTTGCAGGGCCTGGATATATGGAAAAGCAAAGGCCCAGGGCTTATATGTATAAGGGCCTATCGCATCGGAAGGAAAGGTCGGGCTTTTCAATCTACCCATTTAACAGATCTCCGATGTGAGATTCTATTTACCGTTGATTGGCTCATAAGATCAATGGTTATTCTTATATAATAACATGAACCGGTGGGTTTAGACCAAAACTTAGGATAATAGGTTTTTATGTATTTACAAAGGAAAAATTTGATTGGGATGGGTTTATTAACAAATTTTAGGACCCGATTGCGGGTCTTGCAGTTGTATGAAACAACAATAAGATTGGGGGTTTATAAACAAAGGGCTAATCGCATCGGACGTTTCAATATAACAAATAGACTTGTGCACTCCGATTTCTCCGATGCGATAAGCACCAAAAGGGTTTAGCGCTTGGTTCTAGCGCTAGGGCACATGTGGGGAAGTGGTTAGGACTTAGCCCAAAGGGGCTTAAGCCTTTATACAAAAAAGTGTATATTTATGATTTTTTCAAAGCTTTTGATGGATTTGGGGGTTTCGGCAAAGTTTAAAAATGAGTTTTAAACTTTGTAAAGGGATTTTTATGAAGGGGAAAGGGGAATAAATGGAAAATAGAGGAATTTTATGGGGAAAAAAGGGAATAAAATGAAGGTTAGTTCTGAGTGGAGGAAGGGAAAAATGAGATTTTGCAGCAGTATTTTCTCTATGAAAATAACAAAATTTCAGAGTTTAAAAAAGGGAAACAGCAATGAAGATTCAAACAAAGGGCATGATGTCTTCACGAGTCTTCAAGAGATAACATTTTTTTTGCAATAAAACTTGTTCCTTGAAGGCTCCAAAAAAAATTTAGCCACCTTTTGATATAAATTTTTTTATAGGTGGCTAAAAGAAGGATAAACCCTGTTTTATTGCCTTTAGTTGAGAAAGAGATTAAGAAAATGTGTGATGTTGGGATCATAGTTCCCCTCAGGTATTCAGAATGGGTTTCCAACTTAGTATCTGTTAGGAAAAAGACTGGAGAAATTAGGCTCTGTATTGATTTCAGAAATCTAAATAGAGCCTCCCTTAGAGATAACTATCCCTTTCCAAAAATGGATCATATACTTCAAAGGGTGGCTGGGTCTAAAATAATTTCACTATTAGATGGGTTCTCAAGTTACAATTAGGTGTCAGTACTCCCAAGTGATCAACATAAAACTGCTTTTACTACACCTTGGGGTACATTCATGTATGTCAAAATGCCATTTGGTTTGATGAATGAAGGGGCCACCTTCCAAAGGGTCATGGATATAGCCTTTTTAGAAGACATAGGCTATTTTATAATCATTTACCTTGATGACATTACTGTTTTCTCTAAAACTGATGAAGAACACTTGATTCATCTAAGAATTTTTTTTTAGAAATGTAGGAAATATGGCTTATATTTGAATCCCAAAAAGACACTCTTTGGTCTTCAAGAAGGAAAAATTCTTGGCCACATAATTACTGAAGAAGAAATCTGTAATATCCCTTCTTCAGGATTTCTCATAAATCAAGCATAAAAAATGCATTTCTAGCAACAAATGAAATAAAACAGTAAAATGGACTCTTGGATCCCATATATTAGTAAATATACATTCTAAATCCAAGAATAGAGCTGAAACAAATCAAACTAGGTGGGCTAAACAGACCTCCCACACTAGTGTAGCTGAAAATGGTGAAAAACCCCAAGACTGCAAAATGCTGGATCAGCTGCTCAAGGGACTGCGCAGTCTAAGAGAGGTTTTAAAAACAAAATTATATGAGAATCATAGATCTACTCATATATTGATAAATAATTTTTAAGTACAAATATCTAATCTCCTATACAAAATACAAGATAACCCAGCAAGAGTTTCTTGTCAAACACTTTATATATAAAATGTGATATTCATGAAATGACTAAATAATCACTGAAAAAATGAAGTAAATGAGTGTATGAGGCTGAAATATGTCTGATCTGATGTATATCCCTCAAGGTATTCCTCCCATGAAAGGATGAACCTCTCAATCACAAGGAAACTCATCAATGGAGCCACCAAACCATGCAATGAACACTGCCTCCAAAATAATGCACTCCCTAGCAGAAAAAACGCTTGGAGGGCATGAGAAATGTGTGTTCTGATACCATAGATCTTAAATAAGCTCTGGAGCTCTCCAAACATATCTCTCAAGTGAAGGAAACCCTCCTCCAATGAGAAACTAGCTTAGAAGCCAGGATTCCAATCCCTTCCACTGCTGCACCCAACAACACTACACAAACTCTAGAAAATTTTTGCTGATGAAGATGGCTGAAGCTTGGACTGAAAAACTGATGTGGAATGATGAATAAAAACACTCCCAATGATCTCCTCAAAGGGAAGAGGTGGGATTCCCGCCCCGGAACACCCAGTGCTAAACAACGCTGCAACTTTGTTAAGCAGCAAAGCAGCAACAATTCTTGGCAGCCAAGAATAATAATCTACAACATCATCAATAATGCTACAATCCTCTCCCTTATATAATATGTGATTTTTCTTTCCGTTGGCCCCACTCACTTAGGTTACTTCTAACCCAAGTAAATTTCCCTCCAAATTTGCATTATCCATCCTAGAATTCCTCCTCCACTAAAACTGCGTTGTTGACTTGGTCAAAGCAACTTCATTTTATCTTTGTTCACACATGGAGGTGTCTTATTGAGCTAGAAAGAGTGTCTCCTTTCAAACTTAGAGTGTTTTTATCCTCCCTAGGATACTTATGGGCTTTTCTACCCATTTATTTACCGGCTAGAGCTACTGCTAACTCTAATGTTCCATTTAGCTTGGAGGCTAAAATTTTGGAACATTACAGTCCTCTCCTCCAAAATATTTTCTTGTCCTCAAGAAAATGCATAAGGAGAGAAAAATATCTCCCCTCCTCCTCATGTGGCCTCCATCAATAGCCTCCATCACTGCATCAAGAGAATCTGGAAATATATTGTCAACCAATGCTTCCTCCCAAGTGTGCAAAACCAAAGTTTCTGCATCAATCAAAGGTGGAAAGTGTGAATGGAAACCTGCTAGTTGTCTCATGGCCTCCACAAAGTATGAGTGATGATCAACATGGTGAATGAGTGCTTTCCTCACCCATGCTATCATCAAAATGAAGTGAGTCACCCTCCAACATGGCAACTCATGAAAAGTCTCCTCCACCTTGTTCTCCTGAAATGTAGGTGGGCTGAATGAATGTACATGATAGGTAAGAGGGCCTATCCCATGCTATCTTCATCTCCACTCATGATAAGTGTAGAGGGAATTCTGTTCGTGGGCTGAAACATGATTTCCCTCCAATGGCAAGAAGAATATGGAGCCTCCAAGGACTCTTCCTCCAAAGGCATGTGACATGTCAACCCAATCCATTCCATTCAAGACGAATGGCAAATCATCACCATTTTGCCTCCAAATCAGAAAATTGATGAAATTTAGATGCAATTTTGGATTGTACCAAAGGTTCACCAAGTGGATATTACGCAGTCTCCCCAACTGTTGCTTGAGAATGTCATGTGGCAAGTGTTCTTGAAACAAGTTACAAGCTGGATATGTATGTTCTCCCAAAATGGGAAAGTAAGAATCAATTTCTATCAGTTGTACATAGATAAAATAATAATACACTTGCCCAAGGTCATGTATAGATGGGCTACTATTATCATAAACATTGGCCCTAAAGTGACCATGAAACCCAAAAATACTCTTGCTCTTTTGAGGAGAAATACATTATGCAAACATGGTGAGAAAGTACAAATGCTCAATAGACTAATCAACAAGTAAAAAAATTAATTCTCTACCATACATAGTGATTTGGATGAAAGTGAGATCCTCCAATAAGTCCTCCCATGATAATCTACTCATAGAAATGTGCAAGAAGAAGGGATACCTCCTCCCTCTGGAATATCTCATCCATAAGATCATGCTCCTATGTCACAATGTTGTAGGCCTCTATAATAAGGCTCCATGACACCTCTCTCTAACATTCCATATGCCAAATTCATCCACCATCATGCTACTAAGGGAGAATATATTCTCCTTATATGGAAGCCTCTCATGATCCTCCAAAACTGAAGGGTAGTCTCCTTGCACCATGAATGTGCCTTCCTTCTCTTCAGGAACATCATGAAAAGTATGGGAAGAATTTTTCCCATACTCTCCAAAGTGCAACCATAGCAAAAACAACTTTTGCTACTGCCTCATCTCTCCCTCATACAAGTCATGAAGTAAAATCATGATGGTCAACTTGTATGATGCCCCATGCCAACAAATATTTTGTTGCTCTATCATATGGGTGCCATGCGAACCAATTGGTTTTTCTCTCCATACAAATATTTCCTTGAACAAAAACACATCAGCAATATATGGAAGCAAAATTTAATAAGAACAAGTTTCCAAATGACAACCGAAGAGTGAATCTTGGTCCCTCTCATGGAACCAGCACAGTGCATCCTTGGCCTGCATCAAAATAAGAAATAACAAGTTCTTTGCTAGCCATTTTTTTTCTGCCATAGTCATCTTACAAGATGAAAACATGAAGTCACAATATGGTGTCATTGGTGCACACCAAGAGACATATGGCTTCCCCCACAACTCATCAAAAATATAGCCAAAATAAATGCTACAAGTAGTTGCAAGTACATCATCATATAATATACAAGAAGAGATGATTCTTATTGTTACATAATGCTACTCAAATAATGAAAAGAAGTATAATACAAAATGTAAAAGTATACCTTATCCATCATGTACTTGAGGTCTTGAGCTGAAATGGCTCCACTGGAAATTCTCCCTCACTCCGAATGAGTAGGAAGGTGGCTGTGACATCCTCTCTATCACCATTCAGGATATGCATCTCTCCATATGCTGATATATGTCGTGTTGAATGCCCTCCCAAGTGAACTCCTCCATCAACTGGAAATATGCATCAAAGTGCATAGAAGAGAAGTCCTCAGGTGTTGCATGTAGCAGCTTCTCCTTGAGACTAGAAGATCTAGTCAAGAAGAACCTACCATAGGAATAGATGACCACATATTCTACCATGTATCTGTCAACTCCATCTAGGTCATCAAGAATCATGCATGCACCAAGATCCTTGGAGTACTCTACCAAAAGCTGAGATCTCCAATAAGGATCAATCCTCCTCAGTGTCAGCGCTGGTGATCTGGCATGTGAAGCTCCACTCATGCTGCTGCCTACTACTTTGACATCCCCCATGCCAAATTTCTCCTCAGAACTCTTCACCTCTCCAAAATCCAAGAGTGGTGAACCCAAAGACAAGACATCTCTAATCAACTAAAGATCAGGTGGCCTCCCAGGTGGAATGCCTCCATGAAGTGAGACATCAATGTCAAGAGTAGACTGCATAGGTGATTGAGAAATCTTGTCCTTGCTTCTATAGTGAAAATAAATCTTCCTCTTCCTTGCATTGGCTCTCTGAAATAGAGAAGGGTGTATGCCTCTCATCAACTGATGTTGCTCCTCCTCCCTTCCTCCTCCTTCCAGCTGCAATGCTGCAATGTCAAGAGTAGACTACATAGGTGATTGGAAAATCTTGTCTTTAAGGAATAAGATTAAAAAATCCACCATGCACAAGCCTTACCTATAAAATGAAGTGCTGCAACTCTAATAGATTTATCTCCGGAAATATGGTGCAGCTGTAAATAGGAGTTTAGCTCCTTCACCCAAGGTCCAACTGAATATGTAGGTGATCCGTCAAAAGTAGATAGAAGAAATATATCTGCATCCTGCTGCTGGCTCTTCTCCATTTGGATCTGGCAAAACTCTTGGAAATCGGTCTGATCTCTAAACCTCTCAGTTTGAGATTCATACCCTCGCAATAAATCACTAAGATTCATTCTCTTAGGCATTCTTCCTCCTCCCATCCATCTCAGAATAGCTCTGGGCATTTGAATGTGATGTGCATCATGGAGTGTAGCTACATTCTCACACTCACCGTGTGCAAATCAAGATTCAGCTCTAGAATCAACCTCCTTTGGAGATTTCATCTCCAATCTTATTTTCTTTAGATCTCCTTGAAAGCTCTTCATAGATTTTGGAAGAAGCTTTGTGAGCTTGTCTTCCTTTCCCTTTGAAAATACTGAAGATTTATGGCTTCTTTCCATCTCTCCTTCTTCTGATAGCTGTATCTCACAGGCTGGGCTAGAGATCATGCTTTGATACCACTATAATATCCCCTTTTCAGGATTGCTCATAAATCAAGCATCAAAAACGCATTTCCAGCAAAAAATGAAATAAAACAGTAAAATGGAATCTTGGATCCCATATATTAGTCAATATACATTCTAAATCCAAGAATAGAGCTGAAAAAAATCAAACTAGGTGGGCTAAACAGACCTCCCACACTAGTGTAGCTGAAAATGGTGAAAAACCCCAAGACTGCAAAATGCCAGAGCAGCTGCTCAAGGGACTGCACAGTATAAGAGAGGTTTTACACATAAAATTATAGGAGAATCATATATCTACTCATATATTGATAAATAATGTTGAAGTACAAAGATCTAATCTCCTATACAAAATACAAGATAACCCGGCAAGGGTTTCTTGTCAAACACTCTATATATAAAATGTGATATTCAGGAAATGACTGAATAATCACTGAAAAAATGAAGTACATGATTGTATGAGGCTAAAATATTTCTTATATGATGTATATCCCTCAAGGGATTCCTCTCATGAAAGTATGAACCTCTCAATCACAAGGAAACTCAACAATGGAGCCACCAAACCATGCAATGAACACTGCCTCCAAAATAACGCACTCCCTACCAGTAACAGTGCTGGGAGGGTATGATAAATTTGTGGTCTGAAACCACAGATCTGAAATAAGCTCTGGATCTCTCCAAACAGATCTCTCAAGTGAAGGAAACCTTCCTCCAATGAGAAACTAGCTCAGAATTTGGGATTCCAATCCCTTCCACTGCTGCACCCAACAACACTACACAAACTCCGGAAAAGTTGTGCTGATGAATATGGCTGAAGCTTGGCATGAAAACCTGATGTGGAATGATGAATACAAACTCTCCCAATGAGCCCCTCAAAGGGAAGAGGTGGGATTTCCGCCTGGGAACACCCAGTGCTAAACAACACTACAACTTTGTTAAGCAGCAAAGCAACAACAATTCTTGGCAGCCAAGAATAATAATCTACAACATCATCAATAATGCTGCCATCCTCTTCCTTATATAATATGTGAGTTTTATTTCCCTTGGCCCCACTCACTCAAGTTACTTCTACTCAAGTACATTTCCCTCCAAATTTGTGTTATCCATCCTAGGATTCCTCCACTAAAACTGCGATGTTGACTTGGTCAAATCAGCTTCATTTTATCTCTGTTCACACATGGAGGTGTCTTATTGAGCTAGAAAGAGTGTCTCCTTTCACACTTGGAGTGTTTTTATCCTCCTTAGGAGACTTATGGGATTTTCTACCCATTTATTTACCGGCTAGAGCTGCTGCTAACTCTAATGTTCCATTTAGCTTGGAGGCTAAAATTTTAGAACATTACAGAATCAAATTAGACCCTAAAAGGATTGATGGCATATTGAAAATCATCCATCCTAGAAACCTCAAAGAATTACAATCTTTCATTGGGAAGATAAATTTTTTAAGGAGATTCATCCCCAACCTTGCTCAGCTATTAAGAAATATCACAAACATGCTTAAGAAATAAATAGGTGTTAAATGGACAATACAAGCTAAATAGTCATTTGAACTAGTGAAATAAGCTCTCACTCAAACACCATTTCTTATCAGTCTTGATTTCACCAAATATTTCTACATCTTTTCTTTTGCATCTAAACATACAATAGCTGCAGTATTACTGAAAAAGAATATCATGGGGCAAGAACAGCCAATATCCTTTTTTAGTAGGGCCTTAAGAGATGCTCCACTCAAGTATAAAATCATGGAGAAACAAGCTTTAGCCTTGGTAAAAGAATTGAAAGACTTTAGAGTCTACATTTTACATTCTCACATCATAGTTTTTGTCCCACATACTGTTTTCAAGGATATTCTAAGTCAAGACCCTTATGGTAAAAGGGGAAAATGCGTTGCTATTATTCTAGAATATGACTTAGAAATCAAGCCTACCAAACTAATCAAAGGGCAGGGATTAGAAAAACTCATGGCTGAATCAAACTTCCAAGAACTAGATATGAATATGGTTGATGTTTTAGAAGAAACAGAAGAATTCACAGCTCCATTTATTGAAGAAACATTTGTGAATTCACCTTGGTATGCTGATATCATATATGTGTTTCTTTAACTGAATACCCCTCCTTCTCTATCTAAAACTAAAGCTGGATTTTTGAAGCAGAAGGCTTTAAATTATTGCATATTAGACGGGCTTTTATATTGGAAAAACGCTGTTGGTATATTTCTTAAATGTTTGCCTGAGATTTATGTAGGAAAAATCATGCATGAACTGCATGAGGGAGAATGTGGAGGACATATTTACTGGAAGACTACAGCAAATGAAATCCTTAGATATGGTTATTATTGGCCGACCCTTTTCCCAGATACTTAGAAGCTTGTCATGTCTTTCCATAAGTGTCAATTTTTTTATGGCAAAAGAAAACTCCTTCCTTTACCTTTACATCATATCAGTGTTTAGGCTCCCTTCCAACAATGGGGCTTGGACTTCATTGGGGAAATTCACCCATCTTCATCAGCTCAATATAAGTGGATCCTCACTGCCACTGATTATTTTACCAAGTGGATAGAAGCCATACCTTCTAGGAATGCTACTAACTCTGTCATTATCAAGTTCCTTGAAACCAACATACTATCCAAATTTGGTTGTCCTAGAAAAATTATCACAGACAATGTTGTTGCCTTAAAATCTAAAATAATGATTGACTTCTGCCATAAGTATCATATTACCTTGGTTCATTCCACAGCCTACTATCCTCAAGGAAATGGATTAGCTGAATCCTCCAACAAAAGCCTTGTCAATATTATCAAAAAACTGTTGGAGAATAATCATAAATCATGGCATAGTAAGCTTATTCATGCTTTATGGGCTAATAGATTAACCACCAAAAATTCAATAAATATGTCCCCCTATCAGTTGGCTTATGGCATGGATGCAATCTTTCCAACCTCTGTAGGAGTTCCAGTCATGAAACTCCTCCAAGAAGTACAAACTGAAGAAAATGATATGCAGAGAAGGATAAATCAAACCATTCATTTACAGTAGTACAGAGAGGAAGTGTACAAGAGAACACAAACATTCCAAGAAAGCATCAAGAATTTATTTGACAGAAGGACTAAAGCAAATGATTTCCAAGTTGGAAATATAGTTCTAAAGTGGGATTCTAGAAGGGAAGAAAAGGGAAAACATGGAAAATTTGAGAATCTGTGGAAAGGGCCCAATATTATTCATTCTATCAGGGGTCATAATGCATTCTTTCAACAAGAGCTGAATGGAGAAGATTTATTTGGAGATCCTGTCAATGGTAGGATGCTCAAGAACTACTTCTGTCAAGAGTCCTAAATTCAAAGTTTTTATTCATTGTACATAACCCAGTTGAAAAGAAATCATGAAAAATACAAAAACAATAAAAGAGCAAAAAAAGAAAAAAGGGCAGATTCAAAAGAGGTATAGCCCCATACCCAAAAAAGAGAATTTTCTAAAAGTGAGCAAATCTAAGTGCCACTGCTGATTTAAAAAAAATGATATATTGTTCAGTCATCTAGCCTAATCATTGCTGAACATACTTTAAATTTATGTTGAAAAGTTAGTAGAAGCATATATTGATAAAAAAATTTTAGACTTGGCTTATCAGTAGAATAGATTAGGATAGAAAAGAAATGGTTCTAGCAAGCTCAAAATCTGAACCAAGAAAAGGAAGAAGATAGCTCTAAATAGATCAAAACCAGAGCTAGAAAAATAATAGAAGGATGTTTATAATTTTCAGATCTTAAGCCTTCACAATTTTGTTTTATTTTTCTGCAAATAAAATCTATGTGTAGCTTGTACATAAAGACATAGACACCATAGCAAATCAGACTGCTTAATCCTGATTTAGCTATGTTTTAAATTTCTTTTTTAGAATATAGAGAATGCAGATCTGTCAAACAACTTAATCTTGACAGATAGCAGTATAGGTAGAAATAAAGAGTTCAGCAATTTAATCTGGACTCTTGGAAGAAATAAGGATAGGATTAGATAGCTTATTTCTATTTTCAAAAATAAAATGTCAAAGAGTTTGCTAGTTCAAATGCACTCAAAGGAAGAAAAAAATGCTAGGAAAAAGTAAGATTGGGTAGGTAGAGATGTTGTTTTAAAAGAGATTACATGTTGCAGATTGATAAAATTTGTCTTTTTCAGAGAAATATCAGAAAAAAATAAAAATAAAAATAAATAAATAAATAAATAAAATAAAAAAATAAAATAAAAAATAAAAAAATTTGCCCAAAGGATGAGGCACTGGTCTGCTGAAATCCAGAGATTGATAAACTGGAGGTTCTGGACACCTAAAAGGACAATTTTCCTCCCCAAGTGGAGCCACTTTTATTCATCCATATTTTTGACTTTATCCAAAGATGACTAAATTTGAAAAAACTTAGATTTCTAGAAACAACATTTGCAAAAACATTGTGAGTTCTAGAAATCTCACAGCCTTCATTATCCTAAGTCTATCAATTCACTAAAACCTTCATCTATGCCTTCTAAAATATCACCCTTTCTGAATCATAAGAAAGCTTGTTATCCCCAAAAATTTTACCTACATTTCATCCCCTCATTCTACCATTCCTACCCCTATTTTTATCAATCCATTTCCCTCTAAAAAACCCCATTTCTCCTTCACTGATTCTTCATTTCTTATAAAAACCCCTCTAAACCATTGTAAACTCCTTTATAATGGTTTAAACCTCCTTTTTATACTTATCGGAACACCAAAAAAGGGCTAAAAACCCACTTTTCGGCCTATTTTCCGACTTTTCATAAAAATAGGCCTTAAGCCCCTGCGGGCTTAACCCTCCGCCCTTTCTCTTCATATGACCCAAGGGCCTGACCACCTATTAACCCTCGGCCCCTTTTCCTTAAAGCCCTGGCTCCCTCTATTCCCATGTTACCTTACTTCTCCCGCTTTTCTCCCCCACCCCGCCTTACCTTTCCACGGGCCATCTCAGCGGTAGATCTAACCCCTTGGCCTCGATCAAACAGTCGCGTGGGCAGTTCTCGGTCCACAAGTCAAACCTTTGGTGCCCCCGCAGTTGACCAACCTGACTACAGGAGATCTCAGATGAACGGCTGAGATTCACTACGGAAGCACAAGGCAGGATATCCCTCTGTACCCCCCAGTGTCCCCGCAATAGATCTCAACCGTAGATTTTGTAAATCTGACGGCTATCATGCTCCCGCCCTTTTATCCTTCCTCTTTACCACCCCCTCACCCGTTTATTTTTTAGCAATCCTGACAGTTGATCCCCTCTGATCCAACAGTGATCTTTCTTTCCCTCTCATCCTCCATCCACCCGACCATAGCCCATTCATTCACCCTCCGAACAAATCCCTGCCATTGATCTCATCGATCTAACGACCGTCGTTAATCTTGAGCTTCCAACCCCGCCCATAAACATTCCCGCTCCTTAAAAAATAGCTGACGTCACCCTGCTAGCCCACTGCCTACTACTCCACCAGCGGACCAATCTCCCTTCGACACCTATCCTCCACTATTCCCCACCACCGCGCATCTCCCCGCCATCGTGCTGATCCTGGACCGTCGATCTGGCTCCCCTAGATCTGATGGTCCTCGTAGTGTTTCGTGCACGATTTTCTCCCGGGGTTTAATGACCCATTTTCACGCAAAATGGGTGGTATTGGCCTGGACGCATGTCATCACCTATATGGAATCACATTCGATTTGCGCTTTACTGCTTGCCACTGATTGTCAACGCGAAAAATTCCCTGGTTTTCACCAAAACCACTTTCCTCCTTCACGCCCAAATTCAATTTATTTCGTTGTTTTTCTTGGTTTCGCCTGTGGAACCCCTCTCCTGTACGCCATTCCTTTCTATGCAAATCACTCCAACACCTCGCCAAGCCTCTAAAAAGTAGTCTTAGCCAAAAAGCAGGATTTATTAATTTTTTTTGTTTTGTTGCAGGTTATAATGGTGAGTTAATGTGCAGGCCCTCCCATAGTCAAGTTACAGTGGAAAAAATCCTGAATGACGATCCAAAAGGCCAGAAATACGAAGAAAATGAGGGATGAAGGTTCAATTCAAAAGACAAAATTGATGAGTCATGACCATTAATGGAATCAAGGAACCCCTGCACACAGAAAACCAAAGAAGATCAGTAAAAGAAGGAAGAAACGAAGGATAAATATTAGCAGTAGTAATTAAAGATAAAAAATAAAGATAGATGAATCAAAGGTTTGAAGAAGTCCGAAAGTTTCAAAAGTCAGCAAAAGATGATTATAAAGGCTTAATCCAAAATAAAAGCCTTAAAGCAGAGGATTAAAGACTAATCAAGGTTTTAAAGGATAAAGGATAAAATAAATAAATCAGTCATAAAGCAGTAAAACAGAATATCAAAGACAAATAAGTGTTGAAGGCCTATAGACACAAATTATTGGTTAAATCAAGGAAAATTAAGCCAAAAGAAACCTCGAGTGAATCAAACAGAAGCAGTCATTTACCCAAAAGATCTAACTACCACCTATGGCCTGCTTTCTGTCCTAAAGGGAAAATTGACAGTTATTACACAGTCAGAAGATATTTTAAGCTGTCGAGACAGTTAATGTGAAGATAAAGATAGGCCTCAAAGTCAAACTTTTCACCTATTTTATCCTTAGAAAGTTAAGACAAAGTTATTAGACAAAGAAGTAGTTGCACACATGTTCCTACCTTATGCCTTGCATGGTTTTTCAAGGTCAGGGATGCATTTACTCTGTAATTAATAACACTTGGACCCTAGATCAGTTCCACCTCCTCATTTGCAGCATAAATAATGAATTAGAACTCACTGTATGTGGGTATTTTATGACTCTTTGAAGTAATACATACCTCTGCTGAAGTTGAAAGGAAATTGATGTTTTGGAACCTATAAATGTTTTTGACCTGTTTGTTGATGGAGAAAGCTCTGTCATTGGATCCCTGAGCTTGGATTTTGGTGAAGTACTCTAATTTGTTAATGTTTTTCATGTTTTCCATTCTGTTTCATCATTTCTTATTACAGTAGAGTAAAAATTTTAGACTAAGAAATGTCTTTTGAAAGCACCTTACTTCTGTTTACTCTTCACTGTCTTAATGTTTTCTTCTACTAAGGCATTCTAGAGAATTCTTCATTGCTCTCTTAAACCCTTATGCTTGTTTATTTCAGAAATAGTTGAAAAATTTGGTCTCATGAACGATTTATGGTTTTCCCTGCTTACTTGCTGCCTCTCGAAAACTGTTTCTGAAGTCTCCCTTTGAAGTACCAATGTTTAGAGTCTGCCAAAGAGGTCTGTTTTGATCATACCCTTTGTTCTTGCTGATATAATTTTTTTAAAGGTCTTTATAGATGTACTCAAAGATGTCTAGGAGTTCCCTCTTCTACGAATTCAGTTATTTATGAATCTTGAATGTTTTCTTATCCTTGAAAGTGAAATCTTTGAATGAAATAGAGCATTCCTCGAATCCTAGATTTCAGTTGAAAATTTTGTCTTGAAATTGTTATTTGCTGAAGTGTGATTTCTAGAATTTATGGTTAGCCCTGTCTATGGAATGCCTCTTCATGTTCTGATAATGTTTTAAGTCCCTTTGTTGAGAAGTACATATAATTAAGGATTCTTAACTGCCCTTAGTTCTACTTTTCATTCTAAACCCTTAATGTTCATTTCATTTCACCTGAAAGACTTTGTAGATCCACTAGCCAAGTTAGATTTGCCCTTTGATATCCCTGATTCATCTACAAACTTGTTACAACTTCCACTTGACTCCATTGCCCAATGAATTAGACATTTCCCTTTTCTATCTATGCTTCCTAGATCATCATGTCCCACCAAACAATCAAACAAACTCATGCTTAATAACTAGCCTAAAATCAACCTTTTACAAGCAAACAAGTCATATCTTTTCAAACAATTGAGAGATCCCTCTATGAGATTAGGAAGGCTAGGTCCTAGAACTCTAAAGATTGGTTTTGATGTTGCCTTGTCATTTAGTATGCCAATCTGCTAAATCATAGGACCCCAACATTATCTAGAGCACCCTATTATGGCCGTGTTTACAATAGTCTATCTTTTCTACTGATGCCAAATCGAGGAATTCTTAATTTCTCCTCGGTTTTTGCTGAACTTTACATTCTAATCTAATTGAGGAATTCTTAATTGCTCCTCAATTTTTACTAAATTCCACTCTTCTTTTATCTTCCCAATCCATCTAATCCTCAAAGATCCAAAGTAGTACACATATCTTGCCATGTTTCATTCATGCTTGATAATTCTGCAAATTGATCACCCAAGTCTTTTTACTCCATTGCCCAATGGTTGTTTTCCTTTGATTTCCCCACCAAACCAAATTCAAATTCCAAACTCTGCACTTATTAAATATCCTAAAATTCCAAATAAAAAAAGCCACATCTAACAGAGAGATCCCTCTCTAGGTGTAGGAGGGCTAGATCCTAGGCCTGAAGCGATTTTGATGTTGCCTCTAGGATTTTGTCTTCAGCCTCAGAATTACGGAGCGCTAACATAGTGGCCACCATAATGGGGACAAGTTTTATCTTTATTGGTAACACTTATCAAGTTCATATCTGGAAGATGATGGTGGACAAACAGCGAGACACAAGAAGGTTGAAATCATCCACCTGGCGACTCCACGGTTTTCAGTTGACCTAAAGGCTCCACTGGTAGAAGAATCTAGATTTTTTGTGAAAATATGGTGACTCCATTCTCTAATTGATTGAAAATATGAACTTGAGAATAAAATTTAGGTATGCTCCTTTGGACAGTTCTAAGATCCCAGGTTTTCCAAATCCCATGCCAAACATTAATTGGTTAAAATATCTTCTGGTGTTTAGAGATAAGAAAGGAGATGATGCTACTATACATTTGTTGAGATTTCATATGCATTTCTGAAGATTTAAAATCCAATTTCCAGAGGAATTTATTATAAAAATGTTTGTGGCCAGTTTAGAAGAGAAAGTTAGGATTTGGTATGAAGATCTACTAGCTAAAAGTATAAGTTCTTTAAAGTGTTTTCATGTTGTGTCTTGTGACAAGTATAAAGAATATTATCCCTCTTTGTCACTAATTCCCATCTGTTGTGATACTTTAAATTTTTTATTGAATATATGGAAGATAACTATGATGATGATCAATTTATGAATGATTAAATAGTAGAATTTTTAGAAGACCATTTCAAAAAGTGAAAGTTTTGTCTGAAATTTCTTCTCATCATGAAAAAAGAAATGATATATGTTGTCCAGAAGTTCGCGAAGTTTCCTCACAGGAAATATCCCTAGCAGACAAGGATAATATGATCAGCAGATGGTTAAAGAAGAAATTTAGCTCCCTGAACTAGATCTAGTAGAGGACATCAGTGAAAACCTCCAGCAGTCTAGCAATCTAGACGAAAAAGCAACTGAGTTTAATGACCTAGATTCATAAGAGCATCTTCAGCCGATGGTGTTTTTTTAAAGATTCAACACCAAGAAAGTTTTCCAAAAGAAGACCAATCAATTTTTCTGATTAAAGACCACTCTAATTCTCTTTCTAAGTGTGCATACCTTGAAGAAGATCACAAAATTTATCCATCAATATTTTATTCTTGGGATATTGAGAAAGTTGCCTAACATACTGTTATAGTTAATGATACTTTTCTTGAGATGATTGGGAGTATGCAAATTTCTTGCAAGTTTTTGAATGATAAAGGGAATGATGAAGAGAAAACAGAATAGCTAATTATCATGGATAGAGAAGAAAAAAAAGTGTCCTCTTTTCCATGTGATGACAGTTAGTGCCAGCACAGGAGCAAAGGAGAAGTCTGGGATGAGGTATGTTTTTATATCACCAATCATCTAAGGGATCTCATGTTGCATGTTTACCTAGATCCTTTGATAAGTTTATTACAGTCATCAGTGAAGGAAGAGCCTACCAGGTTGATTAATAGAGCTATTGAATTTAGTGGAAGAGTTAAGTTTCCATGTTTTAAGCCCATTTTATACCCAAGGAAATGGAAGGACAATTTTAGTTAAGCACTCATTTGCTTGATTGGTTACATTGGAAGTCCGATTATTATTTGATGGGATAATTTTTTATCAGACTAGAGATAGGTAGGAGTGCAAATAAGCTCAGTAATTTGACCATATTTTCATTTTTAGTTTAATATTGCTTCTAGTTTCAGTTTCAGCATAGTTTAAATTTCAGCATTCAAATCTTCTGGGTACAACAGTGATTTCAGTTTGATGGTTTGCAGTGCGTAAGTTCAGTTGTAGTTTCATTTCATATTGGAGTACATAGATTAGATTCTTGTCTGAGGTTTAGAACAAACGATTAAATATTTTCAGTCGGAGAGGTTTTGGAACAGACCAGGTTTCATATTTGATATCAGCCCCATGGATCAGGTCATTGATCTACGGTGTTCTTGACACCTCTTCCGGAATTTCCCTCCCCAATTGGAGCCACTGTTACTATCCTATAATTTATAGGATCTCAAGGAAAATTATTATTTTTCTTCAAATTTTTCACATTGAAAATTATGTTACATGACTGTCATTTATCTCCTAGTAGGTACTGTTGGTCAAAAAGGCAAAGAATGGCTTCTCTTAGGTTTGGAAATCACTTTACAGGTGCGTGTAGGAAATAATTTGAAAAAGACTTTAGAACTTATCCTATTTGATCTGATACATGGCTAACTACTTTAGTCTCCATATAGACCAAGTTAAGCCTAAATATATTATTCAACACTTATCCATCTCATTAAGCCTTTAGGACCCTAATACAAACTTTTCAAAATTTATATTACCATTTTCCATATGTTTATGATATAAACCTCACTCCTTCCATTCACCATCTCATCTCATCATAGAAAGCTTCGTCATATCTTCGCCCATATTAAACCCCTGCTTTGCATCCAATAGCCCATATCATTTTTCGAGCCCCCCCCCTCCCCCCCCTTCACCATTCAAACTTTACTATTTGGGGGGTCTGAAGTAAATGGTTCGTTCTGCACTCCTACACCCACGTGTCATTCCTAGAAAGGTTCGCACCCCACCATTTCGTCACATTATCCTACACCACCCTGACATTCATTTATCCCTGACCCCACCGTTACATCCCACGTCACATCCTCATTTAAACTCCCTGCTCCCCATCTCTGCATCTCACGGTCTCCAACGCATTTCGCATCCCCCTCAGCCTTTCAACTTTAACCACGGGGGGGGGGGGCTATGAAATGGGCGCTATCTCTTACCACTATCCCTGATACGTGTCGCGCCCATAAAATTTCACATGCCCCCCCACCCGTTCGAAATAGCTTACCATTTGCTGGACCCTCCGAAATCTGGTTTCGGGTTTTGCTGGACGAACGCAACAGCTCATCGCAAGAACCATGAGCCATAAATTTGACCTTTCATGGTATTATTCTCCTACAAGTTGCTCCAGGGGCTTATTTCTTCACCACAACACTGCAAAACATCTTTTTCCAAGAAGGAGCCATCTTCAACCACAGAATTGGGAGTGGGATTGAAATCCCACAAATTATCAGAATCGATAAATGGATTGTTCCCTAGCAATCTGCCGCTGCAGCCATGAGCATGCCCTCTTTGGAGATCAAAACCTAGCTTGGGCCTTGACCTTTTGTTGGATCGAGGGGTCCTCACCTAGGTTTAGAGGTTAAGGTTTGCCAACAAACCCCTATACTACTGGCCCTTTTGGCAGTGAACTACTTTCACAGGCCAAAGTCTCACTCGAAGCAGTATAGGAGGGTGCTGGAACCAGGTTTCCGCACCTTGAGAGAGAGAGTAGGTTAGTCAAGTAGATTCGAGTTTTCAACCTACCAAGTTCACGCAGGTCTATTCACAGACTTTCACAGTATATTCAGTCCTTAACCACAACATGTATATTCAGATCTATTCAATATCTTCGCATGCACGTGCATAACATAAATTAGCACTACATGATATCATAGACGCAACTTATTGCATAAACATATGTATTCAGAGCTAAAGAGAAACCATCACAAAAAACTTATAATTACAGCTGACACAGATCATAGATATACATCTTCATAACACAGATGCATTCAAAACTAATTAACCATCACAGATGCGTTCAGTAACCATTATCAATCCAGATACACACAGATACTTCAGTAATACTTCACTTTCATTAATATCAGATCGACTTACAACAAAACACAGCCCGCTCACATAGCCTAGCAGGGTCCTCACATAGCAGGACTGAGGATCTCCATGCCCACATCCAGTAGGAGTCCTTTCCCAAATAACCCAAAACAGATCTAAGAATTCACACTTAGCATCAGACTTAATTCTTGCCTCACTCTAGACTCATAATGTTCATCTATTTATAACGACTTAGCCTACACTTTCCTGTGGTCCGCAAACCATGGTTTATGGACTCTAGGTCTACCCTTGACCCATTACAATGCATTCGGGGCTTTGACCCACCCCAAAACCCATGCGTTAGACTAATTAATACCAAAAATATACAAAATTGTACAAAATTAGCAGCTTTAGGGGACCCTGTTACATCACCTTTTCACTCTCGATCTGAGGTTTTAAATTTTGATTTGAGCCTGGTTCACAAGTTGTTACACCTTAGAAATGTATTTGACATGCAAAATATTTAAATACGTTAGGGAAATTTTTTCATTGGTGGCCCCAATACTGCTACGTTTACAATTGTATATCCATCATGTGGGCCAAAATTACAATAAAGTTATGTTTCAAACAACAACACAGAAAATGGAGCAGATGAGATGCTTCTTGCCCTATCTACTTTTAAAGGGGCCCGAATGAGGATGTTGGGTTTGTATGCAGCTGAGAGCTTTGAAAATGGAGATCGAGTTGGCAACAAAGAATCTTGGCAACATGGGGTTTTGCAGCTACGAAAACAACATTCCAAGAGGCTATTAAAGACTACACTACACTATCAAAGAAATGCTTTGTGCATGACTTGACTGCAAAAAATTAGTAGCTATGTTTCATTTCTCATTACATGAAAGCATTTTCAGTTAGGATGGTTAAGGCCATTAAGTTTTTGTAAGCATGGATTGCGAAGTTAGTAGTGACTTTTTCGGAGTCAGAAACAAATTCCTCTTTTCTCTTAGGTATGAATCGGTTTAAAAATGGGAAGATTGGATTTGCTGACAAAGTCATAATAAAGCATGCTATGTATGTTTCCCAAAGCTCAGCACAGAAGGTTTTGTTAGAATAAAATAAGGGTACAAATATTGGTAATTGATTTTTAATTCCAACAAGAGAAGCCCAATGGCATCATTTGAGAATTCAAAGGCATATGTAGCAGAGTTTCAGGCACCAAAGAAGCAGTGTTAGAAGTGTATGAGGGACAAAAGGAAAATTAAAAATCTTCATTGTAGTAATCTTCCAATTGTCCCAACGCTTACTCGACCTCAATATTTCATAGAGATCAACCACTAAATGCAAATCCCTATTCATATATGTTGTCCATCTCTCGAATGGAAATGGAGATCTTGTTAATAACAACATTCTGAGAAGTAGGAGGAAGGTTTACATGTGTCACCCCTGTTGCAATCACTTCCTAAAGACTGATGATTATTTATACATATGTCATTAGATTTATAAAAAAAAAAATCTATTTTTAGAAAGAAGATGGGATATTCAATCAATTGAGCATTTCAAGGGGATCAAAACAGCGCTAGATGTCCATACTTCCTTAACGAATCCAACTGTTTCATTTACACATGTCAAATAATGTTACACCTTCTCTATTATGTAGTTAATAAGAAAGTGACTGTTAGTTACAGCTTTGATTGTAATCAGTTAGTAGGGTTAGCATATCTACTTTATTCAGTCGAAGTATGAGGGGGGGGGGGGGTTGTAATGAGAAACAGTCCTATTTTGGAAAGTGGTTTACTGAGTTTCAAGTGACCATTTGCAAACTAATACAAGACCAATTGTTCAAGATTCATGTGTTGTCTGAAATGGTGAAGTTTTCTCCTATTTTTATGTGTTTTTCCATTATCTTCCTTTCTTAGTATTTTTGAATTCTTATTGTAAAGCAGAAAATGAAGAATAGGATTTGTTATCTAGAGCACCCTATTTTGGATGGGTTTACAATAGTCTATGTTTTCTACTAATTCCAAATCGAGGAATTCTTAATTTCTCCTCGGTTTATATTGAACTTTACATTCTAGTCTAATTGAGGAATTCTTAATTGCTCCTCAATTTATACTGAATTCCACTTTTCTTTTATCTTCCCAATCCATCTAATCCTCAAAGATCCAAAGTAGTACACATAGCTTGCCTTGTTTCACTCATGCTTGATACTTCTACAAATCGATCACCCAAGCCTTTTGACTCCATTGCCCAATGGTCGTTTTCCCTTGCTTTCCCCACCAAACCAAATTCAAATTCCAAACCTCGCACTTATTAACTAGCCTAAAATTCCAAATCATCAAAGCCACATCTAACAGAGAGATCCCTCTCTAGGTATAGGAGAGCTATATCCTAAGCCCGAAGCAGTTTTGATGTTGCCTCTGATATTCTGTCTTCATCCTCGGAATTACGAAGCACTAACATGTTCTATAAACCTACGATATTACCCTACATAAATGAGAAAGCTTCGTAACTCTTTTTTTGTGCGAGGCATGGGTAATTTAAGAATCACCTCAATCTTAGCGAGATCCACCTAAATTCCTACAACATAAATATAATTCCCTAAAACTACACATTTAGTCATCATCATATGGCATTTTTCATTACTTAAACAAAATTTGGCAGCGATACATCGTTCAAGGACTTTCTCTAAATTTTTCAGAGCTTGATCAAATTCATCTGCAAATGGAGTAAATTCATTCATATACAGTTCAAGTCCCTCATTGATTAGGTCAGAAAAAATACTCAGAATTTACCCACTATTAAAGATATGACAGATTTAAATAGCAAGAAAAGAGCTCCAGCATAAAGATCTTTGTTAGTGTGAATGTAGATTTTCTTCTTGATATCTAGATGGGCATAACTGAAAATTTACAACAGGAAGATGGGTTTCTCTAGAGGGTACAGATTAATATTCTTGACAACATTTCTTCTCAGAATCGCCATATTTCCAGTTTGACATCCTATATATGCATCTATTTTTGCTAACCACGATTTTCCTAGTATCATCAGATGTCCATCTAGTTTACTTCTCGGGTTGATGGCCAGGAAGTCTACATGACATTCCCACGAGTCTACAGAGACAATAATGTCTTACAAGGTTCCCTCGGGTTTTACCACTGACCTATCAGCTAATTATAGGTGGGTTGAGGTTTGTTTTAAAGTTGCGATACCCAAGATATTACAAGTCTCATAGGTCATAATATTAATAGTTGCTCCTAAATCAACCAATTTGTTTGGAAAATTACAACCTTGTATTTGGACGGTCACGACTGGACTTCCCGGATCTTCATATTTAACAAGAATTTTTTTTCATAAAATGAGGTCGGATAATGTTCCTACAACATGAATTGTGGTTGGATATTTTATTTTTCTCCCAGGATTTTCCCCGCATAACTCCTTAATCATTTTTGCATAGATCGGAATATCTCGTATAGCCTGTAGGAGTGGAATTTTTATGCACAATTTTTCAATTCCCCTGCAATATCAAACTCAGGGTAGATTTTTGGTTTGGTTATCGTGAGTCTTTCATGGAATGGAGGGTATGTAGCTATTTTTTTAGGGTTCCGTTGCTCGACTGTGTTTTATGTTGGCTCTATTTCTCAAATAAATACTGTTGACAGATTTATGATAGTCCGTTCTTATTTACTATTTTCTTACTCTTGATCATTTTGATTTTCTTCAGGAGAAACATGCGTCCATATCTCAACCGAAGTTCATTAAATCCTAAGGGATTCACTTCACATACTAGATTTTCAACGATTTGCACATATTGGACAAGTCTATTGTTGGGCTTAGGATTTGGCTGAGCTGGAATCTGAGGATGCATACAAGGTTGAGGATTAGCATGTAACTAGAATGGAGCTTGCAGTGTGGGTTGAGATTGAGGGATCGTCCCCAAGGGTGGATTTACCAATCCCAAAGTACGCTATGTAGAAATTATATACAATATGCATGTATATATCCAGATTCTATTGATCTAACAATATTTTATCTTCTTGCTAAATACAGAATCCTTCCACTATTAATATTTTGCGGAAAATTAATTGCAAACACAGGTGAAGCATAAATAAAAACAATCGCACATAACACAGTTGTTTAACGAGAAAGCCTGAAGCTGAAAAACCAAAATATCATATATTATGTATCATGGAGATCATGTAACAATCTCATTCAAAGCTTAGTACATCAAGCTCTCAGTACAATAAATCATCACACACTAATCAGAAGAAATATGCAAATCCATGCACCGATTTCTTGCCACCTGCTAGCCTTCCTCCACTACACAATCCCTATTGAGGAATAGCTCTAAATGAATTTGAATTACCCTTGCCTTGACTGCGTAATCCTCATTGGAAACTCTAATGTGTGTGTGATGCAATCAATGCATCACTATAGTCACAAAAGATAGTCCATCTTGCCCTTTCACCTATCTCTCCACTAGGTCTCCACTGGAACTTCCATGAACTGTAGTTAACTGTTGTATTGTTCAGTTGATTAATGAGTTATTATTTTTGAATTAATTAAATAATTAATTCACTCCACCCTCACTAGTGTATCATTCAGTTAGACTAGATACAACTAGCTCAACTGAGTTTAACTCCATTAACTGAGTAAACTAAATAACAACTTCATGAACTACTCTTCCAACTCTTTCATAACTTTTCCACTTCATTTCTAACTGATTCCTCCATGCATGAACCACCAGTAAACCATAGGAATTGCGTAATTCCTTTAGCCCACTGATTTTCCAAATCTGTGCACTGAAACTAAGTTATCCAAGAGAATAACTTGTTGTTTTTTGTCGGATTATTATTAAGAGCTAATAATAATCGACACTTCAATTTTTAGATCGATGATCTATAAATAGACTTCACCCAATATTCTAAAAATAGAATTTCATATATTTTTTCAACTTGATCAACCATCCGCAAATAGCATCCTCCAACTTCTGAAATATGATCACCATGTCTAAAAATAGACATAGTCTAAAAATAAACTTGAGCCAAAAATAGCCTGCAGGCCCACTTAGTGAAGGCAACTCTTTTCACTAAGCTCATCATCTTTTTCAATCTCAACACTCCCTCTCAACAATATAAGGATTATCCTTCACCCCGATCCTGCCTCTATGGTATTCAAATTTTCTCCTGGTGAGCTCCTTCGTCAGAATATCTGCATCCTGATCTTCTGTACGAATGTACTGAAGCAACATGATCTTCCACTGCACAAAATCTCTGAGATGATGATACTGGATATAAATATGTTTAGATATATCATGAAACACATGATTAATCGAGAGTTTAATGCAACTCTGATTATCACAATGTATCACTGTAGGATATAAATGTGAACCGAACAAACCAACCAGGATCTTCCTCATCCATATAGCCTCACATGCAGCTTGACTTGCTACCATGTATTCTGCTTCCGCTGAACTGAGTTCCACGGATCTTTGTTTCCTGTTGTACCAAGAAATTTTCGTAGATCCGATACTGAAAATCCCTCCTCATGCTCTATTTCCTTCTGTTGGGCTGCCTGCCCAATCTGCATTTGTGAAGCCATGCAACTTCACCTCATCCGTATGTCTGTACCATAAGCCATACTTAGATGTGCCCCTGAGATATATCAGGACATGCTTGCCTGCCTTCCAAAATAGCTTGGTAGGCTTAACCATCGCTTGTGAAAGCTAGTTTACCGCATAGCATATGTCTGGTCTTGTATTAACTAAATACATGAGTGAACCCACCAACTGTTGATAAAAAGTGGCATCCACTACCTCTGCCGATGTAGCATCCTCTTTCCTCCAATTTCCTAGAAGAGGAGTGTCGATAGGCTTGCAGCCTTGCATGTGAAACTTCTCAAGTATCTCCCGGGCATGCTTGCCTTGAGACACAAATAGTTCACCTTCCCACTGCCATATTTCCAATCCAAGGAAATAATGAAGGATGCCCAAATCCTTCATCTCAAACTCCTTTGCAAGATCTTCCTTGCATGAGTGTTCAACTGCTCATCACCCATTAGTATTAAATCATCAACATAAATAGCAATGATTAAAATCTTACCCTCCACCACAACTTGGTATAGGTTTGCATCTGCCTCACTCTTGGTGAAGCCAAGTCCAGTGAAATAGCTTTCGATCTGTGTGTACCAAGAACAAGGTGCTTTCTTCAGCCCATACAACACTCTTTTGAACCTGCACACATGCGACTCGCTGCTGAAGATCTCAAATCCTTTAGGCTACTCAATGTACACCTCTTCCTCAATGATCCCATTAAGGAACACAGTCTTCACATCCATCTGATGAATGTGCCAACCCATTTTCACTGAGAGAGAAAAGATGGTCCTTATGGAATAATATCGTGTGATAGGTGCAAAGGTTTCTTCATAATCAATCCCCTCGATCTATGAGAAGCCCTGGGCAATAAATATTGCCTTATACTTCTCGACACTCCCATCAGTAGCTTGCTTTACCTTGTAGATCCATCTTGATCCTACAACTGATTTTCCCACCAGCCTTGGAACAATCTCCCAAGCACCGTTTCTGACAATGGAGTCATGCTCTTCCACCATGGCATCTACCCATGTGGGCTCCTGCACTTCTTCTTCAAATGAAGATGGCTCTGTCATGATACACTTGCTCATTAGAGCCATGTATCCAGTAAATTGGTCAGGTGACTGTCTTTTTTTGTGCTATGATGTAGGGACTCCTACATTCTATGCTGCATCAAGCTTCAGTATCTTAGCTTCTGTGGTCTGAGTTCTGCCTTGTCTGATGTTTGGTTCTACTGAGTGGACTCCTCCACACCGTGAATCTCCTCCTGTCGCTAATCCACATCTAGAGGCTCATATTTGGGAACAAGAAGTTCCTACTCTGCATGCAAGTGTAGCTCCCTCTCAAGTGACAACTTCATGGCTTTCACCTCATTGAATTTTATATCCCATCGCACCACAATCATCCGAATTTCTAGAAAATACACACGATAATTATGGGGTGTTTCTGTGTACCCCACAAATATCCCAACTTCTGCAGTCGACTCCAGCTTCTTCTTGGCGTCCTTTGTCACATGAATGTAAAAAATGAGCCAAAAATATTCAAATGAGAAATATCAGGCTTCTTACTAGTAAAATCTTCTTCAGGTGTACTCATGCCAAGTACTCCATGATGACAACAGTTTTTCACATAAACCGTAGTGTTGCACGCTTCCGTCCATAACTGCATCGGTAGGCCCTGGTCATGTAGCATTGCTCGTGTAGCACCCATGATCATTTTTTTCTTCCTCTCCACGACCCCATTCTGCTGTGGGTTATGAGGCGCTAAGGGTTCTCTTCAAATTCCTTCTTTTCTATAGAAGTCTTTGAATTCGCCTGAGATGTATTCACCACCATTATCGCTCCGTAGAGATTTCACTTGCTTCCTCGACTCCTTCTCCACCAATGCCTTGAACTCACAGAACTTTGAGAACGTTTCGCTCTTCTTCTGCATGAAGAAGATCGAGAATCTACGAGAATATTCATCAACAAATATAACATGATACTTGTGTTTTTCTATTGAAGCAACCGAGAAAGGTCCACACACGTCTGTGTGAATTCTCTCAAGCATCACCGAAGCATAGTTCTCCTTCTCATGAAAGGTGGTCTTCACAAACTTACCCATAGTACATCCCTTGCACTGATCTGACTGCACAAGAGTACCCTTGGGAATTCTAGTAGAAATCTGCTGCAAAATATTCAAAGCGCCATGGTGAAGATGGCCCAATATCCTGTGCCATAATTTTCCCTCATCCAGGCTCACCACTTCTTCTGCTTTACCCATGATTGTAGCATAGCCATCTACCTCTAGATTGGAGAGATTCTTAACTCGAATCCCTATCCTCTTGGTTTGACCCGTTTTTTTATGTCAAAGGAAATATTTTCCCTCACTGAAAACAACATCATAACCTTTGTCTTCCAACATTGCGACTGAGACCAAGTTCTTCTTCAGACCTGGAACATGCATAACATACTTCAACAAGAATGGATTACCAGACTCCCTCTCAAAGGTAATGGTCCCAATTCCAGTCGCACTGTATTGACCATCGTTGCCCATCCCTATATGCATTTGAATTTCCTTCTCCTCCAAGTCACTAAACAACTCGTTGTCTCCCGTCATATGGAAAGATGCACCACAATCAAGATACCACACCGATCCCATATAGCTTGAAACCAAGCATGTGATCAAAGAGAAATTAAGTTCAAATTGCGAGGCTAAGGCCTCTCCAGCTGTAACTCCAGCAACCTTCTTGTTCTTCTTCTTCTTTGGGCAGTTAGTGGCGAAATGCCCATGTTCGTGACAGTGAAAACACTTCACTTTGGATAAATCCTGCTTCTTGCCTTAGGCATCGGATTTTGAAGGAAATTTCTTCCCCTTCCCTTTCATTTCTTTGGAAGTCAAAGAAAAATTCTCTTCATCATCATTCTTCTATGAAGAGCCATCCCCGGTACCCCGCCTTATCTCCTCCTGCACAAGATCCGACCAAAGTTGCTCCCATCCCGGTAGTTTCTCCCTTCCATTGACAAAGCCTTCGTAGCTATGCAAACTCTTCGGAAGCCCAAGGAGATCAAAGCTCACTAAGTATTCATCACCAACAGTAATCCCCACACTTCCTAGTTCATCCCTACAGTGGAAAAACTTCGTGAGATATTTTTGAATACTTTCGCCCTTCTCCATTTTTATTTTTCTGAGCTTGTCTTTTAGCGCCAACTTCCTCTAGTCACTGCTTCTTTGGAAAAAATCTGTCAAAGCCTTCACATTAAGAATGGAGTGGCTTTCCCATGAAGGCTGGACAAAATATGGTCCTTCACACCTTCCAACAGAATTCATCTTGTCTTTGCTACCTTCTTTTTCCATGCGTCAAGTAATGCAACATTGCTAGATCCCAACTTAGGAACATCGCTATCGATGAACTCCTTCAATACATTATCCTCTAGCACCACCTCCATCCTATCCTTCTAGGCTATGTAATTTGAGCTCCCATCAAGGGCATACTCCAATCACAACCCATTGAAATAAATTTCAATGTATACTCAACTTTTGCACCAAGAATTTTATGTAGCAAATAGGAATTGTCCACCAGCACAAACTCAACAATTCTTCACAATTGCAATCTTCAAGAATTAAAACTCCTCTAATACCATGTAGAAATTATATACCAGATGCATGTATATATCCATATTCTCCTGATCTAACAATATTTTATCTTCTTGCTAAATACAGAATCCTTCCATTGTTAATCTTTTGCGGAAAATTAATTGCAAACACATGTGAAGCATAAATAAAAACAATTGCACATAACAAATTTGTTTAATGGGAAAGCCTAAAGCTGAAAACCCAAACTATCATATATTATGTATCATGGAAATCATGTAACAATCTCATACAAATCTTAGTACATCAAGCTCTCAGTACAATCAATCGTCACACACTAATCAAAATAAATCTGCAAATCCATGCATCGCTTTCTTTCCACCTACTAGCCTACCTCCATTGCGCAATCCCTGCTGAAGAATAGCTCTGAATGAATTCAAATTACCCTTGCCTTGACTACGCAATCCTCATTGGAAAATCCAATGTGTGTGTGATGCAATCAATGCATCACTCCAGTCACAACAGATAGTCCATCTTTCCCTTTCACCTATCTCTCCACTAGGTCTCCACTGGAACTGCCATGCACTGTAGTTAACTGTTGTATTGTTCAGTTGATTAATGAGTTATTATTTGTGAATTAATTCACTCCACTCTCATTAGTGTATCATTCAGTTAGACTAGATACAACTAGCTCAACTGAGCTTAACTCCATTAACTGAGTTAAACTGAATAACAAATCCATGAACTACTCTTCCAACTCTGTCATAACTTTTCCACTTCAATTCTAACTGAGTCCTCCATGCATGAACCACCAGTAAACCCTACGAATTATGTAATTCCTTCATCTCACTGATTTTCCAAATCTGTGCACTGAAACTAAGTGCTCCAAGAGAATAATTTGTTGTTTATTGTCGATTATTATTAAGAGCTAATAATAATCGACACTTCTATTTTTAGATCGATGATCTATAAATAGACTTCGTCCAATATTCTAAAAATATATTTCATCTATTTTTCCAACTTGATCAACCATCCACAAATAGCATCCTGCAACTCCTAAAATATGATTAGCATATCTAAAAATAGACTTGCACCAAAAATAGTCTGTGGGCCCACTTAGTGAAGGCGATGCTTTTCACTAAGCTCATCATCTTGTTGAATCTCAACACGCTTCCAATTCTGAGGCCACATTGAATTCTACGTAGGCATGCTTGACCATTGCGAGGGATAGGAGTTAGTAACTGTAATTTTCCATAATGGCGTAGGATATTGGGAATTTGGCCATGGTGATCTAGTAAAGGATTGATTCATACATGGTGAACTAGGATATGACTGAGATTGCTAGGTGGAGTTAAAGGGTGGTTGTTCCTAACATGCATTTCCAAGATTATGTTGTTGCTTGTCCTGTCCAGAATAAAATGAGGAGGGATATTTCATCATACCTAGAGGACGTGATTTCCATGATCGACATTGAGCCATTAGGTATATAGGTTTTTTCTCATCCTTGCCTTATTTGAGTATAGCTTTTAATCCTGGGAGTGATGGACATTATTCTGTCGAATTTTCTTTAGTGTAAATAGCACAGGTTCGAACCATGTCTAGCAAGCATTCCCTCTCCATATGTTTCTTTCGCCATCATAGACAGAATATGGAAAATTATTGCTCTGCCTCAACTTGCTTTTGTTTAGCCTAGAAAACATCTAATTGTTTAGCTGAGTGTGCCCAGAATGCCATTTTTAAAATCTTCTAAAATATTACCAATTTTTCTTTGTGTTACACCTCCTCTAGTGGTTTTGTTGATTCGATTGAGGGGATCTCGTACTCCAAATATGGCTTGTGTACTGCCACATGAACACCTAATAGAGATTTTAACAATATTTACATATTCTTCTTGATAAATTTCACCTTGACCCATTAAATTCATTATTTCTATCCACTCGTATTTCATGCATTTTATTAGAGAAACTTTTAATACTTATTTTGGTAAGGTAGTATATGGGGATCTCTGTAAGTTATACTGAAATATCTCAATATAATCCTCTAAAGTTTAATTTTCCTTTGTAGGAATTTTCAAAATTTAATATTTCAGATCCCCGGATCGACAATAATCTTGATATTTTGTAAAAAAATAATTTTTCATTGCATCCCAAGAATTGATTGTTCCTTCTCCCAAGCCCATAAAACATCGTAATTCCACCCCCTTCAGAGTAGAAGGGAACTATTTTAATCTCTGTGGATCAATGGTATAATCATACCCTCTGCACAAGAAATCAAATTCAAATAAAAAGGCATTTGGATCCTCTGAGGTCATCCCATGAAAGGTTGGAATATTTTGTAGAGGGGTGGCCTTCATCGGGGCATTAGGCACCAGATTGAAAATAATGTATTCCAATGTCGAAGTCTAGTTTTTTTGTTCCTGAGTTGCCATCTGATCAAATATCTGCCAGTAATATTCAGGGATTTTTTGATCAGGAGGTATTATTTGAGGGAGAGAGTTATAGATATTATTTGGCTCTCTAGGGGTTTTATTATACTACCTAAGTCTAGATCAGGTGTTTTCTCTTCTATCAAGATCACAGGAGATATGGATCTTAAGGATCATGGATCTCTTGCACTGGTTTATCCTTCTCCTTATTTTAAATTACAGGAATTTCTCTCTTGTGAAGGACTAGAGTATCAAAAAAAAATTCTTTGAAAGCTTTTCTCAAATCCTTCATTTTTGTTGTGAATCTTAGCGTGAGTTGCAGTTGGTGATTCTGCTTCTTAAGGGATTTCGATAGAGCCCTTCTTTTGTTATATACAAAAACCCCAGTTTATTTTTATAAATAGGGACCCTTTAGAAATAAATAGGAAATTCTTTTAAATTTTCTAAAACAAAAGACTAGGAAATAAATAGTTTCTTTTTAAGTTTTCATTTTTATTTTCTTGAGCGCATCAAAAATCGCATATCTTATGAATTTCAGAGACTCACAAACCTTAAAATGTGCGAGCTGCGATATGCACTCAAGATTTTCCGAAGATATGTTTAAAACTTTGAAAAAACTTCAATCACCATTATACTCACTTTATCGCACCACACCTCACTTAATCAATCAAAAACATTAAAAGAAAATTGATATAAAGTTGTGATCCTGCAGATCTGACGAGAAAATAAAGAAATGAATATAAAACCTTTGGGAATAGCGGTCATTTAAGTTTTGCAAAAAAAGTGCAATTCGCATCTCACACAACATATAACATATGCCAAATTGTTATCCTATAAAAAGTTGCGATCTGCGCAGATCGCATTTCGCAAAATTTAAACGATAATTATTACGAATGGTTATAAGTTATAACTTGATATAAGCACGCTGACACCATTAAATGGATCAAGCGTTTAAAACAACTTGTGTCATGTCAAAATGAAGTTCAAGGTCTTAACAACTTTAAAAGGGATTGATAGATTTTACGTGTGGAGGTATATGAAATATTAATTCAGAGATTATGAAGGATGATTAGTGTTATATCTTAAAATATTGATATTTGTTTGTGTGTATTTGAAATAAATGTTAGATTTGTCTCTTTGATACTCTATACTTCTAAAAATCCACTCTATTTTCAGGAAACCAGTTAACAGATTGAAGAAGAGAAAATGAGAAAAAAGGGTAAGGAAATTTCTCAGACGTCGTCCACTAAAGATACAGAGATGTATCCATTATTTTCAGAAACCATCTGCAATAAATATTGTGGTAGTTCGACATGGGAGGCAACGTATAAGATTTTTGAAAGTGAAGGACCAAGGGTGATAACCAAAGTTTCTTCGACAAGCACTGCTTCTACCTCCGACGCAACTCTTTTTGACGTTGCATGCTCATACATTAACAGGATAGCTGCAAGACCAACGATTCTTCCTTACACATACATGGTTAAGTGGGAAATTCACCACTTAAACATTGAAGATAGAATTTTCAAGAATTCAAAGGGAGAAACTATCGATTATTTCAAGGAAGAAGATTTAACAGCAATGTACCATCTACCACCCCCGGAGCAGAAATATGACAAAGAATATTTGCAGAATTTCAGAGGAGAACATCCATATCTTACTAAATTCATCCAAGAATGGAAGAATAATCAGGGGAAATTGAAGTAAGATAAGTTTGGTACATACCCAATTGCCCATATTCCTAATCCTTACTGTTATGCTGTCGGTATGTTATGTAGATTATTTGCCAAACCTGATAGCACTAGATTCTCAAGAGAATGGGTTCCGCTGATTGACGCAATCTTCAATTCATCAATTTTGAATTGGGCAGACATCTTATCCAATAACCTAGCCAAACACATTACCGAATATAGGAATAAAAGGAGTATTTCATCCAGAGATATTCCACCCTTTTATATGTCTGCCTATGTCATGGATGCTATATGTTTTACTTCTATTTTTTCTACCATGGGATAGAAATATACTACCCAAGAACCTATCCCAATTCATATTTATCATAGAGAACTGTGGGATTCATATTTCCACCTACACTTCTATAAAATTTGTTATGGAGTCATATTGCCTATGCACCAGATGACTTTCAATAAAAAGGCCCCTAGGGTTTCTGAAGAAGCCAATGCAGACATTCTTCCTGTAGCTAGATGGTTCGTAGAGGAGAATTTTACATATATTAGAGTATTCAGGAGTTATGCTTATCCCCATGTTTTACCCTGTTATGTTCCCGATAAGTTACTTGCAAAAGAAATAGCCTATCATCTTGTTAATAGTGTTACGAAACAATTGAATGATGCTAAAAAGTCCATTTGGCCCAACTTCCCCTGTACAATGTGGCACTTTTGCATTGTCTAATATCGGCCATACCTACAAGGAAGTTTCCAAATTTCATTTATTGAAATTGGCAGTAATGACAAAAATATTATATGATCCAAACGATGTAATTAAAAATTACATCACAAAGCTTAAGTTGAAGCCTTTTGTAAAAGAAGAAGATAGATTTGATGATATTTTCCAGGGCATGGAAAAATTTTCAGATATTATCAAGTATGTATCTAGTCAACTAAGTCAAGATGATTTTGAAGCTTTCCAAGCATACATAAACAAGAGACTAGAGAAAGTCCCTCTAAATTTGTTAACGATTGAAGATGAAAACACACACACTCCAAGTGTCAGCCTAGATGATGAAGTAAAAGATATGTCTGAAGAAGAATTAGGTCAATCATAGCAACAATCTCATGATTCAGATCACTTTGAAATGAATCTAAATCTAAAAAGGAAAACTCATAAAATATAATTGACCGGGTTATTCAGGCGATGGAGATGCTAGAGGAGATGAGAAACAATGGAACAGAAACATATTTTCAAACAGCTCAGCATAGTCAAAATATGCTAGATCAGTCCATTTCACCACAAACAAAAGATCTCATAGATGAATGGAAGGAGTTTTCCAAAGAAATAAAAACTCCTAAAGAGAATCTTAATATTGATTAGTCAACGAGTTTCCAGACACCTAAACACTACCAAAAGATAGTGGAAACTATTAATCCACTGCAAATAATTCCATTACAACATGATAAAGAAATCATACCGGCCTACCCTACATATCAGATCGTTCTACAAATTGAATATATTCCATCATTAGATATTTTCTACAGTCCTAGTTATAAGGTTGTAGTTAAAAGAAACAAAATAAGGAGAATTGATGAAACGAATTCAAAGCCTACAGATGAATCAGCTGATGTACTATGGAAATATTCCTCAGATGATCCTTCTGAACATCTAGCCAAATTATCACAGTATGCAGGGGTATATGCTACTGCTACTGTTGATAAAGCTACTGAGCTTAGACTTTTGTTAAAACAAAATGAAGCCAGAGTACAAGAATTAGAGAAGTTGTTGAATGAAGAGAAATCTAATTCTAGTGAGCAAGCCAAAATAATCATAGTTAAATTTCATAAAGATATTGAAAGCCTCAAATTACAGCACGAGACAAAGGTCAATGAAAAATAAGCACAACTGGAAATAGCAATGAATAAATTACAAAGTCAACCAATATGTTGAGGCCTCAGAATTCCTCTACAAGAAGTGTTTTGTCATCAAGCTTCTATAATTGATTCTTGTTTTGATTCAAATAAGATAATGATCCAGCAAATAACGATCCAGAAACTTGAATGTTGAATACTTGAGAAGAAAATTGGCGAACACATTCAATGGAAAGTTTCAGATTCAGGAAAGGAAGCTAATCTACCTCAAGTAGATAAGCTTCACAAAGAAATTATATTTAGAGAATGGGAAGCGCAAATCAAATAGGCAGAGAAATCAACAACAAAGACATCCAATACATCAAATGAGATTATTGAGTCTATGTGTGAGAAACTGTCCAGAGAGGAACTTCTTAACGAAAACACATCGGATGTGTTTTCAGAAACAAGAAAGGTGGAAACACAGAACAGATACACAAGAAGAAATGATTAAAAAGGTAAATAAGTTTGATCAAGAAAATTACTGGAATTTTCTGATCAAACCTTATCATCAACATCAAATTCTGCATTCTCTTACAGATTCAACAAAGAGATCTCAGTCAGCAATCTCAAATGTTATTTTCAAGGGACAGATTTGATCAAGGATATCAGAGCCAACTCAGCTCAATGGAATGTTATATATTTTTCAACTTCGTGACCACATTCAAAAAGAAGGGCAGGACTCATGAATCAGAATTGTTAGTTTAATTTCCTAGATTGTAGTTTAAGTTAGCTTTATGAGGAATGTTGTTTGAAACCTCCTCTATATTTTTGTAATAATATATTTTAGTTTATAGTTAGTTTATTATTTAAACCCTTCTCATGCATTTAGAGAAGGGTCTAGAAATTTGTCAAAAACATTTGCAAAGAATGCACTATTGTAAGTTTGTGAGTGCTTTAATGAATTAATGGAACACATCTATTATCTTTTAACAATTAAAGATGTTTAACTGATGTTGCACTATTGTACTCTTTAAATTTCTTGAAAGTGAGAAGGAGCAGATTCATTGCTATCAGTTTACGTGAGTAGAAATTCGTACATATGGTACTTCTATTCACTTGTATTAAGTCTTACTTCATAGATTGACAATCATATTTTTATTGCATTATATGTTTGAAACATTATCATATATAAATATTACATGCACTTTTGTTCTGATATTTAGCTATAGTTTCTTATTGAATATGTAATCACACAGATAAATGCGATATTTCTTTCACAATTATTCTATGCAAACTAATTTGTTAGAAGAATCATTTTACATCATTTTCATCTCTTTCGACTATTAAATGATCTATATTACTGATAGTTGAGAGATATCATTCTAGATCACATAAAGGAAAAAACCCCAGGTATAGATTAGATTAATAGTTTAGATCGATGCATATATATGAAAATCATCATCCATTTGCATGCTATATTCAAAACACCCTCAAAATCAACCTTATTGGGAAACTGGTCCCATTATCCCCAGTCGGAGCCACTACACCAAACGGAAAAGGAGCTTCTTTAAGGTCCGGACTGGGTGGTTTTCCCCCATGTTTTGGTAGAGGAATTCTGAGGCCTCAACATATTGGTGCTAGAAGGAGGGTCAAGTGAATGGCACAAAGGTCTGATCAATATAAAGGTCAATCAAAAAGTCTCTTTCCCTCTAGATCCCCATCAACTTCTAGAAAATTATCTAGATCCTCATCTATAAAATCTGAAGTTGATCATCTTTCCCATAAGTCTCCTAGTGATACTCAAACTATACTATTTCCTGAGTTTCACCAAAATTATCCAGAAGTCCAGTCTTTGATAGAAAAGTTAGAGAAAGTATCTCTTTCTGCTAAAAAGTTTGAATCTTCTCAATTATCAGATATTAGTATTTCGTCTTCTTTACAACCTCGAAGAATATTAACTCGATCAAAAATTCAAAAAACAAGGATTCTCCCTTTTGAATTTCCTATCAGTAGTACTCGGAAAAATCTAAAAATGACTAAATCAGAGTCAATCACTAGCGAGATCTTATCACATTCACCCCCATTACCTCTACTCACTTCCACAAATTTCATTCCAACAGTCGATATCACTTTCACTAGTTCCAATACTCAAAATACTAGTCCTAGTGCTTGACCTGCCTCATCATCAATTCAAAATCCACTCAACCAACCCATCCAAAACCCAATGACAGGTCAAATATCTCCACTGAATGTAAACCCATGGAGTAATACAGGGGCTGTAAACATGCCCGCCTCTCTTCATGCTCTGCCTAAAAATCCTGAAAGATGGCTACCCAAATTTAATCCTGATGATGGTCTTCCTGCAAAAGAATATATTCATAATTTTATGTTAGCTATCAATTTGAATGCAGTAGTTGAAGAGGATTGTGTTGTACAATTATTTCCATATACTTTAAAAGGATCTGCAGGATCCTAGTATTTTTCATTACCTACTCGCTCTATAACCATCTGGAATATGTTTGAAGAACAGTTTCTAGCTAAGTTTGGAGATGACAGAACTACTGCTACGCTCATCAATGATCTTTCAAATCTTAAAGCTAAACCAAGTGAGAAGATAAAATATTTTAATTCAAGATTTAATAAACTACTCAATAAAATTCCTATTATAGCAGTTCTTGGTGCAGAAGTTCAAATTGAGTGGTATATTTCATCCCTTCCATCTAATATAACTATTTTTGTTGATAGAGAGAAACTAGCAACACTTGCAGAAAATATGAAAGAATATCTATATGTAGAGAAACGCATAACTGCTCTTGAGAAAAAAAATTCTCAGGAAGATCGAAAATCAAAGAAGAGATCTTTCAAAGATGACTCTAAAAAGAAGATGCCAAAGGATCCATTTGATGTAGAAGGTCTTCAAAATTTTTTGAAAACCATGACCAATGAGATGGCAGATATCAAGAAACAAGTCGCTGAAAATTCAAATTCAAAAAAGGGTTTCAGGAATTTTAAGAAGAAACAACCCTCTAATTCTCAACCTCCAAATATTATATGTAATGTTGAATTAGATCAAGAAGAGGAGGAAGAACAAACAAAGGAAGAAGAAGTTGAACTTAATGGAATATGGGATTTCGTACTATCAAATGAAGAACAACTTGAATCTTTTCCTGTTAGGACAATCATCAAAAAGATTACTGAAGCAACACAACCTAGTCAACAGCAAAAAATTTCCAGTCCTTCTAAAGAAAAATTAGTAAGCAAAAATTCTAATTGAAATACTACGCAAACAAGTCCTATCACCTCATACTCTCCACCTATATCTAAAACAATGGTTTTGTCAGATACCATTGAATACAATATAGTTGAAGACATGTGGAAGACTAGGGAAAATATTTCAATTCATGAGCTTACCAAATTAAAGCAACAATGACAAATATTACTTACAGAATTAAAAGTTGTTCCTACTTCAAATTTACCTTCTCTAGTCATAGTTCAAGCTGCAAATGAAATGGGTAAGCTACCTTCTCCTTCAATTAAAATAGATGCTTCAGATTTAATTATGGTAGGTGATAAATCCATCTCTCATACTCCCCCATTTCTCCTAACCTATGAGATCTATAACAAAAATGTTCATAATTGTTTAATAGACTTAGGGGATTCTTTGAATATAATTTCAAAATCTGTTTGTACTAAATTGAGAATAACTCCTGAGAGTTCTCCAGTCCATATAGTACAACTTGACAAAACTAGGGTAGAAGTCATAGGAGAATTAAATTCTGTTTCTATCAGATTGTCATCAAATCCAAAATTTACTCAGATAATTGATACCTTGGTGGCAAACATTCCTGAATTTTATGGTTTAATTTTAAGTCATGACTGGTCTAAGAAACTTCATGGATATTTTTCAACAGACTGGTCACATACGTGGTTACCACATAATGGAAATCCAAACCAAATTCGAGTTGATCGTGAAAATTTTATGAAACACACAGTGACTGATCTTGAAGAACTTAATGAGCCATTAATCTTCAATAACAAAATTATTGGAAACTACTCTTGAGAGTCATTTTTAGGAAACTTTAATGCTCAACTACCACCTTTATTTGATAATGCGGTTTTATCTCAGATTGAGTATTTTTCCCAGCAAGATAATTCTAGATGTATTAATTTTTTAGATAGAAAAATAGTTAATTCTTTGTTTTGGACCCTTTATTTTGATGGCTCTAAATCTGAAGATGGTGCAGGTGTGGGTTGTATTTTAACAAACCCAAAAGGCGAAAAGACTATGTTAGCCTGCCGATTAGAATTTGATTGTACCAACAATGTAGCTGAGTATAAAGCATTAGTTCAAGGTTTATTAAAAGCTATTGATCTAAATATTAGATAGTTGAAGGTTTTAGGAGATTCAAAAATCATAATTAGGCAAGTGAGAGATACTATTCATTTTAATTCTGGACATTTAAAACATTATCAATCATTAGTCCAAGAATTAACTACTCATTTCTTAGCTTTCAATATTTCTTCTATACCTAGAATACAGAATGCTAGTGCAGATTTACTCGCTAATGTAGCATCAAAATTAATCCCATCCCAAGAATTTAGTCTCGGTAGATTTTCTATTGAATTTATTTTTAGACCATCTATTCCTGATAATATCACTAATTGGAGAGTATTCAATAATCACTCAGATATCATAGATTTTTTAACATCTGAAGAATCTTATGATAATCAAATCATGGATGAAAGCAAACATGACACTTAGATTAAGAAAGAACATGATGAAAATCCTATTCCAAAATCTGTTGTCAAGTTAGAAGACTTATATGATCTAAAGGATAGATTTAAAAGAGTAACCAACTCAAAAATACAAAGTTCTACCTTAATATTTGAGTTAGTAAATCTAGGAAGTGAAAAAAAACTTCAAAATATAAATCTAGGTCTTGGTCTGCCTTCCGAAAAAATATTATCATTCATCAGATTGTTTAGAATATACAAAAGTTTCTTTGCTTGGGATTATTCTGATCTTAAAACATACGATACTTCTGTATTTCAACACACAATTCCTATTATCTCAGAGGAAAAGCCCATACAACAGAAATTGAGAAAGATTCATCCAAACTTGGAAAATCAAATTAAAACTGAATTGAATAAAATTCTCAAGAAAAAAATTATCTCTCCAGTCAGACATTCAAAATGGGTATCAAATTTGGTACCTGTTAGGAAGAAGAATGATGATATTAGAATTTGCATTGATTTTAGAAATTTAAACAAGGCTTGCCAGAAGGAAACTTTTCCACAACCAACCATGGAACAAGTATTGCAGAAAGTAGCTGGTTCTGAGCTCATGTCTTTTTTAGATGGATTTTCAGGTTACAATCAAATTCTTGTTCATCCATATTGTAGATTGAAAAATACGTTCTGAACTAAGTGGGGAACTTATGCTTATCAGAAAATGCCTTTTGGATTAATTAATGCAGGTGCCACTTTCCAAAGAGCCATGGACACAGATTTTAGGGGACTCATAAATAAAACAATAGTTATTTATTTAGAGGACATTACTATCTTCTCTAAAAAGGAAACTCATCATGTGAATGACCTAAAGCAAGTATTTGAACGATGCAAAAGGTATGGCATTTCATTAAATCCAAAGAAATCATTTTTTTCTCTAGATGAAGGAAAAATTTTAGGATTCAATGTGTCAAAAAATGGTATCTATATTGATCTTGAAAGAGTTGATGAAATTAAACGAATTGTTTTCCCTCATAACAAGAAAACCATGCAATCTTTCCTTGGGAAAATTAATTTTGTTAAGAGATTTTTCCTTGATTTTTCTCAAATAATTTTACCATTGCAGAACATGATTAAGAAAAATTTTGTCTTTAAATGGGGACATAACGAAAGAGAAGCATTTGAGTTTATTAAACAGTCAATTTTCAATGCTCCATTCCTGACCACCCCCAATTTTCTTAATCCATCTACATTATACACTTTTTCATCGGATACATCATATGCAACTGTTTTAACACAGTTGAATGACCAACAAATAAACGCACCGATATCATTTTTTAGTTCAAATTTACAAGGTGCATAACCGAATTACACATATATTGAAAAACAAGATTTTTTTGTTTTTAAATCCATAAAACATTTTAGACCTTTTCTCCTAAAGTCTCATACAAAAATCATAGTTCCATTTTCTGCAGTAAGACAAATTTTGATGCAAAAAGAATTAGGAGAAAAAAGAGCTAACTGGGTGACTGCGTTACAAGAGTATGATGTAGAAATTAAACCCTCTAAAAGTTTTAGAGGTCAAGGTTTTTGTAGAATGCTAACAAGAGCATCACATTTGTCAGCAGAAGGAGATTTAGGTAATAATGCGGAATTATCAGAGGTAAGCCTCAATGATTCAAAATCACAATATGTTGATCTTATATTTTATTTGAAGAATGGATATGCTCCAAATAATCTCAGTTACAAGACAAAACGAGCTCTTAGATTAAAATCTAAACAATACAAGTTAGTCAACGATCTGTTATTTAGAAGAAATTTTGATTATGTACTTATGCTTAGAAAAATCTGAAGCAGAGAAGGTCTTGCAGGAACTCCACAATGGACCAGCTGGAGGAAATAAAACATCCCATAAAATCCTACATGCAGGTTACTATTTGCCTACACTTTTCAAGGATTCCCATGAATATACAAGAAGATGTAAAGTATGCCAAAATACATCTGGAAAACAAAGAAAGCCAACATTCCCATTACAACTGGTCAATATTGAACAACCATTTGAGAAATTGGGATCAAATATAATTGGTGAGATTATTCCTAAATCTTCCAAACAACATAGATATATTCTCACAGCTATAGATTACTTTACCAAATGGGTGGAAGCAATTCCATTAAAAGTAGCTAATTCAGAAAATATCACTAATTTCATTGACTAGAATATCATAACCAGGTTTGGCCTACCTACTGCTTTCATGTTTAATAATGAATCTTATTTCTTTGGAACTACTATGAAAGATTTTTCATTTAAAAGAGGTTTTAAACTAAAATATTCTGCAAATTTTTATCCACTAGGAAATGGTTTGTCAAAATCTACAAACAAAAATCTGATTAGAATAATCAAAAGAACTGTTGATAAAATCAAAGAAATTGGCATAAGTCATTGATTTTTTCTCTTTGGGCAGATCGAATAACTCAAAAAGCTTCCATAGGTACTTCTCCATTCAATCTTGTATATGGAAAAGAAGCTATACTTCCCACCAATGTAGTTATTCCCTCTCTTTCCTTAGTTCAATTCATTGATGAAACTCCTACTTCTTCTTTACAATTTAGACAAGGTCAAATTCTTAAGTTAGAAGAAGAAAGAGAAAAATCCAAACAAACTCATGCTCATCATCAACAAATAATAAAAACCTCTTTTGATTCAACTTCTGTCACTCCAAAAAAAATTCAAATTGGTGATTTGGTATTGAAATGGGACAAAGCGCATGATGAAAAAGGTAAACACACGTAGTTTCAAGAACTCTGGCTAGTTCCATTTCAAATAATTGAAGAAATAGACCCATCAATATTTTTATTGCAAGATATATCAAGCAAAAAGGGTTCTTTGCCTTAAAAAAATATTTCTCATAGAAGGTAACCCCTTCTATCCTTGTACACTAGTCTCTTTTTCTTTTCTTTTTAAGAAAATAAAAGTTGCTTAGTATTAATATTTGGCTTTTCAAGCATAACCTTAGATGATTTTCTTTTGAATTTTCTTTTCTCTTATAAAAAATGGAAAATGTTAAGGAAAGAAAATCGAAAGATTTAGAAAGACAAATTGATTTTATCTTTCTGAAAAATGGAATTTCACTGAAATCATTTATTCTTTGATGAACTCTCATCCTTGTATAGCATGAATATTCTATTTTAAGTCAAGAAAAGAATCTTTAACATAGTAAAGACCTGTTATAGGAAAGCAATATGAAACTCAACATTATCATCTAGAATCTTAAAAAGAACAATGATTCATCCCATCTAGAAAATATTATAAATTTTTGAAAGAGCTTTTTTGCCATGTTCATAAGGAAATATTTAAAATGGCATTACCAAGACTGCCTACCAAAATAGGGTAACGAATTAAGATTATATCAAAATGACAAGGGGTCTCATCAAGAGCCAGCTTGATCAGCTTAATTACTACTAGTGAATGGCATTGTCATCATTTGGTTACCAAGCCAAGACAACGACTTTTAAGTAAATAAAATAATATATAAAAGAAAAATTCTCAAAGGTTAGAATTTACTTCTGAAAATTATAAGAAATACTGGATGGGACAATGAATCATTGATGGCTAAAAGATAACCCTGCCAAAAGCTTAAATTGCCTATTGGAAAAGAGGCTCTATCTGTGATAAAAGAGTAAATTTTTATAAAGCTAATCTGTAAAGGCCACCTACTTTATCTTTTTTAAACTAAGTAAGGATTGATATAGATTTTTATAATTATATATTTAATAGAGGACTTCTTGTGAATAGTGAATAATAAAAATTTTCATTGCTTTGTAAGATATTATTTATTTTGAAATTTCATTCCTATAACTATTTTTATTTTCTAAAAAGCTTAGAAATTAAAAAAAAAAATTATCAGAGATATCTGGTTCACCCAAGTGAATCGAAAATTGTTGTACTATACAAAAACCCCCATTTATTTTTATAAATAGGGACCCTTTAGAAATAAATAGGAAATTCTTTTAAAATTTCTAAAACAAAAAACTAGGAAATAAATAGTTTCTTTTTAAGTTTTCCCTTTTATTTTATTGAGCGCATCGCAAATCGCATATCTTATGAATTTCAAAGACTCAAACCTTAAAATGTGTGAGCTGTGATATGTGCTCAAGCTTTTCTGAAGATATGTTTAAAATTTTGAAAAAACTTCAATCACCGCTATATTCACTTTATCTCACCGCACCTCACTTAATCAATCAAAAACATTAAAAGAAAATTGATATAAAGTTGCGACCCCGTGGACCCGACGAGCAAATAAAGAAATGAATATAAAACCTTTGGAAATCATGGTCATTTAAGTTTTTCAAAAAAAGCGCAATTTTCATCTCGCACAACTTATAACATACGCCAAATTGTTATCCTATAAAAAGTTGTGATCTACAATTTATGCAGATCGCATTTCACAAACTTTAAAGGATAATTATTACGAATGGTTATAAGTTGTAAATTGCGATACATGCACTGATGCCATTAAATGGATCAAGCATGTAAAACAACTTGTGTCATGTCAAAACGAAGTTCAAGGTCTTAACAGCTTTAAAGCGATTGATAGATTTTACGTATGGACGTATATGAAATATTAATTCAAAGATTATGAAGGATGATTGATGTTAAATCTTAAAATATTGATATTTGTTTGTGTGTATTTGAAATAAAAGTTAGATTTGTCTCTTTGATACTCTATACTTCTAAAAATTAGCTATGTTTTCATGAAACCAGTTAACGGATTGAAGAAGAGAAAAATAAGAAAAAAGGGTAAGGAAATTTCTTAGACGTCATCCACTGAAGATACAGAGATGTATCCATTATTTTCAGATACCGCCTGGAACAAATATTACGGCAGTTCGACATGGGAGGAAATGTATAAGCTTTTTTAAAGTGAAGGACCAAGGGTGATAACCAAAGTTTCTTCGACGGACACTGCTTCTACCTCTGACGCAACTCTTTTTGACGTTGCATGCTCATACATTCACAGGATAGATGCAAGACCAAAGATTATTCCTTACACAGACATGGTTAAGTGGGAAATTGACCACTTAAACATTGAAGATAGAATGTTCAAGCATTCAAAGGCAGAAACTATCATTTCTTTCAGGGCAGAAGATTTAACAACAATGTACCATCTACCACTCCCGCAGCAGAAATATGACAAAGAATATTTACATAATTTTAGAGGAGAACATCCAGATCTTATTAAAGTCATCCAACAATGCAAGGATAATCAGGGGAAATTGAACTAAGATAAGTTTGGTACGTACCCAATTTCCCAAATTCCTAATCCTTAATGTTATGCTACCGGTATGTTATGTAAATTATTTTCCAAACCTCATAGCACTAGACTCTCAAGAGAATGGGTTCCCCTGATTGACGCAATCGTCAATTCATCAATTTTGAATTGGGCAGACATCTTATCCAATAACCTAGCTAAACACATTACTGAATATAGGAATAAAAGGAGTATTTCATCCAGAGAGATTCCACCCTTTTATATGTCTAACTATGTCATGGATGCTATCTGTTTTACTTCTAGTTTTTCTACCATGGGATGGAAATGGACAACCCAAGACCCTACCCCAACTCATATTTATCACAGAGAACTATGGGATTCAGATTTCCACCTACACTTCTATAAAATCTTTTATGGAGTCATATTGCCTATGCACCAGATGATTTTCAATAAAAAGGCCCCTAGGGTTTCTGAAGAAGCCAATGCAAACATTCTTCCTGTAGCTAGATGGTTTGCAGAGGAGAATTTTACATATATTAGAGTATTCGGGAGTTATTCTTATCCCCATGTTTTACCCTATTATGTTCCCGATAAGTTACTTGCAAAAGAAATAGCCTTATCAGCTTGTTAATGGTGTTACGAAACAATTGAAAGATGCTAAAAAGGCCATTTGGCCCAACTTCCCTGTACAATGTGGCACTTTTGCATTGTCTAATATCGGCCATAATTACAAGGAAGTTTCCAAAATTCATTTATTGAAATTGGTAGTAATGATGAAAAGATTATATAATCCAAACGATGTAATTAAAAATTACATCACTGAGCTTAAGTTGAAGCCTTTTGTAAAAGAAGAACATGGATTTGATGATCTTTTCTAGGGCATGGAAAAATTTTCAAATATTATCAAGTATGGATCTAGTCAACTAAGTCAAGATGATTTTGAAGCTTTCGAAGCATACAGAAACAAGAGACTAGAGAAAGTCCCTCTCAATTTGTTAACTATTGAAGATGAAAACACACACACTCCAAGTGTCAGCCTGGATGATAAAGTATAAGATATGTCTGAAGACGAATCAGGTCAATCACAACAGCAATCTCATGATTCAGATCACTCTGAAAATGAATCCGAATCTAAAAAGGAAAAATTATAAAAGATAATTGACCGATTTATTCAGTAGATGGAGATGCTAGAGGAGACGAGAAATAATGGAATAGAAACAAATTCTCAAACAACTTAGCACAGTCAAAATATGCTAGATCAATCCAGTTCACCACAAATAAAAGATCTCATAGATGAATGGAAGGCGTTTTCCAAAGCAATAAAAACTACTAAAGAGAATATTAATACTGATTAGTCAATGAGTTTCCAGACACCTGAACACTCCCAAAAGATAGTGGAAACTGTTAATCCACTGCAAAGAATTCCAGCACAACATGATAAAGAAATCATACTAGCCTACCCTACGGATCATATAGTTCTACAAATTGAAGATATTCCTTCATTAGATATTTTCTACAATCCTAGTTATAAGGTTGTAGTTAAAAGAAACAAAATAAGGAGAATTGATGAAACAACTTCAAAGCCTACAGATGAATCAGTTGATGTACTATGGAAATATTCCTCAGATGATCCTTCTGAACATCTAACCAAATTATCACAGTATGCAGAGGCATATACTACTGCTATTGTTGATAAAGCTACTGAGGTTAGAGTGTTGTTAAAACAAAAGGAAGCCAGAGTACAAGAATTAGAGAAGTTGTTTAATGAAAAGAAATCTAATTCCAGTGAGCAAGCCAAAGTAATCACAGTTCAATTTCATAAATATATTGAAATCCTCAAATTGCAGCATCAGACAGAGATCAATGAAAAACAAGCACAATTGGAAATAACAATAACTAAATTACAAAGTCAACCATAATTAGAGCAATTTATGAAAGAAGAACTGGATTTAAACACTAAGTTAAAGAAATAACAAGAAGTGTTTTGTCATCAATCTTCTATAATTGATTCTTATTGTGATTCAAATAAGATAATGATCCAGCAAATAGAGATCCTGAAACTTGAATTTGAAAGACTTGAGAAGAAAATTGAAGAACACATTCAACGGAAAGTTTCAGATTTAGGAAAGGAAGCTAATCTACCTCAAGTAGATAAGCTTCACAAAGAAATTCTATTTAGAGAATGGGAAGTGCAAATCAAACATGCAGAGAAAGTTGTAGCAAAGACATCCAAGATATTAAATGAGATTATTGAATCTATGTGTGAGCAATTGTCCAGAGCAGAACTTATTAAGGAAAACATGTCTGATGTGTTTTCAAAAACAAGACCAGTGGAAACATAGTGGAAATAGAGAGCAGATACACAGGAGGAAATTATTAAAAAGGTAAATAAGTTTGATCAAGAAAATTACTGGAATTTTCTGATCAAACCTTATCATCAGCACCAAATTCTGGAGTCTCTTACAGATTCAACAAAGAGATCTTAGTCAACAATCTCAAATGATATTTTCAAAGGAAAAATCCGATCAAGTATACCGCAACCCATTCAGCTCAAAGAAATGTTAGATATTTATCAACTTCGTGAGCACATTCAAAAAGAAGGGCATGACTCATGAATCAAAATTGTTAGTTTAATTTCCTAGATTGTAGTTTAAGTTAGCTTTATGAGGAAGGTTGTTTGAAACCTCCTCTATATTTTTGTAATAATATATTTTAGTTTATAGTTATTTTAGTATTTAAACCCTTCTCATGCATTTAGAGAAGGGTCCGGAAATTTTTCAAAAACATTTGCAAAGAATGCACTATTGTAAGTTTGTGAGTTCTTTGATGAATTAATGGAACACATCTATTATCTTTTAACAATTAAAGTTGTTTAACTGATGTTGCACTATTATACTCTTTAAATTGCTTAAAAGTGAGAAGGAGCAGATTCATTGCTATCAGTTTACATGAGTAGAACTTCGTACATATGTTACTTCTATTGACTTGTATTAATTCTTACTTCATAGATTGACAGTCATATTTTTATTGCATTATATGTTTGAAAGGTTATCATATATAAATATTATATGCACTTCTGTTCTAATATTTAGCTATGGTTTCTTATTGAATATGTAATCACATAGATAAATGCGATATTTATTTCACAATTATTCTATGAAAACTAATTTTTTAGAAGAATCATTTTACATAATTTTCATCTCTTTCGACTATTAAATGATCTATATTACTGATAGTTGAGAGATATCATTCTAGATCGCATAAAGGAAAAACACCCCATGTATAGATTAGATTAATAGTTTAGATAGATTCATATAGATTAAAATCATTATCCATTTGCATGCTACATTCACAACACCCTAAAAATCATCCTTATTGGGAAACTGGTCCCATTATCCTCAGTCGGAGCCACTACACCAAACAGAAAAGGAGTTGCTTTAAGGTCTAGATCGGGTGGTTGGCAGCGTAATTCTGAGCCCTCAACACCTTCCCAGATACTGTTTGGGGTCCTACTGATTCTTTAGATTCAACTTTTGGATAATTTCGTCATTAAAAGTCGTTCTCCCAAGGCTCATTGTTCCCTGGTTTTTTTTTTGTTTTTGGTGTTGGATTTTTGTTCTATTAAAACTTGATTATTTTTCTTAGTCATACACACTTACATTAACTATTTACTATGCATAAAAACTTTAAATTATAAAATAAAATAAATAGCCTAATTTCATTAACTTTAAATCAGAAAAACATTTGAATACACGCTCAACTGAAAATTAGAAAAGAAACTAGATACACACTTACATAGCCTAATCACATCAACTAAAAGTGGGCACTAGGCACAAGATTTTTACTTAACGTGTGTGTAGGTTCTTACCTTCCATATTCAATACCCGACCTTCCGAAGACAACCTATAATTTGACAACCTCACCAGCAATGACACCAAAAATTTTGGCACTAAGATGACTCCCTAAAAATCAATCTTAATCCCATCTCATTAATTTTATCAACCTATTATTCGCCTTTTATTTCAAGTATATCGGAAAATTATATGCAAGAATAGAGTCTTATACTATGGCATAGTGCAAAATAACTATTACGGAAAACTTACATGAATCATTATTCTAATTCAACCATTGCAGAATAAATGATAACAACAAATGATTACAATTCTGATGAAATAAACTATTTTACCTCAAAAACCATTTTAATCTATTTTTCGGCAAATCCTATTCATAAGGAGAATATATTAATCACGCGTATGCTCAAAAGTCTCTACTTCTCAAAAATAACCTCTAATTTTCACACATTCACACTTCTTATCTATGTAACACAATCCAATTTATAACTTCGGAAATGCTTGATAGAATTCAAGATACAAGATTCAATCAATTATCTACTGTAAAATAAAAGGTAAGTAAAAAGTAATACAACTAATGGGAACTATAGAAAGGTAATATGACTGTCAATGATACATAATAGACAGTTAAACCTCTGGCGATTGGGACCCACGATCTCCAGAAGTATTGCCTAGATAAACTCAATGCAGAAGACTTATAGTAAAATATCGTTCAACTTCATTAACTTCAAAAGTGTTTATAGAATAACCTCAAAAAGGTTCAACTCAAATCATTGTATGTAATACAATAAAAGTGAAATAATAAAATGGAACATGAACAACGACAAACAAAATTTGTCTTTCACTTTGCTGACTTATATATTGCATTTTGAAAACTGAATATAGAGATATCCTAAGAATCGAAAGATTCTCAAGATTTATCTTTCAACCATAAGTCTTCGTATAGTAACGATAAATTTCATTTTTCCTTCATTCTTCGACTGCGCTCAGAAATCAAGCTTTCATTTGCTATAAACGTGGCACTGGCTTGATTAGTATCTTGCTCCAATATCTCGAGGAACATCAATAGTTCATGTATGCTTATCTACACAATTATTTACCCGCATTACAACCATTTTGATATCGGAAAATCTCACATTAACTATAATATTTTTAGCTTGATTTTACCATCTGTTTCTCTTGAATTATTATGAATTAAGGATAAACTATCCTAAAAACATAAAAATTATCAAGGAAATAAGGAAAGGAATTATACCTTTTACGTAGCCCAATAGTCTATCGCATTGATTATTTAACATGCACCTCTCTTCTTTCCTGGAGGGTTAATAGGTCCGAAAAAATCAATGGCCCATTTTTCAAAATCTTGCAACTCCATTTGTGGGTGCAACGACACCTCATCTCTGGGCGACGATTTTCTCATCCTTTGGCATACATCAGAAGTGTTTCAATATGCATGTGCATCAGTGTGCACCGTGGGCCACCATAAACTAGCTCGTAGGATTTTCAGCGTAGTTTCTTTCCCTCCATAGTGACCTCCTACAATCCCCCCATGAGCCTCAGCTAATATATCTCGTCTCTCAAATTCCAACTCATACCTCCACAGGATTTCATCTGCCCCCATTTTTTACAGCTGGCCAACAATTAGAGTAAAGTCAGTTGCGCACACGACTAGATCTTTCTTTTGTTGCAACGTATAATCGATGGACACACTTCCAGGGGTCAGGAAATGAATAATATATACAAAATTATCATTAACTAACTTAATTTCAAATATATGCACATCTGGTAAGCCATCTTCCAAGCTAGTTGGCTCTTCTCCACTTTCAATGCGCCAGAGATGATCGAGCCCAGCATTCAGTCTCCCAAGTTTCAAAATTAATTCAAAGTAATACTCCTGAAATAGAAAAAAACATCTCTAGATCTTCCCCCCCAACATAGGCTTATTGGTCAGGTACTGCAGAGCAGAGTGGTTAGTAAACATCTTAAAATGGCCTCCCAACAAATAGTGGTAGAATTTCTGCAACGCGTAGACCATATCCAATCCTTCCCTCTCCGTGGTAGAGTAATTACGCTCCACACTTGATAACTTCCTACTTGCAAATGAAATAGAGTGGTAAATATCCCTGACTCATGGATGCGCTAAAATAGCTCCTAGTGTGATGTAGGAGGCATAAACATGCACATGAAATACCTTCATCCAGTCTGGAAAGACCAATATAGGGGCAGTGACCATATTATCCTTAAGAAATTCAAAACTCTTTTGGTAATCTTCATCCCAAAAGAATGAGGCATATTTATTCAACAATTTCTCCATGGGCACAGTGATCAGCGTGTAACCTTGAATGAACTTTCAGTAATACCATGTATGCCCCAAAATTGAGTGCAGTTGTTTCACATTTGCAAAAAATTCCAGGTTAACAATAACAACGATATTTTTTGGCTCCACCATTAATCCTTGTTGACAAACAATATGACCTAGAAATATCCCGAATGGCACACAAAGGATGCACTTTTTCAAATTGAGTGAAATTTGATACTTTCGACAAGTATCCACCATTAGGTGTATACCTAATACATTCTCCTTCAGATATTCCAGTCATTAAATTAGACTTCTAAGAAATTATGGATGTATTCCTTGAACACAGCTACTAGCATGCGTGAGAAGATAGCTGACACATTCTTTAGACCAAATGGAATGAATGTATACTGAAAGTATCCCCATTCCATCACAAATGTTGTCTTGCTTTTGTCTTCCGACACAATTCTGGTATTGTGGTATCCTGAGAAACCATCTGTAAATGAGTAGACCTGTTGTCCTCCTACATTTTCCAGGATCTCATTAGAAAATGGAGTCAGGAATGGCTCATGCATGCAAGCATCATTCAATTTGTGTAGATCCATGCAAATCATTATTTCTCCTTTGTTTTTATTATCCTGCACCACCATAAGACTCACCCAATATGATTCCTCCACTGGTTCTATGATTCATGCAGCAACCATTTTCTCCAATTCTTCTTTTAATTTCTGCTTATATTTGGGACTCAGCCTATACAGGCGCTACTTCATAGGTTGTGCATCCAGTTTCAAGGTAATATTCATCACCCCGAGATCTCCTATTATCTCCTTCACCTCAAAAAAATTTGTAGGAAACAAGTCCTAATATTCAGTGAACAACTTAGCATCCTTTCCCACCATATCATCATCCCAGTAATCATTGATCTTCAATAATTTTGGTTGTTCCTCTGAGCCAATTTTGACTTGATGAATCTTCAGAGGCTTGGTTTCATCGAGTGACTCAATCGTAGGTCAAGAAACTACATGATATCCTTCAGATTCAGGGATCGTAATTTTCCTTGGATCTTCCTCATTATCTTCAACTCACAAATTCTGACAATTGACAACATCCTTCATCTAGGCATCCCATTCTGGAAAGGCACGCTCCACCTTCGATTTTTTGGTGCCAAAGATGACCTCCTGAATATCCGGTAGTGGTTCATCAAGGCATTCGAACCCACTTTCAAAACTAAAGGTCAAGATAAAAGGCTTTCTGTCAGTTCAGTCCATTCATTCGTTCCACGTTGCAGCTCAGTTTCCAGGAACCAATATGTAGGCACCTTCCCCAATGTTTGGATGAATATATGCACCCATTTTGGTCTCGACTTGATGCCCCATACTTTAGTCCATTTAGCCAGATATTTGCACGGATAACCTTTTCCGGAATAGATCTCCTCCATTCAGTTATTTGGACACTCAAATCACAATCTCATCATACCGGTGCATTCTTCCCAATTACCCAAGTTTCCCTTGTGTGTCTCCCACCAGCATGTTGGGGTTGAGCGCAGTGCTATATCAAGTGCATGTAATATTTTTGCTTCTAGAACATCCTTTTCAAGTTCTCCTAAAAACATGTTAACATTAGTCAAACCATCATAATAAGGTAATTCTCATACTTCTAAGGTTATGCAACAAATATATTTTGTCACTCGATTGCAGTGCAACGCAGATACTTCATGCAACCGGTTCTACCAGTTCTCCAGTTCTTCATCTGTATCTAGGAAGCATGAGTTATCTTTCTCCCAGTTGAGTCTTCCATTGGCTGGCGAGTTGATCCAATATTCGTCTTGCATAGTCAACTTATATATATATGATCGACATCATCATATGCGTGCATTGGCTCTGTATATATTTCACCTTCTACAAGATCTAGGGGAACAGAAACATTGGTTACATTATTCTCAAATACCATACTTACACACTTAATATTGATGATTCCATCCATATCAATAGCCCAATCTAAACCCAATAACAGAGGATAGGGGTTGGTATCATCCACAATCTGTATAACTTCAAAGTCTGCGAGCACCTTTACTCCTTTGATATCTACTACAACCTACGAGATTCTTCCTAATGGAATAATCTTTTTATGATTTTCCATGTGCAGCTGGATTGTGGACTATTCCAACTTAGGTTCTCCCATTCACTACCAAGTCTATTTTGGTAAAACATTTTCATTAGATCCTAGATCCATAATGACCTGATCCATCTCATATGCACCAATCTGAGAATCCAAGTGCATCTCCCGTCTAGTTCTTATTTTACTCTTATAGATCTTATTAACATACTTTTTCTCCATCCGTGGTTGTTCTTTCTCTATACAGTTGTCTATCAATTCCCAAATATTCTCAACTACCTTCTTATTGCACAACAATTTGATGCAAGCTTTTAGGAAGGGCTTTATTTCTTCATCTACTATGACCATGTCCATAGGTTTTCTTGACGTTGAGGCGCTCGCTTCTGCGAAACCCTTTTTTTATTCTCTAAAGGTTCTTTTTTGCACTGTAAGTTGGATCCTTCCTTATTTTAAGGTGCTTTTCAGATCCATATATCAGTCTCAGGCTTCTTCCCTTTGTCTTCAACAATGGTTGCACCACTCCTAGTGACAACATTCACACTCGGCTCTTCTTCATGCAGCTCCGCTCTTACCATATGAATGTTTTGAGTAGGATTTTTTGTTTTCTTTTCCTACATCTTTTCAATAAAAATAGGACTATCTTTAATAACATGATCAAATTTTCTACAGTACCTGCAAAATTGTTGTGCAAGATTTGAACAGTCGCGCGCATAATGACCTGTGTATTGCAGCAGATGAGTTTCATCCTTCCACAACAAGCTCCTCCTCCTCTTCCTCATCCTCTATTTTGGAACCCCCCATGTTGGGCCAGAATTGTAATCTACAGATAAATTACGCTTACCTAGGTAGGTGTTAGCCTATAACAACAGGTGAAATACTATACTACTATTTCTCCTAACTCAGAACAGATACATAGAGAGGATTGGATGCTTACTTGTTTCAATCGCTTCCAAATGGTTCCTTTTTGTCGCTTCCACTACAGCTTCAAATTAAAGTGTTTTTGTTGGCTGAAAGCTTCCTACGGGAAAGGACACTAAAACAGCATAATATCCAATAATATAGATATATATTCAAGCTAGTTAGCTAAATCAATTAAGCATAAACTACATTCATCAACCAAGATCTTGCAATATGGAAAATCAAAGTAAACATAGATGCATGTAGGGAAAAACAAGAAGTACTCTTTATTGATGATAGAAGGAGAGGTTACAACCTAGTGACTGATTTTAAGTGACCTTCTAGTAGAGTTCCCAAGCCTCATCACAGCATAAATCTCTCTAGCAGCAGCTCCACAAATCAAACTCTCTATTGAAAATTCTCCAGCATTTCTCTACTCAAATTCTTCCTCCTCAAACACTTAGATCTGTGTTCAATTTATAGATGAACTGTAGGTTGTTTTGCAATAAATTTCATTCCAAAAATAGGCAAGACATGTTTCCAGTGATGTATATTTAAAATGGACACTTGGATCCAAAGCTAGACACATGTGAACTCTTCTGGAAGGCACTGGCCAAGTGGAGATTCCAAAACAATGAGAATTTCACTCCCAATGTGACCAACGCACCTTTGAATGTTGGGAAGTGCTCTTCATAGCAGCCTTGAATGGGGCTACCTGCATATTCAATGCACTTAGGCCCTTTAGAGCCTGCGTTGGTGAGCTCTCATATGTTTAATAATAAGCTTCAAACCATGGAAAACTCTTGCTTGATGAAAGTCTTGTTTGATTCATTTTATTTCCTATCTTAGGGCATATAGAAACTAAGATGATAGGGAATGATAGACCCTTGATAAATGGTCCTGGAGATGATGCCCAGTTAACCAGGTAATTGGGAATGGTGCCCAAATTGACCTATAACAATTGCCCCCCTAAAGCATGAGATCCAAATAATAAGAACATTTGATTGAGATGCTTTACACTGTGATGAGCCTGGAAAAAAAGCAGAATGGTCACCTGCATCAATATTACAATACATTACATCATGATATATCCTCTATTGATCATAATTGCTAAGGGTAGGCATTCCCATAGTCAGCACATAAAACAATCTAATAACATGTACATAATTTAGAAAGTCGTCTACATTGGAATGTTTCCTAGATGCCGACACACCTACAGATATAGGCCCATGTTTGGATGACAATATGTATGTAATGTCACCGTACAGATGATGTGTACAAAAATCCTGAAATTGCATCCCAGATGGATGAAACTAGATCCGAGGTCTTCTTATCTCATTCACTCGATCATTCGGGTACAAGTCTAGCCATGTGAATATATTATTTGTCTTCGAACATGGAAATAAATCATTTGATTACCAGCCAATGATGTGAGCTATTAACAAACGCGAGAGAACCACCGTTAATTTCAATGGCCCTCAAGGTACTGCAGTACATTTCGTAAGGCGTGAATATATAATTTGATGTTGAATGCCAAACAAAATCTTTCGGTCAAAAATCTGGAAGCGAGGATCTTGTCGATGCTATAACAAGCCTCATGGTGCTGGAATCTGATGTTTCTAAGTTAAATTCTTGGATATTGATTTGCTGTTGACAGGAAGTCACCTTATTGCAAAACTAGAGTTACTGATTTCGGAGACAAGGGTATGACTTGATATAGCAATTTTTAGGGATGACGGTCATGAAAATGAAGGTTTACGAGTATTTCAGATGTATGAGTTCTTAATCACTGGATGACTTCTCTTAAAAAAATCGGTGACACTGTGATGAGACGACAGCATTGACCCAAAACCTAAGTGAAGGTATGATGAACCATAGGTGTGAATGAACTATCAAGATGATTACCCAACCCAAACAGTCGCAAACATGGAGTGAAAGAAGTGTCATGTTCAAGAGAGACTTGGTACCAAAAAGAAACTTGCTTGCTTTTCCCAAATTTTCCCCGGCCATTTGTCGACCAGTACCTCTTTATTTTTTAACAAGCTTGAGGAGGAAAACATTTTCTTGATCTATAATTCAACCCTTCTGGCGAATAAAGTATCGCTATTTAATAATTTAATGAGTCTAGTGATGAATGAAACTCGATTCTTGCCATGATTGACAAGCCCATCGCTATTTTATGTTTTAACAAGCTTAACGACAGTGATAGCCCAGTCCTTTTTCATATTTAGAGAGTCTGAAAAGAGGATGAAAGAGAACTCCAAAAGTATTTTTCCGTAAATTTGTCTCTCACATATGAAAAAGTGTAAAATAATATCTAAAAGAACCTCTTTGGTCATGTTTAACCAAGGTATTCCTTTTTCGTAAATAATCCATCTCAGTCCGGAAAAGGGTTAAACTTATACTGAGTAGATATCAATTCATTTACTTTAACGAGCTCGAAATTACAAGTGCTCAGCAATATTTTCACATTATCGGAGTTTGAAAAGAGCTAAAAGAAGACTCCAGGGGTTCCTTTTTCACTGTTATCTAAGCTCGAAAAAGAGATAAAATTGTGCTTCAAATCCTTTTTCGTTTTTATCAACGCTCGAAAAATAAGGAGAAAAGGCATGCTTTGTGGTCAAGTCTTTCTTGAAATAAATCTGCACGACTAACCTATTCGTCAGTTGTATTTCCTGTTCAGAACAACATAAAATGGATTAAAAATACCAATTTCATGATAAAAAACATAATAAAAATATATTCATAGCAATAAATTTAACTTTCAATCAATTAAATAACTATATAAAGCAGTTTCACTATTCATTTTTACCATTCCATAGTTACCATTTGTATTTTGGAGCTCTGAACCTGATTTTGCCCCCAAACTTCAGTCATCGATTGCGGTCATTTCAGTGGATGGATTTCATCGCCGTTTCATCCAGGTTAGTAGCATGAACCTCCTCTTTCTTTCAGTATTCATTTCATTACTATTCCTTGCAATTTTTTATGTTTTTGAGGCCCCTAGGGTAAATTCTGCCCAAATTGAGGGCAACGCACCCCTGAATGTCGAAACCTGCATTTCATAGTAGGTATAGTGAAGTGACGTACCTGCATGTGCAACGCACTGTCTCAGCCCAGGGAGTGCGTTAGGCGCAGTTGAATTTTTTGGTTTTCATGCTGTGTCCAAAATTTGCCTAGTTTTTTGCAATGAATGGTATCTAATGGATCTTATGGTTGATTTTCAGGTTTCCATCAGATTATAATGACAATTACATGGAGAGAAAGAGAACATGAAGAACAAGATATGATTGCCTTGAATTATCCTGGTACTGTAAGAGATTTAAGAGATTGCGGGCTACTTAAGTACTTCAAATTTTCGGGAATGAGGCAAAAAATAGAACTCCTAGAGTTCCTTGTTCGAACATGGGATCTGGGGATAGAGGCATTTCACATAAATAATCAAGTGTTGTCCATAATAGTTGAGGATGTGTATTTTTCACACAGGTTTGTCGAGGAGAGGTTTTCCCATTTCACTCACAGGATCTACCATTGGAGGAGAAACAGTGAGGGATTATGTTATGCAGTATTGTTATCTGGGGTCAGAACCTAGCAAAAATGGAAAAATAAACATCTGTGATGTCAGGGATTTGCCTTTGAGGACCATCCTATTCATGATCGCTAAATTAGCTGGCACCATTACACTCCATGTAGCGAACAGATCATATATTCAGTATGCGCTGGAATGTTTAGAGACAACATTATTCAACTGGTCTAAAGCTGTTCTATCTCAGATAAAGGAACAACTGAATAAAGCAAAGGGAGGAAGGAAGAAAAATTTCAGTTATGGTTCCATCGTTATCTCTTTCGATTTGGAACGGATTCCACTGATGCAGCCACAACATGTAACATTGGATATATCCACTCCTAGAGATCCTCGAATGAAGAGATGGGGAGAACTCATGGGTTAGCAATCAAGCCAATCGACCGTTGTGTTCTCAACTGCATTCTTCACCTGGTTCCGGCGACAGATCGTGGCCATCGATGATTATGCATACACAGGCGTCGACTTTCGAGGAGATCCAGATCTAGTTTTACCAGAAGGCGCTCAGTGGGGAGCAATAGGTAAGATTGATTTGACCATGTTTTTTTATTTTTATAAGGTTTATACAATTTTTTTTTTGTTTTTATTTCTTTCCAAGACTAAACTAAATGTTTAATGTAATGCAGATATTGGTCGCGTTCAACCAGTAGAGGAACCAGAGCACAAAGCAGATGCGCCAGCAGAGAGGGTTGTCGGGAGAGTAGTCCTTCAGGACCTTGATATGGATGAGACTCTTGCTGAGCTCCAGCAGCACATAGAGGGGTTGACCTTCGAGATTCTGGATTTCTGGATCAAAGAGCTTCCCATGCGACTGCAGCGACACACAATTGGGGTTCCTAACCATTGGATGCGGTTGCTCCGTAGGATTGCTAGATCTATAGCGTGATATCATGATAACCACTAGTTTACTTATGACTTTTTTGCATACATTTTGAGGTCAGATGACCAACATGTCTTGGCCACAAATTTTGTAAAAAACCTATAACTATATATCTATATTTTTTCATAGCTTTTCCTATGTTTAATGCGCAATCCTATTCAATGATGTGAATGTTTTATTTACCTATGTCACAAATGTCTATCTAAAACTTGATTAGCTAATGAATCAGTTAAAGTGTTCAGATTTCTGGAAATGTGTTGATACTGAATGAAATCAAAATGTCTCTCTAAAAGTCGAACTCTTAGGAACAATCTAAGAAGTGTTAGATTTCTAACAGAATAAATACTAGTAAGTTGTAGTACCACAAGTTGTGAGTCTATCCTTATGATTATGTGGTTAATACCAAATGAAATGGAATCAAAGAGAAGTTATATCAACGCGCTATACTTAGTGATATTATTCATCGATCTACCGATACAAATCCCTTTAAAACTCACTAACTCGTTGTTCGGAGCGAAAATGGCCCACGCTGCAAAGGATAGATTCTGCATACTATGACTAGCACCATCAACATATCCAACAAATGGTTCTGAAGATTCAGTCATCTGCAATGAAATGTAAAGCAGATTACTAACGTCAAGAAAACTATAAAAAAAAATTAAGATATTGAATGCAAATCAACAGCATATAAACAATATAATACAATCTTATGAAGAAAACAATCTTAGTGAACTATATCACCCATCCATTCAAACTTTCTTTTCAAATTATTTTCCGATTAATGCAATTGAATCTGAGCTAAATTTATCAAATATTGAATAAACGATTTCTATAGATATTTCAACTAAACCTGGCGTTGTAGAAAATATTCATGTTGTTGTATCTTGTTCTCCATTAGAACTTGATTCATATCGCTCTCTTTTTCGTGAATTTCGTGACGTATTCACTTGGTCTTATGGGGAAATTCCAAGCATAGATACTAGTATAGTTGAACACGCTATTAATATGTATCTTGATTTCAAACCGGTGCGTCAACGACTTTGTCCTGTTCATCCGAAGAAAGCCGCTGCCATCAAAGCAGAAGTTGAATAAACCTATAACTATCTATAACTATCTATCTATATGTTTTCAGAGTTTTTCCTATGTTTAATGCGAAATCCCATTCAATGATGTGAATGTTTTCTTTACCTATGTTGTAAATGTCTATCTAAAACTTTATTAGCTAATGAATCAGGTAAGGTGTTCATATTTCTGGAAATTTTTTGATATTGAATGAAATCAAAATGTCTCTCCAAAAGTCGAACTCTAAGGAACAATCTAAGAAGTGTCATATTTCTAACAGAATAAATACTAGTAAGTTGCAGTACCACAAGTTTTGAGTCTAACCTTATGATTATGCTCTTAATACCAAATGAAATGGCATCAGAGAGAATTTCGATCAACACGATATACTCAGCGATATTATTCGTCGATCTACCCATACAAATCCCTTGAAAACTCACTAACTTGCCTTTCAGAGTGAAAATGACCCACACTGCAGAGGATAGATTCTGCGTACTATGACTAGCACCATCAGCATATCCAACAAATGGTTCCGAAGATTGAGTCATCTGCGATGAAATGTAAAGCGGATTACTAACGTCAAGAAAACTCTAAAAAAAAAATTAAGATAGTGAATGCAAATCAACAGCATATAAACAATATAATACAAAAATTATTATGCTCGTTATCAAGCATAGTAACGTTTCAAATACAACCCATTTCTAGGCTGTGCCAATGGAATCCCATCGTAATTAACTAACTTGTAGGCACCCTTAGCAAGAACTCTTTTGACAATATAGGGGCCATCCCATAATGGCTCGAATTTCCCTGTACCTATTACATCAGCTTCTTGGTCATAAAGAAAGACCAATTCTCCCTCTGAGTAGATGCGAGGCTGGACATTTTTGTCGTATTGCGCCTTTATACATCTCTTATGCGCTTCGTTGGCCAATTTGGCTTCACAACTCGTTTAATTTAGATGGATGAGGTTAAGGAGACATGCTTCTTCTTTTGAGGTGTTAGGTAACAAGTCTATCGCGAGTTTTAATGATGATATTTTGCATTGGATTGGTAAGATAGCGTCCAGACCATACACCAATTGAAAAGGAGTGAATTTAGTCACGTTTCTCACCGAGGTTCGATACCCCCACAAGGCGGAGTACAAGATCAAGTTCCAGTTCCTTTTACTGACTCCTATCATTCGTTGAAGCATTCGTTTAAGAATTTTGTTAATAGCCTCAACTTGTCCATTTGATTGTGGATAATAAGGAGTAGAATTATCATGCAACAATCCTAAATTGGCTGTCAATTCAGACATCATATGGTTGTGAAAATTCTTCCCATGATCTGTAACTATAGCCTGTGGGACCCCAAACTATGCAATGACATGACTGAAGAAAAACAATGCAGCTATTTGTCCTATGTTATTGAATGTTTTCATCGCTTCGGCCCATTTGGTAAAATAGTCGACTTCGACAATAATATAACCATGCCCCCCAGATGAAGGAGGGTTACAGGTCATGAAATTGATACCCCATTTCATAAATGGTCCAGCAAAGACAACATGATTCATTGGCGCTGGCGTTTTCCGGATTTTATGGTCATAAATCTAGCATGCATGAAAACTTCTGACTGCAAGGATACAATATCGAAAAATAGTAGGCCAAAAGTAACCGACACGGAGTATCTTCTACACAGTATCATAACCAGATAAATTTCCACCACAAGCCCCAGCATGGCAATCATTTAACACTTTTTCGGCCTCCTCATGAGTGAGGCACCTCCTTAAAATGGTATCGACACCACGACGATAAAGTGTATCGCCGACAATCAGATAATATTTAGCTTGGTATCGAATATTTCGCTGATCAGAGTGAGAGGAATTATGATGCAGGGGCATTAGGCTCAAAAGTTTATTTTGTACATAAGTAGACATAGGGGGTTCCATGTTCTTTGAATTTCTTGTAAATATTAATATTTTGAATATTTTGGTAGGGAATTGTAATTGTTCTCAAGCTATTTTTAGAACATGAGAAGTTCGTGGAGATAGGAATACGAAGAGTCAGTTTAGGATTAATTCAGTTATTGAGTCTAGATTCAGGACTTGGAATGCTAAGAGTTGCTGAACTGGTTGTATAAATATAACCCTGAAGAGGTTAGATGAGAACCAGAGAGGAGGAGAGAGAGTTGGAGAGAGTTAGAGAAAACTTCTTCAGCAACAGAGTAGGAGGATAATGGCCACTGAACTGAATATCTGGCCAACCATGAGTTTGTAAGAATTTTATTTTGAGATTTATCACCTCATATATATATATATATATATATATATATATATATATATATATATATATATATATATATATATATATATATATATATATATATATATATATCTATTTTGGAGAATTGTTTATAAGTTCCATGTGCGATTTTATGTCTTCTCGGCCGAATCGTAAGAGGAAATTATCTCAGGGTAACTGTGCAATTGTTGTTTAACTCTGTGTGGAGAGTACCTTCGTAGTTGTGCATTTATTGGTGAGATTTCGGCATGAATCTGCCTTAAATTCTTGTAGGATATGGACTCTATAAATCGAGCTAAGATCCTGTCTGTGTAATCAGAAATGAGGATGCAAGAATGTGTTATTATTTAATCTGCAACTTGAGATTAATTGTGCATGTATGTAGTTATAAAAACTGGTGTTAATACTATCGACATCATATCTCGAACTGGTCGACAGAGGAGCGATTGTATGGCAATTATGTAGTAAAGAACCCTATAGGATCGGTTCTGTGTGAATTTCCTGTTCCCCTCGGAATGCAAATGAACCATACTCTCCGGGAATGAGTGACTACATGCGCTCTGCATAAGAATAGCGGAACTCTGTGTTGGAGTTGGACGGGACTGGATCATGAAAGCGAGGTAATGGGCGTTGGAACTATACGACGGAACCTGGAGTACGGGAGCGGAATCGTGACCAGAGTGAACAGTGAACGTGGGTTGATGAAACCACCCTGCCATATCGCACCGCTTTTCCGGAGCAAGTGGTATTTGTGTAATTAGAACGATTCCATAGAGAAACTGCCACGTGTCCTTGAGCAGCATGGAAAAACCGCCTTCCACTGCGCACCATCGCGCGTTAACTATCGACGAAAGACTCGGTGCGATATTAATACATACCGTTGATCTGGAGGCTTGCTATCTAACGGTAATCACACGCGGGACTTGCATGAAGTTTAATAAAAGGTATGTTGTGTTGTTTTAATGAATAAATGAATGGGCCCGCGTATTGTTCACCTATGAATGGTCAGCGATTTGTTCTTTAGTCTAAAGGTGAAGTTGTGATTTATGCGATGATCGGTTGTCTATTTAAATATTGATATATATATATATATATATATATATATATATATATATGGAGGTGAATATGTATATACAATGGGACTGTCGAATTAATGTCTCAATACCCTGAATTGAGATATTAACATAGTCCAGAATATATTAAAGATGTTTATTTAAGGTTTGCTGGGTTATTAAAATAAGATGGGAAGACTAAGGTTTCAAGTTAATCAAGGTATGCCGATTATTGTTGGACTTCGTTGTAATGTTTTCGATAGTTGAATAATGCCGTAATATACTCACGGATATATTACGTATAATGTTTGAATATGTGAAGTGGGGCCATATGAACTGTGATCCAGGCACGTAGTTAAAAGACCGAGGGTAGGTATATGTATTGATATTGAGAGCATGACATAAGGGCTTGGAATTAATATCTCAATTCTCAGAGATTTTAGATATTAACACTCTCAAATTTAAGTGTTGAATTTGCTAACATAAAAGAAAGGGAGACTGCGAGATTTCCCAAATTGGGAACATGATTGGGCTTGAAAATTTTAAATACAATTGTACACCGACGGGGAAGAAAAGTTGGGCTATAAACGGAGATGTTTGTGGATGTAGGTATACGTAATGGGTTGAAAATTTTGAGTTGGAGATAAATGATGAAATCTCCATACCGGGGATCAGACGTCGATCGAGGAAATAATAGATGTTACGGAATAGATGGTTTCGACGTAGTTGCGGTACTACTCCGAGAGGGAATGTCACAAAGAACAGAGAAGCTCGACGAAAACCAAAGACTTATTTGACTTGGATTTGATGAATTCCAAATCAAATTCTTTGAAAATGACGATCCATTTTTAATATTTTTTTTCCCCCCGACGGTTTTTTTATGTACGTGATAAGATGTAAGTCATGGGGTTGCAATCCAGAAACTATTGTTTTTTTTGGAGCGAGGATATAATGGAAAAATCTTTGGACGAAACGAGAACGATTTCAAAGGCAAGATTTTCCACGTACGAGTACTTAACTTTCGTATCATTGAGATTACGACTCAAATAATAGATCAGATGTTCAATTCCATATTCTACTTGGACCAAAACCATAGCGATGGTCATTTAAGCCGCGACGATATATAGGAAATAATCATTTTGATAATTTGGAGGATATATTAATGATGCTCAGACAAAATGGTCCTTGATAGCATTAAAATAAGCTTGTGCAACTTGGTCCCAATGGAAGGGAACCCCATTTTTCAATAATTGAGTAAATCCTTTAGCCATTTCGGTGTAGTTTGGAATGAACCTTCTCAGGAAGTTAGCCTTTCCTTGAAGTTTCTATATCTGAAGTAAGTTTGATGGTGTAGGAAAATCAATAATGGCCTGTAGCTTCAGTGGGTCTATTCGAATTCATTATTTTGAGACTATGAATCTGAGTAATCGACCAGAACCAACACAAAACACACATTTATGTGGATTGAGGCGTATCTTGTAGTGTCGGCAGCGTAAGAAAATGGCTCTCAAATGCATCCGGTGATCAGTCCGTTTTCATGAATGCACTGGTAAATCATCTAAATATGGTTGAAAAATGTGCTTGATGTCGTTGAAATCATAATCCATTGCTCTCTGAAAAGTTACCCCATCGTTATTTAAAACAAACGGGAGTTTTCGATATGCGAATGTGCCCTAGGGACAGATGAATGTTGTCTTATGTTGGTCATTTGGGTGGATATTGATTTGATTGTAGCCAAAAAATCCATCCATGAAAGAATAAATTTCACATCCAGCACAATCGTTAATAATCTGGTCGATAAAGGGAGTAGGATAGTTGTCTTTTGGACAAGCCTGATTGACATCTTGATAATCGACGCAAACTCTAATGGTTCCTGTTTTTTCACAACAGGAACAATATTTGAAACCCACTCGGTTAGCAGAATAGGGTAAATGAAACTAGCACGCAAAAGTTTTTCAACTTCTACTTTGATGGCAACGGCTTTCTTCAGATGAACAGGTCGAAGCCGTTGACGCACTGGTTTGACATTAGGATACATATTAATAGTGTGTTCAACTATACTAGTATTTCCTGGCATTTTCTCGTAAGACCAAGTGAATACGTCACAAAATTCACGAAAAAAAGAGTGGTATGAATCAAGTTCTTATGGAGAACAAGATAAACCGACATTAATATTTTCTACAATGCCAAGTTTAGTTGAAATATCGATAGAAATCGTTTCTTCAATATTTGATAAATTTCTCTCAAATTCAATTGCATTAATCGGAAAATAATTAGAAAAGAAATTTTGAATGGATGGGTGATATAGCTCACTGAGATTATTTTCTTCATAATCAGGAAGATGGGAACGGAGATGATAATCTTCCCATGGTTCTCCTTCTACCATCATAGCTTCCAAAATATTTTCATCTGTCAAAAATTTTGAGGAAAATGGATCAGATGGAGTACCAAAATCTAATGAACGATCAACCCAAACACTCAGCGACGCTGATTTTGGATTTTCCGCCCAAGCCGAATAGATTGATTACTATTGTAGCTCAATGGGGCTGAGCGGTAAAACATCATCCAACGTAGAAATATCAGAATCACCCGTACTCTTCCTTAAGCTAGATAGAGTGGAAGAGATTATGTAGTAGGTCTCTATTCTTGCAATTTCTACCGACGTCGCGGGTGGCGGTAATGCAAAGGTTCCCATAAGAGTGGAATCCTTTAAGAGTCCTACACCAATGTTCTGGATTTATAGTTGGGGTAAGTGAATATATGGAACGCTTCCAGTTACCTGCGAAGCAGAGGAAAAAAAGGATAATTGATTAATGACTGTAATAGTACCTTTATGAGGAAAGGAAACCATTCTAAAATATGTAGAAACAATTGTAGTCATCGCATATATCCATGGTCTTCTAAGTAAAATATTATAGTCAAGGGGTTCGTCAACAACCTCAACATCAATACTTACTATTTTCCCCCCTAATTTAAATTGCAAGTTATTGATAATACCACAAGGTTTATATGTTCTTCCATCAAAAGCCTTCAACGTCGTTGATGATTGTGATAATCGTGGAAATCCAAGTGACTTCCAACAATTTAGAGACATAATGCACGTAGATGCTCCCTCATCAATAATAGTGTGATGAACAAGGTGATTGAGAACATTTACTTGGATGGAGAATGCCAATTCTGTTGGTAGCTGTGGTACATAACTCGTATGATTAAATACAACAAGATTAGAATCAATCGGATCAATTCCACCAATGGCCGACAATAAAGCCTGCTTCTGGGAGGGAAAATTTTGTAATACCTCGAGAGCAGACATAATTGAAGGGGATTGAGCCAAATCTTCAACTATATTATAATTTTGTGCAGCTCTTTCTCGAGGATTATATGTCGATTTATGAATTACTCCCTTTAGTGTCTTAATCGTCAATTCAGGAATAACAGGAGGTGGCACTGATTCATTAGATGGATTCGTTGTCAAGGTAGTAGGTTAATCAGTAGCCGGACTACCATATTCTTTATTCCAGGTTGACACCGAAATATCTTGTGAAGGTTTTGTAGTGGATAACATTAACACTTGGAAACTAGGAGCTGGATCCATACCAACCAAATTTGTTTCTGGATTTGGAAATGGGTCTATCAACACATTTGATGCATGAGAAGTCTTGATGATTTTTGAGACCTCAGCACGGTGAGGAAAATACCTAACAAATTGTTCCTCGTTACAGATTATGCATGGATAACGAGGTTTCTGCGGTCCTGAAATTTGATCAGATGATCGTTCCTGCGGGTTAGAAGTTTGCTTTTTCTTTGATTTCCCCTTTTTCTTACTTCCTGGTTGCTTATCACTTTTACCTTTGTCAAATGAGACGGCATTAATTTCGGAAGTAGGAGCAGGATCAGATGAAGTAGTGTTGTGTGTGTTTGTAGTGCCTATCGAGCCGTCTCTGGCTTGAGAGTCCTTTATTTGAGGAGGAACATTGAAATTAGATCGCGGCGCATTTTGGATTTTCTCATAGAGCGTGCCAGACTAAGTATAAATCAAGTCTAAATACTGGGCACGAGCGATAACTTTCTCTTCTGTGACTACGCCACCTTTAGCCACATCCTCTGTTATAGATGGTAATAGGGATTTAATGAACCATTCAGCAAGGATGTGATCGGGAACAAATGTCTTAACCATTCATCGACGGCGACGCCACTCATGAATATGATCTGAAATGTGAGTAGCATTACTCTGTTTGAAGTTGGTCAAGAGTACCATTCCAGTTTCATATCTAATCGGTAACTGGAAATGGGTCAAAAAGACAGTAGCCAAGGCAGTGAAATTGTAGAAAGAAGCTCTAGGTAATTCAATGTACCATTTAGCTACCGGATCTATGAGCGTTCGCTAGAAAAGACATAATCTAACAGAATCGTCATTTAGGGAATTTGATGAACACCATAAATGATAAGTCATGACATGAGTTGATGGATCTTCTTTAGGGTTTCCATTGAATTTATGAATGTCGGAGGGTAATTTATGTGGTATCACCGGCCACCAAGGAGCATAATTGATAGGATCATTAGTTAATTGGTTTAAATCTGGTAATTCCAAGGTTGCAACAAAAGGCAGTTTTCTATTAAGGTCAGGTTGAACATAGCCAAGATAATATGGAATTTCTTGGGCAACAGGTCTTTGAGCACCAGCATATGGGATTTGATGCTGGTAACCCAGATAGCCGTTGTTTTGCATCGCAAACGCTTGAGAGTTCTGTTGACCAAAACCTGGATATAGTACTTGTTGATATGAAGTTTGAGGAATTTGCGTCTGTGGCTGCCAAGGATTCTTTCCACCAATGTTATAACCCAAATTATTATAAGTTGGATTCGGTTGATATGTATAACCAGATTGTGTTTGTGACATCCCATAAAATGGTACACCAGCTTGTGAATAAATGATCCCTGATATAGGTTGTTGTAAATTAACCAAATGATTTTGATATTGAGTTGAAGAACTCACCTAATAAGGTTGATGTACAAGACTTTGATTCTGTAATAGGGGTATATATGTATTAACAAGTGGTATTGAAGTGGGTGTAACAGGTTGAATTGGTTGATACGATTGGACAACCGTTTGTGGTTGGATAGGCAGAGTGGGCTGCCATTGACAAACATTCTTATCAACATTATTTTGACAAAAATGTGACTGAGTACTGTCATATTGGGTGACCATAGGTTTCCCCCTAGCATAAGGAGGACAATAATATGGAAAATATTGTTCCTCAAATGCTGGGAGTCCAGTTGATATGGCACTTAAAGGAATTGACCCATAAGGACCAACTTGATATTGCCCTGATGATGGATGTAATGATTCAAGTCATTCAGTACTGACTATAGGACTACCAGTTAAAACAACAGATGTTGACATTGGTAATGACCATGGTCTTGAAGATTGACCAGAGAAAGTGCCAGACAATGATTTGTAGCCTATTGGGACCGAAGGGCCACTGTGTAAATATGACTCTAGTGAGGTTGTGAACATCGACGGAGTAGCGAGGGTAGGAGCTGACGTAATTGGAACAGTAGACCCAACCGAAGATGTTGGTTCAGACATGGTTGTATGACCAAATTTTTACTCTCCAAAATCAACGGGAGATTGAATGGCAATGGGATCAACAGAAGCAGATGGAAACGATTGAGGAAAAGACTAGTACAGGTAAAGGTCTCTCCCAAAGTGGGTTTGACTTAAAGGTGTATCAGGTTGTGGGATTTCTTCAATCGTGATTAAACCAAGAGGAAGAACTTCACCTTCAGACCCAAAATATAACTCAGATGGTTGACTGTGTGATATAGGAGTTTCAATGGCTATAGATATTTGTGGAGTGACCAAGGTAGGAACAACTTCCAGCTATTCAGGATTCCAATTTTTTGACAAAGAAGAGACAGGATCTGGATCAATTTGTGATTGAACAATGTTGGGTCCAGGAGGTATGGTCTCAGTGATTGAATGGATCGAGACCACAGGTAGCTGTGAAGACTCTGTTTCGACAACAGTAGACGAATCGGGATGTGTGGAAACAATTTGAGCTAACTCTGGTTTAAAAGATGATGTTTCGCCAGAGGTACAAATTGTACTTGATTCGGCAGATCATGATCGCCTTCACCTACCAGAAGTAATTTTCGGCGGTAAAGGTGGTTTTAAAGCTAATCCACGCGAAAGATGGGGGGTAGGATTGTGTTCTTCCACGATTACTGATTTATTTTATCCAAAAACAAATAAAAAAAAAGAGGGTAATGCTAGGCAAAAGGGTTTACCAAGAAACTTTGAACTGCAGAATACCTCCTGGCGAACCAAGAAGTACGGGTAGGAAATCTCCCCGAATGTTGTGTTCGGTGTATCACAATTTCAGGGCAGCCTAATTGGTTCACTATGGATGGATAGCACCTAAAATTTGTCCTCCCAAATATACCCAAAGGTACGTGGAGGCCCAAGTATGTATTAGCGTTGTCTGATGTGAAACCGCACAGTGAGAGCACTCCTTTATACTTATCATACTGTAACACCGCCCGATATACCCGAAAGTACGTGGACGAGCTACGATATACTTACGTATGTGGAGTGAGGTATCACACTCGGAATGTATCACGGACAAGTTAACGATAGCTGCTATGTTTTACGATGCTGGAACATGTCTCTAGCCTAGACCTTCAAAATGTTATCGTTAATGTTCCAATGCGTTGTTAAGTAAATTGAGATTTATTTTATGTTGATCTTGCTTAAAAATTTTCCTTTTAGTTTCACCACGATGATGTATATAAAATTTCTAAAATGCAGCTAAGAATGATAAACAAACTTTCACTTTCAGCTTTTTCAATGAAGAACCTAGCTACTAAGGTAAGAGAACGCTAGTTTTTTGGAAAGAGAGAAAATAATTTGTGAGAAAAAAAATCAATGAACAAAAACAAAATCAATGAATCACAAACTAAATGCAGATTTCCTAATGTTCCTTTTGCAAAAAACACACAATCCTACATGCAAATGCAAGTTTTTCTTTTCAGTTTCCTTAATGTTATGAATGCAGAAAAGAAACTAGGTGCACTAGATCAATAATCAAAATTCTTTTTACTTTCGAGAAACAAAGAATACAAACAACAATTTATCTTTTGAAGGAAAAGCAAGGAATCGAGGATTTCAACAACAATTTCTCCTATCAAGGAAATGAAGATTTTGCGAAAATTTCCTATTTCGAAAGCAAACGATTCTTAATGCGACCATAAAAAGTACTTTGAAATCAACTTGTCAATGATAAAGAAAAACTTTTTTAAAACAAAATTGAACAAATTTTCAGTCAAAGGAGAAGAAATATGGAGAGTTACTGGTCAATTAAGCATCCAAATTTTTAGAACACAACAGCAAACAAAACTGAAGCAAAGTACAAAGTCAGATTCAAGGGGATTTGGTCACTTTCAGGAGTCAACGCAGTCTCCATAGGGAGACAGTGCTTTGCAACGCAGGCTGAGAAGGGAGACAGTGCTCTACAAAGCACTATGCCCTGACCAAGGGTGCGTTGGGCGCAGTAAACAAAGAAAAATCTATTGTTTGACTCACTAAATTTGCAAATTAAGCTCTGAAAAAGTCTAATATTTATGCGAAACAGCTACTGGGTGGATTTAGAAAGAAGATCAGAGACTAAAACACCTAGAAACAAGAGAATTTATCCCCAGCGGAGTCGCCAGTTTGTTGGGCTAGAATTGTAATCTACGGATAAATTACGCTTCCCTAGGTAGGTGTTAGCCTAGAACAACAGGTAAAAGACTATACTACTATTTCTCCTAACTCAGAACAGATACACAGAGAGGATTGGATTCTTACTTGTTTCAGTCGCTTCCAAATGGTTCCTTTCTGTCGCTTCCACTACAGCTTCAAATTCAAGAAGTTTTGTTGGTTGAATGCTTCCTGCAAGAAAGAACACTGAAACAACAAAATATTCAATAATATAGATATATATTCAAGCTAGTTAGCTAAATCAGTTAAGCATAAACTACATTCATGAACCAAGATCTTGCAATATGGAAAATCAAAGTAAACATAGATTCATGTAGGGAAAAACAAGAAGTACTCTTTATTGATGATAGAAGGAGAGGTTACAGCCTAGTGACTGATTTGAAGTGACCTTCAAGCAGAGTTCCCAAGTCTCATCATAGCATAAATCTCTCTAGCAACAGCTCCACAAATCAAACTCTCTATTGAAAATTCTCCAGCATTTCTCTACTCAAATTTTTCCTCCTCAAACAGTTAGATCTATGTTCAATTTATAGATGAACTGTAGGTTGTTTTGCAATAAATTTCATTCCAAAAATAGGAAATACATGTTTCCAGTCATTCAGATGTCAAATGGACACTTGGATCCGAAGCTTGACACATGTGAACTCTTCTAGAAGGTACTGGCCAAGTGGAGATTCCGGAACAATGAGAATTTCGCTCCCAATGTGACCAACGCAACTTTGAATGTCGGGAAGTGCTCTGCATAACAGCCTTGAATGGGGCTACCTGCATATGTAACTCACTTAGGCCCTTTAGAGCCTGCGTTGGTGATCTCTCATATGTTTAATATTAAGCTTCAAACCATGGAAAACCCTTGCTTCATGAAAGTCTTGTTTGATTCATGTTATTTCCTGTCTTAGGGCATATAGCAACTGAGATGATAGGGAATGATAGAACCTTGATCATCAATCCTGGAGATGATGCCCAGTTAACCAATTCATTGGGAATGGTGCCCAAATTGACCTATAACACCCCATGCCTAGATGGGTATGATGGTGAGGACAGTTCAACGTGCATTCTGTATAGGTTAGCTTGGTCAATCATCAGATTGAAGTTGTGATAGTGTTTTTCGTCGTGTCCCAGTGATGAGAAAAATTTGCAGAAAGGTTTCTTAAGCTCAACCATATATTTAAAAATCCTTGGATAGTAATATATCATATTCATACCCATAGCTTGGCAAATTGTGCACCATAATGTAGGATTCCCACTTGGTCCAGTCGCGCTCTTGAGTAGGCTTGATCCTCGAACTTGCACATAATCATAGAATATGGGGCACTGATCCTTGTGATGCTTGGAAATTTTACATCATATACACCATAAATCTGTGCATGCCTCCTTAACCTTATCCTTTCACAAAATCTGTATTTCTAAGTGCACCACTTCCAACTTTCTTTGGATCTGCTGGGTCCCGATTTTCGCAGCTCGTACCAGTGAAGCCTCTAGCTTCATTGCTGTTGATCAGCGATTGTCATTAATGTCAACCCAAGCAACACCAGGGGCTAACCCAATATTGCATGGGAATTTTGAGCTACCAAATTAATATATTCTGGGTCAATAATTCTTTTGATGGTTTCTACTTGTCGAGATGTTTCCGTTGATATATGGCACACCATGTAATTCTTCATGGTTTGAGAGATATTCATGTTTGAAGTTTCTACCCCCAGTTAGTGGGCTAAAAACTCATGGGGTTGGGGCATGGGTCATTGAAAAGTCATAATTAATATTTTTTAAGCTCCTAAGATCCCTCCCACGTTCACTTGTTGAAGCCCTTCTCAACTTAAGCATTCATATAAATTTTGATCTTCATTTCCTCCTTATGCATGGGATTTGGCTATCTGAAATAGGTCATCATGGAATTTTCACTCTAACTTTTTTTCTGTGAAGGATCAGAAGCTGAAAATTTTATGAGACGAAGCCGAAATTTTGAGGAATCTGCAGTAAAAATTTCAGATCAAGTTGCACAAAATTGTTTGAGATATCATCTGTGGAAGTAAGGGTTTTTGCAGGATCCTGAATTTCATCTCAAAGAAGTGACCTTGGTAAAATCGTCATAAATCTCTCTCTCGGTATCGGATTGGAATTCTGTAAAAAGTGGAAGATAGTGCATAGTATTTAGTTTTCTCTCTATCAATTTCAGAGGCAAATGAAGAAACAGTGACACGTGGCATGCCATAAAAGTGCACTCTACTAAAACAATCCATAATTAGGGCAGTGTGAGAAATTGGGTATAACTCTCTCTTGAAGAATCCAAATTGGGTCAAACCTATGGTATTGGAAACAAGACTCAGAGGACTACTACAAGATTGAAAATCAAATATTGAGGATTTGAAATAACAGAGATACACCAGATTCAATATCGTGCTCCTAGAAGGCAAGAAAAAGCTAGATCCTGTGTTGTCAAGGATATCAAAGGACCAGAATTTCTACGACAGAAAAGAAAAAAAAGGTGCAGCAGAGGGTAGCATGACAAGAGCAGCAACCAAGGTGCATAATAGCAGCAATAATTTCATCATATGAAGTCTTCAAGTGAGCAGCACTGCATACAATCATTGTAAAGGTATCATTGTACCTCGTCATTGTAAATACATTATTGTACAAATTGTACTAGTGTCTATCTACCAAGGGTTGAAGGCGGTTCTAGAGTCTAGGATCATCATTAGGTGGTTGTGTCAAAGTTGGGATTATGGTCTAGTATATCTTCTTCTTCTACATCATTCTATATCATTGTAAAGTGGACCATTTTCTCTGGTACGAGAGTCCATTCTTCTTTTATTCTTCTATAGGGTGGTAGGGTGGTGCTAGGGTGAGTTGTAGCTCATTGGGTGTTGGGGCATCCGTTCAGTTGAATACTGAAGAATCTCGGGTGTTGGAGTGTCCATCCAGTGGGAGCTGGAGAAGAATGCTTTTCTAGATTCTAGGAAGTTGGAGCTTTATTTTCAATTGGAGTTGAAAAAAATTATTAGAAAAGAATTAGGTGGTTTTTGTCTCGGAGTGGGTTTCCACCTTAAAAAATATGTGCATTTGTGTTCCTCTTGTTTGCTGCTATCATTGTACAAACACTAATAATAATTGAAGATTAACTAATGCTCTAATTGAAATAAATATTGATTCACCCCCCCTCTCAAATTTTTTCCAGCAATTGGTATCGAGCTTGGTTCAAATCTAGTAGTTTTAACGAAGCTAGAAGGAGGTCATACTGAGTATACGAATGGTGTACCTCTATTCAATGAAAATAATTATGCACTTTGGAACGGAAGAATGGAGGTCTATCTCTTGGCTCAAAGTTCTGATATGGGACAACGGTAAAAATGGATTTACATCAGCTATGGAGAACAAGGTAAGAAAAATTTGGTAAATGATCCAAAAGCAAAGAATATTATTATCAGTGGACTTATTGAATCTGCTTATCGTAAGGTGTTGGGTCGTGAAACTGCCAAAAATGCATGGGACAAGCTTTAGAATATACATGCAATTGACTCAAATGTCAAAGAAGCAAAGCTTCAAATCTATAGAGAAAAATTTGAGCAAATTAGAATGAAAGAAGATTGCAACATTGCTGCATAATTTAAATACGTTGATGAAATAACCAATACTCTGGAAGGATTGGGAGAGCCAGTTGACGAGAAGACTATTATACGGAAGATTCTTAGAACATTACCAGGGAGATTAAACCCAAACGTATCGGTCTTAGAATACAGTGCAAATCTGGACAAACTCAGCAAAGAGGAATTACATGGAGTTCTTATAGCATATGAAATGAGACTTGATGAAGAATAGGGTACTTTGAATCTAGAAACTACATTCGTTGCATCTAAGAAAATCAATAAGGATAAACAAACTTCAATTGAAAAGACATGCACCTGCAAGTGTGAAGAAAAGGGAGATGATGAAGAAGGTCTTTTAGATGAAGAATATGCTTACTTCACGAGAAAACTACAAATTGGTAAGGGACAATTCAAAGGTAAAATTCCATTTATACGTTTCATCTGTAATGAGGTTGGGCATTTTGCAGCAAAATTTCCAAACAAAAGTAATGGCAACTCAAAAAGAAAGAAAGGATTTAAGAAATTCAACAAGCAAGGATTCAAAAGGAACTTTCTCTCTAAAGAAGATAGCTCATCATCCGATGAAGACAATGATAGTGAAGAAGAAGCCAATGAGAGAGTATTTTTTATGGCCAAGAATAATAAACCCAAGCACAATAAGCAAGAGGTATCAAACAATGAAGAAGAAGGATGGACCATAGATGAATTTTATGAGGAAGCAATCAAGCTTACAAAAGATCTCAAGGCAGAGAAGATCCATTCCAAAACTCTTGAAGAACAATTTCAAGGTCTCAAAATTGAAGTTGAAGAACACAAATGCATTGAAGAGTCACCTCAAAAGAAGTTGGAAGAAAGAAACCAAGAAAGGGAAGAATTAGAAGCCGAAGTAGCCTCTTTGCGTGAGGAAGTGAAGAAAATAAAAACTATCCAAAACTATGCCAACAAATCAAAGGCATTGGAAGAACTCATCAACAATAAACGATCTTATAATGACAAAAACTGGCATCGGTTACAAGAAGAAAAGCGAGGACCTTCTACAAAAAAATACAATGAACCTATGAGTCGACATGCATGTAGACTTCATTAGACAAGATTCGCAAGAACAACCTTGGAAGACAATTCCTCGATGAAAATTTCCATCCAGGTACCGACATATTTTTATGGGTACTGTTATTCATGTGGAAAATTTGGTCATAAAGCTGTAGAATGTCGCACGTACCCTAGGAGCAAATACAATTCCAGGAGATCTGTCAAATATGAACCTCCCAGGGCTCAACGAAATATCAATATATTTAAACATTTAAGAAATAATATTGAATGTTACAAATGTCGAAGCTTTGGACACATAGCCAAACACTGCAAACTTGAAAATCCTATAGAAGAATCTTTGAAGCCACAGAATGAATGAACATGGAAGAAGAAGAAGAATGATAATTGTGCTCTTGCTCTCAAGGCTCAAAAGAACAAATATGTGTGGTATGTTGATAGCGGTTTCTCAACGAATATGACTGGAGATAGAAATAAATTTGCATCTCTGAAAGAGAAGAAGGATGGAACCGTGTCCTTTGGAAATGATGGATCTTCAAATGTTATAGGATCAGGTATTGTCACTCTCGGAAGCAAATATTCTCTAGCCAATAATGTTCTACTGGTTGAAAACATGAATCACAATCTGCTTAGTGTTGGACAAATGTGTGATCAAGGACACACAATACTATTCAACTCCACGAAATGTGAAATCAGGAAAGGCGTGTATAGTGAAATTTTGGCTACGGCAATTCGAGCTCCAAATGACATATATGTTCTGGATGAATCAACTAAAGCATGTCTAATAGCTAAAGAGGATGATACAACAATTGGCAGCAATGATGATCGACTAAATAAGAATTTTGCTACAAAGGTGAAAAGTGATTTAGAGATGTCTTTACTAGGTTGCAAATTGAGCATTGACGACTCATCTAAGGATGTGGATAAAAGGTTGTATAGATCTATGATTAGTAGTCTTCTATATGTAACACACTCCCGACCAAATGTTATGCAAGCAGTTGGACAAGTAGCAATATTCCAAGCAGCACCAAAAGAATCACATATTAAATATTCGCCAGCATTGGAATATATTTACTAGAAGCTTGGGATTCTCCCAAGTTCTCATTAGATTTTCCTTTTTCAGATTATAAAGGGGGAGTGGAAGTGTGTACAGGTCTCCAGGACGGTTGTGTGTCAGCGTGAGTGGAAGTGTGTACAGTTCCGCAGGATGGTTGTGTTTCAGGGGGAGTTACCCTTTGCCATTGATGTCAAAGGGGGAGAGAATATTTTAGGAAGAGGTGTCATGATTGTAGGGGGAGTACTTGTGTTGCCATCAATGCCAAAGGGGATATTGTTGATCAGCGGTTGTCATTGATGTTAACCCAAGCAGCACCGGGGGCTAACCCAATATTGCATGGGAATTTTGACATACCAAATTAATATATTCCTGGTCAATAATGATTTTTATGGTTTCTACTTGTCGATATGTTTCCGTTGATATATGGCATGCCATGTACTTCTTCACGGTTTGAGAGATATTCATGTTTGAAGTTTGTACCCCCAGTTAGTGGGCTAAAACCCCACGGGGTTGGGACATGGGCCATTGAAAATTCATAATTAATATTTTTAAAGCTCCTAAGATCCCTCCCACGTTCACTTGTTTAAGCCCCTCTCAAATTAAGCATTCATATAAATTGTGATCTACATTTCCTCCTTATGCATGGGATTTGGCCATCTGAAACAGGTCATCGTGGAATTTTCTCTCTAACGTTTTTTCTACGAAGGCTCAGAAGCTGAAATTTTTATGAGGCAAAGCAGAAATCCTGAAGAAGTTGCAGTAATAATTTCAAATCAAGTTTCAGAATATTTTTGGACATATGATATGTGGAAGTAATGGTTTTTGCAGGCACCTGAAATTCATCTCAAAAAAGTGACCTTGGTAAAATCGTCATAACTCTCTCTCACAGTGTCAGTTAGGTGTGTAAAAGTGGCGGATAGTGCACGGCTGTAGTTTTCTCTATCCAATTTCAGAGCAAATTCAAAACGGTGACACGTGGCACGCCGTACAAGTGCGCTCTACTGAAACAGTCCATAATTAGGGCAGTGTGAGAAATTGGGTATAACTCTCTCTTGGAGAATCCAAATTGGGTCAGACCTGTGGCATTGGAAAGAAGACTCAGAGGACTACTATAGGACCAAAATATGATATTGAGGATCTGAAATAACAGAGATACACATTTAATGTCGAGCTCCTAGAAAAAAGGAAAGAAAAGAAAAACAAGGTGTATCAGAGGGTAGCATGACAAGAGCAGCAACCAAGGTGAATAACAGCAGCAAGAAGTTCATCATATGAAGTCTTCAAGTGGGTAGCACTGCATACAATCATTGTAAATGTATCATTGTACTTAGTCATTGCAAATACATTATTGTACAAATTGTACTAGTGTCTATCTGCCAAGGGTTGAAGAGGCAGTGTTGGGAGGTCAAGGATCATCATTAGGTGGTTGTGTCAAAGTTGGGGTTGTGGTCTAGTATATCTTCTTCTTCTACATCATTCTATATCATTGTAAAGTGGACCATTTTCCCTGGTACAGGAGTCCATTCTTCTTTTATTCTTCTATAGGGTGGTAGGGTGGTGCTAGGGTGAGTTGTAGCTCATTGGGTGTTGGGGCATCCATTCGGTTGACTACTGAAGTCTCGGGCATTGGAGCATCCATCCGGTGGAAGCTCAGAGAAGAATGCTTTTCTAGATTCTAGGAAGTTGGAGCTTTTTTTTTAATTGGAGTTGAATATTAAAGAATTATTAGAAAAGCATTAGGTGGTTTTTGTCCCGGAGTGGGTTTCCACCTTAAAAACTATGTGCATTTGTGTTCCTCTTGTTTGCTGCTATCATTGTACAAACACTGATAATAATTGAAGATTAACTAATGCTCTAATTGAAATAAATATTGATTCACCCCCCTTCTTAGTATTTCCAACAATTTCAATTTCTACGGATTCAGACTGCATGGCAATTTTATGTTGACTTAAGGGCTAGCACAAATGCGGTAGAAGCATGGCAATAAACCACTCTTTTTGTTTGGTATCATCAATATTAAATCCTCCATCTATGATAGTGTGCTTCAACGTTTTATCTGTGTCCCATATAGATTCATTCAATTCTTGGTGAATCTCCTTCAACTCAGTTACACATTGCGCAAACGATTTCGGCCTCTTAAACTATTCTTTTAGTGCGGCCTTCAGATTATCAATAGTTGCATTAGGATTCGTCGCTACATACCTTATGTACCAATCCATCACGAGATCTTGAAAAGAACTGGCTATTTGTGTTTTCTTAACATCGTCATTATTAACATGTTGCGATGTCTTCACAACGTCAGTGACAAAATATAATTGGTTTGTATCCTCATTCCTGTTACCACATAAATTAGGTAACTTCATGCAGATGGCCATCGTAGCGCCTGATGGCGAATGTGGAGGTACTGTAGGTGGACTGGATAGCTTAGAGTGAGATGAGTTTGGAAGTGGATGTGATATGAACTATGGCCAACGACCCAAGATTTTTTTGATCTTGTGAGACTTCTTCTTCAGAGTGCGTAGATTCACTAGAGCTACTAGTTTTTTATTCTTCATTATTCTCATATCTACCTTTGAGAGGAATGTAAATGAAACCTTCTTCTAGATCTATTTTATAATTTCTTCCACTGCATGTAGTTGGGTCTCTATGGGACATTCACTCAATATGACAGCACAAAGTACCATGTTCATACAATAGAAGTTTAATCCACAACTTCAGATAGCACTGGAACGTGCCTTTAGGACCCTTGACAAACTTGCATTCAACTTCAGAATAAGATACAAATTTATCAATAGAAAATCCAGTTAAAAATCCTCCCAGAACATGATCGATCCAATGATCTACTACGCGGGTGATATTTTTTCTAGTATTCTCTAATTGTTGTACCAACTCTGGGTTCCACTGAGTGATCGCGTCATCCTTTGCACAGTTCTAGAATTCAGTGAGTCGAGACAACCATTCATGCAACTCGGTTGTAAAGGAAGCAAATTAAATTTTGTGGACTTCTGTATAGATATACTTTTGTGTCCAATATTCAGCAAACAATTTAGAGCTTCTATTATCTTGGATCACAAATTAGAGTATATGTTTATCGAGCCAATCTTGTAATTCTTTCTCCGTCAAATGCTAAAACATCAAATCTGCCTCAAAATTATCTCAGTCCTAGAAACGGAACCATTTGTTGGCTTGAGAGGTCCTGACCTAGGTTCGGAGTTATCGCGCAACCAAGAAAACCATCCAACTACTAGTCCTTTCGGCAGTGATCCACTTGTGCAGATCAAAGTCTCACCAGAAGTAGTATTGGGGGGTGTTAGAACTAGGTTTCTACACCCTGAGGAATCATTTTTTGTAGTGGCCCTAATTAGGCTTAGTGCAGATAATATAGTGGATGCGTGTATGCACAGTCAACAACTCTAACCCTTCAAAAATTATCAGTAGAACACTTCAATATATCTTGAACACAATAGTTAAATATACTTGAATCAGATCTATTCATCTAGCATCAACTGATGTTCGCGCATAGATGCAAGTAACCAATCATAGAATTAAATATGCAAAACAAGATAGATTTAGATCTTAAATAAAATAACAGATAATCAATATAACAAATCACATCGGAGTCTAGGTTCACCAAAAATTTCTTCTTTATTAAGAGATATGCAAATCAGTACATCCAATACTTCTGTGCACACAGCCATCAAAGTCCACACACATCTAGGACTTAGGTCTCCACACACACAACCATCAGGAGCCTTTCTACACAAACAAAGCCAGACTTAGATCAAAACATTAACCAAAACATCGCATCATAAGATGAGATATCCTTTCTTGACTCAGTCCTTATATATTTATACTATCTAGATGCACACATACCATGGTATCAAACCATGGTTTGAGACACATGATTTTCCCTTTAAACCCATTACAATGATTAAGGGACTTTGACCTGCCCCAAAGCCCCTTTGACTATTTGCGCGCAACATGTACAACAAAACTTAGAAAAAATTACCCCAAAAATGCACCCTAGGGGACCCTGCTCCAACAACCCCCCTCTAAAATTTTGGCCTATACCAAATTTTGGAGCCTTCCTTGGTCTTATTCATTATTTTCCCAAAATTTAAAGTTCATTTTATTGTTTTTCTTAGAATGTTGTGATCCCTTTCGCAAGATAAGAAAAGTATCATATTTTGGAATGTTGGTTTTCACATTTTATCCATTAGCCTTTTCTAGTGGTTCCAAGAGGTAACATTGGTGAAAATGAGTTGTTCTAACCTTGTAAGTACCTACCACACTCATTTCCAAAAAATTTAGCACTATCGTACAAGTCTCATCATAGTCATCGTAAAGTGTATCTTTGGTGTCCCACTTTTCATAAGCGGTTGTAAAGCTATCACATAGAGGGGAATGATTTGTTTGTATGTTATGGATTATCTATGTTGTTTCAGTCGTGAAAATATGCTAAGTGTCTAATCACAATCAAATTTCATCACCGTTCACATCGAGCTCACTGGTCCCGCACTTAGTCATTTTCGAAAATCTTCCCAACCGAGAAACATAGCTTCACATGGCCTCCCCAAAGCTACGCACTACGCAATCTTAGTCCTCTAGATGTGACCTTGTTTCTTGGCACTACGTAGTGTGATTTTTCTACCTTCAAGGACTACTTCACTCCACAATTTCTATGACCAAGCCTCAACCCCGACCTCTATAATTGCACAGTCATGTCTCCCAACCCAGTTTGAACTACGCACTTCGCAACCAAAACCATCAAGCTCATCCCTTGAACCCTTTAAATATGCAGATGTGCAATATCATAATCTTCCTTGACCCCTAGAACTACGGTGTAAGCTTTCCTAGTTCCCATCCCTTCAACAAGTTCCAGGCTTCGGAAACTAGATATTCTTATCCCCCAGCCCAACCCGAACTACGCACTGCAAAGTCTCAAGGATCAATGATTCTCCTTTCCTACATGAACTATGCAACTATGCAGACACTGATCCTCCCTTTCTAGCTTTTCACTTGTTTCGGCTCATCTCATGGATCGTAATGCATCATATTAGGCTAGGAGTTTTTGGATTGGTGTCATGTCGGCATGAGTGAATTGCACGAACAGGTACTTTTCAGGTCATGGAAAGATGTTGAAGAAGGAGAGGAAGGAGGGGAAAATTCTCAAAGACACTCTTGTATTTGAACTTACAAGTTGATTTATTAAGAGAAAGTGAAGGGACACTAGTTTGTAACAACTATCCAAGACTTGAGCTCATTGAAGACTCCTTATCACCAATGCATGTGAAGGTGAAAAGGAAAAATCTTTCACGAAGACATTTAAATCTCAACAGAAGTAGTGGCTTGACATTCTCATGTCATCAAGCACTCCATGTCAGCAGTTTCATGGCATGTCACGACATGAGTGGTAATATGCCACATCATTAGTGTGGACCATGTATATTGTATTCAAAATGTATTATAGAGTGGAAGTCCAGAGGAAACACATGGAATGTAAAGAGCCGTCTAAGTTTAAAATTCATAGGAAGTAAAAAAAACATGAGGGTAGTGAAAGAGTCACCCTTAGTTATATATACTCCCTCATTGTATGACCAAAGGACTTTTCACCTTGGCTCCACTAGCAGAGAATTAGAGAGATAAGATATTTGTTTTGTGGAGCAAGGAGTGCCTCCAATGCTCCACTATTGAAGCTAGTGATGTTCATTGTATATATGTGTCTTGGAAATTTTACTTAATAAAAGAAGCCTTCCGCGGCCAGAATGTTCTTCATGCATGGACTATGAATATTTGTAATACTATTCTGTGAATGTTTGTATTTCATGTTTTCTTTCACATGTGATCAGATAGCTTAACTATTTCGGTTATTTATTACTTACCTTATTGAGAATGTGTTGTAATGGTTGATATTGTTGTCCTATCCTTGTGGACTATTTCGCGGGATATTAGGCAGATATTTCTTAGTTGTTGGTTGTAATAACTTTTTCATCTATTATTGACTATTTTGTTGGATGTTAGATCTATCCTTCAGTTCATGTGTGTCTCTTCCTAGGTGTTACTATTACCTCTCTCTGAGAGGCTCACTTCTCTCTCTCTCCCCATAGTATAAGAACCTTCACACACTTGTAATTGGACAATCACTAGGAACACCCCCCTTGCTTTTTGAAAGTAAATTTTCACCCCTCTCTAACTTGCTAACAATTAGAGCCAAGGCAGATCTTTAAGAATATGGAAACCAGGTCTTTATTCCATATGGGACTCTTAAACTAAATTTTTTCAGGTATAATTGGGACTTCATATCGGGGAGATCCCTTTAATGTTGGTGAGTCCAACGTCGTCAACATTTATGGTGCTAGAAGTAGGGAAGCCAGTTTTTTATGGTTGATAAACCCACCGACCCCAACATCTCATATTTTTATCAAGGAAACAATGTTCAGTTCACCTCCCCTACTCATTTTTTTTGAATTTGGTGACTCTTCCCAACCACAACCCACTCGAACTTGTGAATTCCCATATAATCAGCTTCAAGTTATCAGTCCTATAACCAGTCAGTTTGCAAAATCAGCTACATTGATCCCAGGAGTACTCATTCTTCCATATTTTTCACAGAAGAATAAAAACACCCCCACAGGAATAGTGGTTTCCTCCCTCGAATATTTGGTTCTTTCTAATCTTTAAAAGTTAGCACATTATGTTTAAAATGTAGAAGAACCTATAGTTTTTAGTGGTGGTAACAGAGATAACATTGTACTCTCAGAAAAAAAAAATCGCGAGCTGGGAGGTGAGGAAGAAGAAGAAGAGCCATAATAATATGACAAAGAAGAGGAGAGTGAATAATAAGACATGGAAGACCAAGCTCTAGACTAGATGACTTAGGGCCCACTTGAACGGTTGGGTGTGTTGCACAAGATGCTGAAGAATTTGGAGAAGATCTTAACGAAGTATGACCCTGATAAAACAGTGAAGGATGAAGGCCATTTGGACATCGTTTACCTACATATGAAAACACTTTAGGTATGTCATGATGATGTTGCATGTATAATTTTCCCACGTAACTTAGATGGTAGAGCAGTTTTATGGTATCACAACCTTCCTCCAAACTCCATCCAGAATTTGAGGGGGTTTAAGAAAATTTTCCTTGAAAAAATTGTTGATGAGAAGACCCTGCCATGTTATTTAAAGAGATGGGAAATATAAATATGGTGTATAATGAGAAATTGAAATACTTCAATAAGAGGTTCAACTGTGTCTTGAATATATATTTCTAGAAGACATGAAACCCCATAACTCCATGCTCTTTAAATAGAGATCATGGACCAATCGGGTGTTAAGCCACAGATCAAGTGTCGATAATACCGAGGATAGATTGAACCGTCGGATCACGACATATCGTGACAGTCAGATTATAAGTTACAAATGTACATAGTAAAGAAACACACTTTACCTAACTCTACACTAGACCAAGTTATACTTAACTATTTCCTATGTGTCGAAATATCCTGACATCCCCCCTTAAGAACAACTTGGGATAGGATTGAAGGATTTACAAAGGTGACACAAAAGGAGACTATTTCCTATGTGTCGAAATATCCTAACATCCCCCTTAAGAATAACTTGGGATAGGATTGAAGGATTTACAAAGGTGACACAATAGAATGAAGGAGGAATTAGAGCCTATCCCCCCTTAATGATAATTTTCCTAAACTCCAAGCATAGATGGAAGTTTGGTAAACTTCACTTCTATGATAGCCTTTGTAAAGATATCGACAACTTGATCATTGGTTGAACAATACTGCACTTCAAGAACACGATCATGGATGAGATTTCTGATGAAGTGTGTATGAAGCTCAATGTGTTTCATACGCTAATTCTGAACTAGATCTTTGCATAACGGAATAACACTCTGATTATCACACCAAAGTATAGTTGGATGTTGCTAATGAAGACCAAATTCAGACAGGATCTGACGAGGCCATGTGGCTTCCTTGTTGGCTTCAACTACACCATGATACTCTACTTCTATTGAAGAAAGAGATATGGAACTTTTTTTCTTACAATACCATGTAATAGGTCCTGAAACAAGAGTGAATACATAGCCTACAGTAGACTTTCGATCATCAAGGTCACTAGCCCAATCAGAATCAGTGGAACCAATCAACAATGGAGATGCTCCTACACTTTGATGAATCTCAAATTGAACTATGCCTCGAATATATCAAAGTATTATTTTATATTCTTTCCAGTGACTTTCATGAGATTGGTGCATAAACCGAGCAACAAGACCAATGGAAAAGGAAAGGTCATGACAGGTATGGGTTAGATACACAAGTTTACCAACAATTTGACAGTATAAGGTAGCATCAACTTCAGGGGTAGTACAATTGACTGAAAGCTTGACTCTCGACTAAAAGGTAGAAGGGGTGGCTTACAATCTTCCATGTGAAAGTGGCATAGAATATCTTAGGCATACTTGGACTGAGAAAGGGTAATACATTCTTTAGATTGCAAGACTTGAAGACTAAGGAAATAATGCAAGTGTCCTAAGTCTGTCATTTCAAACTTATTTTTGAGGCTAGACTTCACATGGTTTATATGGTTGGGATCCAAGGAAAATTTTAAGGATGGAAAATTATTTGGAAGTTTAAAACATTGGCAAATCTCACTAGTCCCTAATATGTAAATTATAAAATATTAATTTATATATTTGTAAAATTATTCAAATTTATAATGATTTCACATATAATATCTATATAATGTTGGGGATTTGTAAGGTAAAATAATTTTATATTGTAAAATTTGGGCAAATCATTTTTAGAAAAAATGGAAATTAGAAAAACTTTTTTTGGGAAAAATCATGGAAAATTAGCCCGCCTGCGAATATTAGCCCCTAAAATTTTCCATGTTGGGATCACTACCAATAAGGATAAAATAATCAACAAAAATAACAAGGATGATGAAGGACTTACCCACTTTCTTGGTGTAGACAGTGTTTTCTGAATGACACCTAGAAAAATCCATTATCTAAGAGAAATCTATCCATTTTAGCATACCAAGCCCAAGGAGCCTGTTTGAGACCATAGATAGACTTCCTAAGGAAAAAAACAAGGCTATAGTCGTTTTAGATAAATCCAGGGGGTTGTTCCATGTATATTGCTTCATGCAAATATCCATTTAAGAAGGCATATTTAACATCCATCTGATAGACTTCCCATTTAAAGGAGGCAACAAGGGAAAGAAAAAGTTGGATAGAATTCATTTTGGCAACAAGGGAGAAGATTTTAGTATATTCAATGCCTTCAACTTGTGAAAATCCTTTAGCAACCAGATGAGCTTTATGTCTTTCCAATTTTCCATCTGGTCCAAACTATGTTTTGTAAACCCATTTGCATCTGACAATTTTTCTTCCCTTTGGAAGAGGAACAAGGTCCCAAGTATCGTTTGCCAATAAGGTACAATATTCTTCATTCATAGCTTCATCCCAATATGGATGATCAGAATCTTCTTCAAAGGTGTCTGGATCAATATTTTCTGGAACTTGAGCCAATAAGGAAGAGGCTCTTTCGAACTGAGAAGGTGTACGACATCGATTTGCAAGATCACCTACAAGAGAACCTGTTGCATCCTGAGTAGAGCATACCCATATTGGAAGCTGTGGAGCTGAAGGAATATCTGAAAGAGATGGAGGAGGATTTTCATCCTCACTGTCATCATCTGAACTAGAAGGAATGCTATAAAAAATAGAAGAGATAGAGAGAGGTGGCACATATGCCGAATCATACCCGCAGGCCAAAGGTGGCATACCTGCCGAACTAGGCTCATAGGCCGATATATTTTCATCAAATTTTACATCTCTTTTAATTATTCTATTTTTGGATTTTTGTTGAAGAAGTCTATATCCTTTGACATCTTCATAATATCCAACAAAAATGCATTTTTAACTCTTACGTTCTAAGGCTTTATGTTTCACATCTAGAATATGGACCCAAGCATCACTTCCAAAAACACAAAAGTGACTTACATCTAGCTTGATTTAGCTCCAGGATTCTTCTCGAGTTATATTACTTAAAACATTAGTAGGAGTGCGTTTTACTATGTAATTTTCACAGTTAATTGCTTCTTTCCAAAAATTGAGACTAATTCCTTTAGATTGAAGCATACAATTAGCCATTTCTTATAAGGTGTGATTATTCCTTTCAGCTACACTATTTTGTTGTGGAGGATATGGAACAGTATGTTGCAATTGAATGCCATGCTCAGTGCAAAAGTTGATAAATTTGTTGTTAACATATTCTCCTCCATTTTCTGACCTTAACTTAAGAATTTGATGTCCAAATTGTTTCCCAACAAAGGCCTTAAAGGCCAAGAACATGTTAAAAAATTCACTCTTGAATTTTAAGAAGTATACCCAAGTGCGTATGGAAAAATCATTAATGAAATTTAAGAAGTACTTGCAACGAGAGAAAGAAACAACAGGAAGTGAACCACATAAATCACTGTGCACAAGCTGCAAAGGGGTTGAAGTGTGCCAAGAGGCACGTTTGTCAAAACTATCTCGATGATGTTTTCCGAGTACACATCCAAAGAAAACACCATCTCAGAAAGATACCATAGGAAGACCTATCACCATATTTTCTTTACATATATTTTGAAGAGAGCGATAGTTTAAGTGACCAAATCTCTCATGCCAAAGTTTTCTCACTTCATTATTATGACCAATAAAAACAGAGGGAAGACATGATGACCCAAATTTTTCAAACTTATACAACCTTGTGGAATCATCAACAATGCCAGTAGCTAAAATATGTCTAGGATCTTTGAGGTCCTTGATTACAATATCATGAGGTGAGAATTCTATTGTTTTCCCTTCACCTGAATGAGTTATATGATAAATAGATAGAAGGTTGCAGGACAAGGTAGGAACACATAATACATCATTAAACTGACCATTATCTAGATGAATGGTTCTATATCCTACAACACTAAGAGATCTATCATCACTAACATAAATATGTTTGGTGTTACAATCATTTAAAGAAGAAAATATGGCTTTATTTTTTGCCATGTGGTAAGAAGCTCCAGAATCAATGAGCCACTCATGAGAATGAGAAGAAGAAGATACATTTAATGCATAACTAGATCTTGATGCTTGACAACCACAAGAAGAGAGGGCCATTCCTGAAGATGAAGTTGAATAATTCTCCAAATTGATGTGGTGATTATTCATTGCTACTTCCAAGGCTTCCATCTTCTTAAATAATTTTGACTCTACATGGCCATCATGATTACAAAAGTTGCAATGTCTATATGTTTTCTTCCCTTTGTTTTTATTTTCCTTATCAGTTTGGTGAGTTTCTTTTTCAATTTGCTGCAGAAATTTCTTAAGGCCCTTGTTTGGTTTAGGTCCATTATTTTTAGGATACTGCTTCTTGGGATTATTTTGATATGGTTTTTGTTGGGTTGCTAAGGGTTTCTTAGAAGAGCTTCCAGTATTGATAAGACCAAGGTGTAAGATTTTTTCTTTTTCCCTTATCAAAGAATCACAAAAATCATCAAAAGAGGGGGAATTGTAGGTTGTTCCTTTAGAAATGAGGGCTTCTATAGTGGAATTGAAGGTGGAAAAAAATACAGAGTATGCAGGTCCAAGCTTAGCAAGAACGGAATAGATAAGGCTACCATCTTCTTTTTGACCTTATGACCTTCTGAAAGAAGTCTAAGTGTCTTGAATTTGGACAAAAAATCTTTAATAGAGGAGAAATAATTGGGGTCCAAAGTAAGAAACTCATTTTCAAGCTGGTGGGCCCTGATTTCATTTTGAATGCAAAAAACAATATTTAGCTTTTTCATACCTATATCAGGGGTGTTGATTTCTTGGATATGAAATCGAAGACCTTGAGAAATGGAAATTCCTATCAAAGCTCGTGCTTGATATTGTTTATTTTCCCATTTAGAGGCTTTATATCCATTGGTAGGTTTAGTCTCTTGTCCTGGTGCTATTCTATAAAGCCCTTTGCTTCTAAGTAAATCTATCATGTAGGATAGTCATTGGAAATAATTGGTGTTGTTAATAATAGTCGGGCATGCACTGTCCATTTTTTTTTAAACTAGAAGCTGAAAAAGTCTGAAACTAACTGCTCCAATGGAAAGAACTCGAAACATTAGGTTGGTTTAAAAAAAATCAACTCGGAAAACGACTTCCAGATGAAGAAGTTATGCCTTTTTAAAAAATTGTGTTGTAGATGCGAAATAGTTATGTGAAAGGTTGAAAGCTGATGATGAAGTTCTACTTCAAAAAAAAATCCCCCCACTTTTCAAACTTAATACAATAATCTCACTTTTAAAAAAAAAATTATGCGACCCACTTTTATAAATAAGTGAGAGTTACTTTTACAATGTTACTTTTACATGTGCTTTCGGAATAAAACCCTCTTTTTAAAACCGACAACTTGCCAAAGGGCTTTATAAGAAAATTTAACTTAACAAAAAAAAATTTAGATAAGAAGCTGGAGAGAGGGACTTGAACCCAAGACATCTATCCTCATAAACTAACTTTACACCAAGTGAGCTAGTAAAATGATTCTGTAATTGTTTGAAAAGAGGAAGGGTTTTTTTTTTGGCTCTTTGATGTGCGTGCTTTTTCATGAAAAAAAACACAAAATCCGTGCACAAAAAAAACGCAATGCAAACCTTGCGCCAAAGTGTTATATTTTTTATTAGTCTTACTGGCAACTATCTTTTTTTCCACTACTTTTGATTTCTCAAGATCACACAAAGACGCCAGGAAAGAGCATACATAGCAAAAAGAAAACTTGTAATATTCCAAATTAGGAACAACTATACTATTGGGATTATCTCAAGATATTACCAATGTGGAGATCAGCAATACAAAAACATGACCTGGAAATAGTAGTGAATACATTAATACAAGAATGTCAGAAGGTCCACATAACCATTACATTAGATTATAGCAACCTCAATGTATACAAGATCTTGAGGAAATGATCTCTCAAGCGAGGCAATGCAGCCCCCAATGAAACATATACATGATAAATGAAGGAATACTGTTATACAAAAGGAGCCCTGGCTATGACTGCGCAATCCATGAAGGTGAACTGCTGCAAAATAGTGTCAATACACAAATATGACAATGTACAGCTCAAATAATATAGGGGGAACAAGATCTCAACCCTTGGAAACAACAATACACAATCCTCAAAAGGATTGGTTGAAATATACACAAAATGGAAATTCTGCAGAAATGCCGAAGTTGCTAGGTAGCAGCTGCAACTCAGAAAATAGAAATGGATGTAGATAGCTGATGATGCTGCAAATGATGGCTGAATCTCATCCAAAGGATCTCTCAGGTGAAATTTTGATCCAATCCCTAAAGATCTCACTCTCCAAAATAGTGGAGCAAGTCCCCACTGCAGTTGCACTCAGAAATAATGCAGTCTAGAGAAGGGACTGCGCTGTTGGTGAAGGGAAGTGCTTGGTCTGATGCCAATGATCTACAATATGCTCAGGAATCTCCCTCACTAACCTCCCATAGGAATAGAATCTCCCTCCTCTGAAAGATGAGCCAAGGAAATGGTGTTATGGAGTCCTCCACTACAGCACCCTGCAACAAAAGTTATCCTACTTCAGGAATAACGTTGTGAATGAAGGAGGTGGCCTTGGCCTTGAGCTAAGAAATGTGGAGAATTAAGAAAAATCCCTTAAGAGGCATCTCAAGAAGGAGAAGGAATCCTAAACAGGAATTTCCCAGCAATTCTTGCTAAACAACAAAAGAATGCATAATGTCTGCATAGACAATGAAATAAATAATCCAATTCATGAATAAAAATGGTTTCCTTTCCCTCCTTTTAAACAAGTGAAAGCTCTCTCTCCATGGGCCCCACTCATTAGGGTTTCCTCCACCAAATATCCTCTTCCTCATCCACACTGCGTTGTCTTCCAAAGTAAGCCACTCCTCCTATCGCAGCGCTGTTGACTTGGTCAAACCTAACCTTGTCTCATGCATTTGCCCCTTTTCACACTTGAGGGTGCAAAATAAAGCTACTTTGATGATCCCTTTCACATTAGGAGGGATTTTATTCAAGTCTTCAATAAGCATGGGCTTCCTTACCCATTTATTTAGCTGCAAGGTGATAAAGAAAAATTTTAATATTCCATTTAGCCATGTGCTAAAATGGGAATATTACAAATCTTGTATTCTTGTTTCTGATTTTCCGAGATCACACACAACGTAGAGCAAAGAGAATACATAGAGAATAGGGTATAGATCTGGAAAAAAAAAAAAAAAAAAACTATAAATCGAAATAAACAAAGGGAACCGAAATAAATAGAACGATTAATAAATATAAATGCAAAAAAATTACTTTATACCTCCAGATATAAAATGACATAACTCGGGCAACTGGAAACCTTTTCACATGAAACAAAAGGGTTTCCTCACTACAACAGAAGCTCCGAACACAACATAGCAGTTCTCCTAGCCTGAAAGTGGTCATAAATAGTAGATCTATAAAATGGCAATCACATGTAGTCAAAATGGCTTCGGATTTGGATCAACAACAGATGCGGCCCTCAAAATGGCTCTGATACCATGTAGGAATTTACAGGGTGATTTCCTTAGATCAAAAACCAAAGGTCACTGCTCACAAATAGATCACAAATCTGTAGACCAGTATATCACATAGTTAAAACCCTCGAAGAGGGAAACAGTCCATGGCCTGAACCAATGTGGCCACTTCAAGAAAATTATTAATATAAAAAAGAAAATTTACATAATCTTCTCTCGTAAATGGTTATCGGACAAATGACCCTCCATGCACTTTAAATAGAGATCATGGACCAATCGGGTGTTTAGCCACGGACCAAGTGTTGTTAATACCGAGGAGAGAGTGAACAGTCATATTACGACATATCGTGACCGTTGGATTATAAGTTACAAATTTACATAGTAAAGAAACAAACTTTACCTAAATATACACTAGACCAAGTTATACTTAACTATTTCCTATGTGTCAGAATATCCTAACACTACACTTATGCCTTGTCGACAAGAATTGCGTAGTTCATGAAATGAACTGAAAAAAAACCATTAATGGAAAATTATGAAGATCCTATCATGGTTGAGAAGGAATTTCATGCAATTGGAGTCATCTCAGATGATGAAACAAGATAGGACTCTAAAGACATAGGTAAAAGGTCTCAGACCTCCATAAACAAGCCCAAAGAGAAAGAACCTTCCAATATTGAAAGCTTGACCCACGCTATGAGGAATCTGTCAAATGAGATGGCATAACTCAAACAAAGGTTAAGTGAGACTGTCGTGAGAAGCAAGCCTCTACAATTTAACTTGCTTAGAAGTATCCCGAATTTAGGTAGCATTATTAACCAACCGAAAAATTCTATGTATAACTCGAGTTTCATGTTGAATTAAATTTTTTTGGCATGGATACATATTTTTCATATCATCAAGATTTTCATTCTGAGCAGACATTCCCTAAGTGGAAAAACACCATGAAAGTTATTGCTACGCATCTCTGTGAAGTGGTTCTTTTTGATGATAAAATCAAGCCTAAAGAAGAAAAGGAACAAGCTACCACAACCAATGAGACTCCAAGTGTTGGGCATACAGTAAACATGTTTAATTTCATACTGACAACCCAAAAGAGCACAACCGAGGAACAAACTCTGAGTGATCCTCAAGCCAAAAGTTAGATCAATTGATATAATTTGAGAAGCCAAGGGTTGGCCACTAAAATAGAGTTGATGAAGAAAAAACTCAAAGAAGCATTTTTAAGGAAGATAAGCCCGCTAGTCAACTCAGCACAGAACACATAGGGTAAATCTAGGAGAGCGGCCTCAATGAAAAGAACTTCCGCAAACAACAAAGAAAAGATGAAAAACCCAAGAGTCATAAGTCAAGCTACCTCCCCGGACACTTTGGCCATCCTTTCCACTATGGAATACAACATAATTGAAGATATGAATAAGGTTTGTGTGAAGATTTTAGTGTTTGAGTTAAAAAATATCACAAGCCAGCTGGAAGTTCTCTTGCGATCAATTACCTAGTCATCCACAGGTAATGGTGTGCCTTTAGAGAAGGGATCAGGTATGTCTTTTGGCTCCCTTGATTCATTTCTTAATGCTTTAACAATGGAAGCGAATACACTCTTCCCTCCCTTTCTCTTAAGGTTTGAAATTTTCAATTTCAATATACATAATTTCTTGGTTGATTCTGGTGCATCAGTAAATGTAATTCCATTAGATCCAGATCTACAACAAATAACAGATAATCTAAGACAGTAAATCACATAATAATCTGAGTTCACCAAAACTTCCTTCTTTATTAAGATATTTACAATTCAGTACAATCTATATTTCTTCACATACATCAACAGAGTCTGCACATAGCTCAGGACTTAGGTCTCTGCAGACATAGCGAGCAGGAGCCTTTCTACCAAGACAAAAAAATAGACTAAAAAAGATGCATAACAAAACTGATCCAAGATTTCATTCCTCCATATCCTTCCTCACTCAACTCTTGCATGTTTATATTATCAAAAATGCGCACATACAATGGTCTCAAACCATGGTTTGAGACTCATGGTTTTTGTTCGAGCGAGGTCCCCTGGGGTACATTTTTGACTAAATTTTTGTATAAATTTTTCATATGCACACTAGGCGCAAAGTTCAAGGGGATTTTGGGTGGGTGAAAGTCCCTCTTTTATGTAAATGGGCTATAAGGGTAAGGTGGGCCTTAAACCATGGTTTTTGTAATATTCTCAATTAGCCATGAGCTAGGTGGAATATTCAATTTTTTTTGCTGCTTTGTTTAAGGAATAAGAGGACAAAGGAGGTCCATAATTAATGTGAAAAATATAAATATTGGTAGCTTAATTAAGCACCCTTGGTGTGAAAAGTGGCTTGATCACTTTGATTGGGTCAACCTTGACCAAATCAATAGCGTTGTCATGGAGGAGTGGTCATCAATGAAAGACAACGCAGTTTTAGATGGAGATGCTTTGTGTGGATTTAGTGCTATTATTGGATGGGGCTTAGGGTATGCAAGCTCATATCTTATTTAAGGAAGAGGATGGGAGCCATATGTCTGCTCAACTTAGTGTTCCTAAATTGATGTCATAAATTGTCAACCAGGGCTAGTAAACTGTTGAAGTGAAGTGCACTATATGTGCTTAGGTATCTACTTCCTACTTCATTGTGTTTAGTGTTTTTCTAGTGTTTTTGGTTTTGTGTTTTCATGCTAAGAGGAAAAGAACTAAGTGTTTAACAAAGAGAAGTTATTGGTCACACTAAAATAGAGCAAAAGCTATTCTAAACTATGTATGGCACCTAAGAACAGAAAATGAAAAACTTGACAAGAAAAATAACTCATAACATGAACTCAGTCCAATTCATTCATTAGAATTATATTGGAACAACTTGAGAAAAGGATGAGTTTAATGCAATGAAGTTCTTCTAAGTAAACAACAACCTACAATATCACAGAAAAAATCTCATCCATGGTTAGAAATTTGTTGGAACACATTTGGAAAAGATTATCTGTAACATATTAAGGAATCCTACTCTAAATTAACTTATGACACTAAAATTAATCTGTTCTGCAACTCAAAATGTCACTTTTAAACCTCATTCAAAGGTTATAAATCTTTTGGAATAGTTTTGGAAAGAGCCAGTTTGTAAAATTATGAGAAATTGCGGAATAGTAAAGTCTTCAAAATGACATTACCAATTCTTGATCCTATGATAATGATGTATTAACAGAAATTAAGAACAAGATAATTTTGCAAATAATGAAGGCCTTGAAGTCTAATGGAACAGAACTAGAATGCAACTAACTAATAAAACTTAAAATACATTAAACAAAACTGAACTAGAATGCAATCAATCAAACTTGAAATACAGTGAACAGAGCTGAACTAGAGTGCAATTAACCTCCAGAGTATTAAATTTGAACTAAAATGAAACTAATATCTAAAATACTACAGCTATATCTCATTCAGTGTTAGTGATATTTTGGAACAATTCATAAGAACAAGACTAGCTGTAACATCTAATGTAGGTGAGCATAAAACATAAAGTTCAGAAAACTGCTTAAATTAGAAATGAAACAGAGCTAAAGTTACTTATCTAAAAAATATGCACAGAGCTTCTTGAGCAGTAGGGGCCCTCTACCACCAGATTAGCACACGAATCTACTCAATATTTCCTCAGATCATGTATTAAAGCTGCTCTTCTTTCATTAAAGGAAATGCTTCAAAAACATAGTATTTACGGTCTTGGACAATCTTAACAATAAAACATCAATCTAGCTAATTGTCTTTCGGTCTCCCGAGTCATTATTATAAGAGAAATACATAACTACCCTTGAGAGGAAATAGGGATAAGTGTCTTTCCTAATTAAAATCAAATTAGAACTCTTGTGGAAGCCTCGTACTTTTGCTGAAGACATCTGTAGAGTTCTTGTCCCGGTAGAAGTCTACCTCTTAGTTTTGATTTCTTCCACGTGCATAACCACTTAGAGACTTTTTCTTAGACTTCGTAGAGGAAAAGGAAGGATGTAGATGAGGTCTGGAATTCAACCATGTGCATTTTTTCTTAAAGTGTCCCCTGTAACCTGTGTGAACATGAAGATAGCTGTGGAATAGGCGACTGGCTACAGAATCGTTGCATTCTGTAGCTGATTCTAGTCAAAAATTACTACAACAACAAAACCACGAAAATATAGCAAGTCAGTCATTATATGCATTCCTAAAGTGACTTTAATTAATTCTATTGATCTTTTAAGCCTGCAACTGATAAAGGACAAAGGAAATGAAGTGAAATTTGGTGAAAGAGAAGGACATCTTTGGGGCTCAACATACACCCACTGCAAAGATTTTGCATGTCCTCATGCAATTAATCCATGTATTCTGAAACTTCTGCTAGGACATCCAACTTCCTTTTTCTGATTTTCCTGATGTTCAATGGCCTCCTAGGCTTCCTTATGAACAATTTGAGTTTCAGGTTTATAAGTGCCCTACTCAACTTTTTGTTTTTCTTCTTCAGCTTCTCATTAGCCTTGTACAGTTTTTCCATTTGTAGAGGGAGAGTTGTGTTCATGTTACTCTTCAGCTTGACTTGTTCCCTAAGAATTTCATTTTCATTTTTTATGTGCCTATTAAGTACTTCCAGTTCATATTTATCTCTTCTTAGTACTTCAATTGCAGATCCTGGTGGGCTAGGAGTTCTTTCTCTGCTTTCTGAGGCTCTTTTTTCCAATGACTCAACATAATTATAGATTTGTTGTTTTGTTGGGTCTACCTACGGAGTTTCTTCATCAAGATCCTCTTCGTACTGGTGTTCGGGAGATTTATCAGCTGGTGTCTCTTCATCTTCAATGTTTATGATGCCTGTTTTCTTAACTCATGTCTTTTTCAATATGCCTCTAAGCCTATGGATTCGTATTAGTTAGATGGTCCCTCACCTCTCTCCTTGGCATACTTTCTTATTATCTTCTCCTTTTTAAGTTGTTTCTTAATTTCAGCTAATTTCTCATAAATAATCTCCTCACTGTCCTCTTGTATAGACTTACCAGTTTTAATTTCAACAGATTTGGAAATTTTTCCTCTCCTGCTTCTTCTTACAAGTTTGCCTTTAGATGGAGATTCCTTGGGTTCTTCAAAGTGATTCCTCACTAGGAACTCATCCCAATTGTCTCCCACCTTTCTGAAATGGTGTTCAATTATGATTTTAACTAGGCTATGGTGATACAAAGTGGTTTCCAAAAATTGAACCCTCTTTTGGACATTAGAGGCCATTCTCTTTAAGCTATGAAGTAAGAAAAAGGGTAAATTGATTTCTTCATCTAAGAAATGCATCATAAGCCGAATATGATAAACATATAGGGTACCAAACCTTCCCTCACAAGTTATAAACTTTTTCAAAATGAGCAACATGTTTCGCCATTTATTCTTCAGTGCTGAGCTAGGAATTCCCTTCTTAAAAACTAAAATATCCATACCTGGTTTTTTGAGCATCTGCCTCCATGCCTCATTGTTAAATTCCTTTTTTTTGAACCATTGTTCACCTTTCCTTGGTAATTCTGCTGCTTCTGCAATGAAGGATTCTGTAATAGTGAACTTGACATCTCCTATTTCAACCTCTGCTCCATTGAAGGACCGTGCAAATGTCTTAGTTACCTCCTTATGAAAACCATTGAAATTTTCCAAAAATTGTAACCACCCAACCTGTTGTAGCATTTCTCTAATCTGTGGGTAACCCTCTAAGTATTTGGTTCTGACTAGTTCGGACCTTACAATGAGACCCATGGCTTATTTTCTCAACCTTCAGTTTGTTGCTCTTCTATTCACAGTAAAAATGGCTGTAGAGAGTTTTTTTTACCCCAAAGATGTTTTCTCTATTTATGCAGCAGGAATTAGCTACGGAAAGATGATATGAAGTGGTTATGGGATGAGTGAAATACGGTGAAGGTGATTCACATGAATTAATGAGTTTGAGAGCTATCATGAAAGAAAAGACCGTGGAAAAATCTCGTGAGAAATTCAAAATCATCACTGAATACTTCAGGTTAGTGACGTGACCGAATAGGTCACTTCAGTACTAACCGTTAATTTTTAATAAATGATGGTTTGGTATGGCGAAATGGAAGGGATTTTGTCCAAGGTTTTTTTTTATGATAGGTTTAATAGGCTTGATCAACATTAATAATCAAAATAACTTTATGAATCATACATGACTTAACTATACTATAACTTTCATAATCTGTCATCATAATAATTTCACAACTTTAACTTAGCCTTTCCTTTAATTTTTTTTTGGTTTTAATATGCTTTGTCCTCCTTTGAAAATCATTAATTATTCAGTCTTCATAATCCCTTTGATTTTTCTTGTTGACATAGGTGTGCAGGGTCAATTTGCTGCTGAACAAGTGGTTGCTGGATAGTTTCCTACAGGGTATCTAGCTGTAGAATGTCTGGCTGGCTGCAGAATGTCTAGTTGGCTGCAGAATGTCTGACTGCAGAATATCTAGCTGCAGAATATACCTGTAGGAGCTTTGAAACATGAAATAAAATGATTTAAAACATGGATGGAGTGTAGTATGAAATGAATTAATCATGGATCATGAAATATGGTAGAATGGAGCATGAATGAAGTGGCACACAATGGAATGGAATGAATCAAAAATGTAAAGTGGCATAAAAAGTGGTCTGCAACTTATGATTTGTAATACTCAATTTGCAGAAAGAGATCAAATTTAGAAATATGAGATGGAAATGAGATGGACCATGAAATGGAGTGAATGGAGGATGGATGAATGGAGTGGATGAAATATGAATGAATGGAGTGAATGAAGTGAGACATGATGGAATGAAATGGATCATAAGTGGAATGCGATCATTTATGATTTTATGATAGCTTCTTGTAGGAAAAAGAACAATTTTGAAAAGGTAAAGTGTGAGAAGGATTCTGATTTTCACTTTATCTTTTCTGTATAAGCATGTTAATCAAAGGTTAGTTTTCATGTTTATACTTTATTTTTTATTTTTATTTATTTTTATTTTTATTTTTTAATCATCTGATTTCAGAAAATACAATTAAGTTGATGAAGAAGAAGGATTCTTCTTCATTAACTTCACATCACTGCTCTCTTTGAATCTCTTCACAAATTCTTCACCCAGTCACCTTCTTTGAATTTATTTTCCTTTATGTACTTATCATGCCATCTAGTCCTTTGCTGCTGGACTATAATTGTTCTCTGGACTGCATCCTATCTGATCTCATCCAATTCATTAATATGCTCCAATATGTGCTTTTGTGCCTCTGTTAGATCAAGTCCTAGCTAAAATGCCATTTTAAAAGTTTGAATCTGAAACTCTATGGGAAACAAAACTTGTTTTCCATAAACAAGTTCATAAGGAGTATGACCTGTTGTGCTTCTCCATGTAGTTCTATAGGCCCACAAGGCTTTAGGAGGCCTGTCTACCTAATCTCTTCTATGTAAATGGACAGTCTTTGTTAGGATCCCTTCAATAACCTTATTAGTAGATTCCACTTGACTATTTGCTTGTGGATGATCGGGAGTAGATTTTCTATGTCTGATTTTGCACCTCTCCATCATTTTTTCCACTAGCCTTGATGTGAATTGAGCTCCTTGATCTGTAACAATTTCCCTTGGGACACCAAAATGAGTAGAAATATCCTCGAAAATTAACTACGGATAATTCAGTAGCCGAAAGTAATGAAGAAACTGGCCTCTACCCATTTGGTAATGACATAATCGATTGCACAAACTAATATGCATATTTCTTTTGTCTTGATGGAGGACTAATAGGTCCTACAAAATCCAAAGCCCATTTTTCAAAAGGTTCAATATGTACTTGAGGCAGCAATGGCATCTCACCTGAAGGAGAAGGTTTCCCTACCCTTTGGCAACTGTCACACATTTTGACATACTCTTTAGCATATTTAAAAAGGGATGGCCAATAGTATCTTAAATGAAGGACCTTATAAGCTATCCTTTTATCAGCAAAGTGTCTGCCACAAGGTTCATCATGACATGCTTTAAGAATCTCAGGCATCTCATCTTCCCAAACACATCTCCTAATGATAAAATACGGACCCATTTTTCATAACTCATTAGCAACCCCATGAATATTTTTTAATAAATGATCTATAATTTGTCCTCATACTTGCATTTCCATTCTTTGAAGGAAATTTCCACAAACTAAATAATTAGCAATATCTGACAAACCAAGGAGTCGAGTAGAAATTGCAAAAAAGTATGTTATTCATAGAGAATTGATCTTCAACTGGGGTGTTGTCTTTAATGTTTTGGAGTCTAGATAGGAAATCAGCTACTGTGTTTTGTTTTCCAGGCCTATCTAGAATGGTGATGTTGAATTCCTGTAGAAGCAATAACCATCTTATAAATCTACCATTAGTAATTGATTTGTTCATTAGATATCTAATTGCAGAGTGATCTGTGTGAACAAAAGTTTCATAGCATGTTATATAGTGTCTAAATTTTATGGAATGAACACGCTTAACTAAAACTCTTTTCGATTTAAATTATAATTTAATATAGAAGGAGTCAAATTTTACTTGTATAGTAGATGGCATAAGGAATCAAATCTTTTTGATCCTCCTAGGCATATACGAAACATCTGACGAAATAGCCTTACGATTTAGGTCCCATAAATAGGTGCTTAATTTTTGTTTCGGTCTCAAAATAGCAGCAGTAGGATTCCAGCAATTCATAAGTCCTTGGTAAGTAATTTGAAAAGTGGAGATGCTATCTTGGTGAAGTTTTCTATAAACCTTCAATAATATCCTGTAAATCCTAGAAAACTCCTAACATCTTTTTGACAACTTGGAACAGATAAGTTAGAGATGACTTCAACTTTTGAGTCATCAACTCTAATCCCATTCCCTGAAATGTGATGCCCCAAAACAATTCCTTTAGTAAACATCATAAAACACTTTTCATGACTTAGTGAAATATTTTCTTCTTTACATCTCTTTAAAACTTTTTCCAATTTTTCTAAGGCTTCTTCAAATTTGTTTCCATAAACTGTGAAATCATCCATATATACCTCTACACAATAATGTATTAGATCTGAAAAAATTCCTAGTACTGCCCTTTGAAATGTTGCAGGTGCATTGCATAGTCCAAATGCCAATACTCAGTAAGCATAGGTACCCCAAGGACAAGTAAATGTGGTTTTGTCTTGATCTTCAAGTGCTACTTGAATTTGGTTATAACCACTAAACCCATCTAAAAATGAGAAGTACTTTTTGCCAGCTAATGTATCTAACACCTGATCTATGAAAGGTAGGGGAAAATGATCTTTAAGAGTAACTTTGTTTAATTCCCGGTAGTCAATACATACCCTCCATTTACCATTTTTCTTTGGCACAATTACCAAAGGAGAAACCCACTGACTATCTGAAATGGGATAGATAAAGTTGACATTTAACAATTTATGCAATTCTTCTTTAACAATCTCCCTAAGATTTGGATTCATCCGTCTTTGAGGTTGTCTGATTGGTTTACAATTTTCCTCTATGTAAATGTGATGAGTGCAAGTCTTGGGGCTTATCCCTTTCATATCAGTGTACTCCCATGCATATGCAGAAGAATGTCTCTATAATATCTTGACTAGCTCTTCTTGTTGAGATTTCTCTAGGTTCTTGTTTATGTTTAAAGTTTTGCCTGGAAATATCTCAATTGTAGAACTGCCAAATTTATCCATAGAATAAAGAGACATCTGTCTTGATGATAAAAACTCAATGTTGGATTCTTCTTGAAATTGTTCATGTTTTTATTCCGAAGAGGATTAAAAATTTTCTAAGGTATTTAGAATCTGGCTATCTTCACTAATTTTTGAAATTGTGAAGAGAGGTTGTAAGTCTTCTTCATCCTCTACCCATTGAGTATCAACTAATTCTGTAATTGTATTTGCTGGAGGATACAAGGTAAATTTCTTGGTTGAACTACCATCAGAGATTTACATATCACTGGATCTACAACTAATGAAAGCATCCATTGTAGCTAACCAAGGTCTTCCTAATATAATAGGATGCCCTCCTAGGTTATTCTTAGGGGTTAGGATCATAAAATCCACAAGATACTCCCAATAATCTAGGGACACTGGAATGTCTTCTATTACCCCATCAGGTTTGATCACAGATCTGTCTGCTAATTGTAATAATGTGGGTGTAAAAAGAAGATTAGGAAGTTTCAATTTATCCATGATTTGTCTACTCATGATATTGATTGTTGCTCCTAAATCAATAAGTGTGTTTTGGATCTCAGTTCCATTGATGTGTATTTTAACAACTGGATTTCCTGGGTCTAGATACTTTGGAATGGCAATCTTACCCATCATGATATCTGTTATTTTTCCTGCTAGTTGAATTTTCTTTGTCTCACTTATTCTTTTTCCTGTTTTCTTCATGCTCAACTCCTTTATTGTCTTTGCTAAGATTGGAATTTCCTTGATAGCTTGTAATAATGGTATCTTAATACAAACATTTCTCAGCTCATCTAGGAAATCATAATTAGGCACCATAATTTGTTTTTCTACACCCCTATCAATTTGTAATCTTTCTGGAAAGGGAGGTGTAGAGGTGGATGTTGATGGCTGCTCTAATATAGGAGTTGAAATTATTGGCTCTTTTTGTTTTTATTTTTCAATATTTAGGTCTTGGAAAAGTGTGTTCTCTTCAAGACTTTTATTTACCCATAGAGAATATTCCTCAGAGTTGTTTTGTTCGTGTATGATTACAGAAGGTTTCTTCTTTTCAAGTATTCTTCCAGACCTAAGTTGAACATCATTAAGGTTTAAAAGAGTAATCAAATAAGTTGGAAACTGTTGGCCTTCTATCATATATGTGTTCTGAGGATTTTTATTGTTGGGGTTTGGTATGGGTTGGGCATGTAACTGATTTGTTTTCTGAGGAAATGGTAATGGAAGTGGTTGATTTTGATGTTGTGGATTTTGAGGATTTTGTTGAAGATTTTGTTGAGGAGGGAAATGTGGATATGGTGGATAGGATGGTGGGTATTGATAGTACTGAGAGTATCTTCCATAGGGATTTTGTGCTCCTTGTGCCCAAGTTTGCGATTGATTTTGAAATTGGGGCCAAGGTTGCTGCCAAGAATTCCAATTTGGTGGGGGTTGATTATACAGTTGATCATGGAATCCTTGTGTTTGAGGTCCTTGCCAAGGCCTTCTAGAAAAAAAATTGAGAGATTCTGTGGAATTTGTTGGAGTTTCTTCTTGAAAGATAGCTTTAAGACCAGGAAGTGAAGGACAGCTCTTGGTCTCATGTTTTCCTGAAAAAATTACACAAGTCTCTACTATTTTTACATCCAAAGGGCACTCTCTCAAGGCATGCTTCTTTCTACATTTGGGACAAAAGATTACTAAGGCATAAAATTCATCTTTTTGCTTGTTTTGTAATTTAAGGGTGTCTATTTGTTCACTAAGACTCCCTAAAATGTCAGATTTGAATTCATCAAGAATATGTCCTATTTCTGCCCTACTCACTTTCCCAGAAGCAGACTTACTTTCCCTTGCAAGAGTAGGGTCTCTTGGTCCTTTTACAGTTTTAGATTTCCCTCTCGAAAGGTTGATACATAATTCAGCTATTTCAGGTAATGTGAGCTGAGATATATCCCATTTTCCCATCATGTTAAGGATATCTAACTATTCATCCCTAATTATCTTCAACAAAAGAGCTTTCAAAGTAGCTTGGTCTAAGTTTTCCATTTTTTCCCTCTTGATGTTATAGTTAAACCTCTCCAACAAATCTTCCATATTTTCATTTTCTTTTTGTAACATTTTAAACACTTCCTCCTTATGGTTAACTGGCATACAGTAATCCAAATACCTCTCTAAAAATTCTTGTTTCATGTCTTCCCATGTCCTAATAGAACTATTGATCAAACTCATAAACCATTTTAATGCTGCTCCTTTCAATGTTGAAGGGAACAGTTTAAGTTTTTGAGCATCTTGTAAGTAGTCACAGGTTCTACGTAGGACTTCAAATTCAAATAGGAAGGTTTCCGGATCTTCATTTTTGAGTCCATAAAAGTTTGGAAGGACAGAGGGTGAAATGTTTTTCATAGTTGCATTGGTTTCTTCATCTACTATAGGAAACCCAAAAGAGCTTCCCATTTCCCTTCTACCTATTCCTCTGCCTCCTTTTGCACCTCTACCTCCTTCTCCTTCTACACCTCTACCTCCATTAAAGGCTCCTCCTCCCCCTTCTTCTGCCATAGTTGGTTCTTCTGTGGAAGTGGAAAAGTTTATGTTTCTAGCAGGGGTCCTTGAATTTTCTTCTAAGACAGGTTCAGTGGATGAAGTGGAAGGTCTTTCTGATGGAATATCTTATCTTAAGCCTTCTATAAGTCTGTGATCAGTATAGGATGGAATGTAGATTTGAGTTGGAGGTGTGCTGCTTCTTGGTCTTGGTGAAACAAGTGGTGTTCTAGGAATCAAGCTTCTGCTTCTTATGAATCTACCCCTTGAGTCTCTTTCTCTACGCATATCATTTTTTTTGGGAGGTAAGAAACAAGGCTACCTAGTTACACTTCCCTGGAAACGGTGTCAAAATGTCTGTTCAACTTAGTGTTCCTAGATTGATGTCATAAATTGTCAACCAGGGCTAGTAAACTGTTGAAGTGAAGTGCACTATATGTGCCTAGGTATCTGCTTCCTAATTCGTTTTGTTTAGTGTTTTTCTAGTGTTTTTGGTTTTGTGTTTTTGTGCTAAGAGGAAAAGAACTAAGTGTTTAACAAAGAGAAGTTATTGGTCACACTAAAACAGTGCAAAAGCTATTCTAAACTATGTATGGAACCTAAGAACAGAAAATGCAAAACTTGACAAGAAAAATAACTCATAACATGAACTCAGTCCAATTCATTCATTAGAAGTATATTGGAACAACTTGAGAAAAGGATGAGTTTAATGTAATGAATTTCTTCTAAGTAAACAACAACCTACAATATCACAGAAAAAATCTCATCCATGGTTAGAAATTTTTTGGAACACATTTGGAAAAGATTATCTGTAACATATTAAGGAATCCTACTCTAAATTAACTTATGAAACTAAAATTAATCTGTTCTGCAACTCAAAATGTCACTTTTAAACCTCATTCAAAGGTTATAAATATTTTGGAATAGTTTTGGAAAGAGGCAGTTTGTAAAATTATGAGAAATTGCGGAACAGTCAAGTCTTCAAAATTACATTACCAATTCTTGCTCCTATGATAATGATGTATTAACAGAAATTAAGAACAAGAGAAGTTTGTAAATAATGAAGGCCTTGAAGTCTAATGGAACAGAACTAGAATACAACTAACTAATAAAACTTAAAATACATTAAACAGAACTGAACTAGAATGCAATCAATCAATCTTGAAATACAGTGAACAGAGCCAAACTAGAGTGAAATTAACCTCTGGAGTATTACAGCTGAACTAAAATGAAACTAATCTCTAAAATACTACAGCTATATCTCATTCAGTGTTAGTGATATTTCGGAACAATTCATAAGAACAAGACTGGCTGTAACATCTAATGTAGGTGAGCATAAAACATAAAGTTCAGAAAACTGCTTAAATTAGAAAGGAAACAGAGCTAAAGTTACTTATCTAAAAAATATGCACAGAGATTCTCGGGCAGTAGGGGCCCTCTACCACCGGATTAGCACACGAATCTACTCAAGATTTCCTCAGATCATGTATTAAAGCTTCTCTTATTTCATTAAAGGAAATTCTTCAAAAACAGAGTATTTACGGTCTTGGACAATCTTAACAATAAAACATCAATCTAGCTAACTGTCTTTCGGTCTCCCGAGTCATTCTTATAAGAGAAATACATAAATAGCCTTGAGAGGAAATAGGGATAAGTGTCTTTCCCAATTAAAATCAAATTAGAACTCTTGTGGAAGCCTCGTACTTTTGCTGAAGATATCTATAGAGTTCTTGTCCCGGTAGAAGTCTACCTCTTAGTTTTGATTTCTTCCACGTGCATAACCACTTGGAGACTTTTTCTTAGACTTCGTAGAGAAAAAGGAAGGATGTAGATGAGGTCTGGAATTCAACCATATGCGTTTTTTCTTAAAGTGACACCTGTAACCTGTGTGAACATGAAGATAGTTGCGGAATAGGCGACTGGCTACAGAATGGCTACATTCTGTAGCTGAGTCTAGTCAAAAATTACTAAAACAAAAAAACCATGAAAATATAGCAAGTCAGTCATTATATGCATTCCTAAAATGACTTTAATTAATCCTATTGATCTTTTAAGCCTGCAACTGATAAAGGACAAAGGAAATGAAGTGAAATTTGGTGAAAGAGAAGGACATCTTTGGGGCTCAACACCATATTCAAGATGTTATTAGTATATTTATATTTATGAATATATGGTCTGTTTAGACATATATATTTCTCTTTCTATTTAGCTGAGATAGAGTGATGTTTAGCACAGGGTGTTCCTGATCGGGAATCCCACCTCTTCCATTGAGAAGATCTTGGAGGAGTCTTTTACTACATTTTCCATTATCACGCTTAAGTCCAAGCTTCATCTTTCATTTACAGCACAGATCCTGTTCAGGGTTTGGTTGTTTTGCAGGTTGCAACAAGTGGAGATTAGATCTCTAGATCTAGGCCATTTCATTGCGATTTTTTAGTGGAGGAGGCTTCCTTTCCATTGGGAGGATAGTATTGAAGGCCATTGTGCTTAGTTTCAGATCTTGGCATCATGCCAATTGGTTATTCATCCCTACAATGCATTTTACTTCCAGATTTGCATTATTTCTGTAGGAGGAGTTGCAAGGTGGTTTGGCAAACCATTTGGAGAGTTGATTTTCTAGTGAAGGGGATTTTCCTTTCACTTAGAGGGCTTATTGGAGGAGGCTATTGTATTGATCATATCAGATCAGTCACACTTTCCAGATCTGTATTTTGCAGTAAATCTGCAGCCTTAGAGCTTAGATCTACATCTTGTACTTGGTGTTTTGATGAAAACCCTCAAGGGGTTCTCTAGAGGAGGTTGTATAGTGCTCAGATCTGAAATAGATCTATCTTTTGAGGCACATATCAGCCCTAGATCTGATGTATAATCATTTTTTGTAGCAGAGCTAATAAAATAACATTGTAAGTGTCTTCCAGTTTTTATATATAGTTGAGCACCTCTTCTTGAGTATTTTGTCCATTGGAGGCTTGTACTTTCTTGTTGTGTATCTTATGGGCCATTTATTATACATATTTTTTTGTTGTTACAACATATGAAAGGTATCCATATTGGCCTCTTTCTTTTATATGATGATTTGCATTATTGTTCCAGTATTTTGCACTATATTCCTGCTTTTCCCATTTGGGAATATTACAGTGGTATCAGAGCATAATCTTGGCACAACCTGTACATCTTGAAAAGCCAATATGTCATCTGAAGAAGGAGAGCCTATTACTGATAAAGAGAAGAGGTATCAAAGAATAAGACACAGAAACTTTGATTATACAAATGAAAAAGAAGATAAGGGTAAAACCCCTTTATCTGGAGGTGAAGATGAAGAGAAGGAGTTCCATAATATTCTTCTTAGAGCCATGAAAGACATTTCTAGAGAGACCAAAGAGATGAGAATGGATAGATTCAAGGAATCCCCTACAGGATTTCATCATGGTGAAGGCTCTGGCATGTCTCATCACTGGAATTATCAACCAGTGTATCAGCCACAAGTTCCCCAACGTTATACAATGAATACATTTTCAGCTGTGGGAAATGAAGGGTTTGAAGAGCAATAATCCCTTGAACACTATTTTATGGATTATGAGTCTCAAACTCAGAGATTCAAGGGCCACTTGAGTTTTCAAGGGTTTTGTCAAATCAAGGACAATAGAACACCAAGACATCACAATAGAAGTGGTGGATTCATTCAGAATCATGATCGACACCACACTATGGGAAGATTTTTCTTACACAAATTTGATGGGTCATCAAAGCGTACTACCAAATCATGCGTAGAGAAACTTGAAATATACATTCAGTTGAACAAGTTTCTAGAAATGGAGGGCATTAATATTGCAGCACTGCACCTTGAGGGTGAAGGACATGACAGGTGGTTCCATGGCTTGTCAACATTGGGTCATGCCAATGTGAATGCATATTCAGAGTTCACTAGGAGGCTGGTGGAAATATTTGATAGAAGAGATCCTAAATAACCATTCAGGGGGCTTGAAAAGCTAAAACAATCAGGTAATCTAGAAACCTACATTTCTGAATTCTTAAGACTTTTTGTTATGGTTCTTGATTTATCTGCAACAAGAAGGGTGTATATGTTAATTGATGATTTAGATGAACCTCTTCATGGGTTGGTTAAGTCTACCAAGTTCACTAACCTACAAGATTCCATTGAAATGGCTAGAGACCTTCAAGATGCCTTGCCAAAATCAAAGGCAACATTTCAGCATAAGCCCTCTTTTCCATCAAAGGGAAAAGAAGAGAAGGCTCCTCCTTAAAAGGAGAGTCAATATAAAAAACCTCTTGATGATGATGTCCGAAAAGATTTGAGGAGGAGGAGGCTTTGCTTCACATGTCAAGAAGCTTGGGCTCCCATACATAGATGTGCAACAAGAAAGGCACATTACATAGATATCTTCTTAGATGATGAGGAGGAAGAAGAAGATGAACCAAGAAGAGGCCACAATGCTGACATTGTAGGAGATGAACTAGCACCATCAGGAGATGGGAATGGAGCATTTTCTCCTATTTGAGGGTTCTTGCATCATTGAGTCAAGTACCTAAGTACTTTACCTTAAGAGTTCAAGGTTCCATATTGAATCAGAGGGTTTCTGTTTTAGTTGATAGTGGGACCACCCACAATTTTATTGATGCCCAACTAGTGCAAAGGAGGGCAATACCCACTGATGATTTTGAGGGATTTTCTGTTTTGGTTCTAGGAGATAGAACTATGCAATGCATGCATTATGTTCCATCATTATTAGTCACCATGGGAACATATACATTAACTGATCATTTATTTGTGGTTGACATACCTGACACCAATGTGATATTGGGATTTCAATGGTTGATTACTTTGGGGAAAGTCACCACTGATTGGGAGACTTTGCAAATGGAATGGGTGGATAGAAAGAGTGGAAAAACTCAAATGATCAAATTCATGCACACATATCCCTCACATACAACTTCCACATTGAAATGAGAGATGGATTTTCATAGTGGAAGCAATGACCTTACAGTCCCACCTATTATGCTTATGAGATTGCTGCATGGGACACTATTATTTAGTAGCAAACCACCTGGGAGGCCACCTGATTCAGATTTGGTGAGGTATGTCTCACAACATGATGCTCCAAGCATAGATCCAGGAGGGATGGGAGCATTAGAATACCATGATACAATGTTGGGAGTCTTGGGTAGGCTCAAGGAGGAGGGATACATTCTCCCAACATCATCATTACCCACTCTCATTTCAGATTCTGCACTGTGGGAGGAGAAGCATGGAAGGAATGACCTTCCAACATGTACCTTTGGCATGGGATATTTCAAGGAGGAGAGTAGCCATATGACAGATGTTCTTTGTGATAGATCATCAATGCTGTCACTATGGAAGATTGATCCATATTGGAAATCCCAACCGTTGGTGGATTATTCCAAGGATATTTTCACATACATGATACTTGATGACCAGCTACATGAAGAGGGCTATTCAGTCCAAGAAGGAGTCATCTATTATCATGGTAGGATATTCTTATCTATAGCCTCCAAGCTCAAGGATAAGTTGCTACAAAGATCTTATGAAGATTTCTTTTTCAACCATACTTATTCCATGAATGCATACAACAATATCATGGAAAGCTACACTTGGAAGGGCTTTGAAGAGGAACTATATCATCATTTTCAAAGATGCAAGAACCATGTGGAGTTGGGAGAGCAAAATAACTCTATGAAGGAGTTAATTCAGCCGCCTCTTTCCTCTTTTGGAATGAGAGGAGATAGATCTATACACCACACCATTTGTATGAGGATATATTCTGGTGAAGAATATGCTTGTGTATATAATGTTTTATTTGATGAAGATATGCATTCCTTTACCATGTTCATGCAGGCCATAACTCCAAGGAGGACCACTATTCCATATAAACTTCATGGAAAACTTTGGGCCACAAAAATTTCTAAACATGGCCACTCCCTTGGAGGACAAAGGGAGATTTTGTATAATTGTGGGTGCATTCAAACATCACCAAACATATCTCACACTTTCAGCCATGGTGAGATGAATTGGGCAGAAATTAAATGGTGGGGAAACGACTTACCACATCTTTATCTGATGAAGTCAAGAGATTTTTTGCGTGGTTCCACATGTGGGACTATGACCCACCTCCATATGCACAAATTTCTATTTGTATGTACTTAATTTTGATCCCATACATTGATGATGTACTTATACTTCTTATGGGAATGTTTGGAGGGAGGATGGGAGGATTGTATGTGCCCTATTGGAGAGAGATTATCCATGTTCATTATGCTACATGTTTCAAGGAGAACATTGGGCAAACCATGTTTTTTCATTTGAACTATTATCTCCTTATCGAATGGACTATTTGCATCTCATGAGAACTTTGGAGGAGCAATTCATGGAAGGATGGATTAGTGAACACTTAGCTTATGAGGGAAGCTTATCACATGTTGGTGTCACCAGTGGAGGAGGAGAATATTTGTAGCACTCACCTTGTCAATTGCTTGAGGACAAGAAACATTTGGGAAGGGAGGATTGTAATATTCCCAATTAGCCATGAGCTAGTTGGGATATTCAATTTTGTTTTGCTGCTTTGTTTAAAGAATAAGTGGACAAAGGAGGTCCATAATTCTCCTTAATAATGAAAAAATCAATGCCAAATGTCAAAGATATAAATCTTGGCAGCTTAATTAAGCACCCTTGGTGTGAAAATGGGCTAAATCACTTTGACTGGGTCAAACTTGACCAAATCAACAACGTTGTCATGGAGGAGGGGTCATCAATGAAAGACAGCGCAATTTTAGATGGAGACGCTTTGTGTGAATCTAGTGCTATTATTGGATGGGGCTTAGGGTTTGCAAGCTCATATCTTATTTAAGGAAGAGGATGGCAGCCATATTCAGGATTTTATTTTATATTGATATTTTTAAATATATGATATGTTTAGACATATATCTTTCTCTTGTTGTTTAGCTGAGATAGAGTGTTGTTTAGCACAGGTTGTTCCTGATCGGGAATCCCACCTCTTCCATTGAGAAGCTCTTGGAGGAGTCTTGTACTACATTGTCCACTTTCAAGCTTAAGGCCAAGCTTCATCTTTCATTTACAACGCATATCCTGTTGAGGGTTTGGTTGTTTTGCAGGTTGCATCAAGTAGAGATTAGATCTCTAGATCTAGGCCATTTCATTGCACATTTTAGTGGAGGAGGCTTCCTTTCCATTGGGAGGACAATATTGAAGGCCATTGTGATTATTTTCAGATCTTGGCATTAGGCCAACTAGTTATTCATCCCTACAGTGCATTTTACTTCTAGATCTGTGTTATTTCTGTAGGAGGAGTTGCAGGGTGGTTTGGCACACCATTTGGAGAGCTGATTTTCTAGTGAAGGGGATCTTCCTTTCACTTAGAGTATATATTGGAGGAGGCTACTATATTGATCATATCAGACCAGCCACAATTTCCTTATCTGTATTTTACAGTAGATCTGTAGCCTTAGAGCTTATATCTACATCTTGTACTTGGTGTTTTGCTGAAAATCCTTAAGAGGTTCTTCAAAGGATGTTGTATAGTGCTTAGATCTGAAATAGATCTATCGTTTGAGGCACATATCAGCCCTAGATCTGATGTATAATCATTTTCTGTAGCATAGATAATAAAATAACATTGTAAGGGTCTTCTAGCTTTTATATATAGTTGTAGTACCTCTTCTTGAGGATTTTGTCCATTGGAGGCTTGTACTTTCTTGTTGTGTACCTTATGGGCCATTTATTATACATATTTTGCTAATGTTACAACATATGAAAGGTATCCATATTGGCCTCTTTCTTTTATATGATGATTTGTATTATTGTTCCAGCATTTTGCACTATATTCCTGCTTTTCCCATTTGGGAATATTACAGTGGTATTAGAGCATAATCTTGGCACAAGCTGTGCATCTTGAAAAGCCAATATGTCATCTGAAGAAGGAGAGCCTCTTACTGATAGAGATAAGAGGTATCAAAGAAGAAGACACAAAAATTTTGATTATATAAATGACAAATAAGACAAGGGTAAAACCCCTTTCTCTAGAGGTGAATATGAAGAGAAGGAGTTCCCTAATATCCTTATTGGAGCCATGCAAGACATTGCTAGAGAGACCAAAGAGATGAGAATGGATATATTCAAGGAATCCCCTACAGGATTTCATCATCGTGAAGGCTCTGGCATGTCTCATCACTGGAATTATCAACCAGTGCATCAGCCACAAGTTTCCCAACGTTCTACAATGCCTACATTTTTTTTTGTGGTGAATGAAGGGTTTCAAGAGAAAGAATACCTTGAAGACTATTTTATGGAGTATGCATCTCAAACTCAGAGATTCAAGGACCACTTGAGTTTTCAAGATTTTTTTCAAATCAAGGAAAATAGAAGACCAAGGCATCACAATAGAAGTGGTGAATTCATTCAAAATCATGATCGACACCACACTATGGGCAGATTTTTCGTACACAACTTTGATGGATCATCCAAGTGTACTACCAAATCATGGGTAGAGAAACTTGACATCCACTTTCAGTTGAACAAGGTTCCAAAAATGGAGGGCATTAATATTGCAACACTGCACCTTGAGGGTGAAGCACATGACTGGTGGTTCCATGGCTTGTCTACATTGGGTCATGCCAATGTGACTGAATATTCAGATTTCACTAGGAGGCTGGTGGAAATATTTGATAGAAGAGATCCTAAAGAACCATTCATGGGGCTTGCAAAGCTAAAACAATTAGGTAATCTAGAAACTTACATTTATGAATTCTTAAGACTTTCTGTTATGGTTCTTGATTTATCTGCAACAAGAAGGGTGTATATGTTCATTGATGGATTAGATTAACCTATTCATGGGTTGGTTAAGTCTACCAAAATCACTAACCTACAAGATGCCATTGAAAGGGCTAGGGACCTTCAAGATGCCTTGCCAAAAGAAAAGGCAACATTTCAGCATAAGCCTTCTTTTCCATCAAAGGGAAAAGAAGAGAAGGCTCCTCCTTAAAAGGAGATTCAATATAAAAAACCTCTTGATGATGATGTCTGGAAATATTTGAGGAGGAGGAAGCTTTGCTTCACATGCCAAGAAGCTTGGGCTCCCAGACATAGATGTGCAGCATGAAATGCACATTACATAGAGGTCTTCTCAGACGATGAGGAGGAAGAAGAAGATTAACCAAGAAGAGGTCACAACGCTGACACTGTAGGAGATGAACCAGCACCATCAGGAGATGGGAATGGAGCATTTTCTCCTATTGGAGGGCCTCTTGAATCATTGAGTCGAGTACCTAAGTAATTTACCTTAAGAGTTCAAGGTTCCATCTTGAATTAGAGGGTTTCTGTTTTAGTTGATAGTGGGGCCACCCACAATTTTATTGATGCCCAATTAGTGCAAAGGAGGGCAATACCCACTGATGATTTTGAGGGATTTTCTGTTTTGTTCCCAGGAGATAGAACTATGCAATGCATGCATTATGTTCCATCATTATCAGTCACCATGGGAACATATACATTGACTGATGATTTATTTGTGGTTGACATACCTAACACCAATGAGATATTGGGAGTTCAATGGTTGATTACTTCGGGGAAAGTCACCACTGATTGGGAGACTTTACATATGGAATGGGTGGATAGAAAGAGTGGAAAAAATAAAATGATAAAAGGCATGCACACATATCCCTCACATACAACTTCCACATAGAAATGAGAGATGGATTTGCGCAGTGGAAGCAAGGACCTTATAGTTCCATCTATTATTCTTATGAGATTGCTGCATGGGACACTATTATTTAGTGGCAAACCACCTGGGAGGCCACCTGATTCAGATTTGGTGAGATATGTCTCACAACATGATGCTCCAAGCATAGATCTAGGAGTTATGGGAGCATTATAATACCATGATACAACATTTGGAGTCTTGGGTAGGCTCAAGGAGGAGGGGGACATTCTCCCAACATCATCATTACCCGCTCTCATTTCAGATTCTGCGTTGTGGGAGGAGAAGCATGGAAGGAATGACCTTCCAACATGTACCTTTGGCATGATAGATGTCAAGGAGGAGAGAAACCATATGAAATATGCTCTTTTTGATAGATCATCAGTGTTGTCACTATGGAAGATTGATCCATATCAGAAATCCCAATTGTTGGTGGATTATTCCAAGGATATTTTCACATGCATGATACTTGATGACAAACTACATGAAGAGGGCTATTTATTCTAAGAAGGATTCATCTATTATCATGGTAGGATATTATTATCTATAGCCTCCAAGCTCAAGGAGAAGTTGCTACAAAGAGATTATGAAGAGTTATTTTTCAACCATACTTATTCCATGAAGGCATACAACAATATCATGGAAAGCTTCACTTGGAAGGGATTTGAAGAGGAACTATATCAGCATTTTCAAATATGCATGAACCATGTGGAGTTGGGAGAGCAACATAACTCTATGAAGGAGTTAATTCAGCCACCTCTTTCCTCTTTTGGAATGAGAGGAGATAGATCTATGCACCACTCCATTTGTATGAGGATAAATTCTGGTGAAGAATATGCTTGTGTATCTAATGTTTTATTTGATGAAGATATGCATTCCTTTACCATGTTTATGCAGGCCATAACTCCAAGGAGGAGCACTATTCCATATAAACTTCATGGCCAAATTTGGGCCACAAAAATTTCTGAACGTGGCCACTCCCTTGGAGGAAAAAGGGATATTTTGTATCATTGTGGGTGCATTCCAAAAGCACCAAACATATCTCACACTTTCAGCCATGGTGAGACGAATTGGGCAGAAGGTAAGTGGTGGGGAAACCACTTACCACATCTCTATCTAATGCAGTCAGGAGATTTACTGCACTAGTTCCACATGTGGGACTATGACCCACCTCCATATGCACAAATTGTTGTTTGTATGTACTTAATTTTGATCCCATACATTGATGATGTACTTATAATTTTTATGGGAATGTTTGGAGGGAGGATGGGAGGATTTTATGTGCCCTATGGGAGAGAGATTCTCCATGTTCATTATGCTACATATTTCAAGGAGAACATTGGGAAAACCATGTTTTTTTCATTTGAATTATTGTCTCCTTATGGGATGGACTATTTGCATCTCATGAGAACTTCGTGTTATCACCCAAAAAAATTTCAAAACATCATTGTGTCAACTCTATTTTTTATCATGGTCTAAAATGGGTTTGAAATTCATTTTAGGATTTTTTAAAGCGTAGGTTAGAGTTTTTGTAAGTTTAAATCTCATCATTGGATTCAAATAAAGTCTTTAGAGGTCCATTCCATGATCAAATATTAACATTTTCCATCTAGGGGTCAATCCATCAGGTTTCGGGTTAAATTTCTGCAACTAGCCAAGAATCCTCCATTTCGTAGCGCTGCTAGTTCAAAAAAGAGGATTTTCGCTACGAAAGCACTGCTACTTTCGTAGCAAAAAATGCAGAAAATACACTACAGACGCTACGAAAACGCGGTTTTGTAGCTGTCAACTTCAAAGGCGGTTTCTAAGAAATTTAAAATGAATTTTAGAAATATGAAATAGGTTTTTCTTCATAACATATCTAACTATAAAAACGTCTCTCATTTTCTTTAAATTCATTAGGAGGTGGGAGAAATTGATAAATTAAAATGAGCTACAAAACTGTTGCTACTAAATTGTCTTGTACATGACTTTTTAGCAGTCAACTTCAAGTTCGGTTTCTGGCCAAATGGAAATTTTTTTTGGAATTTTGAAAGATTTTTGTCTTCATCCCAGACCCAGCTACAAAAATCTCTCTCAAATTTCTCACAGGTGTTATCATTTGGGAGATACAAGGATTTCATTGAAGCCCTATTTTCAGAAAAAGAGTTTTGTTGTTTTACACATGTTTTTCAAAGGAAATTTCTGGATAGCAAGAGATGTGTTTAAAAAAACCAAGAGAGGTTTTTATTAAAGAAATAATAGCCTACAAAAAACTCCTTCATTTTCTCAAAATACATCATGGAGTAGGAGATATAGGCTCTGTCCCAAGACCTATAGTTTAGGCAAAAGCAGGAAAAACCAATTGGCCAACCTATTGCAAATGAAGAAGAAATGCCTCAAAAAAGCTAAAATGAAGTTAGTATATGGTTGTTGTTGTTTTTAGATGATTAGATAAGAAATATTTTGAGTTTTGGGGCAATAATAATTTTCACTTGGTAAATTTTTTGACAAAACTTCATACTCAGTAGTTTCGTAGTGCATTTAGTGTAAAAAAGCAGAAAAGCGCTACGAAACTGTTGTAGAAACTTTTCTTTCTCTTTTTCATCAAGTTTTGAAGGGTAAAAAGATGAATTAAGAATTGAAATTGCTAGGGATGATGTGTTAAAGGGTAATCAAGACAATCTTGGATGAAATAAGTCAAAAAAAAAGAATTCAAAGAGTGTCAATGAGGAAAAACAGAAACAAATTGCTAGCAGAAAATTAGAGAAGACAAGAAGCGAAGCAAGAGTATCAAAGGGAAAAGTAGTTGTTTCAGGCATAGAGGACAACCCAATGATGAAAGGAAACTTGGATGATATACTTCACGCAATTGAAATAGAATAATCACCCATTCTGCAAGAAGATTTCATTGAAGTCGATGAACACAAACAAAAAAATGAAATCAGCAAAGAAACTGGAATTTGAAGGTGAGAATGCAGCATTTTTTTTTCAAGCTAGGAAGCCTTTGACTAGGCATGCTAAAAATATTAAATAACATAGTAAGGAGGTCGAAGAAGCTACTGAAACAATCAAAGTACCTAAAGAGGTGGTTGACCTCTCATTGCCAACAGTAAAGCATGCAGCAAGCAGAATGATGAAGGAAAAAGAAGAATTAACAGAGTGCCAACTGCTGGAAGAAAAGTTGAAGCTAGCAAATCAAGAAATGGAAATGATGAGAAAGAGGGCAAGACAACACAAAATTTAAAAGACAAAATTCAAGAGGTTGAAGGCTGTTTGGGAAGGTCAAATAGTTTCTAGTTCAGAGATCTCAAGCAGTGCCCAACAGTTCTATATATGGAAAATTCCAGCTATTAAAGAGGCAAGGTTTGTTAGAGTGATCAACACTCATTTGAGAACCAGCAATAGAAGTTTAAGAAGACAGGTGGAAGATCTAGAGATACAATTGACAAGGTCTCAAGAAAAGTTAAAATGGCAGTGAAACAGAATGATAAATCCACAAGGAAATCTCTGATCAAATTGAAGGTAAATTTTGATGAAGATTATGTTTTCAGGGTCATATTGCTGTGTTTTTTAAATAATACCAATACCCTTAAAGTTTAAGTATCTCCAAAGTATAAATTTTGAAGACAGTTTTGACAAAACTGCTTACACAACAGTTTCATAGCACAGATAGTGCAAATCTGATGAAATGCGCTACAAAACTGCTGAAGCAATATTTTATCATATTTTCATATCAAATTTTGAGGGAATTTTGGTGAATTTTGTTTTGAAATTGCTAGTGGAAGTGTGTTAATGGAAAATGAAGGCTTCCTTGAAGAAAAAAGATCAAAATCAGATTAGAAAGGGAGCTAAACACTGTGCTACGAAACTGTGTTGCTTTCATAGCACAGGTTTATTCTTACCTTTTTTCATTGTTCGAAGTTTATATTTTTCACAGCTGGAGAATTGAAGACATATGGTGTAATATTTGGAAACAAGAGACATGTATACATGATTCATTAATGGTCAAAGTGCTCAAAACAGATAAGGGAATCAAAGGGCCTAAAAAACATGAAGACATGTTTCCTAGATTTTAGGAGAACATTATCATCAACGGCATGGCCACATCAAGTTAAAGATCATCATCCAAATTCGACTTCATGGGATTGCAGGTGGAAAAACATGTAATAAATATTAGATAAGGTTGTTAGGAGGGTATTAAAGAGTTTCATTCCTATTAGAAATAGTACTTTTCATTAGGATTATAGCTGTCCATTTGTAATAAATAACATGTTTATGATTAGAAAAGGTGCAAACTGTATGAGTTTGATGTATCTAGTGGAGAAGAAGGAATCCTATTTTGTAAATGTTCTATAAAGAGCATAAGATTGAAATCCAAGGGGTTGGATATTTTTATTAGAAAAGGCTATGTTTTGTATAGAATGGTTTTTTCAGCTTAATACAGAGTTCTATTTAGATAAATCAAGATTCATGAGGATTTCTTGTCCCTTATTGTTCTAATGGCATTCTTCAATATTTCTATCTGTAGTGGTGTTTGTTTATGATACTTAGAATTCATTCATAATGCTCTAACTTCCTTCATATACGAACTGACTGTGTGTTTCATTGTTCTATATGTTTTACTCCCTGATTTGAACTCCAAATGCCTTGACTTCCATGCTAGATAGACTATGATGTTTTTGTTGAAGTCATCTTGATTCTATAGCCCAAAGAATGTTTGCTAATGTGATTTACATCCAGTTATATCATCTATTTGTTTTACCTTAGAGTTATCCATCTACTTATTTCTCAAAAATCATAAACTTTTGAGAGAGCCCTCTCAGGTTGAGGAGGCTAAGCCTCATCCAAAATATTGGTCTGAAACAGTTACACAATGTTTACTTGATGAGTAGCCCATCAGGCCTGATTTTTTTATAACACTTTGGAGGAGAAATTCATGAAAGGATGGATTTCTGAACACTTAGCTTATGAGGGAAGCTTATCACATGTTGGTGTCACTAACGGAGGAGGAGAAGAGTTGTAGCACTCACCTTGTCAGTTGCTTGAGGATAAGCAACATTTGGTAAGGGAGGATTGTAATATTCCTAGTTAGCCATGAGCTAGTTGGACTATTCAATTTTGTTTTTCTGCTTTGTTTAAAGAATAAGAGGATAAAGGAGGTCCATAATTCTCCTTAATAATGAACAAATCAATGCCAAATGTGAAAGAGATAAATCCTGGCAGCTTAATTAAGCACCCTTGGTGTGAAAAGGGGTTGGATCACTTTGACTGGGTTAACCTTGACCAAATCAACAACGTTGTCATGGAGGAGTGGTCATCAATGAAAGAAAGTGAAGTTTTAGATGGAGATGATTTTTGTGAATGTAGTGCTATTATTGGATAGGGCTTAGGGTTTGAAATCTCATATCTTATTTAAGGAATAGGATGGTAGCCATATTCAGGATGTTATTGTATATTGATATTTTTGAATATATGTTCTGTTTAAACATATATCTTTCTCTTGATGTTTAGCTGAGATAGAGTGTTGTTTAGCACAGGGTGTTCCTGATCAGGAATCCCACCTCTTCCATTAAGAAGCTCCTGGAGGAGTCTTGTACTACATTTTCCACTATCAGGCTTAAGGCCAAGCTTCATCTTTCATTTACAACACAAATCCTATTGAGGGTTTGGTTGTTTTGCAGGTTGCAGCAAGTGGAGATTAGATCTCTAGATCTAGGCCATTTCATTGCTTATTTTTAGTGGAGGAGGTTTCCTTTCCATTGGGAGGACAATATTGAAGGCCATTGTGATTATTTTCATATCTTGGCATTATTCCAACTGGTTATTCACCCCTACAGTGCAAATTACTTACAGATCTGCGTTATTTCTGTATGAGGAGTTGCAAGGTGGTTTGGCACACCATTTGGAGAGCTGATTTTCTAGTGAAGGTGATCTTCCTTTCACTTAGAGGATATATTGGAGGAGGTTATTGTATTGATCATATCAGATCAGCCACAATTTCTAGATCTATATTTTGTAGTAGATATGTAGCCTTAGAGCTTAGATCTACATCTTGTACTTGGTGTTTTCTGAAAACCCTTAAGGGGTTCTTCAAAGGAGTTTGTATAGTGCTCAGATCTGAAATAGATCTATCTTTTGAGGGACATATTTCCCTAGATCTGATGTATAATAATTTGTTGTAGCAGAGCTAATAAAATAACGTTGTAAGGGTCTTCTATATTTTATATATATATTTGCAACACCTCTTCTTGAGGATTTTCTCCATTGGAGGCTTATACTTTCTTGTTGTGTATCTTATTGGCCATTTCTTATACATATTTTGCTGATGTTACAACATATGAAAGGTATCAAAATTGGCCTCTTGCTTTTATATGATGATTTGCATTATTTTTCCAGCATTTTGCACTATATTCCTGCTTTTCCCATTTGGGAATATTACAGTTTGAGACCATAGTATTTGTGCGCTAAGATGGATATAAATAGATAGATCGATTCTAAGTAAGAGGTCAGTCACTCATGTTTTTATCTAAGTACGTTTATGATTTTGTGATACATTTTTTAATTCTGGGTTGGGTGTAGAAATTATATGCACTAAGCATGCATATGTCCTAGATTCACCTAATCTCACACTATTTAACTTTATGCAAGATACTGAATCAATTCCACTTGTTAATATTTTGTGGAAAATTTAATTGGACACACATGTAAAGCATAAATAAAAAATAATCACACATAACATAGTTGTTTTTAATCGGGAAAGACTGAAGCTGAAAACCCCAAATATATATTATGTATCATGGAATCATATGAAAATCCTCATACAAAGCGTATAAGGCTCTCAGTACAATACAATCATCATACACTAATCAGGAACAATCTTGCAAATGCATGCACCGATCTTTCCCTCCTTCTAGCCTGCCTCCACTGCGCAATCCCTGCTGAAGAATAGCTCTGAATGAATTCGAATTACCCTTGCCTTGACTGCGCAATCCTCATTGGCAACTCCAATGTGTGTCTGATGCAATCAGTGCATCACTATAGTCACAACAGATAATCTATCTTGCCCTTTCACCTATCTCTCCACTGGGTCTCCACTGAAACTACCATGCACTGTAGTTAACTGTTGTATTGTTCAGTTGATTAATGAGTTATTATTTTTGAATTAATTAATTAATTAATTCACTCCACTCTCACTAGTGTATCAATCAGTTAGACTAGATACAACTAGCTCAATTGAGTCTAACTGAGTTAAACTAAATACAACTCCATAACTACTTCTTCCAACAGTGTCATAACTCTGCCACTTGAGTTCTAATTGAGTCCTCCATGCATTAGCTCCAGTAAACCATTGGGAATTGCGTAATTCCCTCAGTCTACTGATGTGCCACATCTGTGCACTGAAACAAAGTGCTCCAAGAGAATAAGTTGATGTTTAGTGTCTGATTATTATTAAGAGCTAATAATAATCGACATGCATCTATTTTTAGATCAGCAATCTATAAATAGACTTCGTCCAATATTCTAAAAATAGAATTTCATTTATTTTTCCAACTTGATCAACCATCCACAAATAGCATCCTACAACTTCTGAAATATGATCATCATGTCTAAAAATAGGCTTTTGCCAAAAGTAGCCTGCGGGCCCACTTAGTGAAGGCGACTCTTTTCACTAAGCTCATCATCTTGTTGAATCTCAACAAGATAGGGATTATCCTTCACCCCGATCCTATCTCTATGGTATTCGAATTTTCTCCTGGTGAGCACCTTCGTCAGAATATCTGCATCCTGATCCTCCATAGGAATGTACTGAAGGAACATGATCTTCTGCTTCACACAATCTCTGATATGATGATACCGGATATCAATATGTTTAGATCCATCATGAAACAAAGGATTAACCGAGAGTTTAATGCAACTCTGACTATCACAATGTATCACCATGGGATCTAAATGTGAATCGAACAAACCAACCAGGATCTTCTTCATCCAGATAGCCTCACATGTAGCTTGACTTGCTAAAATGTATTCCGCTTCCATTGAACTGAGTGCCAGGGATCTTTGTTTCTTGTTGTACTAAGAAACTGTCGTAGATCTGATACTGAAAATCCCCCTTGATGTGCTCTTTTTTTCTGTTGGGCTTCCTGCCCAATCTGCATCTATGAAGCCATGCAAATTCACCTCATGCGTTTGTCTATACCATAACCATACTCAGATGTGCCCCTGAGATATCTCAGGACATGCTTGCCTGCCTTCCAAAAGAGCTTGTTAGACTTAACCATTGCTTGTGAAAGCTAGTTCACCACAAAGCATATGTCTGGTCTTGTATTGACTAAATACATGAGCGAACCCACCAACTGTTGATAAACAATATCCACTACCTCTGCCAATGTAGCATCCTCTTTCTTCCAATTTCCTGGAAGAAGAGTTTCGATAAGCTTGCAACCTTGCATGTGAGACTTCTCTAGTATCTCCCAGGCATACTTGCCTTGAGACACAAATAGTTCACCTTCCCGCTGCCATATTTCCAATCTAAGGAAATAATGAAGGAGGCCTAAATCCTTCATCTCAAACTCCTTTGCAAGATTTTCCTTGCATGAGTGTATCAACTGCTCATCACCTGTTAGTATTAAATCATCAACATAAAGTACAATGATTAAAATCTTACCTTCCACCACAATATGGTATAGGTTTTCATCTGCCTCACTCTTGGTGAAGCCAAGTCTAGTGAAATAGCTGTCGATCCGAGTGTACCAAGCACGTGGTGCTTGTTTCAGCCCATACATCGCTCTTTTGAGCCTGCACACATGCGACTCGCTGTTAAAGATCTAAAATCCTTCAGACTTCTCAATGTACACTTCTTCCTCAATGATCCTATTAAGGAATGCAGTCTTCACATCTATCTGATGAATGTGCCAACCCATCTGCGCTGAGAGAGAAAGGATGGTTCGTATGGAAGAATACCATGCGATAGGTGCAAAGGTTTCTTCATAGTCAATCCCCTTGATCTGTGAGAAGCCCCGGGCAAAAAATCTTGCCTTATACTTCTCGACACTCCCATCAGCAGCTTGCTTTACCTTGTAGATCCATATTGATCCTACAACTGATTTTCCCACCGGCCTTGGAACAATTTCCCAAGCACTATTTCTAACAATGGAGTCATACTCCTCCACCATGGCATCTACCCATGTGGGCTCCTGCACTGCGTCTTCGAAAGACAATGGCTATGTCACAATACACTTGCTCATAAGAGCCATGTATCCAGTAAATCGGTCAAGTGACTATCTCTCTCTGTGGTGTGATGTAGGAACTCCTACATTCTGTGCCGCATCAAGCTTCAATCTCTCAGCTTCTATTGTATGTTTTCTGCCTTGTCTGATGTTTGGTTCTGCATGAGTGGACTCCTCCACTCCATGAATCTCCTCCTGCGGCTGATCCACATCCAAAGGCTCATATTTGGGAACAAGAAGTTCCTCCTCCACATGCAAGTGTAGCTCCCTCTCAAGTGAAAACTTCATGGCTTTCACCTCTTTGAATTTTATATCCCGTCACACAACAGTCATCCAACTGTCTAGAAAATACACATGATAGTTATGGGGTGTTTCTGTGTACCCCACAAATATCCCAACTTCTGCAGTTGGCTCCAACTTCTTCCTAGCATCCTTTGTCATATGAATGTAAATAGGTGAGACAAAAATCTTCAAATGAGAAATATCAGGCTTCTTACCAATAAAAGTTTCTTCAGGTGTACTCATGCCAAGTACTCTATGATGACAACGGTTTCGCACATAAACCACAGTGTTGCATGCTTCTGCCCACAAGTGCATCAGTAGGCCCTAGTCATGCAGCATCGCTTGTGCATCACCCACGATCGTTCTATTATTTCTCTCCGCGACCCCATTCTGCTATGGGTTATGAGGCGCTATGATTTCTCTTCGAAATACTTCTTTGCTACAGAAGTCTTTGAATTCACCCGAGATGTATTCACCACCATTATCGCTCTATAGAGCTTTCACTTGCTTTCCTGACTCCTTCTCCACCAATGCCTTGAACTCACATAACTTTGAGAACATTTCACTCTTCTTCTGCATGAAGAAGATCCAACATCTACGAGAATAGTCATCAACAAATATAAAATAATACCTGTGTTTTTCTGTTGAAGCAACCGAGAAAGGTCCACACACGTCTGTGTGAATTCTCTCTAGGATCACCGAAGCACGGTTCTCCTTCTAATGAAAGGTGGTCTTCACAAACTTACCCATAGTACATCCCTTGCACTAATCTGACTGTGCAAGAGTACCCTTGGGAAGTCCAGTAGAAATTTGCTACAAAATCTTCAAAGCACCATGGTGAATATGGCCCAATCTCCTGTGCCATAATTCGCCATCATCCCAGCTCACCACTTCTTCTTCTTTTCCCACCATTGCAGCGGAGCCATCTACCTCCAGATTGTAGAGATTCTTAATTCAAACCCCTATCTTCTTTGTTTGACCCGTTGTTTTATGTCGAAGGAAGGCTTTTTCCTCACTGAAAACAACATCATAACCCTTGTCTTCCACCATTGAAACTAAGACCAAGTTCTTCTTTAGACCTGGAACATGCATAACATTCTTCAATAAGAATGGATTACCGGACTCCCTCTCAAAGGTAATGGTCCAAATTCTAGTTGCACTATACCAACCGTCATCGCCCATCTCTATATGCATCTGGAGGTCCTTCTCCTCCAAGTCACTAAACAACTCTTTGTCTCCCGTCATATGGAAAGACACACCACTATCAAGATACCACACTGATCCCATACAACTTGAAACCAAGCATGCGATCAAGGAGAAATCAAGTTCAAATTTTGAGGCTAAGGCCTCTCCAGCTGCAGATAAAACAACCTTCTTGTTCTTGTTCTTCTATGGACAGTTAGTGGCGAAATGTCCATGTTCGTGATAGTGAAAACACTTCACTTTGGAAAAATCTTGCTTCTTGCCTTTAGCATCGGATTTTGAAGGATGTTTCTTCCCCTTCCCTTTCCTTGCTTTGGCAGCCAAAGTGAAATTCTCTTCATCTTCATTCTTCGATGAAGATCCATCCCTGGTACCCCGCCTTATCTCCTCCTGCACAAGATCCGACCAAAGTCACTCCCATCTTGGCAGTTTCTCCTGTCCATTGATAGAGTCTTTGTAGCTATGCCAACTCTTAAAAAGCCCAAGGAGAGATAAGCTCACCAAGTCTTCATCATCAACAATAACCCCCACACTTCCTAGTTCATCCTTGCAATGGACAAACTTCGTGAGGTATTTTGGAATACTGTCGCCTTTCTCCATTTTTATTTTCCTGAGCTTGTCTTTAAGCGCCAACTTCCTCTGGTCACTTTTGCTTTGGAAAAATTCTTTCAAATCCTTCCACATTAAGAATGGAGTGGCTTTCCCATGAAGGTTGGACACAATATGGTCCTTCACACCTTCCAACAGAATCCTCGTCATCTTTGTTGTCCTCTTTTTCCATGCATCAAGTAATGCAACATCGCTAGATCCCGGCTTAGGAACACCACTAGCGATGAACTCCTTCAGTACATTATCCTCCACCACTGCCTCCATCCTGTCCTTCCAGGCAATGTAATTCAAGCTCCCATCAAGGGAATACTCCAATCGCAACCCATTGAAGGCCATTTCAATGTATACTCAACTTCTGCACCAAGAATCTTCTATAGCAAATTCGAATTGTCCACCAACACAAACTCACTTTACAATTGCAATATTCAATTAACAATGCTCCAATACCATGTATAAATTATATGCACTAAGCATGCATATGTCATAGATTCACCTGATCTCACACTATTTAACTTTATACAAGATACTGAATCAATTCCACTTGTTAATATTTTGCGGAAAATTTAATTGCACACACATGTAAAGCATAAATAAAAAATAATCGCACATAACAAAATTGTTTTTAACCAGGAAAGCCTAAAGCTGAAAACCCCAAATATATATTATGTATCATGGAATCATATGAAAATCCTCATACAAAGCTTATCAAGCTCTCAGTACAATACAATCATCATACACTAATCAGAAACAATCTTGCAAATGCATGCACTGATCTTGCCATCCTGCTAGCCTGCCTCCACTGCGCAATCCCTGCTGAAGAATAGCTCTGGATGAATTTGAATTACGCCTGCCTTGACTGTGCAATCCTCATTGGCAACTCCAATGTGTGTGTGATGCAATAAATGCATCACTATAGTCACAACAGATAGTCTATCTTGCTCTTTCACCTATCTCTCCACTAGGTCTCCACTGAAACTGCCATGCACTGTAGTTAACTGTTGTATTGTTCAATTGATTAATGAGTTATTATTTTTTAATTAATTAACTAATTAATTCACTCCACTACAACTAGTGTATCAATCAGTTAGACTAGATACAACTAGCTCAATTGAGTCTAACTGAGTTAAACTAAATACAACTCCATAACTACTTCTTCCAACTGTGTCATAACTTTGCCACTTAAGTTCTAACTAAGTCCTCCATGAATTAGCTCCAGTAAACCCTTGGGAATTGTGTAATTCCCTCATTCCACTGATGTGCCACATATGTTCACTGAAACAAAGTGCTCCAAGAGAATAAGTTGTTGTTTAGTGTCCGATTATTATTAAGAGCTAATAATAATCGACATGCATCTATTTTTAGATCAGCGATCTATAAATAGACTTTGCCCAATATTCTAAAAATAGAATTTCATCTGTTTTTCCACCTTGATCAACCATCCACAAATAGCATCCTGTAACTTCTAAAATATGATCATCATGTCTAAAAATAGACTTGCACCAAAAATATCCTGCGGGCCCACTTAGTGAAGGCGACTCTTTTCACTAAGCTCATCATCTTGTTGAATCTCAACATTGGGTAGAAAGGCTCCTGTTGGCTATGTGCATGGAGACCTAGTCCCAATTTTGTGTGGACTCCACTGGTTGTGTGCACCGAAGGATATTTGTAAGGGGAAATTATATTATATTAAATTGTTCCGATCTAATACAAATACCGTTTTTGGCGAAGCACTTGTGCTATGTATCTATGTTATCTATTTGTTGATATTACTTTGAGATTTATTTACTTTTTTTATATCTGCGCGAGTAAATCTATTATGTATGCATGAATATATGTTGATGATTGAATACATGAATAAATCTTCTTAAGTTATTGCGCATTACAAAGATCTGGTTCTGTTATTATATACCTCCGACGAGGTTGATCTGCGATCTATCTATTTATGCATTAGTTGTGTCTGTGACAAGCTGATTTGATAAGTATAATTTCGTATTTGCATGCATTTGGTTCTGATATACATTGATTTCTTCCATTAAACTTGTTTAATACTACCACATTAATTTATTCCTCAGGGTGAAAAAACATGTTTCCATCACCCCCCCCATACTGCTTCAGGTGAGACTTTGATCTGCGTAAGCAGGTCATTGCTGAAAGGGCTAGTAGTTGGAGGGTTTGTTGGTTGCACGATAAACTCTAAACCTGGGTCAGGACCCCTCAAGCCAACAAATGTTTATGTTTCCAGGACCGAGATAATTTTGAGGGAGATTTAATGGTGCGGCACCCTATGCAGAACAAATTGCAATATTGGCTGGATAGAAAGATCCTTGAATTCGCAATCCAAGATAATCGAAGTTCTAAAATATCACCTGAAAAGTGGGTTCATAAGTACATCTATATAGAATTTCATGAAATATTCATTTTTTCCTTTGTAACTGAGCTATATGAGTGGTTGTCACAGTTTACTGAAATTAATACCTGTGCAAAGGACGATGCAGTCACTGAATGGACTCTTGAATCAATACAACAATTAGAAAAGACAAGCAATAAGATCACCCGTGTGACAGATCATTAGATAGATTGTGTCTTGGGAGGATTTGTGATTGAATTTCCCATTGATCACTTTGTGTCATATTCTGAATTAGAAAGGAGATTTTTCAAGGGTCCTAGAGGTAAGTTCATGTTCTCTTTGAATTTATTGTCGAATATTCTATTATGTGAACATGGCTCTCTATGCCAAAATATTGCATGAATGTCCCGAAAAGGCCCGACTACGCACAGCGAAAGAATTTACCATGTAGACCCAAAAAATAATTTATTTATATTCCTCTCAAGCGTAGATATGATAGTGACGATGAGCTAGAGACTAGCATATCTAGTGAATCTGTGCACTCTAAATAAGAGGAAGTCTCCCGATAAGAATTTTCATCAAATCAGAACAATTAGGAAGCCTTGACCATCTTTTAGATCCCATCCACTCCACTTCCACATTGATCTCACAAATCATCCACTCCACCATGCACTCCACCTCCACCTCCACCTCCCCTAGGCGCAAATATGGTTGCGTCTATGAAGCTACCTAATTTCAGATGTATTGGAAATGAGGATACTATTGGCCGGATAAATCGTTGTTGTGGACAAGACCGATCTCCCTAGTGTCAAAATACAATCTAGCAACAAACGAACAACTAAGTTTGTCTTTCTCTAAATATTTTCGTTTTACAAATAAATTCTATAAAGGTGTCGATCCTACCTTAGATCCAAATGCTTATTTGTGGTCGTAGTGCTTCCGTCGCAACAAGAGTTCTTTCGTCGCAACAATAATCCTTCATCGCAACAAGAGTTCTTTCGTCGCAAGAAAGTGTCGTCTTCGTTGACCTGCAATCACAAACAAGCAAATATTAAATAGCACATGTATAACAAATAATCATAAAACATACCTATCATAGTGATCAAGGAATCTATGAAATAAACGATCAAATGACAACTTATTGAAATAATCAATCGAACGAAAATTTATTGAGAAAAACAGAACTTGATTGTATTAATCTTAAAATAACAGAAGAACCTTACAACCTTAGCCTTGATGTTCGAAAGGCCTTCCCGGGGTCCGAAGCAGGAGTCTCCTCTACTTTGATAAGTCTTGCACTCTTCCTCCAGGAGCATAAAGAGGTATGTGATCTTTCCTCTCAAAATCTCAGTAGAAATAATTCTAAATCTCAACAGCACTTCAGCTCAATCACACATAAAGCTTGAACTCTAATTCTAAATCTCCAAAATCTCAATCTCCAAAAACCTCTTAACCCTTTGAGGCTACCCAATGCCTCCTTTTATAGAGCAGATGAGGAGGTTAGGATTCCACCTTTGTAGGGATAGAATCCTCCTTCAAAGGGATATACTCCTCACATCAAGGGATTAGTTCCTTAAGGTGAGGGATACATGCACCTTATCAAAGCGTACTCATCCCCAAAAATTCTCACTAGAACCTTCCAGAATTGACCTCAAACCACTTTTTTGACTTTACTTTCTCGCCTTTTTGACTTTGAGGAGGGTACGTAGGCATTGCAAAGGGAAACTGCATTCTAGAACGCAGGTAAGCAGTGTATTACCTGCGTACCCAAGTTAGGAACACAGGCAAGCCTTATGTTACCTGCGTACCCAAAGTTTCAGATATTTTTAGGGTTTTTCCTCTTATTTCAGGGCTTGACATGAGGAGTAAAGGTTGTAAGACTTGCAGAGGAGACATGTATGAGTGTTAATGAGCTCATACAGTCAGCAGAATGTCAAGGTGACAATTTTTTGTGTAACAGATTTCCCCCTAAAGTGCGAAGTCTGGAATAGATGAAGATGAAGTCTATCATATATGAAGAGTGAAGTACTTTATCATTTCAAGGATCATCCCGTGGACACCCCAGTCGGAACCTGTAAAAACATTCAAAGCAAAATATATATGTATACATATCATCGCTGAGGTAGGCATTCCCATACTCAGATCAAAACTAACTAGAAACTGACTCAAACTGTTCTGATACAGGAATGATTTTGAGTACATCACAGTATGGACATGTGTAGACACAGTATGGACGCAGCCATCTATTTATAAATATTCCACTGTATAAATGATAACAAAATTTCCTCGCAGCCTGGATGGTAGAAACTAGATCCAGGGTCTTGATTTCTGCTTCTTGAACTAGTACGATTCTATCCATGTGAAATGAATGTGTCGAAGTCGAACATGGTAGAAACCACTTGGTTACCAGTAAATAATTTAAATTGTTAACAAGTGTGAGAGTAACCACCAGTAATGTCAATGGCTCTCAAACTAATCAGTACAATCCATGAAATGTGAATGAATGAGCTGAAGTCGAACATGTCACGGAATCATTCGATCGAAGTTCAATGATGCAACCCGTCGTCGAAGGCGAGAAACCTGCCATTGAGGCATGCATATTTCAAGGTACTGATGATTTCTGGATCAACTTCCTAGATAATGAGTTTTCGTCGATAGAAAGTGATCCATTGTAGGCAAGCCCACAACACGAAATCATATATCAAGTTTTGAAAATATATTGGCAAGGACTGACTCAGGGATAGTCAAAATGGATGACAGATATTTCGCAAATGAATGGTTTTTTTGAACTGTCCTCTTGAACACATAACGACACTGCAGATGGTTTGGTGACAATTGACCCAAAGCTAATACCCAGAAACCGGCTGAAGACTTTCAATATGGTTTGATTAACTGTTAGGCAAAGGATTTCCCAACCCAGGTGAAAAAAAGTTTCGTGTTCAAGAGTGATTAACGGTTTTTCGAATAATCAAAATGTAACATACAGGTTCGTTTTTCTCTCTTTTCCCCCACCATTTCTGCCAAGTACCTCTTTATTTTTGACAAGCTTGAGGAGGATAACATCTTCTTGTTTATAAGCTCATCCTTTGGATGAGTCCAACTTAGTTTAAGATTCGAACCCTAAGAAGGAGTGTTTTGTTCCTGTTTGAAATTGAACAGGTCTTTTACTATTAAATTTTAACGAGTCCAGTATAGGAGAAACTCGGTGTTTTTCAATTTTAGGGAGTCAGAAGAAAAAACTTAAGAAAACTCCATGGGTGTACTTTTTCGTAAATTTAGTCTCTCGAGCCCGAAAAAAGATAAAATAATGCGGGAGAGAACTCTATTGACCGTATTTAGTCAACGTATACCTTTTTCGTAAATAGTCCATTTCAGTCCGTAAAAGGGGTAAACTTATACTGAAGGGACGATTATTCATTCACTTTAACGAGTTCGAACAATCAAGTACTCGGCAATCTTTTCATATTTAGAGAGTCTGAAAAGGGCTTAAAAGAGAACTCTAGGGTTTCTCTTTTTCGTAATTTTAAAGAGTCCGAAAAAGTGATAAAAGTATACTCAGTAGTTTCACTTTTTCTGTAAATTTTAAAAAGTTCGAAAAAGGGATAAAAATGTACTCATGGTTTTCACTTTTTCGTAAGTTTTAACGAGTTCGAAAAAGGGATAAAAATATACTCCTGTGGCTGACTTTCAATTTAATTTACGAGCAGGAAAAGACGGAAAGAACTCAGCATTTTCATGTTTTTTACAAGAATGAAAGATAGCAAAATAATCTCGGGATTTTCATGAGTTTAATGAGTCTTGAAAATAATAACCGAAATTGACTCAAGATAGGTTTCATTTTTACAAAATCTTGAAACAGAGAAAAACTATGCTTCAGAGTGGTTTCATTTTTACACAAGCTTGAAACAGAGAGAAAACTGTGCTTGATGCCCCCTAAGCCTAACTGCTAGAGCGCATGCCCCCCCCAGCTTCATTTAATTCAACTAAATACATTGCTGGTAATTAATAGCTGGATGGAATGAAGGTTCATTTACGAGATCATATGAAAGACCCGACCTAAAACTGTAAGAAAATTATGCAAAAACTAACCTAAATATACGACCTAACATTTACGAGATCTAGTTAAAGACTCGACTCAATTAGGGGAGGATTTGTTTCATTTTTTAACGAGCTTGACACAGGAAAAGAACTATGCTCATGGCAACGTGTTTCATTTTTTAACGAGGTTGACACAGTAACAGGAACTATCCTCACCTACATGTTTCATTTTTTAACGAGGTTGACACCGTAAAAGAAACTATTCTTGTATCTACTCTCTAAAATCTACCTATATAACCTACTGATTCATTTTTTAATGAGGTTGACATAGGAAAAGAACTGTCCTCATACCTGATTCATGTTTTAATGAGGTTGACTCAGTAACGAGAACTATCCTCTGACCAACTGATTCATTTTTTAATGAGGTTGAAACAGGAAAAGAAATGTCCTCATACCTGATTCATTTTTTAATGAGGTTGACTCAGTAACAGGAACTATCCTCAGACCAACTGATTCATTTTTTAATGAGGTTGACACAGGAAAAGAATTTTCCTCATACCTGATTCATTTTTTAATGAGGTTGACTCAGTAACAAGAACTATCCTCAGACCAACTGATTCATTTTTTAATAAGGTTGACACAGGAAAAGAACTGTCCTCATACCTGATTCATTTTTTAATGAGGTTGACTCAGTAATAGGAACCATCCTCAGAAACTACTTATTTCTAATCTATTAATCTACTCTCTACAATCTACCTACTGATTCATTTTTTAATGAGGTTGACACAGGAAAATAACTATCCTCATCGCCGACTGATTCATTTTTTAACGAGGTTGACACAGTAAAAGGAACTCTCCTCACCAACCACTGATTAATTTTTTAACGAGGTTGACACAGTAAAAGGAACTATCCTCAGACTCACTGATTCATTTTTTAACGAGGTTGACACAGTAAAAGGAACTTTCCTCAAACTCACTGATTCATTTTTTAACGAGGTTGACACAATAAAAGCAACTTTCCTCATACTCACTGATTCATTTTTTAACAAGGTTGACACAGTAAAAGGAACTATCCTCGGATGCTAATTATTTCTAATCTATCAATCCAATCTCTACAATCTACCTACTGATTCATTTTTTAATGAGGTTGACACAGGAAAAGAATTGTCCTCATCGCCGGCTGATTCATTTTTTAACGAGGTTTACACAGTAAAAGGAACTCTCCTCACCAGCCACTGATTCATTTTTTAACGAGGTTGACACAGTAAAAGGAACTATCCTCATAGACATGTTTCATTTTTTAAACGAGCTTGACACAAGAGAAGGAACTATGCTCTCAACTAACTGATTCATTTTTTAATGAGGTTGACACAGGAAAATAACTTTCCTTGGACCACTAATTCATTTTTTAACGAGGTTGACACAGGAGAAGAACTATCCTCATTCTCACTGATTCATTTTTTAACGAGGTTGACACAGTAAAATGAACTTTCCTCGGACTCACTGATTCATTTTCTAACGAGGTTGACACAGTAAAAAGAACTTTCCTCGGACTCACTGATTCGTTTTTTAATGAGGTTGACACAGTAAAAGGAACTTTCCTCAAAAACTTGATCATGGCTTCCAACTGGAAGAAACACATGTCAATGGACACACCTTGATCATGGCTTCCAAGAGGTCTTCATCAGAAGGAAGAATAGCTTTCTGGAAGGAACACATGTCAAGGGACTCAAAAGGGATAAGAACATCACGTTCAAATAATCCCATAGAGTTTTCCATGTCAATTACCGAATCTAAGTCAAAGGAAGACGAGCAAACAGTGAGAGGCTCACTTATATCGGTAATTGAAAACATGGGACTAGTTACCACATAATTAACCCCTGGCGGGGTAGATACCACTTTAGAATCAGGAACATTTAGGGGTGTCATAATGTTGGTAGTCGAAACAAGACTAGGGAACGAAAGCTGGTCTACAATCACAATATTGCCATTGTGAGGGAAAGACATCACGCGAAAGAGTGTCGATATGACAGCTTTCATTGCATAGACATAGTCTCGCCCAAGGAGTAAATTTAAATCCAAGGGACCTCGAACTACCATAAGATCAATACAGACAGTTTTACCTTCCAAAGTAATAGAAAACTTAGGAAGGATCCCTAAAGGTTCAGTAATGGTTCTGTTAAAATATTTCAGATTCTGTGTAATGGGCAGAAGTTGAAGGGAACCCAAAGCTTTCCAAGCAATTGAGGATAAAATACTAACAGAAGCACCTTCATCTACCTATGTGTGGTGTATGTCCCTACCACCAAACTTTACAATGATTTGGAAAGGGATGGAGGAAGGAAGACGAGTTTCTTTCTTCAATCGAAAGGAAAAGACCTCGGTACTTGGGGGGTTACGCGTAGAAACGGTGAAATTCCCCCGTGAAGAATACGTGTAACAAGAAGAACACAGCGGTGTGAAGTTTGCTCTCTATAGGGAGAATGGGATACGTAGAATGTGAAGTCAAATCGACCACTTGATACGGCTTCTGTGGATCATCCTTTGAGTGATGGTTCACTCTCCAATGGAAGAGTGGGATCGACTGTACTTGAAATTAGATCAATCACTTCGTCAGTTGACGGTAGGTTGGGAGAAAGTTGACGATAACCAGTTGGAAATTCTTGTTGTGGAACAGTAAGGTTTTCCAACAATTTTGAGGCTTCATCCATGTGAGGGAAAATGTGAGTTTGATGACTCCCTTTGCATAACTTCCAAGGAAACCTAACTTTACCCTTTTTCCCAGGAACTTGACTATCACTGGTTGATGGATCAATGGAAAGTTGATGAGATTTTTCTGACCATACTTCCAAGACCTTCGGAATACCAGGAAAATTGATAAGGAAGTGGTCACCCTTACAAAGCCTGCAAAGGTATTTGGGTTTACGATGCATGTTGGAGGTTTCCTCAACACAACTAACATTTACAGCCATGGTTGGTTGGTTGACTTCTTTCTTATCTTGCTTCTTCTTCTTCTTCTTCGCCACCTGTTTACTAGCGTCAAGGCTTTTACCAGGCGAAGAGGAAGAAATGGAGGAAGAAATATTAGACGAAGAAGGTAAAGGGTCAACAGAAGGTTGGTGATGTTGATATGGTGAACTCTGTTTAGGTGAAGCATCCGGTTGAGGTGGAACAATTGGAGTATTAAGACAGGTAAATATAAAATATATGCTCGGTAAACCTATTGTAAATCCAGGTAATGACAATGTAGCCATATAAGGAGGACCAACATTTCCAAAGCAGGGAAAAGTACTAGGATTCTCATTAATAGGGATTCCTTGGTTGGTAAATTCCAGAACAGTTGCCATTAGATTCAACTTCAATGAATTTTATTAACAATTTAAAATATAAACAATTCACAATTCACACCTAAACAATTAAAATTCACAATTCACACCTATGGTCTCTAAAAGTAAAAACAAACAAATTAACAAGCATTGCTCCAGTCTAGGAGTCAGCCACACACAAGCAGAGTAACTAAAACACTAAAAGCACTAGTTGGTGATGAAATCAAACTTAGTAGAAATTTAATACAGAAAGGGCGGTTGGAACAGTTACCCCGACAACCTGCTTAATGAAACAGACTGGCACAAGTTTCCTCACAAAACCATCTCGTGTGAAGAGAACCCCCCAGAGAGTCCAAGTGAGTCTAGTCAACGTCTTCTCCAGGTACAGTGAGATCTTTCCTTCACCGTCACCTTAGGAAATAATCTTAAGCTTATGGACACTAAGGTTACCAACAATAACAAATACAACTGGGGGAACAGTCTACGATCTGATCCCACGCGCAAGGGCAGAGTAACAAAGCTCAATCCCCTTGAAGGTTCCTCGACATGGTCAATCTGAGGTTTACCGACAAGTGACCCCAGGCTCCTCGATAATGGTTAATATGAGGTTTACCATTTGTAATGCGCGCAAAATCTTCTATCTTTCCCAATGAAACAGAATTGATTGTTTCAAAGGTTCGGACATGATCTCGTGATTGAATTCTTTAAGAGAAGCTTCCCAGATTGTACCAATTACAATTGGATTTATTTCCTACCGCAATATTTGTCTACTTGTTTGTTTTCTTGCTTTGGAAAATCAACACAACTTTGTTCAAAAGCACTAATCTCGTAGATTGGTGGAAGGAGCCTAAATGTAAAGTGCTAGATGAATTTTATTAAGCGTTGTGTTATTAAAGCTATTATTATAAAAAAGGGTAAATGGATCTGAAGACAATGGTGTTATGACCCAACCCACAACTAAATGCAATAGAATATGATATTGTAGTATTTTCAATTCGATGAATCCTAACTAAAGTAAGGGAGAGTTTCCATTCACTTCCAACAATGCAAAATATTGATCACTAAGAGAAAATATAACAAATTCTTCAACCCACTAATTTCATCAAGAAAAACTAATGCAAATCAATTCCAAAACAATTTTTTATTTTTGTGTTTTAAAAAAAAATCATAAAAACATCTAAATTTAAAGCAAAGAAAACTGATCTAAATCTACGATTGATTTTTCAGAATGTAAACTATGAAGTTGTAATCTATGCACAATTCACTTGAAAAGTATGCAAATGTAATATATGCACATTTTTCATTCATATTCTGAAAATGAGAATTCTAATTATGCAAATGTGATCTATGCAAGAGAATTCTCAAACACAAGACGATTCTAATGTAATCTAAGAACCAATGAAGTGCAAGTCAAGAAAATCAGGTGAGAGTTCCAAAGATCAAAAAACACTCAAAGGCGATTAACACTCATACACAATTTAGCCCAAAAACAAAAGCAAAAAGATGTAAAATTGTGAAAATATTGAGACAAACCTCCAAGTAATGTCCAAAGGAAATCAAATTAAGAATTTCTCAAAAAAGAGACTCAAAAAACGCAATTAACTTAATGGATATTGATGAGATGAAGAATTGCTGAAAAAAATTCAGAAACAAGAGATTTTTGATAGAAAAATACAGATCTGGGTAGATGCTAAGAATCCTAAATTAAATCTAACTAAACTAGAAAAAATAAATCTAGATTTTTTCCAAAATTTAACAGGGTCCGCAGGCTTCCAGAAGTAACAGGTGCGGTCCCGCACTGTTTACTCAAGGAAAGTGCGAACATGCCCGCACTGTGCAAAAGAACAAAGTGCGGTCCCCAGAAAAGTTCAATAAAAACGTAAAAGATTTCAAAATTTTCAAAAACAGAGAAAACCTAAGCTACCCAGGAAGATATCCATCAATCAAAAACCAGGAAAAAAATTTCCTCAAATCAAAATAAAAGAGAACCAAAACAACAAGTTCTTTCCCCAGTGGAGTCGCCAATTTGTTGGCCGGATAAATCGTTCTTGCGGACAAGACCGATCTCCCTAGTGTCAAAAGACAATCTAGAAACAAACGAACAACTAAGTTTGTCTTTCTCTAAATATATTCATTTTACAAATAAATGTTATAAAGGTGTCGATCCTACCTTATATCCAAATGCTTATTTGCGGTCGTAGTGCTTCTGTCGCAACAATAATCCTTCCGTCACAACAATAATCCTTCATCGCAACAAGAGTTCTTTCATCGCAAGAAAATGTCGTCTTCGTCGACCTGCAATCACAAACAAGAAAATATTAAATAGCACCTGTATAACAAATAATCATAAAACATACCTATCATAGTGATCAAGGAATCTATGAAATAAATGAAAAAATGATAGCTTATTGAAATAAACAATCGAACGACAATTTATTGAGAAAAACAGAACTTGATTGTATTAATCTTAAAATAACAGAAGAACCTTACAACCTTAGCCTTGATGTTCGAAAGGCCTTCCCGGGGTCCGAAGCAGGAGTCTCCTCTACTTTGATAAGTCTTGCACTCTTCCTCCAGGAGCATAAAGAGGTATGTGATATTTCCTCTCAAAAGCAAAGTAGAAATAAGTCTAAATCTCAATAGAACTTCAGCTCAATCACACATAAAGCTTGAACTCTAATTCTCAATCTCCAAAAACTTCTTAACCCTTTGAGGCTACCCAATGCCTCCTTTTATAGAGCAGATGAGGAGGTTAGGATTCCACCTTTGTAAGGATAGAATCCTCCTTCAAAGGGATAGACTCCTCACATCAAGGGATTAGTTCCTTAAGGTGAGGGATACATGCACCTTATCAAAGCATACTCATCCCCAAAAATTCTCATCTAGAACCTTCCAGAATTGACCTCAAACCACTTTTTGGACTTTACTTTCTTGCCTTTTTGACTTTGAGGAGGGTACGCAGGCATTGCAAAGGGAAACTGCGTTCTAGAACGCAGGTAAGCAGTGTATTACCTGCGTACCCAAGTTAGGAACGCAGGCAAGCCTTATGTTACCTGCGTACCCAAAGTTTCAGAGATTTTTAGGGTTTTTCCTCCTGTTTCAGGGCTTGACATGAGGAGTAAAGGTTGTAAGACTTGCAGAGGAGGCATGTATGAGTTTTAATGAGCTCATATAGTCAGTAGAATATCAAGGTGACAATTTTTTGTGTAACAGATACTAAGCACTTTTGGTTTGTCACTGATTTTGTATGGAGAGCTCAACAGGTTAATAATGATGATGTTAAGAACGCGTAGATAGCTACTGCTTTCCAAGATCGTGCATTGGATTGGTATATCAGATATGTACAAGAAAACCCGAAGGCCACTTTGGATGAAGTGAAAAATTCCCTAAAAGAACAATTCAAGAAGACTAATTCATATGCGTAGTTGGTCACATATATGAAATAGATTCACCAAGAGATAAATGAATCTGTGTGGGAGGCAGATCAGAGGCTGAAGTGCACTATCAGAGATGGTGAATTCAATATCGATGATACCCAACACAAGGAGTGGTTTATTGCTATGCTTCTCTGACATCTGCACCAGACCTTGGGTCAATATAATATTGCACACGGGCTAAGGCTATGGATATTGAAATGAAATTAGAAGCTACACCAACACTTGTTTCACTTGGAACTCAGCAGATTGAGAGTCAGTTGGAAGCAATTCATTTGGAGATTCAGAATTTGTGAAAAGATAAGGGCAAGGAGGTGTGCACAGAGGTCTAATGCATACAATGTAAATATGTTGGCCATAATAAGGATCAATGTCTTGTCTTCAATGATTATTTTAATGTTGGAGGACCTAGCCCGCTGAAGAGCATAGTTGGGCCAATATGGTGCACGATCTATAAAGTTGTGGGTCTGCATACGATAGATTTATGTCCAAGGGTTGGAAAGTATCAACCTGAGTTGAAGCAGTTGTTTTTTAGGTTCTATTCATCACTAGGACATGATGAGAAACATTGTCGCACTTTTGACATGATGTTGGATAAAGCTGAAATATACAGAATGCAGGCCGAAACTACCTCACCAACATCCCCCTCTAAGCGTAGTGGATTTCAGAACATAGGAAGTGGAAGAGGACGTGGATCAGCTGGTCGAGGAAGAGGGTAGGTTATTTGCTAAGATGCAGGAGAAAAAGACGTAGACTCCAACGTAAAATCTTCAGATGGTCAGAGCCAAAACCTGCAAGGAAGATCCTAGCATGAATGTGGTCACTAGGAGCGGTGTAGCCACTAATGAGGATAAGGGATAGAAGTCGGATACTGACCTTTGGATTCGTAAGGCACCTGAGAAAAAAGATGGATTTGATTTATAGCGCACAAAGGAGAATTTTTTTCAAACGCGAAAAGGATTTACAGAAGGAAGTGCATCAACATTAGGTAGACCCATGAAGGACGCAGGGGTAGATGAAGAAATAAAACCATTTTTACAAGCTTTCATTAAGTCACTGCACAACAAGAAGGTAGTAGAGAACCTTCAGGCCCTGATAGATAACTGCGCGGAAAAGGACTAGCCGCTAGTAGAACAGAAAGTTGTCAACAATATCTTTAAGAATAAGAAGAGGATGTTAGAAAATTATATATATTACAGAGCAATGGAACACATAAAATATGCGGAAACACAAACACAAAAATATATAAAATAGGAGAGACACAAATATACATGGTTCACCCAATTTGGGCTATTTCCACCACGAATAGTCGGTCCTTCCTTTATATTATCTAGCAAAATGAAGAGACACATCCTACAGCAGATTAGTTGTAATATCCTATGTTCTCTCTCACAGTCCCCCTTTCTATTTCTCGCTCATAATATTCATACCATACACAACCACAATACAATACCCTCATAAAATGGAGGGGTTGCCTTCTAGGGAAAAAAACCCTAAATTAAACATAACTTCTACCCTTAGATCATTTGCCTGATAAATGGCCCAGATTGACTATAAATCACATTATTTACAAGGAAATTTTACATTTGTTTTAAGCTTCGGGGGGCATTGCCCCCAAAAGCCCCCATCATGGGGGAGCTCCATAAAATCGCAGCCGCACCCCCCTAGACCCCCCAGGCAACATTTAAATGATTGTCGGCATTTATTCCCCATTAATAAGAGGGGTCCAACGCTATGATACATCTAAATAAATAATATGATCAAGCCCCACAACCAACAAAGGACGAGGCGAGAGATGCATATGACCACGCAGATCGGTGCTTATGAGATGGATCAAGTTATTTTAAATCTAAGGTCCGATGCAAATGTCCTACCTAAGACAACCTGGAAGCGCATGGGAGAACCCAAGCTGGAATGGTCTACCATTCAACTACACATGAAAAATCAACAGAAAATCATTCGATTAGGAAGGTTTTCTCAAGTCATAGTCAGTATTGAAGGTGTTAAGGTGGTCACAGAATTTGAAGTTATATAAATTGTGGACGATATTGATCCTTATCTTACATTGTTAGTATTGGACTGGGCTATTGATATGGATGGTTTCATAAACCTAAAGAAGGGAAGAATGAAGTTTGAAAGAAATGGGGCCATAGTCATAATTCCACTAGATCCGGCAAAAGGAAAGAGATACAGAAAGCATGTGCGCGTTGATGATGATATTGACCATATCTATAAGTTGACTTTGCACGATGAATATTGGATTAACCCAATGGATGATGGAAGTTGTTATCACTCGGAAAAAATGAAGCATCATTTGACAAAGTCCTAGAGGTTTATGTGTCAAAGGTAGGGTTATAGGATTCATTTTTCATTACTTGGTCAAGGAAAAATTTTAATTTTTACTATTTAACTTACCCTAAGGTCTAAACCCACCCTCTTTCAAATCCCCTCAAGTCATATCAATCATAATTTTCTGAAATTTTTTATTTCCCAAGGATTTAGCACCGAAATGATCATTTTAGCCAAGAAACCACCGTTTCATAGCGAAATGCATTGAGAAATTTCACTTTTTTCTACAAAAATGTTGATACTTTTGTAGTGAAAACACCCAGAAATACACTAGGAATGCTACAAAAGTGAGGTTTCCTATCTTTCATGTCAAATTAGCTGTTAGGTGTCAGAAAATGGTTTGAAAAGGATAAGTTAGATGCCATTCAAGTCAGTTAGGGTAAATATCAAGGTACATGGTCAGGGCCGAAGTCATCATCACCATTTTAAGCATGTATGAGTCATCATTATGTTCTGAGTGGTCATCGAACTTAAAAATCTTTCCAAATTGAGTCATTTGTCATTCTCCATTTCTTCTTTGTGTTTTTTTTAACTCTGGAGAGATATTTCATTGAGGCCAAGCTGTGGTTGGTTCATTTCAAATGATTGTAGATACCATTGATCAAGCGAGGTAGAGAATTATCAAGTGAGGCAGAGAATAATTCAAAGAACCATGGCTACAAAAAGGAAGACAAATAAAGGTGGCCATTGTCTTAGGTATGAGCCATCATATATGAACCTAATAAATGAAGACCCAAAATCTGTAGAAATATTCAGAAGGACAATATGTTTACAGTTTTGTGAAATACTACAAGGCTTCCATGTACAAGTTTCCAAATAATTTTCCCTAAACTTGAGTGGAAAAACTACTAAAGTGGGGATGTTGAATCTCAATATTACACCAGAGATCATTGCAGCAACAATAGGGATTCCAAGAGGACAAGAAAAATGGTTTAAAGGGTTAAAATTAAACATGGAGGAATGCAGAGAGTTTATCAAGCCAGAAAACAGTGAAATTGACCTTACAAATGCCATTCCAAGGAGCTACATGAAGGATAATTTCTCAAAGTTGCTGCTTATCATCCAGAAATATTTCACTTGTGAAGGGAGATACCATAAAGTATATTCTTACCATTTCAAGCTTCTCCTACACTTTTCTGATAAGATATCTCTTGATCTGTCGTTCTACTTACACAGAAGTTTAGCAAAAATGGTAGATAAAGTTCAAGAAAAATCTGAAGGAAGTGAAACCTCATTGTTTCATCATGGTTTAATAAAATTGTTGGTTTTAGATGAGCTAGAAAGACTAGGCAGAGACTAGTCTTATTTCCAATTTGTTAGTGGTTTTTAATTGGACACACTTACCACTACAAGAAATCCTAAATATAGGGGTATGCCATCACCTTTAGTGGCAGATAAAAGTGAACCATTCATGATGGAAACAGGGTAGTTACATAGATTTGATACACCCACTGTTTCACTTTCAAAAAAAAAGTCAACAATGAGCAAACCTGCAAAACGAGAGCAAGCTTTGAGTAAACAAGGAAGAAAAAGGATTACAAGGAGTCAAACAGTGGCTTTCAAAGAAAAAATAGTGGCTAAATAAAATTTAGAAGAAATAATACATGCCATTGATATTGAAGAGACTCATATAGTCCAAGCTGAGGATATAGATGAAGGTGGACAGAAACTCAAGAAAGATAAATCTACAAAAAGGCTGGAGTTTGAAGGTGAGGATGCAGGTTTTATGTTCCAGGCTAGGAAGCCCATGACAATACATGCTAGAAAACGTTTGGAGAGCAGAAAATAAGTTCATCCACCTACTGACACATTCCAGCCACCATAAGACATTATTGATCTTTCATCACCTGCAGAAAAAGATCCAGTTAGCAAGCCAAAGAAAGGAAAGGAGAAAGTAACGGATAAAAAAGAGTTTGAACTCCTTGAAGAAAAATTGAAGTTGGCTAATCATGAAATAACTGTCATGAAGAAGGAGGCAAGGAAACATAATATCCAGAATACCTAGCTTGAAAATATGAAAGAGGTTTGGGAAAAGCAGGTTGACAGTGTATCAAAGACCCTAGACAACACACAACAATTAATCAAATGGACTATGCCATCAAGGAAAGAGGTGAAAAATGTCAGAATAATGAACTTGCATTTGAAATCTACCAACAGAAAGATGAAGGATCAGGTTAAAGACCTCCAAGAAGAACTAGAACTAATCCATGAGGAGCTGGAGAAGAAAGGCCTGAAAATGATAGTAGTTGAGGAGCCAATAGCTCAACTCATCATCAATGAGGAAGAAACACCTCAAGACTCATAGTTTGAGTTGTTTTATGTTTTGAAAGATCAATGAGATGTTGGAAACAATTTTTTTACAGCTGGAAGGCATATTTTTGAAGTTAGGGAAAAATCTGGAATTTTCATTGTTTTCAGCAATTTCATAACGTTTCCTAGGCTTGAAGCCAAGAAAACGCTAGGAAACCACCTATAGATTTATTTTGTATTTAAAACCACTTTGGGAAGGTTTCCAAGAAGAGTAAATCATATGGAGGATGTGTGAGGGCATGATGAAGACAATGCAGAAGGAAAGAGGCAGAAATTTTGATGACAAAGGTCATTTTTTGTATGCTACGAAAGTACGCTACGAAACTGTCAGACTTGCGTAGTGTGTTGTGTTGAAGGTTTATGAGTAGGTTTTTGGGAAGTTTTGGATAGGTGGATACCTTCAAAGGGTCAAAGGACTATGCCAACAGTCATCCAAGACTTGAAGGCCATGAGATGAAGACAACTCATTAGCGAAACCATTCATTGAAGATTAGGACCATTTTTCCTTAAAAATACACTTTCTTTCCAAATTTGGAGGAGGCTAATTAAGATGTCATGTAGTGATGAGTTATATCACAGCCTATTCGAACATGTGAAGGATTAGTTGTCAAATATGCAACTGTTTTTAGGAGATAGGGTAGTTGATGTAATAAGTAGTAGTTTGAGTCCTATTAGGAAAAGGAATGTTTCATAGTGTAGCTGTCATTTTATCATTAAAGAACATGTTTTATTGTTATGCATAGTGTCATTAGGAATATTTCAATGACTCTAGCCAAGAGGTAGATCATATCTCATGTAACAATTCCATTAAAGGGAAAATATTCGAATTTGTAAAGGGTTGGAGATTTTTTGGCAATACTACAGCTTTATGTAATTTGACTGTTTTTAGTAATACAGAGGACTTTTACTTGACCAACCTGAGATTCTCATGGATTTTTTAGTGCTTATTTGATAGATACTTTCTATGTGTACCATTTTCAGCCATTTTCATCTTTAATACTCAAAATTCATAGGTGTATGCTCTGAGTTCCTTTATTGATGAATTGGTTATATTATTTCATGTTTCATGTGTGATTTACCTCTGCTAAAAACTCTTACCTGCCTCAGCTTCCATGTCAAGTGAACTTACCACTGAACTATTGAATTGGTTGAATCCATAAGCCCAATTATTGCAGACTTATACTCTTTTCAACCTACACACATCACAAGTAAGTTATTTTCCAAGTAGAGTTAGCCATCTAGTTTTACCATAATCAAATATCATTAACCCATTTTGAGAGAGCCCTCTCAAACTGAAGAGGCTAAGCTTCAGTTACAAGTTTTTTTCAAACATTTACATGAATTTGTCTGATTAGTAGCCAATCAAGTGCAATTTTGTGATAACATAAGTCTTAATTGCGAAAATGAGAGTTCTTGCTTCATGAATTCTGATGAAGAATTAGAAAACTAGAAAAACCAGTTTCATGAATTATCTACATTGCGTTGCAATCGAGTGACTAGATCTCTTCGATTAATAACATATGACGTACATGAATTACCACATTATGATTATTTAACTGATGTAAATATTTTTTTAGCAAAACTGGAAATAATTGTTCTAGAAGGACAAAGATTTCATGCCATGGATCTCAGACTGCGCGCTACTCCAGCATGATAGTGGGAGACTCATAAAGAAAACATGGGAAATTGGGATGAATGTGTGTGGATGACGAGATTACGCTTTGAATTTCCAACTGTCATAATGGAAGAAGTCAACTCTGGAAAGGATGATCCGCGTAGAAATTTAGCTAATGGAATGAGGTATGGGGCATAGAAACAATACCTGAATGGGTCTACATGTTCATTCATACATTGGGGAAGGTACATACTGATTGGTATTTGGAGATGGATTTTCCCTAAGGTAGTAGTGAATGGACTGTGTTAACGTATAGTTTCATTATAACATTTAGCTTTAAGAGTGGGTTTTCCAAGATTGGTAAAACATTGCATGATATTAAAGAAGTTATCTTTGAGACCACAAATCCAATGATAGAGCACGTTTCGCCACCATGGGATGCACAGATGAAGGATATTGTTAAATGTAGGATTCTTATGGTTTAAGAGAATGAATAATATCCAAGGAATATTATTATTCCCTAATATTTGGTACAACGCGCAGTTGTTGGACACTAGATCACTTCACTGGATGTCACAAAACCTCTAAAGATCCGACAGGTGAATATTGGATCTTGAGAGCAACCAAAGTTGGAAAACATTGGAGACTATTGGGATGATGACACACAAAACCTATAAATATATGACAAGTGAATATTGGATCTAAAGAGCAACCAAAATTGGCAAGCATTGGAGACTATTGGGATGATGACACAGTAGGAAAGGTTTTTGAACTATTGACAGAATATCATGACTTGTTCCCTACAAAGTTCTTAGAATTTAAAGGAATAATTGGAGAACTTGGAGTCATGAAGATCACTTTCAAACTTGATGCTTGCCCCGGTGAAGCAACACCCATATAGATTGAATCCAAAATATAAGTCGAAGGTAAAGGAAGATTTGGATAAGATGGTTGCTACATGCATCATAGAGACATTAGAAGAGTCTGATGGGGTGAGTCCCATGGTACTTCAAATACAGGAATAAAAAAGGAGAAATCAGGATTTTTGTAGACCTACGCAAGTTGAATGATGCTTTTGTGAAAGATCCATTCCCTACTCCATTCTCTGATGAGATCCTGGACAATGTCAGAGGAAAAGAATCTAATTCATTCACAGATGGGTTCTCAGGAAATCATCAGATCAGGATTGCGCCAAAAGATCGCAGTAAGACCACCTTTGCAACGGAATGGGGATATTTCTAGTATACAGTCATGCCCTTTGGCTTGAATAATGCACCTGCCATATTCTTGCGTGTAGTAGTAGGTTCCTTCCAGGAGTTTATCCATAAGTTCCTCGAAGTATACTTTGATGATTGGACTGTTTTTGGGCTGTTGAAAAAGCATGTTTCAAATTTGCACTTAATGTTGGATACTTACAGAAAGTATCATATCTCACTGAGCTTGATGAAATGAATATTATGTCTGCCATTTGGGATACTACTAGGACACATTTTATTCTAGCAAGGGTTGATGGTAGATCTCGCGAAGATCATAGTAATTATTAATCTAGAGATACCTGCGAATGTCAAACAACAGCGCTCAATATTGGGGCACACTAGCTATTATCGAAAGTTCATTCAGGGTTATATGATGATCAATGCACCCATGGAGAATTTTCTCAAGAAGGATATGACATTCTGCTGGGATGGGGAAAGTCATAAGAGTTTTGAATTTTTAAAGGAAAATATGGTAATTGCGCCCATATTGATCTTCCCAAATTGGTCTAAGGTGTTTCATGTGCATGTTGATGCCTCCTATATTGCACTCAGCGCTATCTTAGCATAGCCAGAAGTTGGAGATATCTATCACCCTATTGTCTATGCCAGTCGAAAAATCTAAAGCACAGAATGGAATTATTCCACCAAATAAAGAGAAGGATTAGCAATGGTGTATGCGCTGCAAAAATTCTGCCACTACCTATGAGGGAATTTCAAGATGTTTAATAATCACTCTGCTTTAAAATACTTGGTCAATAAGCCTGTGTTGGGGGGGGGGGGGGAATATGCAGGTGGTTGTTACTATTCCAAGAGTATGACTTTGAGATCATTGTGAAACTAGGAAGAATGAATGTTGGGCCAGACCATCTATCCCGCATTGAGACTAGTGAAGAGCCTACAAACTTGGAGGATGGATTACCAGATGCACAGTTGTTTGTGATCAAGTTAGTTGACGATCACTTCCCTGATATTATTCAATTCCTGACTACTAGATGTGTACCTAAGGAATATACAGTAAAGGAGAAGAAATATCTCATGGCTCAAGTAGCAGACTTCACTATTATTGCTGGATAGTTGTATAATATGGGTGCAGTTAAAGTTCTATGAAGATATGTTTTGGAATATGAAAGGTGTGGAATCTTAGATGAAGCTCGTGGAGGTATTTCCGGTGGTCACTATGTAGGGAAGGAAACTGTGAAAAATATTTTGTGAGCTAGCTTATGGTGGCCCACATTGCACAATGATACCTATGTGCATTGCAGCGCATGTGATGTATGCTAGAGGACCAAGAAGCCATCCTGTAGAGATGACATGCCCTTGCATCCACAGGTGGAGCTGCAATCATTTTAGAAATGGGCCATAGACTTTTTCAGACCTATTAACCCTCTAGGAAAGAAGAGTGGTGTGTGTTACATAATTATGCGACTGACTATGTAACCAAATGGGTTGAAGCTAAGCCTGCGAAGGATTGTACTGCAGATATAACTATACAGTTCATCTTCAAGAATATTGTGACTCACTTTGGATGTCCTAAGGTTCTAATAAGTGATCAAGAGGCACACTTTGTGAATGAAACCATTGAAGCATTTACAAACGAATTATGGATTCATTATCAAAAGAGCACTCCATATCACCCACAAGCGAATGGTGCGGTGGAAGCGTTCAACAAGATACTGGAGATTGTGCTTACCAAGGTTTTCAATGCTAACCAAAATTATTGGGATGAGTGGTACCTACATCCCTGTAGGCATATCAAACCACATGTAAAAATTTGACTAGAAGGACATTGTTCAGGATGGTATATGGGAAAAAAGATGTGTTGCCAATGGAGTACATTGTTTCCAGTATACGCATAGGAGAATTCAAAAATATGGCAAAAGCGGATGTTCTGGAGGAACGATTGTTGTAGTTGGTCGCACTTGAATAAGATCGCTTTATTTCTAATTTCCACCAGAAAGTTCAAAAGGCATGTGAAAAGGCATAGCATGATAGGCACATTAGGAAAAAGGTGTTTAAGGAAGATGATTTGGTCTTGTTGTATGACATTAAGTTTGCACGCCACCTAGGGAAGTTGAAGATGCATTGGCTAGGGCCATATATTGTTAAGTCGATCACTGATGGAGGTGTAGTGCGCCTGGCCACACTGAGAGGATAATATCTTCCCAGGTATGTCAATGGAAGCCGATTGAATCCATATAGGAATGGCCCTCTCACTGCTCGCACCAAATGACTATGTCCGGAGTATTGGATCTAATAAAAAGGGATGGTGGATGCGTAGAAAGTTGCGGCGTTCACACGGTAGCTACACAAGGAAGTTGACTAGCTCGTAGAGGTGACAAAATCTAGCTATTGAAACAGTTAATCTAGAAAAGACAGTTTTATTTCCATTTAAGGGAGCCTCTAGGTTTCATTTAATGGGGGGATTTTGCAATATTTTTCACCGTTTTTTCATTTATGGAGACACATTAATGTATAAGGTACCGTTGAAGACCCGCCAAAACTATAAATATGACCTATGGGGTCACAATAGTTCCCTTTGCTTCCTATGTGAACTGTCCACCTTGAGATCTCTGATTTATGCATCTTATTTCGTTTCTATGTCTGGTTTGGATCCGAGATATGAGGAGGAGTTGCGCTACATGGGTCCTGGTTGCATTATCCTGCCAAGCATGATAGTTATGCACCCCAGAGAGGATCTTGCTATGTAGGTTGTTGATACACCAATGCCTACAAATCCTAGGAAGGGTCAGAAGTCGGGGACCCATAAATCCCCCAAGGAGAAGACTCCAAATTCGTGCTCCACTATAGCTAAGCACCAGAAGAGACCCATGGAAGACCTCCATGAGAAAATCATGGAAGAGGAGGAGGATATGGTCGAAGTGGCACCATTCTCACAATTTCCAACCTATCTCGCATCACGCAATGAGTTTGTCAAAGTTCCAAAAGATATGGATGAAGTGCAGTCAAGCATTAACATTTCCTTAATTCCTGAAAATGTCCTAGTTGAAGGCGATATGTTCGCCAAAGTGCCGCAGTTGAAGATGGAGAATTCAAACATCACATATATTAAGAATTTTTATGAGCTTGCACCTGAGCACTATCTAGATCACATTCCCTATGAGCGGGGCATTGTGTACCTAGAGCCGCATGGATGGGTGTTGGGTCTACACAAGCCAGGGATCTTAAAATTATTGCACATCCCTCATTTCAGGCACAACCCAATAAATGTTATTTGTGTCCACCAATTTCTTGTGTCCATACATTATGACGCATTATGTATGGGAGAATGCATACCCATTGATGTCACGCTGATCCATCAGATTACTAGCCTGCCTGACCAAGGCGCAGATCCCATGGCTGATTTTGGATGAAAGGCTCAAGAAAAGAAGGTGGTAGACAAAATCAAAGAAAAGTACCAAGTGTCCCGCCATAGCATAGGATTTGTAGTAAGCGAGATCGATGATTCAGTTGTTAAGTTTTGGATGCTCATCTTGGCCTGCAAGATTATGTGAAAATGTAGACCTAAGGAGGTTCCTCCGCAAGTCATTGCACTTGTAGGATAGTGCGAAAAAGAAGTGATCGATAATTTGTGTTAGTATTTATGCAGAGAGTTCTTGGAAAACGTGCATGAAGCACAAGAGGACGACAAGAAATTTTATTATTCTTGGCTCCTGATGCTAATATCCCTTATTCGCTCGAAGACCCCAAAGGAAACACAATTTCTTGAGATAGAGCCGCAATTGTGCGAAGCAATGTGGTACGCCACATTGTGGAATTCTTCCATCCCCCCGCGCGCATCATGGAGAATAAAATATTTTTGGTATTGTTCGATGCCTCACTCTTTCGAGCAGTATAATCCAAGCCGAGGCTATCTCTGACTTTGTATGACCAATACAAGATGATCGAAGATTTTAAGGCCACCTTCAAAAATATTCACATCCACGTGAACAATGCAGCTGAAGGTGTTTTGTATGAATTTCCATATCTCGTCACTAAGGAAGATTTGTTGTGCGTCACTACAAAGTGGTTTCCATCTTATATTGATCTAGGTGCATCAAATTCTATTCGAAAGACGCCTACCAAGCCTCACAATGGTATGCAGACAACTAAGATGAAAACAAAAAAAGAGGCCATGCCGACTACAACCGACGAGACGATTGATCTAGAAACAGAAACTACACTTGAGAATAATGGTACCGCACCAAATGAGACACAAGTGCAGGTGGAAATTCAAATTTTCAAGGGCACAAAGCACGGTTCTCAAGCCGCGGAAGGTTCCAGGAAGAAGCGCAAAGGCTACAAAGGCACTAGAGACAAGGTCCTGAAGCTAACTGAGGATGATCTCAACCAAATAGCCGACATGGTCACAACATCCATTGAGGATATGTGGCCAAAGATGGAAACACAGTATAGGGTTGTGCTTGATGAAGTACAGGTTGGTATTCTCCAACTCAAAGTTCAAGCGAGCCTGATTCAGAAGAGCGTTGCACATCCAGATGCAAGTGAGTGTGCATGCCACTAGTGCGCAACCACTCGATATAGTCCTACCTGCAACCAGGGACAGTTGCCTTATTCAAATCCTTGATTCGACCATCCATGTAGAATTAGCTAGTTGTCGCATGCAAATAAGAGGTTGCAGTGATATAAATGTTAAGTTATATGTTTTCCCTGCATGAAAATTACATATGCTCCATAATACGGTTGTGTATGAGCTCACTTTCCATGAAGACTGTTCTCACACCACTGTAGTAGAGTTGCAGGAGGAGGTTGTCAAAGCACACTAGAAAAATAAGGCCATGGAGGAAGCATTTCGAGCTATAGAGGCTCAGTGCACTGCACTGAAGAAAATATCAACCAAGTGTACAGCGACATGCCAGCAGTCCTAGCCACAGTAGCCCCAACAGAGAATTTAGAAGGGTTGGTTGCTGCATTGAAGGCCTCGCTCACAGAATTTCAAACTATTCGGGCCGAATTTGAGCATCATATTATTGATGAAAAGTTAAAATTGTAGCCGGGTACCCGGCCACAAGTCAGAGCAAAGAGGGTTTTCGAAGTAAATAAAGCCACCGATAGCATAATTTTTGTAGTCATTCAATGCAGGTAGCTCCTGGATGAGGCCATGGGTGTCTACACTTCGGTTCAGAATGACCCTATGGTACAGTAGCTGTGGAATGAGTTGTGCGTCAAGGAAAAAAAAAACTCTGATATTCGGATAGCGAGGCCTACCCTCGTTATTTCACAGCGCCTCGCCTGCCAACAGGAGGGTCGAGTGATTCAAATGGAAATTGAGGACATATGTCAGAGAGAAAAGTTTCTTGTGATAAGGATGTAGCCATGGGATGAGGAATCTCTACAATTGTTGCAGACATTAGATGGTATGTTGAATAATCTTCATCATACGCAGAGAAGCATTGAATTAGCCACTGAAGGGCCAACCATAGAAAAATTGGTCATTGAAGCGCAGGGAGCTACTGCGTAGAGCTTGAGGTGGTACTCCCACTAAAAGCTTTTTTTGTTACACTCCAACCCTAGATGAAGGAGCATAGCCCACAATGATTCGGGATGAGTCACAAGTTTGTGTTGGGGGCCTATTGGAGCGAGGTCCCCTATGGTACATTTTTTAGTAAATTTTTGTATAAATTTTGCATATGCATGCTGCGCGAAAAGGTCAAGGGGCTTTGGAGCAGGTCAAATTCCCTCTTTTATGTGTAAAAATTTTAATACAATTATGTATTGCTTGGATTATCCTGATCTAAAAATTATATGCCACTGTTAAATACATAATCCTTCTACTTAGATATTTGTGGAAATTTAATCACCAATTGAAAACACATAAAGAAATATCAATCACACATAATGCTGATGTTTTTACTAGGAAATCATAAAGCTAAAAACCCAACTATAATATATTATTTATATATCATGGACCATGAAACAATCTCATACAAAACTCTAATCCAATAGCTCTCTGTATAATATACAATCGTCTCACACTATCATACAAAAATTGGCAAATACATGTGCCAATTTACTACCTCTTGATAGCCTGCCTCCACTGTGCAATCCCTATTGATCACAATCCCTGAATGAATTTGATCTTGCCTTGCCTTGACTACACAATCGTCATTGGAATCTCCAATGTTTGTTTGGTTGCAAGTGTGCACCCACTAATGTCACAACTGATAGTCAAACTATCCCTTTCACCTATCTCTCAACTGGGTCTCCACTGGATCTAACATGCATGTAGTTAACAGTAGTAAATCTTTAGTTGCATGTGAGATCACTCCATGTGAATTAATTTAATATTTTATTCACTGATCTCTCACTAGTGTATCTTTAGTTACAACTAGTTACAACTAGCACAACTGAGTTTAACTCACTTAACTGAGTTAAACTACTTTACAACTCACATAACTACACATCCAACTCTGTTATAACTTTGTATCACTCAGTTACAATGAATTCCACTTGCATGTCCCACCAACCAACCTTAGAACTCGTAATTCCTTTAGTGAACTGGTTTTCCACACCAGTTAACTGAAATCAAGTGCTTCAAGAGAATAGATTATTATTTATTTTCTAATTATTATTAAGAGATAATAATAATCAACATGCATTCTATTCTTAGACATGCGATCTATAAATAGACGTCGCCCATGCATATAAAAATAGAACCTCATCTATAAATATAATTTTCTCACCATTATAAAAATAGACATACACCTAAAAATAGTCTGCGAGCCCCACCTAGTGTAGGTGCTTAATTTTCACTAGGATCATCATCTTGTTGAATCTCAACATTATGTAAATGGGCTATAAGGGTAAAATGTGGGCCTCAAACCATGGTTTGATACCATAGTATCTGCGTGCTAAGATGGATATAAATCGATAGATCGAGTCTAAGTAAGATTTCAATCACTCATGTTTTGATCTAATTACGTTTATGCTTCTGTGATACATTTTGTAACTCTAGGTTGGGTAGAAAGGCTCCTGCTGGCTATGTGCATGGAGACCTAGTCTTGGTTGTGTGAAGAATCCACTAGTTGTGTGTGCAGAAGGGTATTTGTAAGGGGAAATTATATTATATTGAACTGATCTGATCTGATACAGAGATTGTTTTTGGCGAAGCACTTGTGTTATGTATCTGTGTTACTTGTTTGTTGATATTCCTCTGATATCGCTTTACTTTTGTTATATCTGCGTGAGTAAATGTGTTTTGTATGTGTGAATATATGTTGATTATTGAATACATGAATAAATATTCTTAAGTTATTGCGCATTACGAATATTTGGTTATGTTCTTATATATTTGCGATGAGGTCAATCTGCGATCTACCTGTTTATGAATTATATGTCTCTGTGACAAGTTGACCTGATTATTGTTCGGTATTTTCACGCATATGTTTCAGATCTTCAACATTTTTTGTCATTAAACTTGTTTAAGGCTACCACATTAATTTATTCCTCAGGGTGTGAAAAATTGGTTCCAACACCCCCCCATACTGCTTCGAGTGAGACTTTTATCTACGCAACCAGGTCATTTCCAAAAGGGCTAGTAGTTGGAGGGTTTGTTGGTTGTGTGATAAAATCTGAACCTGGGTTAGGACTCCTCAAGCCAAAAAAATTTCCCTTTAACCCTTTACAATAATTAAGGGACTTTAACCCGCCCCAAAGCCCCTTTGACCATCTATGTGCAGCACGTACAAAAAACTTAAACAAAATTATCTCAAAAAGCGCCCCAAGGGATCATGCTTTAACAACCCTCTAGATGACTATCATGTTGAGTATTCCCTTTTTGAAACAAAAGAAACTGAGGCCTTTAGAGTAATTCATAACAAGAACGGATTTCGGTATCATGGTGAATCCTCCTATCTAGCCTATTCCTTAACTCTCCTACATTTCAACTATCTCTTTGCATGAGGACATCCAAATAGGTAAGCTAGGGGGTGATGTTGGGCCATGGAAATGGTATGATTATTCCCCTTATTTCCTTTGTCAATATTATGTTGTTCATGAATATTATCCGTATTTTGCAATAATTCGAGAAGAAAAAGATAATGAAAATCAATTAGGTATTGTAGTCAATTTAAGTATTTTAGGTATCAGAAAGCCTTAATTGAAGAAAATCAGTGTGCAAATTGATTTGATTAAGCAATTTTTGTTCCCTCGGGATGATGAAGACCGCTCATGGATAGACTGTTGACTTAATTATGGCAAAGACATCTCAAGGCACACACATGGTCAAGAAGGATAGCTAAAGAATATTTTAATTACTATTCAAGGATTTTATAGTTAGGATGAGTAATCCTTATAATATTCTGATTCTAAATATAGCTCCATTATTATTTTTCTAATGTAATATATATAACTGAAGTAAAAAAGAAACAAGGGATGGAAAAACTCAAATTTACTTTTTACTGTAAAATTGTGAACGGCAATACGACCTTGAATTTCCACAGATCATTTTGTAAATTCTTTTGGCGTTAATGAAATTGTGGAAGATTCTATTCTAATTTTATTGTATTGAATTTCCCTAAGACAATGCTTCTGGAAACCTTGGGCCCAGTCCCTGGAGAATCTGTTGTTTTCTTTGTACCATTACTATCTGGTTACTTGTTATATAGGTATTAGTCGTATTATTGATTAGTTGTCTCTTGTTCATAACAGAATTTGATTGAAATTTACGCCTTATAATTATGTTTTGTATTTCCTAAAATTGTTGATTGAATCATGTGAGTTAGTTACATGATTTTAAAGGCTTGGTTGTGTGAATTTAATAAGTTACTTTGGAAAAGAGATATTTCATAGTAATTGTGTGGTTAAGTAATTTTTCTTATGCACGTAATTTGTTGAAAGTATTCTAGAATAGATAAAGTGATTGGTGATTTAGAATAGATTTCCCTTATGAATCCTAGGACTGTATCAGTAGAAAGTAAATTGTTTGTTGTTATGAACAATTCACTTCTCTATCAACTAGATAGGATTTAGTACTTCCTATAATTATTTTGTAGTAATAGCCTTGCACACTTTTATATTCTAGAACTTTATCCTTGCATAGACTATGCAAACGCCCTTGAAATAAAAGACGAATCCTAGTTTGATAAAGTTAATGAAGGTAGGATTAAGTTGATTTCTAGGAGTCATCTTAGTGCCCAAAAATGGAGAGAGATTTGGTTGATGTTAGACTTAGGGAGGTAGTGCTAAAGGAGTAGCTACAAGAGGCACAAGCAGAGAATGCAAGATTAAATGGCCAATTGCAGGAGAAGGACAAGCATATTTCCATGATGGAAGACCTGTGCATGGAGGTAATGAAACAAAGGCATCCCTCCAACTCTTATTCCACCTACCTGATGTAACAATGGTTGCAGTTTAAAATCAAAACACTAGCCTCATATGGGTCATTACCTTTCCAGAATTACAGGAAATTTATTTATTTTTGGAATCAGTCCAACATAGAGGATAAGGCCAAATTGGAAGAATTTTATATACATAATCGTATCTTGGCTGATCAAATATTTGGGACCCTAACTCTAGGTTAGGGGATATGAAATTGATGGCCCTAACATCTTGGATGACCAATTAAGAGGCCAGGGTAGAGCAGGTCAAAAAGGTGGCGAGGATGGAAGGAAAAGAGCCTCTCCATATCAGGGTAGAGCTATTCAGCCCTAGATGGGTCATAAACAATCACCTAATGATAGCCAATGATGCCAACCTTACAGATAAATACCTCAATACCCAAGCACATAAAATTTCACACCATGATGAAATTTCTAGAGTACTAGGAGAGGAGAGCATGATGGCATGCAGAGAAGATGGAATGGCCTCCCACTTAGCCTAAGAAACATGGAGTATCATACTCCAGAAATATTTAGATCTTCCCTATAAAGGGAACCTTTGTACAAGAGGGCCATGCAGACAATGAAGATCCAATGGCTTGGCTTAAAATTTAGTCCACCATTGCTGTCGGGACTAGGTGAAGGTAAATACCAAGCTAAAGAGGACAAGGAGTGGGAGGAACCCGAAAATAATGTATGATTCTACCCTCCTGAGGGAACTCCTTCCATGATTCCTTGGGATGTCAGAGAGGACACAAGGGCACAAAAAGAAATGAATAAAGAGGACTAAGTTGCATAGAGGATGAGCAACGTTTTGGTAGGGGAGTGATGTTGAGCACTGTTGTAGCCTAATTTGACTTGGCTAAAAGTTAAGAGAGGTTCTGAGCAATTCAAGGTTATTGAGGAACAATTGTTAAAATTTCAAGAAGACCTACAATACGCTCAAAAGGATAACCACAAGCGTAATGAGGATTCATCATCACATGTGCACTAGAACCAAATTCAAGGAGAAGCATCAGACCATCAGCAAAGGCAAACAGAGTAGAGAGGATAAACTTTAGAATCAAAGGAGAAAATTCGGCAAAGGAAGTTGAGGCAGAAAAAGAGAAAAAGTGAAAAAACAAGAAAGGAAGAGTCGTAAACGTGCTAGGCAGAGTCTTGAATGGTAAGCGAGTCAAGTCATGAACGGTAAGTGGGGAAAGTGTGAATGAGTCAAGTGTTCTACAAACAACAGGAAAGAAACGAACAGGCACAACCAAAGAAACAAAGTCAGAAAACCAGAGTAAGGATACAGCAAGGACCATTGGATCTAGGCATAGATCAACGGCTGAGATTAAATCGCAAACCCAACAGTATTTCACACTTCGGTGATTTTATTGTTTATGTTTAAATAAATCGCATGGTAAGCTATTTTATTTGCGATGCAAAGCAGATCAGCAAAGGAGCAGTGAGGATCGTTAGATCTGAGTGAGATCAACGATGAACTTAAATCACACCCAGCAGAATATCGCATATCGGCGAGTTTTACATTTATATCATAAGAAATAAAAAATTAAACTCCTTAAGTTGTGATGCGATAAGTCATAGAAATTGCAAAATGAGAAGTGCGAGAAATGACGTGGTGATGATGTGGTAGTGGCATGGAAAGCTGACATGGTAGATGACGTGGCCCCAACCCCACAGATCTCAAGTAATTTATGATGATATGGCAAGGTGACGTGGTGGTGACATGTCAAGGTGACATGGCATGATGACGTGGACCTTGCTGGCATACCACAGATCGCAGATCGTATAGGATAATTTTATTGTTAAACGTTAAAAGTTGCGGGTTACGACAGGGAGTTGGCTGTGACTTGCGAAATTGATATAATCTAAAACTTGTGAAGTGTGATAAAGAGGAGCAGACACCATGGATCTTCAAAGCTAAATTCTAGAGAATTTAAAGTCCGGCATGGGTTCCATCCGCATGCCGCACATTGTAATCAAAGATTCTTGCATTTACATGTTAAGACATCGCAAGTTATTTGCTTTGCGATGTGATAAGAAGTTTGGTTTGTGATGTGATGCGATCTCATATCGCATATGTTAAAGGGAAACTTGTTAGCACTAAGAACTAAATCCCGCAACATGTGAAAATAGCCTGAATTTGATGTAGCCCCAAAGTCAAATTGCAAAGGATTTCCGATCCGGATGTAAAGCCTTTCCAGTGTTAAATCGCATCGGAGGTGAAAAAGGGGATTATAACGTAAAGCTGGTGAAACACCTTGATAATGAAAGAAATTCTAAACGTGGGAAGAGATACTCGGGTACGTGACCCGATGTAGATAAAAGGAGAAGAGAAGACCAAACACAACAGGCACATGTAGAAGAGGCAGAGTCAAGTAGCAGGTGACTTGATGACAGCATTCAAAACGCAAAAGCATGGGCAGATTCGGGTGGAGATGTGTTTATGCAGACTGCTAGGACATCACAACTGAAACGGAAGGAGACACATCAACAAAAAATCAGACTCAACAAAAGGATTATATTCCAAGTGTATTTTTTTTTCTTTGTTAAGATTGAAGCTACAATGGTGTCCTTCATTGCAATGTAATAAGTAGTTTAACAATTTAGGAAGTTTAGGAGTTTCAAGAAGCTGGAGCAGTTACAAACTGTTGTGGTTTTTACTTAAGGAAGAGAGAAAGAGGGAAGAAGGGTTCCGAGTTCTGGACCTCTTGGGTATTACATTTTGTACTTCTTTTTCTACTGGGTGAATAAAATAAGCAGTAATTTTCCTACAACTATTGATGGTGATTCGTGTTCCTTGTGCCATTTTGTGTCCCTTCCTCTTTTGAAGTGAAGTAATGTAGCAACTTGTCCCTTAATTACATCTGTGAGTAAGATTTAAATAACCTTAATTTGCGCTCCTTCACTCCATCTCTTCTCCCTTCAAAAATTATCTCTAAAACTTAAAAGTAATAGATTTTTTGTTTACAATATGTTATTTTGGGTTTCCCCTCTCTTCACAAACTCCTGATGAAACTTTAAAGTAATAGATTATGTGTTTACAACACATTAATTTGATTTTCCTCTCTCTCCATGAATTTACTCTAAAACTTAAGAGTGGTAGATTCTGTGTTTGCAACATATTACTTTGAGTTTCCCCTGCAGTTCTTCTTTTCATTCAGATATCAACAGTGAATGGCATTATGAAATATTTATTTATTCCATATCATTAAGAGTTTTAGAAAACTAGTCTCCAGAGGGATAGAACAGAGAAAACATGATAAAATCATTTCTATGACACTCTTTTAAAATGTCTTAAGCACTGATTCCTTTCACAACCGAGGGATTATCTCGTAAGATACAACATTTTGTTTGCGTCGTTGTCGGGGACGAAGGCACAGAGTTATTTTTCCCTTGGTATTGAAATATATTTCTTGATGGTGAATAATATTTAGATACAAATTTGGTTTTTTATTATTCACCTGGCGACTCCACTGATGAAGGTTTCATTAGATGAGTAATTCTGCGAGCAAGAAAATGAGAAAGCACCATGGAAAATACATATATCAGAGTTTGAATATTTTAAGGGAAGTTTTATTTTTCAATATCAATTTGGTGGTCTATTTTCCCTTACATATCAAGAATATTGTTTCCCTCTTTATTTTCTCAAAATATTGTAAGGCCCAAAATGTACATTCTTTATTGGAGAAAGAAGATATTTCTTCCAATTGTACAATTGATCTTGATACAAATTTATCTCCTAAATATGAAGGAGAGATGACTGTTGCATTACTATTCCTAAAGGTAATATGTCACAATCTAGTCATACAGGTGAGGATTCATCATCTTTGGGTGATAACATTCTACCTCATAAGAAATCCATTTCTTTCCAACTTGGAACCAAGGTGATTTTCAAACCCTTGGTGTTGCCCACAATCCTCCATCAATATCCTTCAAAAGGATTCAAAATTTTTCCAGGTTTTTCTAGAGAGGAGGAAGATATTTCAGTTGAACAACATATATTGGAATTTGAGTTCTTTCTGGACAAATTTCAAATTATCTATGAATATGTGTATTTAAGGATGTTTTGTCATTCATTAAATTAGGGTGCTCAACAATGGTTCCAGTGTTTGGAAGCAAGTTCAATTAGTTCCTGGCAAGGTTTTCAAGATATATTTCTTAGATATTGGGGCAAGCGTAAGTCATATGAAAAACACCTTTTAGAATTATATTCTATCCAGAGGCAGAGAAATGAATCAATCACTGAGTTTAATAGGAGGTTTCAAAAAAATTATTTCAGGATGCCAAAAGAGATTCAGCCTCCTGAAGCTGCAGCTATGGTTTACTATTTGAGGGCTCTTTCTGTTGTCTTTGCTTTTTATCTCAAGGAGATAAAGCCTTGCACTCTAGAGCTGATGTTTATTTATGCACAGTAAATCAAAGCTAATGTGTGGGCTTGTAGAAATTTCTCTTGTCATGTTGAAAGAAAAATTTTTGTTGAAGTAAAGATGGCCTGTTAAGAAAAAAATGGAATTGCTTTACAAGAGAATGAAAATTCAGAGATGAATAAGGATTTTCAAAAGGGGTTAGATGATTCTTGTATTGTTGAAACACAAGAATTCAAGAATTACGAAGATTATGGTCATATATTTGTTGCAACAACTCAACAACACGCTAAAATCCTAGAATATCATTACAATTTTCATAATTTTAATGATTTTATGAATGGAGGAGAAACTAATGGAGCTTCTCAGGTGTGTTTGCAGGAGGGGGAAGATTTTTGTCAAGAATTGGCATTATATGAAGAACATCAGTATTATGAGGAACAAACCTTAGATTTATCTCTCTGTCCTAAATGGTTATCAACATAAAACAAAAATCATTCTTCTCACATACAACCTCAAATTGAGGATTCTAACAGTGAAGGAAGCTGCTAGGTTCAAAGATGTCTACATCAAAAAAATGTTCAAGAAAAGGAGGCAATAGAGAATTGGTTTCATTAGTTCTATGATCCAGTAGCAGACTATATGGAAACTTTCTTTTGTCAACAACTAGCATTTATGCAAGGGTATGTGAAAAGATCTGTATCTGGAAAATTTTCATTGTACATCCTTGTTTTTATTTTTAAATTTCCACAGTACAGTTGCATTAAGTCTAGCACACAGATGTTCGGTTGGTTCTATTGGAAGGCTGAATTCACCTAATTAAGTTCAACCATGTATATAGATAGGAGTTGTGCATAAATAAGCTCAGAAGTTGAGAATTTTAGTTGTAGTATTTTCATTTTGGTATTTTTAGTTTAAGAATAAAGGAAGGAGTCCAAAGTGTAGAAATTTTCTAGAAGTTTTCATACTGGATCATCTCCCATTTGGTATTGACTCCATGATTAATCATTTTTTTTATCTACAAGTGCTCTTTGACTTCATGCCCAATGAAGGCTACTGATCTACAAGTGTTATTTGACTCAATGCCCAATAAAGGCTACTGATCTACAAGTTCTCAGCACTTTGTTACCAAAGTGTTGTCCCCAATTGGAGCCAGATGTTGTACCCTAATTTGACTCAGCTAAAAGTTAAGAGAGGTTCTAAGAAATTCAAGGTAATTGAGGAACAGTTGTTAAAATTTCAAGAAAACATCCACTACGCTCAAAAGGATAACCACAAGTGCAATGAGGACTCATCATCACATGTGCATTGGAACCAAAGTCAAGGAGAAGCATTAGACCATCAGCAAAGGAAAACGGAGCAGAGAGGAGCAACTTTAGAATCAAAGGAGCAAAGGTAGTAAAGGAAGTTGAGGCAGAAAAGGAGAAAAAGTGGAAAAACAGCAAAGGCATAGTCGTGAAAATGTTGGGGAGAGTCGTGAACGGTATGCGGGTCAAGTCGTTGACGGTAAGTGGGGAAATTTGTCAACAAGTCAAGTGTTCTATGAAAAATAGGAAAAAAACAAATGGGCACAACTAAAGAAGCAAAGTCGAAAAATCGAAGTAAGGATACATCAAGGACAGTTGGATCTTGGCATAGATCAATGACAGAGATTAAATCGCAAACCCAACATTATTTTTCACTTCAGTGATTTTATTTTTTATGTTTAAAGACACCGCATGGTAAGCTATTTTATTTGCGATGTGAAGCAGATCAGAAAAGGAGTAGTGAGGATCATTATATCTGAGCGAGATCAACGGTGGAACTTAAATCACACCCAACGGCATATCGCATATCGGTGAGTTTTACATTTATATGATAAGAAATCGCAAATTAAATTGTTTAAGTTCTAATGCAATAAGTCATAGAAACTATGAAATGCAGTGCAGGAAGTGACGTGGCAAGGTGACATGGCAGGTGACATGGCCCTGACCCCATAGATCGCAGGTAATTTATGATGACATGGCAAGATGACGTGCCAGTGACATGGTAGGGTGACATGGCATGATGACGTGGACTTGGCCCACATACCGCACATCGCAGATCGCATAGGATAAGTTTATTGTTAAACGTTAAAAGTTGTGGGTTGCGACGGGGAGTTCGCTGTGATTTACGAATTCGAAAAATTGCAAGTATTGCGAAATTTCTATAATCTAAAACTTGTGAAGTGCGATAAAGAGGAGCGGATGCGATGGAGCTTCAAAGCTAAAGTATAAAGAATTTAAATTCTGACATGGGACCCATCTTCATACCGCACATCGCAATCGGTGATTCTTACATTTACATGTTAAGACATCGCAAGTTATTTGTTTTGCTATGCGATAAGAAGTTCTGTTTGTGATGCGATGCGATAGCATATCGCATATGTTAAAGGGAAACTTGTTAGCACTAAGAACTAAATCCTGTGACATGTGACAAGAGCTCGGATGCGATGTAGTGCAAAAGTAAAATTGCAAAGGATTTCAAATCCGGAGGTAAAGCCTTTCCAGTGTTAAATCGTATCGGAGGTGAAAAAGGGGATTATAACATAAAGCCGGTGAAATGCATTGATAATGAAAGAAAGTCTAAACGTGGGCAGAGAGACTCGGGTAAGTGACCTGATGCAGAGCAAAGGAGAAGAGAAGACCAAACATAGCAGGCATGTGCAGAAGAGGCAGAGTCAGGTAGCAGGTGACATGATGACAATGTTCGAAACAAAAAAGCATGGGCAGAGTCGGGTGGAGATGCGTTTATGCAGACTGTTAGGAAATAACAACCAAAAAAGAAGGAGATACATCAGCAACAAATCAGACTTAACAAAATTATTATATTCCAAGTGTATTTTTTTTTCTTTGTTAAGATCGAAGCTACAATGGTGTCCTCGATTGCAAAGTAATAAGTTGTTTAACAATTTAGGCAGTTTAGGAACTTCAAGAAGCTAGAGAAGTTACAAACTGTTGTGGTTTTTATTTAAGAAAGAGAGAAATAGGGAAAGAGGATTCTGATTTCTGGAACTCATGGGTATTACATTTTATACTTCTTTTTTTGATGGGTAAATAAAATAAGCAGTAAGTTTCCTACAACTGTTGATGGTGATTCATGTTCCTTGTGCTATTTTGTGTCCCTTCTTCTTTTGAAGTGAAGTAATGTAGCATCCTGTCTCTTAATTACATCTGTGAGTAACAGTTAAATAGCCTTAATTTGTGCTCCTTCACTACATCTCTTCTCCCTTCACTAATTCTCTCTGAAAATTAAAAGTAATAGATTATGTGTTTACAGCATGTTATTTTGGGTTTCCCCTCTCTTCACAAACTCTTGATGAAACTTTAAAGTAACAGATTTTGTGTTTATAGCATATTACTTCAAGTTTCCTCTCTCTCAATGAATTTATTCTGAAACTTAAGAGTGGTAGATTATGTGTTTACAACATGTTACTTTGAGTTTCCCTTGCAGTTCTTTTTTCATTCAGATATCAACAGTGAATGGCATTATGAAATCTTTTATTATTCCAGATCATTAAGGGGTTTATCAAACTAGTCTCCAGAGGTATAGAACAGAGACCTCGTGATGAAATCATTTTTGTGACACTCTTTTAAAATGTCTTAAGCACCAATTCCTTTCACAACCAAGGTATTGTCTCTTAAGATACAACAAGCACCATAATTAGGTACATTTTAAGGGGTTATTTTTCATCATTTTAGCCTAATTATTATCTCTTTATCACATTTAATTGCATTATTATCATATGTTTCATAGTGGAGATGGTGTATTAATGGTTTTCATACTTCGAAGCCTAATATGGTTTAAATGAAAGAAAATCAGTATAATATGTTATTTTTTAGGAAGATTTCACAATCAGGGCTCGGAGTAGAAAAAAAGGAGTGATTGTAGGAGGGTTGAACACCTCCTTAACTCCTAAAGGAAGCCAATATATCCTCAATATTCTCCTCCAAAAACTTGAAATAAGAGACAACCAAGCAAGTGTAATATCAAGGGGAGCGAAGCTCCACTTCTCTAGAGTCCCAAGGGGAAAAACACCTACTTTTTAGGGAGTTGTTGGTATCCCCCCTCTAGGATAAATAGGTTAGAGCAAGAGCTCACTAGGATTATCTTTTTGGATGTAGCTAGAGCACTCTTAGCTCTTGTATTAGAAATTTCTAACATTCATATGTGATGTACAAGACTGATTATGAAATAAAATGAGCACTTGGTTTCTCCTCCACTGAGTTAGTTTCATGGAGTTGAGCTTGTGGGTTAGGGCCCAATCCATTGGCCTCAATCTCTCTTATGTACTTGTGTTTTATTTCATGTTTTAGTAGTTAATATCTTTCCATTTTATGTACACTAGCTTATAAACTCTCAAAATTGTGTGCTAAAGCCTCCTCTCTCACCTCTTCCATTGGAGCTTGAGGAGGGAAGAAATTCACCACAGACCAAAATTGCTTTTATTTTATGATTTATTGGAAACATTAGATAGGTTTATTTTCTTATCATGGACATGTTCTAGATGCAGAGGTAGATTTTTGTCTCAAATGCATAGGTAGGTTTATTTAAATTCAACTCATATTTTACACCATTTTTATGAAAGATTTGTCAATGATGAATGCATGAACAGGTAGTTTTCTTGTAGTTTTTAATAGATAAGTAGAGGAGGACTTCCCCATCACCATTATTTTTAGTCTCCACCCCTCATCAACCAATTTCCATCCAAGTCACATTCAACCTTGTTTTTGGAAATATCCACCACAACACTAAGAGTCACCTTGGAGGTGCAAGACATGCTTTGTGAAGAGTTATGAGCTTTACCAAGGGGTTGGATACACTTAATCTACCTAGATACACCTTCATTCCACCTCTCCTAACCATTTCCTCACCATTTCTGGCCTCAAACTACCCTCGACCATTGTCCTTTAGTGTTTCAGGACATCCTGTAGTAGTGCCAACCACTCACTCCTTTAGCCCAAAATCACTCTTTCACCTCATCTAAGCCTAGCCCAACCTCCAACACACCTTCAACTATGAAACCTTGATTCAGGGACCCTCTTAGGTCACCTCAACGCCTCATATCGTTGCAAAACAAGTCCATTTAAAAGTGTGATTAGCTCATGGATAGATGCATTGTTAAGAACGTTAGTTAAGAATAATCTAAATAGAATGCAATTAGTCATTTGGTTCAACATGTATTCCTATATTATTTTTCATTCCTTCAATTTCAATTCAACAATCTAAATTATGAATTCCACTTAATTTAATTTCCTTTCTTGCATTAGCTTAAGTGTGAATTTATCTTTTCTAGAGATAACTTGATGAATCATTATGATCTAGAGTAGTTTATTTCCCTGTTTATAGAGTAATGGTCATGATTTATTTCAAGTCTTATATTTCATTCAGAAGTGTGACAGACTTCATTTTATAGGAGAAACCCTAGCAGTAAAACCTCATTGTAGAATTTAGAAGAGGATGGCATGAGTAGAACTCATCTGTTGTGCATATAGACTGTCACCTCCAAGTTTGTACGAACCCCGGGTTTATAAAGTAAATTTGAGTAGCCTCTGGGAGTTGTAGCACTCTTGGTGCAATACCAGGGCTCACCATTGAGTTCCCCTTCTGAGAGTTGGAGCTCAGTGAGGGTCTTAGTAAGGTGTTTTGTATTATTTTGAGGATTATGAGGCATGAGTACTGCACTGCACAAATGTGGGATTCTATCTTCTATTGAAGCTCCACTACCTCCTTATTGAGGGCCACCACTGAATTTTTTATGTCTATTAGTTATTTATCCAAGATCTGTTTCTCTTCCTCCACCTATGCTAGCTCTTTTGACTACACATGTTCACTAGCAGGAATTTTTAACATGTGTCTTGAATCTTGAATATCAGTTTGTGAACTCTGGAGAAGGATATCAAATGCATCTTTGTCTTATGGGTTCACTCCTAGCTTCACAATTAGTTCCTTGAAGTTCTCATTCTGCATGTGTAGAGCTCTAGAGTTAGCTCTCTCTTGTTCTAGTTTTGTTGCATCCTTCTCCAATAGCTGCTCTGCCTTTCTTATATTCATAACATTCTTGTTTAACTTGTTATCACTCCACCAGATCTTAAAAGGTTGAGAAGGAGACCAGCAAAGGTAACCATAGACCGCTTTGACCTAGTAGCTAGCCCTACTAGGCTGAGAGGGCTCTCTCAATGAGATCACAACCAATTTACTGGATCATGAAATATATTAGGCTATGTATGAAAATTATGGTTTGATTTTATTTTGAAGTTTTGTGCTGGATAGTGAATTAGGTATAGGAAAAACTAGGTCAGGGCTCTGAAAATTAGATTTGCAGAGATGTAATGGGGCAAGGTAGGCACAAAATTTAGCACTTTAAAGCTTCCTGGGGAATATGGTAGATTGATAAGGCTTCAAAATGAGCATGAGAATCATTAATTCTTTTATATCAGAAGAAAGTGAACATGAATTTGAAATTTTCCCCAAAACAGAGCATTGAAATAATGAATTACGCTTATCAAACTTAGAAATTAATCACATAATACATGGAAATGAAGATGGAAGGAAAAATACTTTCAAACATATGATAACAGAAGAAAAAAAGTTGCTAATACACATACCACATGAATCCCGCCACAATAGATGCAAACTATGTTTATTAGTTCCTGCCAAAATCACTGAATATAATAGTGTTCCAAGATAAATTCCACAACATCCAACCCTTGAAACTGATAAAAATGGGCTTCATATAGGAAAATACATCATAGGAAAGCTCATAATGTCAAAAATCATATTCAAATCTCATCATAAATGTCTTTGATGAGTCCTCACCTAAAGACTAGGATAGTTGAAACATCTTCCAAGATTTTAGACAAAGTTTAGGAGAGCTTATCTCCTCATTAATTACAAATTTCCTCATATAGTGAGGCAAAAACAAACTAGGAAGCTTAAAATAAAATTTATTTATTACAAGACATTGAATTTTATATCATTCAATGCATGAAAATGTTTCTAGATCATATGGGTCGCATCGGGAACACAAAGGTCACACCAAAATGCATCAAAACAAAAATTTAGCAAAAAGGTCACGAAAAGGTCACGCCAGTTGAGAGCTAGTTTTGGATGAATTTTAGGAGTCCAAAATGCATTATAAAATCTGGGTTGAGTAACTCCACGTGTATACTTTCCAATGAGCCATCAAAATCCAAACAATTCCCACCGTAAGGCCTCAAAAACCTGATTTTTTGAACCTCACACAAAAAGGTCGCGCAAGTCTAGATTTAGTGGCAGAAGCATGAAAAAGGTGAGGTTTTCTAAGTTTTTTAGAAAAATTATAAGTTTTCATGGAAAAAACACTTCATATTTAGCATTTTAACATCATTATCTACCCATACATGTAGAGAAGAGCTCATTTGGATGCCCAGGGAAAAAGGGTCACACCTGGGCGCGACCTTTCTGTGTGCCAACTTCTAAAAATTTTATGAGTTTTCTAGAAAATTGGGTCTCAAATATGCAGAAATATCTCTCTAACCATGATTTATTTTGCAAAATTTAGAGATTTTTTTGTTCTTTGGTATGTTAGGGACACAAATCTCCTCCAGTTTCCTAATATGCTTCTCTTATTTCCCACAATATTCTTTGCAGAAAGGTGACTAAACCAGGAAATTACATAATCAGAAAAATAGGATGTGAAGATGTGAATGGATCTCTCATTTTGTAATATTTTTGTAAAAAATGAGATAATTTTTTATTCTTTGGCATTTTAGGAACAAAAACCTCCTCCCATTTCCCAAAATTCGGCTCCAGCTTTTCACAATTTTCTCTGAAAAAAGATGTTTAAAACATGATTTTTCTGGAAAATTTCACAAAAAGGTCGCGAAAAGGTCGTGCCTGACCCGAAAGGTCGCACCTCACTGAAATTGAATAAAAAAGACCTCCTTTTATAACAAATTTCTCCTTCTCTTGAGTTGTAAAGTGATGTCAAGAGGAACAAAGACATATAGAGTAAAAATGAATTTAATTGAGCTCCTCCATAGGCCTTTATGAGTTACTATTGATGTCTTAGTAATTAATGAAGTAGGATGGCCCACCTTACCAATTCACCTTTTCATTTAGCCTTTTGAAATTTATAACCTTTTTGCAACTTTTAAACCTTAGGAACATTATTACGTATAAAAACATAGATTACATTTGAAATCAAAATTTTATTGAATATACTTGCCTATTACCACTCATCCAATTGTTGGATTTTATGCATGAAATGTCAGTGTGGTGACCTTGAAACCCTTATGACCTAATGGATACTCTTAATGATGATACACTCAGCTTATTTTATGACATGAACCAACAATTTAAAATTTTGGAAAGAGTGGAAACAGTCCTAGACCTAATACCAGGTGACAAAATTTTTGCTTGAAGACTTAGTGAAATGACAAAAAAATTATTTAGAGACCCTATTAAGACATAATAAGAGTCCATTTGATCACTGGTTTCGGGATGAAAATACTAACACTAACATAATTCACTGTATAGCATTTCTCCCACCTACCTATGGAATTTGATCTTGTCAAGCAGAGGGACACTTTTCAGGTCAAGAGACACATGTAAAGCCTTGAACTATGAGCCTAATGGTAGTGACTATGCCAAGGGTTAGTGCAATGAAAATTTCATCTGGTTCCTCTCCAGGTCCATGGCAACTAGGAGTCTTGTCTGATATGGGATATATTACGATGCCATTTTCTACTGCATCTCTTCCCTAACCTTGTTATTTAATTCTTCAATTTTTTTGCTGCAAACCAATTGGGTCCTGTCGTATTTTTACTCCCTGTAAAAGTTATAATGGATATCTTTGAAGATGAGGAGGAAAAATCTTTCAGTGGGTCTTCTCAAGTCACCTATAAGCCTAGTTGATTTTCTTGAATCTCCGACACCCTGGTTTCAATTTCCTCTTCCTCTACTTCTTGGGTCTTGGTTTTCTTACTGGTGTGAGTGTCCTTCATCTCCACCTCCCAAGTTTCATCCACAATCCTTTTACATGCCTTTTATTTCATTGTTGGAGTCTCAATATAAATCTCTTTGTTAATAGTACATGAATCAAAGTTAGCCTTCCATTCAATCTCAGGCCTAAATTAATGATCAATATAAGTTGAAGAATTAATTATTTTTTTCTTCTTTATAATTACACCATGAGGTTTATAATGTCAAATGTCACCCATCTCAAAATTCATTTCTTTCAATAACTCTTCGGCTACTTGAAAGGCCTATCTGGTGTTGATAATGAAAGGGCCTACTGGCTTTCCCAACTTGAACATATACCCATTTTTAGAAGGAACAAAATGGACTTGGTCCACATTCAATATTTTTCTAAAAAAATCCAAGGAAAATATTATCATTCACATGAACATGGGCAGAAAATAAGGAGGAAGATCATAGCCATAAACCATAATATCGGTATATTATTCAAAATAACACCAGTCACCCATCCTAGTATCCTTACTAAGTTGAAGGATATCTTTTTTCTTATGCGAGATCCTTGGTGGGGAGACATTATGAATGATTTTGTAAGAAATGGCCATGTAAGAGGATATAAATTGGGAGTAGCCCTCATTTTTTGGTCTCCTCGTAACAGCGACATCCCAATAAAAAATAGAATTCCTCTTCTTGTTTGATTCCATTGGACTAAGACCTAGACACTCAAATTCATCCACATGGGTGAACACAAACAAATAAGACAACAAGGTATAATATATGAAATATGAGGTGATAAGGAAATGGTGCAATTAGAATTTTATGGACTTAGCCAAGAAGGAGGGTATGTAAAAGAAGTGACCTGGTTGCATCATCTCTCTTAGAAATACTATGGAGCATTTATTGACCATGTTGGTGTTATCATCCAAAAATAAATGAGAAATTACAGAGAGGATAGGTTTCACTATCAATGTGAAGGTGGATACTGGGAAATTTTAAGCAACAGGAAAATAATTAAAGCTAGGGGCCAAAATCATTTGTAGGAAGGTTTATTGCTTTGCATCTGAGAGGGTACTATAATTGTAAATCAAATTGGTTTCAGTGAAATGTTGGGGTTCAAGGGAGTTTGGGTATATCATAGCTTTATGAATCAGCTCTTGGGTCACCTCTGAGATTTTAACTCTGGTGGAAGAGATAAAATAGTTATTCTCCTCAACATATGAAGCAGCTATCCAAGAAAAGAATTTGGAGAAATAATGCACAGAGGGTATAATTTGATAATATAACACTGAATCAACAACTCAAAATGGGTATTCTCCTCTAACATGTTGGCCATACACATCAAACCAGAGGTCAAACAAGTGGTAAGAATAGGGTGGGTCTGAAATATGTGCCTCTGTGTCCATTAGTGGCTCGACATTAAAGGACAATTTGAATTCCTGAGTTTTGGGGATCTTAGGGGTCGATTTCTTCATTTTAATCACAGATCTAGACAAGTTGCACGTGGGGAGCCTGGAAGGTTACTCGTTTGACCGAGCGAGAGATAAAGAACAATGTTGGCAGGAGATTTGGATGAGGTTGGTGGACAAAAAACAAAGCAGACGAGTTGAACAACAAGAGAGATTTTCAATGGAGAAAGAAATTTAAATTCAAAATGGTTGAAACAGGAAGGATTTTTATAGGCCAAGGGGAAACGGTCAGACGTCACACGGGGGGGGGGGGGGGGCACATGGCGGAAGATTAACGATGAGGTGACAGGTGGATAGGAGCAGGGGAGAACTTTACCATTTGCCTTCGGCGCTCGCTTGTTGATGGTATCAGCTGATTCAGAGAATGGCGAGTGGTCCCCACCTTTCTCCGGTGGGCGAGTGAATGGGGGAAAAGGTCTAGACGAGACCCTATAGAATAAATCTGGGCCACTGATCACCAGATCCCTCCCAACTAAATTTTAAACTAATGGGGGTAGCGCTAGTTTATCTATTGCACAAGTTACCCACCTGAAGTGTCTTTGGGGGCTGCTAGGACGAGATGGATGATGAACTTCCCTGAAACTTTCTCGACCATTAACCAAAGTACCATTCCTTTGTTATTTTATCCATTTTATTCTCTTACATTTCCACTCCCACTTGATGAAGGATTAGTTTGATGTGGGCTTTTTCATTAGAGGCTCCAAGTGTGCCAATAGGGCCTAAAATTTCCCACATGATCAATTCATGTTTTCTGAACCAAGGATGTTCAATGCAATCCTTTTGACACACATACAAAAAAAATTGGATGAAAAATAACACTGGCTCCAATTGCAGATAGGGTATCTCCCGTAATGTACTAATAACCTGAAGATTAGTGCCTTACCCATTGGGCATGGATTCATTTTATTCAAATACTCATAAAACAGAACAGAAACAATAAGAACATAAAAACATTGTCGGTATGTACAATGGCTCATCGATAATTAGAGTGGGTGAGAATGGGCCTCCTTAATGTTGAAAGCAGATCTTGAGAAACTACCCATTTACAGGAAGTCTAAGCATTTCACCATCTAAGGTTTCCAGCAAAAAAATATTGTTCCCCTTTGCTTTAGTAATCTTGAATGGTCCAAACCACAAGGGATAAAACTTCCCATGCTTTCCTTTATATTATCTCCTAACATCCCACCTATGTACCATATAGCTAGGTTGCAAGGATTCGTCCCTTGATTTTCAATCAAAAATGCATTTCATTCTTTCCTTATACTTAATCATATTCTGATTTACCTACTCTCTATTTTCTTGCAACTTAACTAGCCGATTTATTCTCCTAGCAAGAAAATTAGGTTCATCCTCAACATCTTGTAGAATTTTATCCATAAACATTGCTAATTGGATAGAGAAAATTGTGGCCTTCCCATATGTCAATTCAAAAGGATACTTCTCAGTTGACCTCTTGGTAGTAACTATATTATACCATCAAGAAAAATTCAGTTGTGAGTCCTATTTTTTCTAATTTTTGATATACTCCTTTTCAGAATCCTTACTAAAGGTTTTTTGGAGGATTCATCCAATCCATTTCATTTTTGATAATTGGTGGTGGAGTCACCTACAATTATGCCATACCTTTGGCATAAATTAATAAATTTTGATGACTTGAACACTTGGGCATTATCAGTGATTATTTTTCTCGGGCATCCAAGTCTATCGAGGATTTTCTCCTCCACAAATTTTCCTACCAACGCATCAGTTGCATGTCTGGTTGGGATATCCTCCACCCATTTAGTAAAATAATCAGTAGCTATGAGTGTCCATTAGTGATGACCACTGGATGGTGGATGTATTTCTCCAATGAAGTCCAAATCCCATTGTCTGAAGGGTTCTTCTAGAAACATAGGGATCAAGGGAAGGGGTTCCAACCTCTGTTTTCTTGCAAACATCTGAGATTTCCCACAGACTCGAACATATGTATGCACCTCACCAAACAAATTGTGCCAGTAAAACCCTACTTTGATCATTTTATGGGTATTTTCTCTCTAGCTACAATGTCCTCCAATGAAAAAGTTATGAAACCCATTGATCACCTTATTGATCTCTTATTATACCATGAATAAAAGAAAAATCCCCATTGGGTCCTTCCAATAGAGTTGACCGTTTGAGATAACGAACTTCTGGGCTCCCAGTCTCAAAGCCTTGTATTTAAATTTGTCGAAATTTACGAGACATTTCAGAAAAAGTAAATAATGGAAAATATGTTTATACCATTGTGAAACAAGTTATTTCATCTTAATTTTCTGTGTTGAGGCCTCAATTGTTTTTTGCTCCACTACTTTTCCACTTTCTCCATCCTTCGCTGCCAACAATTTTATACCCAAGGCTTGGCAGTTGGCTTCAAACATCATTTTAGCTAATCCCTGCCCCTTGATCAACTTGGTGGGCTTAATATCCATACCAGGTTATTGTATCTTGGAAATCCACACCCCTCTTTTACCTTCACTATCATCTTGCACAATGATATCTTTTGTTACAACAATTTTTGATATTCTAACCTGTTACTATTAGATGGACCAAAGTACACCATGTAACACCAATTTACCTAGTAAAATTGCTTTCACTATGAAAAATAACTTAGTAATCCATAATTTCTTAAGTTGTTTCTGGTCTAAACAGGAAACCCCATGAGGAATAATTTAATAAATCCTTATTTTTTTTTATTTTCCTCAAGGGATAATAAATTAAACCATATTTTAATTAATATTGTTGGTCATATTTAACGCAAAATATGAAAATTAATCAGATAAATCATTATTTATCTTATTATTTTCTAGGAATAATTATTTAAAATATTATTTAAATAATATTCCTTGTTAAATTTGACTAAATCATTTATAAATAATTAAATAAATCATTATTTATTTAATTATTACTCAACCAGATTCTTAAAATAATAAATAAATCATGTATCTATTTATTATTTACAAATAAAGGGATTTGACCAAATTCAAATTCTTTTTTCCTCCAACAAAAATAATAAAATATTCCATAAAAGTTGGATCTAGATTTGGTTAATAATATTTTAATTATGCACCAATATCTAGACTAACTCAATATTTTGTTACAAATAGAAGGTTTTTCCATTCATTCACTACCTTTTTTTGCCTAAAGATTTCTTTGGATCTATACTTTTGGTCTGACTTTGATTCTCCATCATTGTCATATTTTTATACTTCTTGCTTGTGAACTCCCCTTGAGTTCCATTTTTGTTTGGGTTTTCGGCACCATCAAGAGAGAGAGATATTAGATCTGAAGCACTAAGGACATACAAGAACCCATCCCATTGAGGAGGAATGGTAGCATCTTTCTATGTTCCCTTCCCAGGTGTCATAATACAAAAAATTCTTTAAAAATTCTTGTCTTGTTCATTGGATGCATGGTGCAACTCTTGCTTATTATTTGTTGTTTAATGTCATTAATTGCATAGATCTAGATTTCTGTAGCATTTATTCTGATCACCAACTACATATCTAAGGAAATTGATAGCCATATTTGATGTTAGGCCTATTTTTTATGCACAGCTAAAGTGATTTTCTTTCGTACGCTTGCGATTAGAGTTCACACTAACAACTGGCGACTTCACAAGGGTTTATAATTACGACCGCTATCGTTTTTCAGATCCCTACATGGCCAGCTACTTCAACCCCTAGGGTTTTCCTTCAGCTTCTTATTTTTCATTTCTTGATGTTTTTTTTAACCTTTAAAACCCTAAAACAGTAAAAATTCTTACTTCTGTGTGTTTCTGGACCTATTGCGCAAGTAACAGGTATCAGCCGCAGTAGAGACAAAATTTTTTTTTGAAACCTGCTCTCAAGACAACCGAAAGTGTAGGTCACACTTTTTAGGCCAAAACCTGCGACCTCAACCTTCAGGACATGGAAAACATACTGAAAGCTATGACCTCAGCTGGAAACAAGTTAGAATCTATGACCTGTACTTTTTGCGGGAATTTTTCTGTGATATTTATGGGTTTTTCTGGGCTACTATTCAGGGTTGTCTCACCTCCCTCCCCACCCATCTTGGACCTGTACTTGCTTATTTTTACTCATCGAAGTAGGAACTAAGCCCCTTAGCACTTCAGTATGCTTCCACCTTTTTAGGAGGAGTTTAGCTTAAGCAGGTCTTCTAAGATTTCAGTGTGTTCAGCCATTTTTTCATATCTGAACCTATACTTTTAGATCCTTTTTGGATCAGTTATTTATCAATCCAAAACACCTGTTTTCAGTTTTCTTTGGTTTTCATTTAGGGTCCCCTTCATTTCCCTTCAGGTTGTAGCCTTTCGCCACCTTTTTTGCATCACTTTTCCCTCTACTTTGTTTCTTTTTTCTACACCTATTTCCAATAGATCTGGCCTTTAGATCCATGTCCCTCCCAAATTTAGATCCATTGGCCATTTTTTGTGTTTTGATCATATTTTTCCACCCATATACTAGTTTTTCGGAAGCCCTCCTCCTTGGGTTAAAATTGATGCATATTTAGTTGTTTATTTTCTGTCATTTTTAGTTTCCTTTACTGTCATTTTCAGATTTATTTACAGTTATGCAACATATTTTTTCTTTTTTCTCTACACACTTCTAGGCTTAATTAAATTAACACACTTATCTCATACACGCACACCCTAAGTGAAGAGCGTCTGGTTTACACCGCCAGGCGAAGACTAAAACATTGTAATCAATTGATCCTGCACCTGCCTGCCCTTGTTGGTCTCTTTTCTTTCTGTGATTTGTGTTTGTTTCCATCATTGCTCCCCCAAAGCGTTTATCCCAGAGAATCCAAGGCCTTCATCCTCAGTTTCCATTGGGAAGACTTACTCCTCTGCATTGGGTTCAAGTTCATCCTCCACCGAGTCCCCATTCTAACTCTACTTCTAGTTCATCAAGTTCCCCTTCTGGTTCTATGCCCGACTCTCCTCTATGTTTCACCTTCACCATGTCTGGTTCAGGACCCAACGCTGGTGGCAACCCCAGCCCTAATGTTGTGAATGCTACTAGTGGTGCCACAACAGGAACTATCTCGGCTGCCCCCTTGCTCCCTTATATGATAGGTCTCAGTCTTCCTGATTTTAGCCAGTTGATTAATGACCCCATACACCACGATCCTGGTTGGCCTGCTATGCCAACAAAGCTCCCTTCAGACATCCCCAAGTTTGAAGGAATTGTTGGAGAGGATCCTACCAACCATGTTCGTTCTTTCCACATGTGGTGTTCGTCTAACTCCATCGTCGACGACTCTGTCTGTCTTCAGTTATTCTAGTGTATGCTTTCTAGAGAAGCTTCCAAGTGGTATGTCAACCAGACCTCCTCCTCTCATACTACTTTTGTGACTCTTGTCAGGATTTTTTGTCTTATTTCCAACTTCCCCTTCGCTATGACACCGATACCGAACTCTTGACCTATTTTCATCAATCTTCTATGACCAACTGATCTAATAATGTCCAATAATGGCGGAGAAGAAAGAGCATATGTCGATCCCCCACCTTCGAAGACCGTGTCTACATGGAATTTTTTCTCAGATCCAGTTTTCCTTCTATTGGAAAATATGTCGCATCTCACTTCCCTCAGACCAAGGAAGTTGCCCTCCAGATTCTATTGAAATATGACTTGATCTATGCACAGTCTGGTTATGTTTATACCATCTTACTTGATCTCCCTAGACCCGGTGGTTCCAACGCACTAGGGGCATCCCATGCCACCAACAATATCATTGGAGCCCCTTCACATCCATACACTCATCCTCCCATGGGTTATGGTTTCCCTCACGGAGGGGTGAGCTCCTCCATCACTTTTCCCCCTCCCAGTAGCATGTATCCAGGATACGACATGCCTCCTCATTTATCCCAACCTATTCACCCCAATTTTACCCAACCTCCTTATTATCCATATCCGTATCCTAGTGCTCCAACTTCTCTAGCATTATCACGTCAGCCTCCCTTACCTTCTCAAGCTCTGCAACAGCAGCCACCACCTCCTCAGGGACAGGTGTATGCACAGCAGGGTGCGACTAATCCTCCTACTTCCAAAAATAAGAGGAAAGGAAACCAAAACCAATCTACCCCAGGTAATCCAAGAAAAAATCCCCAAGGGAATGCACATAACACTAAAACCCAGCAACAGGGCACTCAGCCCAAGCAGGACAGGCCCATTTGCATGAATAAACCTTGTTCTTGTTGTGGTGTCTATGGTCACTACACCCATGATTGTCCTTTGTTACCTCAGATGTGTTATATTCAGGAAGCTCAAGCAGCATCCTAAGGACAGCAAGCCTCCCCTTCGGTTCCTCCCAATGTTGCCCCTATCAAATTGACTTTGTTTACTAATACTTTCCCCCAGCAAGGATATGTGACTGCCCAACCCCCTGAAAGTCAGGTGGCCACTCAACCTCCTCCATCTGGTACCTTTGATTACCAGATCCTCGTGATGAACTCTGACCAACCCACTACAGTTGACCTCGACCTTAAGACTCGATCTGGTCAGTACAATAAGCCCCCCACTACATCTGCTATCGAGCCCCCTTCTTCAGGTCCCACAGAACCTCTTTCGACACCCAATGGTCCTTTACTGATCCCTCAAACTAAGGCAAAGGTTCATACCAAGATCCCCAAGGGACCATTATGCTGAAACATTTCTTTTGGTAAAGTTGCCCACTACTATAGTATAGTAGATGACATGGCACAATCCCCTGCCACCATGTCAACGCTGGAAGTCCTCCAATCATGCCCTTCACAAGGATCCTTCAGATGATCCTTGCCATGGTCACTGTGGATCCTTCAGATGATCATTTTATTGTCTTTGATGTTGACCAATCAGAATATCCCCCCTTCCTACTTTCATCGCCTTCCAAATCCCTGTCAAGATCTGGAATGCCAACTTCTCCAGTTTTATCATTGACGAGGGGAAATCCACTTGTGTGATGTCCACTTTGGTTTGGAAGCAACTCGGATGTCCTGAGTTAGCCCCTTCCACTATCACCCTCCAAGCGTAGGATGGCCACTCTTCCTAGCCCCTTGGCATGTTCCACAACTGTCCTATTAATCTTATGGGAAAGATTGTTTGTGTTGACGTAGAAGTCATTGATTTTCCCTTATACTAAAACATTCTATTGGGTTGTAGTTACACTTATGCGGTGTCTTCTATCTCATCTACATTTCACCGTAAGATGTTCTTTCCTCACAACATAAATATCGTCACCATCGATCAGTTGACATGTTATGAACCGAAGTCTCAGACCTCCCCTAAGTCCATCATCTCTTCAGTGGCCAATAAAAAAATAGTCGAACCTCTGACCAGTGGCTCACCCAGAGTCTATAAAGATTCCTCTTTCCTTGGTTCATTCCCTAGTCTCCCCCCTCCTATCTCTGAACCTATCTCGTCGAATGTTTGCATGATATAATCATCTCGGTCTAATCTAAAATGGACCGGTTCGACTAGTCAGCAGCCCCGCCCTTCGCAACCTGCTCCTAGTACTTTGACTCAACCTTCAAGACCCCCTCCTCAAGGCCCCTCATCTGTAGCTAGTGTCCATGATCCTATCTACCCTCCTAGAATGGTTCCCCTTGGCCTTTACCATCTCGGAGCTGTCTCGCTCGGCCATTACCCCTTCGGTTAGATACAGTTTCTTGATCCCCCTCTTGGAGCATTTTCTGTACCTGTTATTGCTACCTTGTCCCTTCCTAACATGACCTTGGGGATCCCAGTCTAGTACATTAATCCCCTAGCCACTATCTCGCCTAGTCAACCCAAAACTTATACTACTTTGACCCCAGTTACATCGGTCGCCATGACCCCTCCCTTTGCTTTTGTGCCTCATCCACCTCAACAGGAACCCACTCTTCTTTTCAAAGCTCCAGGTGAGGGGGGCAAAGCTCAAGACAAGGCTGGAAAGACAACCCCTACTCCTCCTCAGCCTCCAAAGTGCACCACCTCGTGTGATTTGTTTGATTTTTTCGGACATGCCACCCATACCTATCCTGAGTTTCCTCGTCTCAAGCCCATGGTCAATGAATCATTTCCAGAGTCTGACATCCCAGAGGTTTATGTCACTTTACCCGATTCAGTCCCAAAACTCAGGTCTTTGCACACAAATCAACCTTTTTCTTTGTATAATTTCCATGGCCTCTATACCCACCTCTTTCCTCGCCTCGAAGACTACCGCACCTCTTTGGAATCAGTCTGCCAAATCGAGCCCAATAGCAACGAGTCCACCTCTCCCTTATTTTCAAGTTTTGCTTCGATAGAACCAGAGGACACATCTGATCCCATTGAAACTCCCCCTCCTGATGTCGAGATTATGAAGCCTTCAGCCACCATTTTCTACCTATCATCATCCATGAGATCCACGGTGGAAGACCCCTCTGGGACTTCCCCTTCCGTTTCGCCTGACCTCCCTTCAACAATCACCCTGGGCTTAACATCGGTGGATCCTTCATCTACTTTTTCTTTTGTCACCCACTGTGATGATGCACAGGTGAACCTCTCTTCTCATGATGATGATTCAGGTAGCTTAGCTGCGTCATGTGGTCTCCCTTCCACTAGTCACCCCATCTTCTATTATGAAGAAGAAATTATGGAAGCGATGACCACCCCTGACTTTCCGTGGGATGATATACACCACTGGGCATACTTCCTCCCACAGTAGTCCCATGACCAATATTTTGTGGAAACAAAATAATTCATCCCCGATGAGGTCGATTGGTTTAGAAATCCCATCCCTGCACCCGATTCTTTCAAATAAGGAAATATGGCCAATATCTTTCCTACCATTAAAATTAACATTTCTGATAAACAAGGGGCAGAAGAAAACATTACCTTGGGAAACTGAGGCTTACACCAAGTTATTTATGGAATTCTGTAATGCTTTCACCTGGTCCTATTCAAAAATTCCCGGACTTGATTCCGCCATTTTCGAACACCATATCGATGCATGGCCCGATGCCAATCCTGTCTGTCAAAATTTGAGACCCATTAATCCTTCCAGACGAGAGGTTGTCAAAATTAAATTGATAAGCACAAGTAGTATGGTTTTAATTATCCCATTGAATACACTACTTGGGTGTCCAATCCAGTACCTGTTCTCAAGAAACAAGGCACCATCCATGTCTGCACTGACTTTCGCAACCTGAAAAAATATTTTTCCAAAGACAAATTCCCCACACCATTCATTGACCAAATCATTGACGAGTGTGTGGGGAACAAGGTTCTATCCTTCATGTATGGCTCCTCCAGATACAACCAAATTTTTATTCATCGTGTTGATCAACATAAGACTGCATTCATTAGTCTGTGGGGAACCTTCGCTTATAGGGTCATGTCATTCGACCTTAAGAATGTCGGAGCTAATTTTCAGCGCGCCATGTCATATTGTTTTCATAACCTAGCTCATATTATCCTTGCTTATTTAGATGACCTCACTGTGCATTCTAAACATTGGGGACAACACCTCAATGATTTGCGTACCATCTTTCTCTTATGTCGCAAGTATAATATCTGCATCAACCCGTTGAAGTGTGTCTTTTGTGTTCCTGCCAACCATTTGTTAGGCTTCATTGTGTCTAAATATGGTATAACGCTTGACCCCTTGAAAGTTCAAGCCATCCTTGAGCTTCCTATTCCTCGTACCTTATGCCAGTTACAAAGCCTCCAAGGCAAAGCTAATTTCCTTCGTCAATTCGTACCTGACTATGCCACCACCATGCATGGGTTCCTTGGAGTCCTCAGATCTTCCATTCGTTTGTGATGACTATGCTAAAGATTTTTTTGATGCCCTGAAACATGTTCTCACTTCCACTCCCTTGATTCATCCCCCTGACTTTGATATCAATTTCATCCTATACATCTCAGCCTCCACCCATTCAGTCGTTGGGGTCCTTATTCAGGAATATGACAATGGAATCGAACATGTTATGTATTATTTCAGTAAGAACCTTGTAGCCCCCCCTGTTTCCTACTCACATGATGAGAAATTAGCGTTGGTTGTCGTGTTCTTGGTCCAAAAACTCCATCATTATATCCTCATGCATTCCACCAATGTCGTGACTAAGTCCAACCCTATGGCCTTCCTATTGAGCCTTCAGATCATCAATGGGAAGTATGCACGTTGGATCGTTATCCTCCAAGAATTTGATCTTTAATTTTTCACACCAAAGAGTAAGAAAGTTTTAGCCCTCACTGAACTCATCTCTGAATTACCTATATGTGAGCAGGATCCTCCAATTAATGAGAATTTTCATAATGAAAATTTTCTTGCCATAACTTCAGATGATCCTTGGTATGGTGACATCCTCACTTATCTGTGAACCTAAAAGTTCGCCCTTCATCTTGATTGTGATGCTCGACGACATATCTGACACTAGGCCCCCCGCTACCTTCTCATCAGTGACAACTTTTATCTTCGCAGTGTAGATATTTTCCTTCATCGTTTTCTCATGCACGTTGAAGCTAAGAAATTCCTTAATGTTTTCCATAGTGGCGCTTCAGGTGGCCACCTCTCCAGTCTCTCTACTGCCCAGAAAATAATGCGTGCCAGGTACTTTTGGCCTTCTCTCTTTGGTGATTGCATTGAAGCAGTCAACATTGTTCCAATTGCCAACATTTTGCCCCAAAGGCATGAGCTCCTCTGGCTCCCCTCCATCCTGTCATCTCAGCTAGTCCTCTCTCTAAGTGGGCCATAGAATTTATGGAGTGTCGACCTACATCTACTGGTAACTACAAGTATATCATCGTGGTAGTTGACTATTTCACAAAATGGTTTGAGGCCATGCCAACGTTCAACAACACGGCAGCTACCGCAGCCCTCTTTTTCTTTAACCATGTTATCGCTTGATTCGGAGTTCTGAAACAATTGGTCTCTAACAATGGCCGACATTTTGAAGATGAGTATGGCATGAACTATCCTCTCTATTAGGCTTTGAGCACCAATATTCATCCTCCTATTACCCCCAAGGTAATGGCCAAGTTGAAATAGTCACATTAGGGGAATTTTGAGGTCTAAAATGGCCCTCCTAAGGAAATTATAAAATAATAGTGGAAATAATAAAATAATATTTGATTACATCACCAAATTTTAGAAGGAAAAAAGAAAAAACTACTTTTTCAACTCGTATTTTTAATTTATCTCCCTAAGGTTTTACTCAAATTTCGAGCAGGAATACTCGTTGGATGAAAAATTTAATTCCCCATCCATGGAGTACCAATGTTACATACGTTTGATGGAATCTTCTACACGAAAAATGAGAAATACATGAAAAACATGATTGCAATCACATTTTTTCATGTATTTCTCATTTTTCATGTAGCAGGGTCCATAAAAAGTATGCCACATGGGTATTCCTTGGATGAGGAATTAAATTTTACCTCCAATGATTACTCCTGCTCGAAATTTGAGTAAACCCTTTAGGAGATAAGTTGAAAATACAAGTTGAAAAAGTAGTTTTGTTATTTTATTATTTTTTAATATTTTTACTTTTTTACTCCAAAAATGGTGAATCATCCCCAATGGTTGACATCATCATATTGAATCCTATTATTTCTCATAAAGTTTATTTTGGCTGTAATTTTTTCTTAGGATGCCCATTTTAGACCTCAAAATTCCCCTAATGATAAAATCATTAAAACCATGCTTCAACGAACGGTGAATAAGCACAAAACCAACTCGCACTTTATTCTCTTCCCTGCTTTGTGGGCCTATAGAACTTCTGTTAAAACCACCACCAAGTTTACTCCTTTCCACCTTGTTTTCGGCGAGGAGGCAGTCCTACCGATAGAGTGTGAAATCCCTTCTCTTCATCTAGCTGTCAAACTTCTTCCTGACACCCAAACTTTAGAACAATGACTTATCATGCTTGAGCGCACTTCCGAAGACCGTCGTGTTGCATTTCAAACCACCGAAGCAGCTAAGAAATGCACCAAAGCTCAATATGACTGAAAATTCCACCCTCATACTTTTCACGAAGGTGTTCTTGTTCTAGTGTATGACCAGGCTCATGATGTCCTTGGTCATGGGAAGTTTTCCTCATTATGGCTAGGCCCTAACATCATCAGTAAGGAGTTGGGTAAAGGGGCATACCTCCTAGAGGATTTTCACGGCCACCCTCTTCCTAATCCTCATAATGCACTCTATTTTAAGAAATATTACCCTTAGCATTTCCATTCGGAAATACACATTTTATTTATTTTAGGTAGCCAGCTTTTGATTTTTTGATTTGATACTTTACCTGGAAACCTTTTTTCCAAGAAGGGTCACTTCACCACTCCTCAAAATTGAATTTCTTCACTTACAACACTTGTACTTGGGGCACCACTTCGCCTTCATACTTTTCCATGCTCGTGTTTATTTTCGTCGTGAGTAACCATCTTGTACTCATGTTTTTATGGTCCCCACTGGGCCTATTCTGTGTGGCAGCATCATCAATTCTCCCTTGTTTATAGCATCCTAGTTGAGTCATCATTGCATCCATGGAGTCTGTCCCGAGTCCCTTTGTATCCCGCCATAGTCCTCGATCATTCATTACTTTCTTCCTCTTTGGTGTCGCACATTTTTGCCTTCAGTAATATTGTCCCCTATCCCCTCCAGTGTCGAGTCAGTGGCTACCAAGTCATCCATTCCCTTTATGCTCTAACAAGGGAAGTCGTAAGCCCGCTACTCAATTCCCCCCCATTCCACCATCATCCCTGGTATTGGTTTATCAGTCACTCTACTATTATCCCTCGTGCCTTATTTGAGGATCCCTTATTGCCTCACTTATGGCGGACCTCCTTCTATCGACATCAGCTTACTCATTCCAGAAAACAGGTCTAGAGGGTGGTGTACCTTGGTTCCATCTTCCGCTATTGTTCGATACCTCGTATCAGGAAAAGGGACCCTTTATTGCCCTTTGACTTGATTTTTTCTCAGCTCCAGCTCCTTATGGCATGATCGAGATCTGTATACTTGATGGTTCAGTGATGCAAGAGATTTTACTGGTGATTCCTGGGTGTGTGTGAGATGTTTTAGACCTCATGAGGGGGTGCCCCTTCAGGTAGCCCTCCACATGCTTGGATGACCTCTCTCTATAGCCTTTGATGCAGCTCCATATATTTGATGGTTCCAGCCTCACCTGCTTGTAGCACCTTTTAGTATGCATATATCATTCTGATTTTCAGAGCCCTTTCCTGTTTTAGAGGGCCTCTTTGGTTGTACTTATATCTCATGTACTTAGATATTATTGTATAAATCCCGTATATTGTCCCAGGCACAGTATGTATGCAGGATCCATTATCATGTTTTTATGTGGCCCATGTTTATGCCAGCATGTACTATATATTTCAGTCCCTTGTTTGTTGGACCCATCATTATTTGTACTTTTTTATCTCGGCGGGCATAGATATACCTCCCCTGCCTCATGTAGAACAAGTACTCACTCATAAAAGAGACTTGTCACACCTATAAGTCTCACCTCCTCAAAGTCTTCTCCTCTCGTGCTTTATTCTACCTTTTATTTCTCTCTCTCTCTCACTCCCCCTTTGGTGTATAGTGATTGAGTTCTTATAACATACTTCGGTCATACGATTATCTCCTAATGCTCACACGTTGGGGGGCAATCTGTTACACCAATTTTTGGTCATCTAACTTGTTACTATTATATGGACCAAAGTACACCATGTAAGACCAATTTTACCCTAGTAAAATTGTTTTCACTATGAAAAATAACTTAGTAATCCATAATTTATTAAGTTGTTTCTAGTCTAAACAGGAAACCCCATGAGGAATAATTGAATAACTCCTTATTTTTTTGATTTTACTCAAGGGATAATTAATTAAACCATAGTTTAATTAATATTCCTGATCATATTTAACACAAAACAAGAAAATTAATTAGATAAATCATTATTTATCTTATTCTTTTCTAGGAATAATTATTTAAAACATTATTTAAATATTTTTTCCTTGTTAAATTTGACTAAATCATTAATAAATAATTAAATAAATCATTATTTAATTAATTAATACTCAACCACATTCTTAAAATAATAAATAAATCATGTATCTATTTATTATTTATAAATAAATGGATTTGACCAAATTCAAATTCTTTTTCCCTCCAAAAAAAATAATAAAATATTCCATAAAAGTTGGATCTAGTATAATATTTTAATTATGCACCAATATCTAGACTAAATTAATATTTTGTTATAAATAGAAGGGTTTTTCCATTCATTCACTACCTTTTTTTGCCTAAAGATCGCTCTCGATCTATACTTTTGGTCTGACTTTGATCCTCCATCATTGTCATATTTTTCTACTTTTTTCTTGTGAACTCCCCTTGAGTTCCATTTTTGTCTAGGTTTTCTACACCATTAAGAGAGAGATCTTAGATCTGAAGCACTGAAAACATACAAGATCCCATCCCATTGAGGGGGGCTAGTAACATCTTTCTATGTTCCCCTCCCAGGTGTCATAATACAAAAAAATATTTAAAAGTTCTTGTCCTGTTCATTGGACGCATGGCTCAACTCTTGCTTATCATTTGTTTTTTAATGTCTTTAACTGCATAGATCTGGATTTCTGTAGCATTTATTCTAATCACCAACTACAGATATAAGGAAATTGATAGCCATCTTTGATGTTAGGGTTATTTCTTATGCACAGCTAAAGTGACCTTTCTTCATATGCTTGCGATTAGAATTCACACTAACATCTTTCACATCCGCTATAGGAACATAAGTTGTTATATTTGACTACATGACATAAATTTTAAAAGCATTCAGGGCTTTGACTAAGGCACAGGCGTGTTTCTCTAAAATATTTTATTTCGCCTCAACATCTCGTAACACCTTCCTGAAAAAATAATTTTTTTGCTCTTCTCCTTCATTATTTTTCTGCAATGTAAGGAGAATCAAAAGAAAAAATGAGAAATTGATTTTGATAATATGGAATAGCTAAGGTTGTGGCCTCTGAAAAAGCATTTTTAATTCTGGATAATAATTCCTGGGATTTTATATTCCACTTTACTTACATGTCCTTCAACATTTATTTAATCTCTTTGACAATTTCAACGTAATTGGTTATAAATATTCTCAAAAAGTTCATTCTACCCAAGAAGACTTGAATTTCTTTCCTATTCCTTCATAATGGAATATTTTTAATGGCTTCCACCCTTTTGGGATCAATATTTACTCCTTCCTTTGCCACAATGTCGCCTATTATCTTTCTTTCACTTAAAGAAAACTAATAATTCTTGGGGTTTAAGGAAAAACCATACTTTCAGCCTTTCTCAAAAGTAAGTTGCAAATGCTTAATTTGTTTTTCATCTATTTTCTAGAAGACAATGATGTCATCTAAGTAAATCATTTCGAATTTATCTTGTTCTCCAACTAATGCTATATCCATAGCCCTCTAAAAAGTAGCTCCAATGTTTATGTGGCCAAAAGGCATTCTAGCATACATAAATTTCCCCCTGGGTGTAGTGAAAGCAGTTTTCTTAATATCTTCAGGGTGTAAAATGACTTGGTTGTACCCATAGAATCCATCCATCATGGACATTCATGCATACCCTAATACCCTTTGCAAAATGTAGTCCATTTTAGGCATGGAATAATTATCTTTTAGTGAGGCCTTACTTAGATTTCTGAAATCAATATATAGCCTTATTTCTCCATTCTTCTTCCTAACGGGGACTAAATTTTGCTACCCAATCTTATTACTTAAAAGGTATAATAATTTGATCTTGTAGAAACTTTCTCACCTCTTTTTCAATTGATGGAAGTAACAGAGGGTTAATTTTCCTAAGCTTCTATTTATATGGCTTCACTCCACCTTTAAAAGGAATTTTGTGTTGAATGGCAATAGCGTCAAAAGTTTTCAAGTCATCATATGACCAAGAAAACACATCCACATATTTCTTAAAAAATTCCATATAACTCTACTTGTATTCTTTAGGGACCCCTTTAGCGAGCTTGAATATTCAAGGGTATTGTTCTGTGTTAATATTATAATCCTCCACATGTTCCTCAAACTCTTATTTATTTAGCTTGGAAGCCACATAATTTTGGTTAAACATCCTTTCCAATGTTACAAATCCCCAAGGGATGGTACTACCCTTAATTGTAAAATATTGTGCCCAACAATAGTTTCTTCCCAACTTACTTGATGTTCATATGTCATCTTCTCATTTTCCTGGTCAATCACTGAATTTGAAAACTCTTCAATAACCTCCAACAAATGTTTGATTTATTCATCATATTCAAACACCATCAAGTACTTCACATTTTTTGGTACTAAAGGTATGTACCTAACCTCAAATTCATATATGAGCAAGGGTTTTGAGGAGGCTTAAAATTGCTAGCAGAAATTTCCAAGGAATCGGCCATTCGATTTCTTTCTCTCGGAAAAAATTGATTATTTAAGGCTAATAAAAATTTCTCAATAAGATCCAACACCTCGTTTCGGTAAGACTTCAATTTTGGATTCTTTGTTTTACATTGTTTTTTTATTTTGTTTACTACCATCTATGAATCCACAAACATTGCAAAACACCCAATGTTAATATTTTTGGAAGCTTGCAGCCCTAGTAGCAAAGCTTCATATTGAACAACATTATTAGTGGCTTCAAACTCTAGATTAAAAGAGGGATGGGAATTAGGCTACCTTCTAGAGAGACCAATAACACACATGCACCATTTCCTTCCTTGTAATAAGAACCATCAAAATATAATTTCCATATTTATTACACTCCAATGATTGTTTACTCAACTGGACCGAACATTCCACCCGAGTTTCATCCATGATTTGAACATTTTCTTCTAATAGCAAGAAAAAAAATCCTTCCCTTTACCATGAACAGGAGAATTATTTGAATAATCATCCTTTGTAATTGTCTTCACAAATATAGATTCTCTATATAATCGATTTTATTCTCCACAAAAAAAGGGATGGTAGCATATTTCAAATCCAGTTTGATGGATCCTCCAATTTTCAATCCATAATAACCTAGAAAAAAAGCATACCAAATCTTACGGGGATGTCAGCAACTACAATATCTATTACTACACTCTTTACTGGGATTTGAGCTAAATTGACCACTAGGTATTTAATCATCCCCGAGAATTTTATTCTCTTGGAACCAAAGGAGTACATATATTTGTATTGTTTCTTTATTTTCATTCCAAACTATTCCATGACATAAAATGGCATCAGGTTATGAGACGCTCCTGAGTCCATCATACAATTATGTAGTAGAAGATCATGAATCAACAAGGTGACATATAAAGGGGAAGTGGAAGAGTCCTGCTCCTCAACATGTGGTACAAACACAACCATGGGCCTTTCTTCTTGAAGGTTCAGACTATCTTGTAGAGCGGCTATGGTGTATGAGAACATGAACTGAGATACTTGATCTTTATAACTGGTTTGTTTCAACAATTAATTCAAAGGAACTGAGATTTTGAAATTTTCCAACTCTTTTTGAAGATTGAAATCAGAGGGGTTTCTATCAGTTCTAATAATCTCATCAGGTTCTTTGTCCTCATTACAAACTGGCTTGATTTTTGGTGGAAACGGCTCTACTTTTAGGACTTCATGCTTATGAAGAATAGGATTGGAGGACTCCTTTTTGTTTGGTGGGGCTTGGTCGAGAGGTTTCTTCCCTTTATCTATTAACTTAGGAGGATTTTCTTGAGGAGGTTACTAATTTTGATACTGCATTATATACATTTTCCTAGTATCCTTGAGATCATATTTTATGTGTAACTAAGTCTGCATTAATTCAAAAAAATTTCTACAATAGTTATCAATCTCGCCATCATCTAGTGGCACATCCAAATCATCACCTTATTCCTCATGTGCTTCTATTTCATTTTCTTCTTCACAAAGGGAAGAGAATTGGTTCTATTAAACCTCTATAATTTCTTTAACATTTTCCTCAGGATCATCTTCTAGATACAGAGGTTGAATATGATCTTGTTCATCATTTATCTCCCTTTTCAAGAGTTGTAAGGGTGGCCTTCTGTATTCAGGGTTAAAATTTCGATTAGGGGTTGGATGAAATTTTCGAGGAGAGTTTTTATTTTCCAACTCCAATTTTACAAGCTTATTAGACATATTTATTATCCTTTTCTTTATCCCCTCTAGTTTTTTCTATTGGGTTTCCTTTCCATGATCCAAAGAACTAGCTTCTTCTTTTCCCATCCTCCTATCACCATACTCAATTTTCCCTTTCCACTTCCCAATGGAGGTGAAATTTTCTTCAAAATTTAGAGCATCTATTTGAATCTGGTCTTGGGTATAGGACTTCCTTTCTCTAAGGGTAAACCCAAATTTCGCTTTAAAGGATCTAGCAAAAAACCCCTTGACAACAACCTATGGAGGTTTAATTTTAGTAGGAAGACTATTGTATAATTTGTTAAACCTTTTTATAAAATTTGAAACATATTCATTATTTATTTTCTTCATTACATTAGATTTTGTGAGGATGTACCCATGGTCCCTCTTCTCTCCCCACTTTTTCATAAAATAGTTTTCCATCTCCTCCCAAGTAGTGATTGAAGCACTTGGGAGATTTTTGAACCATTTCCTAGCCTCCCCATCTAGAAACTGAGAAAAGAGTCTTAACACTACACCCAAATGTTCTACATTCAGATTTTCAGGAAATGCATAGAAGGTTTCTATAATATTTTGAGCTGAGATATCATCCTCTCCGGGGAATCTTGGCAGGACCTTAAGATAATATTGTGGCATCCTATTCAAGGGATGTTTCAAGTCGAGTGGAGCATATTTATTTAGGATAAAACTAGGGACAACCATGTTTTTAAAATGAGGTTGTAGAAGGTTTATTACGAGACCTTGTTGACGCATTGTATGAATTGTATATAGCTAGAGTTGAGGTGGAAATATAGTGATTATCTGAGTTGGACTAGTTATGAGGATATGTTTGACTTCTTCGTGTCGTAGAAAGGTATGAAATATGAAGGGAGGTGAACTTATAGAAGCTTCTTTGGTTTTGACTCTTGAGAAAAATGAGCTAAAAAACGTAGAACATTCTTCAAAATATTCCAAATATTTGAAGGAAGACTCGAGGTAGTTTATCAAAACCTTATGAGATTTGTAATTTGACACTTCAAAAAAAGAGGTCTGGAGGTCCGAAGTGATAGGGGTTCTTTCTTTCCAAACCCTCCTGGATAAAAAAATTTCAGGGTCAAATACAAGGGAATTTTTCTGTTGAGAAGTGTCAGGGTGAGTGTGATTCCTTTTGAAATCCAGGATGATAAAATAATATTTGAACAGTGGAGTCACCAAGGTGAGATATCTTCAACCCACAACCATTTATTCTCACCTAACCAAAGGGTGTACAAGTTTCTTACCCAGAAAAAATATTATGATTCATCGCCAAAAATGGTGCCAGAAGATGTTATAGCTCCTAGAGACAACCCTTGGGTTCAGGAGAGACCAATGCCTAGGAAATACTGATGAGTGCTTATAGGATTTGTTGGAATTGTTCACTTACACTCAATATTCAACATATCGTCAGACAAAATTAGTTCAGAATCTTCTTTAAGATGAGAAATAAAAATTTGGTAGCAACATAAAACTCATAGAAGAATTAAGATCCATCTTCGGGGGCCAACATTAGTTACGCATGTTTTTTATCAACCATTGTAGCATATGGGAAAGAATAATTATAAATAAATGAAATCAAATGCACAGAGCTTAGTTAAGAATCCATTGTAGACTTAAACATGAAACAGGTGAAAATAACACTAAATGATATGCTATATTACATGGAGCGCATATTAAGGATGTTAAGTTTTATCAGTCACACGCATATTATAACAGAATTAGACAAAAATGAATCCATGATTTCATAAAAAATCATATCCAACAACTACTATTACATGTCATATGAGAATAAGAATAAAGATAAATGGAATAAACACAGGATAATACATACTACAGTCTCATGTAAGCGAGAAGCATCAAGAAAATTTCATTAATATTAAATGGGGGCATACATTTCATTCACAATTGCACAGCTTCCCTCTTGAAACAAAATTTTAAATGATTAGTAATGTAGCATAAACTATTTTTTATAAAGCCTTGGGATGATAGATCCTTACAAAATATTAATATTACTTGATCTTAAAGTGATTCATCATTAAAAATATATATGAGTGTGCTAGTGGCACAATTGTACTAACCAAATCCTAACTAACTAGCATTCATTCCTTGAAAATAAAAATATTTACAGAAAACTGGAAATATTAGTGTCATGAAGGACACAATTAGGAATATCTTTAGCCTTGGTAGGCCGGTTTAGGAGGAAGGGTTATTGGATTGATGATGTGCAACACTAGAGTGTTGATGAACTGGTTAGATATCTTCCATAGTTTTGGACTTGGTAGAGGGGTGTGAAAGAAAAATTGATAGGAGATATTAATAATTGTGATTCCTGCATAATTCAGCCTAGGATGAAATAAAGTCTTCACCAACCACAACAGTTGGAATTCTCTCCTTAAATAATTAACCACAGTTTTTCCCTTCAAGATAGAAGTCTTCTCATGGGATGAATCAACCTTCCAGTTAGCCTCTGTGAAAAAATGACTATATTTCTACGATGATATTAGTACTCCTATTAAATCCAAGTAGTTAGGAAACCCTGATCAAACTCTCTACTCAAACTATGAGTCAAAGGAAGCTACGTCCTTCATCACAACCTCTAGGAATTCTTCAACTTTATATATGGCCCCTTATTTCTAGAATATTTTAGAGATATCCATGATTTCAGACACTTTATCCACCACATATATAACCCTCAACTCACTGAGTGTCTTATCATTGACATATTGGATGAATATCTTAGCAATATGAGCATTATTTTCACCTTATTCCTTGGCACCTAGGATGAAGAACTCATAGTCTTTGATTACAATATTTTGCTCAGCCATCAAAATTATGTACCCCCAATTGTTCTTCATTTATGTTATCACTTCATCCCATATCAGGTTTTTAGCCTGAAGGAGGGACATGTTTCCTTTTAGTTCGCCTTTGAGCTTAGTGATCTCTTGGTTAGCTTCCTAAAAAAAATTTCTAATCAGTTCTACATTAGTCTTGGCAATCTTGAGTTGTTTCTCCTTTGGTTTCAGGTCTCGTTGGGAATTATCTAAATATGTTTGTACCTTATTGAGTTCCCCTTCTGTGAGTTGGGGCTGAGTGAGGGTATTAGTAAGTTTCTCTATAGGATTTTGAGGATTCTTGGGCACAAGTACTACACAAATGTGGGATTATATCTTCTGGTGAAGCTCCACTACCTGTTTCTTAAGGGCCACCACCTCATTGTTTATGTCTATTATTGCTTTGTCCATGATCTCTTTCTCTTCCCCCACTTGTGTTATCTCCTTGGATTGCACATGTTCACTAGTAGGAATATTTAGCTTGTGTCTCAACACCTAAATCTCAGTTTGTGAACTCTGGAGAAGGTCCTCAAATGGAACTCTTTCTTCTAGGTTCACTCCTAGATTTACAATCATTTCCTTGAATTTCTCATTATCCATGTGTAGAGATCTAGAGTTAGCTCTCTCTTGTTTCAGTTTTATTACATCCTTCTCCAACATCTTCTCTGCCTTGATTATAGTCGTAGCATTCATGTTTAACTCATTATATATAATTTCTCCCACTTGCCTATGGAATTTGATATTTTCAAGTAGAGGGACATGTGTTAGATCCATAGACACATATAAAGCCTTGAATTATGAGTCTCATGATAGTGACTCTGCCAAGGGGTGTTGCAACGATAATTTCATCTGGATCTTCTCCAGGTCCATAACAACCAGGAGTCTAGTCTTATATGGGAGATAATGAGATGTCATTTACTGTTTCATCTCTTCCCTAATATTCTTATTTATTTCCTCAATTTTTTTCCCTGTAGGCAAACTAGGTTATGTCATAGTTTCACTCCCTAGAGAACTCAGAATGGCTACCTCTAAAGATGAGGAGGCAAAAACTTGCACTAGGTCATCTAAAGTCACCTAGAAGCCTATCTGGTATTCTTTTATCTCCAACAGCCTGGTTTCAATTTCCTCTTCCTTTACTTCTTGGGACTTGGATTTCTTGTTGGTGTGAACATCCTTCATCTCCACATCCCCAATTTCATCCACATCCATTTTATGTTCCTTATCTTTTATTTTGGAGTCTCAATCTCCATCTCTATGTTGATAAGCCCTAAATCAAAGTTAGCCTTCCATTCAATCTCAGACCTACATTCATGATCATAAGTTGAATAATTAATGTTTTTTCTCTTTTTTCAATGACACTGTGAGCATCATAATTCCAAATGTCACTCATCTCAAAATTCATTTCTTTTAGTAACTCTTCAGCTCCTTGAAAGGCCTATCTAGTGTTGAAAATGAAACGGTCTATTGGATTTCCCTACTTGAAAATATACCCCTTTTTAGCATGAACAAAATGGAATTGGTCCACATTGAGGCTTTGTCTAATAAGGGAAAATATCCCCATTGGCATGAACACGGGAAAATGATAAGGAGGAAGATCACAACCATAAACCCTAATATTGGTATATTCTTCAAACAAATACCAGTCACTCACCCTGGTATCCTTACTGAGCTTAAGGATTTGTTGAGACAGGATCCTTGGGGGGGAGACATTATGAATTATTTTGTAATCAATCACCATGTAACATGATATAAATTGGTAGTAGCACTCATTGTCTCATCTCCTTAGAACAACAACATCCCAATCAAAAACAAACTTCCTCTTCTTGTTTAAGGCCATCATATTGATACCTAGATACTCAAATTCATCTACATGGTTGTACACAAACAAATAAAATAACAAGGAATAATATATGAAATATGAGGTGATGGGAAAATGTTGCAATTGGAATTTTATGGACTTAGGCAAGAAGGATGGTATTTCAAACAAGTTACCTCACTACATCATCTCTTTGATAAATCCTATGGAGGCTTTTTTGGCCATGTTGACATTATCATCCCCGAATAAATGAGAAATTACAGAGAGGATAGGTTGCATCGTCTTTATGAAGGTGGATACTGGGAAAGTTTTAGCAACATGAAAAGACTTAAAGTGAGAGGCCAAATTCATTTGTAGGAAGGATTTTTGCTTTGTAGATGAGAGCGTACTATAACTCTAAATCAGAGTGGTTTCAATGAATTTTTGGGGTTTAGGGGAGACTTAGTATATTAGAGCTTTCTGAATCAACTCTCGGGTCAACTCTAAGATTTTAGCCATAGGGGAAGAGGTAAAATAGTTCTTCTCCTCAACATATGCATCACCTAGCCAAGAAAATAATTTGGGGAAATAATATAGAGAGGGCGTAATTCAAAAATATAACCCTAAATAAACAACTCAAAATGAGTCTTCTTCTCTGACATGGTGGAAATACATGTCAAACTAGAGGTCCGACAGGTGGTAAGAATAGGGTGGGTCTGAAATTTTTGCATTTGTTTTCACCAGCAGCTCAACATTGGAGGAGGATTTGACTTATGGGGATTTTGGGGTCCTAGGTGTTGATTTCTTAATTTTAATCATAGATATAAACAAGTTGAAGGTGGGGATATTGGTACTTTATCTGGTTGACTAGGCCAGATATGAAGAATGACATTAGAGAGAGCTTGGGATGAGGTTGATGAACGAACGACGTTGCAAACCAGTCGAACGAGAGGAGACAGTTGCAAAAGAGAAATCAGTTTAAATTCAAAAGGTTTGAACCCAGAAGATTTTTATGGGCGGACAAGAAACAATCATCTGATATTGGATGACATCATCAGGTGGGGACATGTAGCAGAAGATGATTAGGGAGGTGACAAGTGGATAGGAGCGGGGAAAATTTTATCATTTACCTTCGGTGCTTGCTTGTTGATGATATCGGTTGATTCATAGCGTGGTGAGTGGTCCTCACCTTTCTCCGATAGGTGAGTGAATGGGGGGATGGATCTAGCTAAGACCCTCCAAAATGAATCTGGGTCATTCATCATTGGATCTCGCCCCACTGAATTTTCAACTCCAAGGGGTAGTGTAATTTTATCTACCGTGCAAGTTACCCCCCGAAGTCTCTCCATGGGCCGGCTAGGCCAAGATGGATGACGATCTATCCTAAAACTTGCTCCATCCTTAACCAAGCACCATTTATTTTCTATTTTATTCATTTTCTTCTCTTACACTATCACACCCACTTGATGAAGGATCAAGTTTATGTAGGCTTTTGTATGAGAGGCTACTAGTGTGCCACGAGGAACCTAAATTTCCCACGTGATTAATTCATATTTTCTAAACCATGGATGTTAAATGCATCCCTCTAGAGATACATACAAAAAAATAGGATAGAAAACAACATCAGATCCAATTGGGGACAGAGTATTTCTGCAATGCACTAAGAACCTACAGATAAGTGCCTTACCGATTAGGTATGGAGTCATTTTATTAAAATACTCATAAAACATAACAGAAGAAATAAGAACATAAAAACATTATTGGTATGTACAATTCCTCACCGGTATTTACAGTGCGTGAGAATGGGCCTCCTTAATGTTGAAAATAGAGCTTGAGAAACTTCCTATTTACATTTATTCCAAGCATTTTCACCATCTAATTTTTACATTAAAAAAAAGTATTTTTCCCCTTTGCTTCAACAATCTTGTATGGTCCAAACCACAAGGGATCAAACATCCCATGCTTTCTGTTATGTTCTCTTCTAACATCCCACCTAATTTCCAAATATCCTGGTTGCAAGTATTTGTCCCTTTATTTTCTATTAAAAATGGATTTCATTCTTTCCTGATACTTAATCAGATTATAATTTACCTACTCTTTGTTTTCCTGCAGTTTAACTAGCTAATTTATTCTCCTAGTCAGAAAATTAGGTTATTCCTCAACATATTGTATAATTTTAGCCACAGGAATTTCTTATTGGATAGGGAGAATTCTGGCCTTCCCATACACACATTCAAAAGGAGACTTCCCAGTTTACCTCTTGGTAGTAACTATGTTACCCCATAAAGAAAACTTCAATTGTGAGTCCGAATTTTTATGATTTTTTTATATAGCCTTTTTTAGAATTCTTACTAATTGTTTGTTGGAGGATTCATCAAATCCATTTCCTTGTGGATAATAGGTTTTGGAGTCACCTACAATGATGTCATACCTTTGGCAGAAATTAATAAATTTAGCTGAATTTAATACTTGGTCATTATCAGTGATGATTGTTCTCAGGAAGCCAAATCTAGCAAGGATTTTCTCCTCCATAAAATTGATTACCACCACATCAGTTGCATTTTTAGCTAGGATAGCCCCCACCCATTTAGTGAAATAATTAGTATATGTGAGTATCCATTTGTGTTGACCACTGGATGGTGGATGTATTTATCCAATGAAATCCAACCCCCTTTGCCTTATGGGTTCTTCTACAAACACTGGGAACAAGGGAAAGGGTTCCAACCTCTATTTTTCTGAAAACATATGAAATTTCTCACAAGCCTGAACATATATATGCATCTCACCAAAGAAATTGGTCCAATAAAAACATTCTTTGAAAATTATATGGGCATTAGCTCTCCAGCTACAATTTCCTTCACATTCAAAGTTATGAAACTCATAAATCACCTTACCAATCTCTTCTCCGACCAGGCATAAAAGCAAAATCTCGACTGGGTCCTTCCAATACAACTAGTTAGTTGAGATAACGAAATTCTCGGGTTGCGATCTCAAAGACCTATATTTAACTTTATAAAAATTTATGGGATATCTCAGAAAAACTAAATAATGGAAAATATATGTATACCAGTGTGAAACAAGGTATTTCATGTGAATTTTTTGTGTTGAGGCCTTAGTTTTTTTATCTTTCTCTACTTTCCACTTTCTCCATCCTTCCTTGCCAACAAGTTTATACTCAAGGCTTGGAAGTTGGCTTCAGACAATATTTTAGCTAATCCTTGCCCCCCTGATCAACTTGGTGGGCTTAATATCCATGTCATATTCTTGTATCTTAGCAATCCACTTGCCTCTTTTTCCTTCACTATCACCATGCACAAAGATATCTATCACAACATCTATCGGAACATACGTTGTTATATTTGACTGCAGGACATAAATTATGAAATCCATCAGGGATTTGACATAGGAAAATGCATGCTTCTCTAAAATATTGTATTTCACCTCAGCATATAGTAACACTTGCCTGAAAAATGAAATTGGTTGCTGAAAAATGAGAAATGGATTTTGATAATCTAGGATAGCTAAGACTGGGGCCTCTATGAAATCCTTTTTAATTCTGGATAATGATTATCGGGCTTATATATTCCACTTTACTTCCATGTCCTTCTTCAACATTTCTGTAATCTCTTTGACAATTTCAGCATAATTGGCTATAAACCTTCTCAAAAATTTGATTCTACCAAGAAGACATGAATTTATTTCCTATTTCTTAGTATTGGAATATTGTTAATGGCTTCCACCCTTTTGGGATAAATATTTACTCCTTCCTTTGCCCCAATGTGTCCTAGTGGCTTTCCTTCACTTAAATAAAACAGATATTTCTTGGGGTTTAAGGACAGACCGTCCTTTCTGCATTTCTCAAAAGTAAGCTGGAAATGTTTAATGTACTATTCATCTATTTTTTAGAAGATAGTGATGTCATCCACGTAAATCACTATGAATTTATCCCCTTCTCCAACAAATACTATAGCCATAGCCTTCTGAAAAGTAGCTCCAACATTTATGAGGCCAAAAGGAATTTTGGAATACATAAACATCCACTAGGATGTAGTGAAAGCAGTTTTATTTTGTTCTTCAGGGTGTAAAATGACTTGGTTGTACCTGTAGAATATATCCATCATGGAAATCCAGGCATACCCTACTACCTTTTGCAGAATGTAGTCCAGTTTAGGTAGGGGATAATTATCTTTCAGTGAGGCCTTATTTATATTTCTGAAATCAACACATAGCCTTATTTATCCATTCCTCTTCCTAATAGTGACTAAATTTTCTACCCAATAGGAGCACCTAAAATGCACAATAGTGTTATCATACAACAATTTTATCACCTATTTTTCAATTGATGGAAGTAACAAAGGGTTAATTTTCCTGAGCTTCTGTTTATATGGATTCACTCCACCTTTCAAAGGAATTTTTTGTTGAATGAAATTAGTATCAAAAGTTTTCAAGTCATCATATGACCAATAAAACACATCCATATCTTGCTTAAAAAGGTCCATATACCTCTTCTTTTATTCTTTAAGGACCCATATAGCTAGATTTGTTTAATCTAGGGTCTTGTTCTTGTTGGAATTACAGCTAATGTATTTTCCTAGATGGAAACCTACTTGATAAAGATATCAACATGATGGAAGGCCAATATAGATGTGACAGAGAGATTGGACAAAGGAATATCAATTTAGAGACAGGGGAATGATAAAGGTGATGTTTTTAGAAGTATACATGGGTATTGTGAACAAAGGACGTGTACATACGCGGGTATGGTGAAGAAAATTCATGTATACTTTTTGCACCATGGTATTCCAAATACCATGGGTTCTTACCATGGTGTTGGCCCATAGTAATGAGCGTAGAAATGGATATTTTATCTCGTCAAAGAATACCATCGACATTACTAAGGGTTTGACCCAAGGTATTGGCTAAGGTCTAATCTATATAAGGAGATGGATTTCAAAGTGTTAGGTGTGCAAGTACTGGGTTATTAATGATTGTTGTTATCTGAAATAGGTGTGAGCCAAGGAGCATGACAATGGATCAGATTTATTAGATTTGAAATGACTACATAATATGCTTATGGTCTAATAGATCTGTGACGATTGATGATAATTTTATGACATGTGTTTGTTATAGTGTATGTCGAGATTTGGGTTTGAAAAATGTATGTTGTGCACCGAAGGTTTGACTTAGTAATTATATATCTGTACATTGGTTCTCCTTTGAGACATCGTGTACATATGTGAATCCCATTCTGAATAGTCATATAAATATTTTTCATGATGGACGGATCTATATACGGGTGCCATTCATGAAAAATGCATACATATGTGGAAGTAATTCATAAAAGGTGCATTCGCATGCTAGGGTTTTCTAGTCTAGGCTGTTAATTATGTTTAATCAACTTTATTATGTTTTTTGTTATCTTTCACTAAAATATTTCATGATAATCTATGTTTGACAGTGTTGTTTGGGTTGAACTGATTGTGGTATGAAATTTTGAATAGTAATGATGTTGCTATATGATGATTTGCATGTGGTTCAAAGATATGTGATGGATTCATTATGTGCTTCAGTGATTGTTTCAATAGTGCATTAATTTAGATTCAGGTTTCTATTTTTTGAGATCCATATGTAGGTCGTCCTAAGGAAAAGAGTGTATATACGTGAATATGATTCTGAACAATAGCGTATATATTATTACATGTGTTTAATCAGGGTTTGCAATGACAAAATTCGGTTTCTATGATGAACAATAGGTGGTCTGGTATTATGATGAATTGGTATATAGCGATATAATTTGGTCTGGTTGTTTGAATAAGTTATTTCTATGTTTGAATTGGTGATACAGATGGTTCAGTGATAAGTGACTTGATACAGTGTTGATTTCAGTATTGTTATCTGATATTTGGATTGGATCTAGTTTGAAACATTCTAAAAAGTGATCCACAAATAACTGAAGATAAGGGGGTTGTAGCTCCCTTACAGTGGAAGCTGGAAAGCGATAGAAGGTTGTAGCCTTCTGCAAGTGGGTTCCTCTATACTAGTATGAGTTTGCGCCAATACAAGATTGAATTAAATTTCTTTATAATAAAAGAAGAAGACAGAGATGAAAACAACAATGGTTTTTTCTCACATTGGATTTCCACCTAAAAGTGCTAGTGTTCATGTGTGTTGATTTTTTTTTTTTTTTTATTATGTTCTTACTGCTCATGGTTATTGTTCAATTAATGACTAGTGAATTATTGATGCACTGGTTTAAGATAAATAGGTGATGAATTGAATGAAAAGATATTCAACTGAATATACACTACTTTTATTCATACCGGTCACATACATACGATGGTTTACTTCACTACAGTAGCATACATTAATATGAATAATAAATTGAAAGGTTTAAGTGGTTTTAAATACTAATTCACCCCCCCCCCCCCCTCAATGCGACTGGAACTCCCACCCAAATGAATAATCTTGCATTAATGTGATTGTGGACTAAAAAACTCAGTTTTTTTTCCAGCAACTACATACTTTAAGGCTAAATTTCAAGGTTGGGGCTAGACCTCTTCCTAGAAATCCCTGTAACTTTTATAATTCATAAATTACACAAGGAAAATTCTTGTAAACCAAAAACTAACACCATGACTAAGCCTAACCATCCCCAATAGGGATTTACATTCTATCAAACACTTGGAAAAAATTCAATCTATAGGTCATGAATACAATACTAAGCATAAGGGACTGGAAATTCATATGAAACTTATCAAGAAGGATCACCACCCTATCCCATTAGTTTTCTTAACATTAATTACGTCTTGCATCCATTATTCTTTCAGTTACAAGTAAAAAAATGAAATGAACCATGAATAGAACCAATCATAGGACCATGCTTATAACTAGCATGCAACCACGTAAATAACCATAAGATAGAAACCATTAAAGCCACTTAAATTCAAGTACAAAAGCAAGAGAACTTAGCCTTCATTAAACATAGGCAAGAGCCAACCAGGTTCAGGACGTCCACGTACCAACCGACCATAGACATGGCTGAACCAAATATTTCTTTCATCCAGTCACCCTTGTGCCATATTCCAAGCATGAATTTCGGATCTCATGGATAAACGAATCCAAAAACAACGAAGGTAATCCATGTGTTAAACCACCTCCACCCTCACCATACTGTGATCTCACCTAAACCAACACCAAGATCACAAAACTGAACTGAGCTTGGAATGCCTCTATATCTCATCACTATCCTTAAGTAATTTTCCATGTCCTTATCTCTAGGCTTTACCACAATCCACACCGGATCACTAGGTCCTTACTGAGAAACCGCCATCAGGATTTACTTTGTAAACTGCCAAAAATGGTAAGGAGATTCCTAATAATCTGGGAATGAACTTGAGACCACCTTGACCCTGGATTCTGAAACCATTCGACTATTCCAAATCTCAAAACCGAGAACAATCCCATCACACCATGACTATTTTGAAAAAGGCAAGGCAAGGCTGAAAACCACTGTCAAAACCTGGCAAAGCCATGCCACTGACATCAAATAACCAAATACCAAAATTCACATACCATGCATGTCAAAACCAACAAGCAAATCATACATCCAATCTCTTACCTACAAGTATTCATGCTGAAGTTGCTTGATCCTGCTCCTCCTTGCTTGAAATTTTCTTTCATTTCCTTTCTTTCACCTTATTTTTCTTGCTTTTCCTTTTCTTGGTCCAATGTTTAAATTCTCTAAGAAAACTCCAAGTGTCCAAGAGTGTGAGACAAAGAGAATAAAGAGAGAGCTCAAAAACTTATCTCACAAAAGGTACCAACTAATCCTCAAAAACCTTTTTATCAATGAAGCCTCTATTTTCTTGATTTTCCATTATTTTCCTTCAATCTCCTCCTCAAATGAAACTTGTGACCTTTCACCTTCCTTTTCTCCTAATTTCCTTTATTTTCATAAATAAATGTGGCAAAAATAATTTTTTCCTTTTCAAAGCCTTAGCCATTGCCTTTTCCAATTTCCCCGTAGCCATAAACAAATCCAAGGATTCCCACTAGGATATATTTTCCCAACATTCAGCTTGGAATAAGTGTCCCTTAATCGTGGTCTTATTTTTCATTTATTAACTTTTATTACATGAAATTTTAACCCGGGTCCATTACACGCTAAAAATCTTGTTTCAAGTAATCCAAATCGATATATTTTTTAGGAAATTCATAACAAAGGTGAAGGAATCAATCAGAAAAATCGTCAATTGATTCATTAGTATTCATTCATAAGTGATTTATTTTCTTACAAACATCTTGGTAATTATACCTATCAAAGGCTTGATGAAGCTCCCCCAGGAAATGACGAAGAGAATGGATGGAAGCAGGTCGAAAGGTATGGCACCATCAATTAACACGACCTTCAAGGGTGAGGAATAAAATCACACAAGCAAACTCTTCATCATCGATTTTGTAAGATTCAAAAAAATTAAGAAACTCATAAATGTGCTTGGTTATGGATGTTCCATCATCACCATCAAAATTTAACTGAGACAAGTGATATAGAGGCTCATCGAGGATTGAAAAATGAGAAATGGATAAATTAGAGAAACACCTTGGGAGCAATATTTCAAGATGATCCATTTTAGATAAGAGGTTCCAAAAATATTCAACGGGCGCAACTTGTCATCTAGCCCTCCATCAACCAAGGGATCTCCCCAATGTGAAGTCCCAATTAGACCTCACATAATTTGGAATAGGAGCCTCATCCAAAGTATTGACCTGGTTTCCATGTATTCTTATATATTTTCCTTGGCTCTAACTATCAACAAGAGAGACGAACGTGTATGTTCCTTCAAAAATAAATTAAGTGTGCCTGGTGAGTGTTCGGTTGTAAGTGTTTCAAAGTTCTTCTACTGAAAAGGGAAAGAGTAAAATGAGCCTCTAAGAGAGATGTAATATTTCCACCCAAGTAGAGACACATGAAAACAAGAAGGACTCGTCTAACATCCAACAGAAGAGGCCATAAAATGATGTGATGATCATTACAACTAGTCAATGAGAAATATTTGTGTAGTATCCTGTGGAATAGTCCAAAAGGATGGGATAGCGATGAAAACCATTACAACACGTTATCAATAGAATAAGTACTAAAATAACTAAAATATTTCTACTATTTTCACACAAATGAAAGAAAACATGAAATACAAACATCCACAGAATATTCTTAGAAATATTCATAATCCATGCATGAAGAACGTGATGGCGTTGAAGGCTTACTTTATTAAAAGGTTCAAGACACATGTATACAATTAACATCACTAGCTCTAATAGTGGAGCATTGGAGCCACTCCTTGCTCCCCAAAAGAACTATAATGTCTCTCTAATGCCTTGTGGGAGGAGCTAGGGTGAAAATTCCCTTGCTCATACAATGAGGATGTATATATAACCAAGAGGTGATTCTTCACCTTCCATGTCACTCCTTGACTACCCTCATGATTGTTTTACTTCCTGTGAATTTTTTGACTTTACATGAGTCTTCATATTCTGAATGTGTCCTTTCGACTTCCACTGTACAATACATATTTAACAGGTAGTTACATAATCCAAAATAATGATGTGGCTTATGATTACCTATGACAAGACATGAAATGACACTGATGACATGGACTACATGATGTTGTGGCAGTGCCAAGATTTCCTTCTTGTTGCTTCTTTCTTTGTGCCTTCTTGAAAATATGGTAAATGTTCTTCTTCTTCCTCCTCCTTATGAGTTGAATATGAGGAGTCTTCCATGTGATCTTGATCTTGATCTTCTACTACATTCCAGTATTCCTTCGTCTTCTCACCTGATGATCATCTTATCTCTTCATCTCCATATTTTTCTTCAAGCATGTCCTCCCTCTCTATCTCCTTATTCATCATATTAGCATAGCATGATAGAGTACTTGCATCTTCAATCCACTCATGACAAGACAACATCAGTCTGATAAACCCCTAGTCCAAGATGTTTCATATTGATCCACTAACTAAGCTCGAATCGAGTGATAGGTTTGGAAAGAGGCTTAGTAAATCCACAATTTCAAACCTCAAGAAGTCAGGGGTGAAGCTTTAGCCTTCATCCTGTGCAATGCGTAGTTTAGCATGGACATAGGAAGAAAATTGTATGATCTGGGAGCTCAATGTGGCAGACTGAGGGGTTTTGCATTTTTTTAGCCAACTACACAGTTCTAGAAGACATAGGAGACCTGGTGATTATGCATTTGCACAAATCAGGAGCTCAATCATTGTGCTTGATGTATGAGACTGTGAAATGTGCAGTTCAAGACTGGTTTGAGGGCATGATTGCATAGTTTTAGAGGCCAAGGCCCAGGCTTGAGCACTAAAATTCTGAAATGCGTAGTACTGGAAGGAAAAGAGACAAGTTTATTCCAAAATTGTGTAGTTAAAGAGCTCAATAGTGAGGCTTGAGGACTAATACTGCACAATGAATAGTGTTGGCTTGGCTTGGGAGAAACATTACATGGTTCTGGGACTTAGGGGCTCAACTTGAGCACTGAGGTTGTGAATGCACAATTCTTGGAGGAAAATACAGTGCATTACACAATTCCAAGAAACAAGTTTGTTGCTTGAGGGCTGATACTACGCAATTCATAGTTAAAGAGGGCTAGATAAGGCTTGGATGTCCGAGTGGGAAGTTTTCCAAATTTGACTAAGTGTGGGATCCGTGCAACTAATGTGAACAATGACAGGAATTGATTTTGATCATACACTTGAGATACTTTGACAGAAAACAACATAGATCATCCAGAACACATTAACAACATAGTCCACTCAATGCAACAACTTTGTGATGACTTTAGGACAAGTGTGACACTAAAGATACACTTTGCGACGACCGTGATGACACTTCTACAATAATACTTAAAACCTTATGGATGACTGTGACTGATGTTTACATGGTTAGACCAACTCATTGACACAAAGATAACTCCCTAAAACCACCAAAAGAATCATACATACATTTTGTGACAACTGACATGTGAAAATACGACAATTTCTAAAGCACAAACGACTCTTGCGATATGTGAACGATAGTGAGAATAACACATTCCAGAGAAAATATAACATGAGAATGGCACTAATTAGAGTGAAATAAAGTGAAAGTGACAACCAAAAACTTGAAAACGTCACTCATGAAAATAAAGGTGCGTAGAAACGACAATTTGCAAAACTCACCAAAATGGGAGTACAAATGTAGCTAGAATGTGAGAAATTGTTGTTGTCAGTGCACACTAACTGTTGACATGGATTGGACATCGCAAATGCACAATATTGATGGAACATGTTATGCTTGTCCAATATTCCATAAATAATGCGCCCATGCACTTTTTATGGAGTAAACATGCATGAGGAAGTGACTTCGACACTTCCAATCCAAGAAGGGAGCTCAAAAGCATAAACTAACCAAAAAGTGACTACAGAACAACCGATCACAAGATCTAGAGTAGGCTCCAAAATTTGAGTGTACACAAAATTCTGGAGGGTTTTTGTCACAGAGACAACACCATCACTATAACATTGGCATTACACCTTAAAATCATTCATGGCTTAAGGGACCTCACGATTTTTTGTCGATGCATTAGTTATGTTAAAACAATTATTTCTTTAGAAATTTAAATGTATGAGGTTCAAGCACTTTGGTGTATTTAAGGCTTAGCACAAATATATATATATATATATATATATATATATATATATATATATATATATATATATATATATATATATATATATATATATATATATATATATATATATATATATATATATTGCTTTAAAGTGGATTGAGTGTTATAGTATGGACAATGGTGAAATTTTCATATAGTTTTGTTATATGAATCTTACATGGTGATTGCATATATTGATATAATAGTGTCATGGGACCGTTGCAAGTTGGATATGAATTTAACGTTATATATTGAGAAAATTTTACTATGCTATGGTTATATGGTGAATGTGTTTGTATATTATTTGATGTGACTTTACACTTATGTGATCACAATGTTTCATTCACTTGTGTTTAATTGCATCCAAAGCTTGGTGAATTGTGTGAACTAGAGTTTACAAAATGATAGCCTCTTCTAGTTATATCAGTGGGCATTACATGACATGCTCTACCTATTGGCATAGTAGGTAATGTGACAAGTCATTATTTCATTCGTTTGAAGTTTGGTTTGATTCGAGATGGATGCACTTAAATGAGTTAACATATATTTGTGAGCTCCCCACCATTTTTGGGTATTAAATGCTTTGTCTTGGAACCCACGAATTCGTCCTATTATTTTAATGCACCATATCTATATGGATCTATGGTGGTTAAGGATCCTGGTTTGAATCTACGACTTCAATTAACAAGGACTGCATGTAGTCGGGAGTCCCTTCCGGTAGATATAATTGTTTTTTGAAATTTTCATATCCCGGGGTTTCCCATGTGTAATGTATGCAAAAAATGATCTTGAAGACAAAGAATGATCTCTCTACTTGGCCATCCAAGTCTCCATTGATCGTGAGCCACACTAGAGTTGAACATGGAAATATAGAAAATAGACATGGTTTCCTCTCAAACGTGTCAGGTTTGTTTCCATTATGAATATTAGACTATTAGACATTTCTGGTTTAACATGAGGTTGTTATATTTTTTTAATCTCGTGCCATTAACTACTATATTAGTGACTCGTTTAAGTTTCATCAAAAAATTTAACCTGTTTAAATTGTTTTCCAAGTGGAGTGTGAGCTTTGTCATGTTGCAAAACCTTGTTGAAATATTTAGAAGCCCAGGGTATCACTGCAGTTGTGTATGTTTGAATCTTTAAATCTTTCCACTTACATTGAGCTCTGGCATCTTGGATCGGGTCTTGGGATATAGGTGATGAAGGATACATTGGAACACGAAATCTATGAGTTTATGTAGAGTTATCAACCTAATACAGAGTGAAAAAAGGAATTCTTTTGATAGGGAGCCTTACTCTTACCCTGCTCATAAAGAAGCTTGACCCTCTATGGAATTAGATGACACATTGAACGATTGCTTTAATTACTAATGTTGCACTGATTCAGATTTGACAACGACCCCAGGAATTCTCCAAACTCAGTATAAAACTTTTGAATAAGTCAAAATATAAAAATGCCTAAAATATTCAAAATCTCACAAGATAAAATAAAGGCTTGACCATGGAAAACTCATAAAAATAGGCGGTACAATAAATTTACTAATAAATTTTATTTTCTTGACCTCTGTAAACCCATAAAATAGGTTGTACGATAAATTTAATATTAACTTCGATTTTTATTAGGAAGCATTAATCTTGAATAGTATGCATGAAAGTTTGAACTCTTGTATCAACTCATGTATGCATTCCCGGGCACGGTGTATCGAGAACTGAACTGGTAGGCATGTACTAATCTAGAACACCATTCATGCACCACCAACCAGAGCTTCATGCTACACTAAGTGGTTTAAGTAGTGAGACTAGAAATTGAAAGCTACATTTTTTAGCTCTAGCACGGAGAAGAGTTGTAATCTTAATTTGAATCAAATTAAATAATTTCAATTACCATAATTAAATATTAATAATATTAAATGTATCATAAAAATTAAAAAAGGTAAAAGAATATTTTTGGCAGGGAAACCACGCATACATTGCATGCCCCTTCTACCTAGGGTCTAGAGCATGCAACCCACTTGCATTTGTATAATTACTCTTCAACTAGATCGAAAAATGGGTGTTTTTGTACAGGTATAAATTCCCCACCAATTAATTTATTTTAAAATATAACACCTGTCATCTGTTCTACAAGTTAAATTCTGATAAGGGTTTTTTTTCTATCCTAGGGAAGGAATTAGAATTAACCTGAACGAGAATAATAAAGAGTTGTTCGATATTCAGCAACCAGGATGCTCGGTGTTACTCGAAATTTGTTTAGTCTTTATCCATATTACCATTGGAAGTGTGAAACTTGGAGTTGTCATCGATAAGGGAATTAAATCTAGGATCGACAACCGAAAGTGTGTCAAGGGATGATAAACAGGTTATTCTTCTAGAGAAACCTGGCATTGGTATGGCCAGCAACGAGCAGGAAGGAGATCATAATCAGGAGCTCCATTGTATTATTAAACTTCTCTTCATTATAAATCTCGGTGTTAGTAGAAAAATGACATATTGTTGTGCCCTTCATCACCCACACACTACTAAAGCATTATTATCTAACAAGTATAAAAAGAGAGTGATTCTATTTACTTTTTCGACAATGTAGGTTCATTAGCAGGGTTTCCTATCCCAACTTTGCTAGTTCTCTTCAATGCTTCTTGCTTTGTTTTTGAATGTGTGCTAAGAAGGACCAGCCAGATTCATCCATCCCCTAACCACTGTTTTGGCCATTCGTTTGAACAAATCAGCTGTGATTCCCACTTTCCCGGCCAGCAGCCTCACCAGAAGATTTAGTTTTTGTGTTTTCCCTGGTCAAAAGGAAGAAATAAATCGATGCCCAGGTTCGGGTTAGAAGGCGGGCTCCCATTAATCCGCATGAAAGGAATCATTTGTTCTTTTATGAAGCCCAACAATATCCCCTGAGGTAATTAACATGTCCAGGACAATGTCTCTCTCTAAGTGTTTCCTCAGTTTTAGAGCTCTCAGTTTTCAAATTCCAATGTGTGGCTTTTTTGCTTCATTCTCTAATGGATATTTCGAAAAATACAACAAAACCTGCAAGACATGCAGCCCAATTCAAATGAAAAAGACATGAAGCCCAATTCAAATTTAAAATATGCCTATATTTTTTGCATCAAATACTAATAAAAAAAATTTGTGTTGTATATAGTTCGGTTAATGATTTACCACAATTTTTCGTTGGTTTGTGCTCGTCTTTGTCTCCATTTTTTCGCATGTTTATGCTTGTCATTATCTAACCAAATCAATATTAATGAAAAACAATTTCTCTTGTAGCTAGAAAATAAGGAAATAAGTGAGGTCGGCATTACGACTGGTTTGTTTTTTAAATGCTATGATTTATTATTTCTATGTATACTCAATATATCTTTTTTAACTTTTGACCTTTCCTACTTAGAAATAGGGTTCGATATTTTTTTTATTTTTTTTCAGTTTGATATTTATTTTGTTTTCAATAAGTCAATGTTTACCCAACAACTTTGATCAAATATTATCAATTTTTAGAGTGTTACTTTTACAATACATAGTTTTTAGAGTATTACTTTTACATTGCTATGTTACTTTTACAATACATCGTGTTTCCTCTCTACTGCATGAAAATAAATTTTTACTTATTAGACTGTAGACTGTGTTTATTAGACTGTATTTCCAATGCAATGTCATTCTTTGTGGAAAATATGTTCCTTGTCAAAAGTTATTCAAACAGTAAACTAGAATATTCTTAATTTATGAATTGAGAGATGTTTCTTTTACCTTGAAGGATAAAGCAAGTTGATATATGCAACATACTCATGAGAGATGCAATATAGATGAGGATATTGGCTCCTTCTTACTTTGGCATTTATTCCCACCTTCACTCTAGTTATCCTTGCATCTCCATGATTTATTCCTACTTGGCTATAGGGCCCTGAGCCTGCATGTATTGATATTGTTGCTCCATTGTATGCTCATGTTAATGTCTTCCATTTCCTTCGGCATTTTAGTGTCTTCCATTGCCATCATTGTGGAAGGATAAATACACTCAATTGAGTTGGCTAAGATAGTCAAGCTACTACCTCTCTAGTTTCCAACTACACCTTGAATGTTGTTTTTTTCTTCTTCTAACTCAGTTCTCAGTTCTTGCATCATTTGTATATCAACGCAGCTCTATGCTCACATCCCTGTCTCAATTCTATTTCTATTTACAGGAAAAATATATCAACGCAGTTCTATGCTCACACCTTTGTCTCAATTATATTTCTATTTACAGGAAAATTTATCAATTCTTGCATCATCCATATATCAACGCCGTTCTATTCTCACATCCATGTTTCAATTCTATTTCTATTTACAGGAAAATTTATCGCACACAATTTTCTATCCCTGTCTTAATTCTATTTATAGGAAAATCACGCACAGTTCTATGCTCACATCCTTGTCTCAATTCTATTTGCAGAAACAATCACCAATATAGTATGATCAATAATAGCCTCTTGAAAGCTTCACCAAACGAGCGGTGAAGCGGTGGCAATAGAGGAAAAATGTGGCAACATTGGGTGCCAACGAGAGAACAAGTGGTTAACTGTTAGGGTGCAGTGTGACAGGAGAGGAAAAGTGTGTCAATAACATAAACAAAGATTGTTACACAGTAATTTGTCACCGTCCCTACCATTCCCCGTCCCGCACAATGGAGGACCCATTATGTGACCTGTGAGCAATGTCAAGCCTTGAAAATACCTTCATTGCATCCCTTTCCATGAGGACAACATTTCTCCTGTTTATCATTTCTGACAAGATGACAACCCCCTAAACACATGTTTTTGCATTGCGTATTTATTAGCCGTTATGTACTCGCGCCAATGGGGGAAAATTAACACTGAGCCCGCGCCAATTGGCGCTCTGTCCCAGTGTTGTACCCGCGCCACTCTGTTTATGGAAAGTTTTTAAAAAAAGGAGGCGAAGTTTCGATTACAACAACTTCGTGGATGAGTCATCAGAAGTGGTTTCGACTGAATAACCACGACCTTCCTCCTTTGGCCTCTTGTTTCCACCATATGGGGAACCTCCCAAAGGATAAGGCCTCCCTTCCACTATTGTAGGGATCCCAACCTCCTCCTCTCCTCTATAAATATAGCCTTCATCCATTGATGAAGGGGCTGAATGGCTGAAAGGCTGAAAGGTTGATAGTCTTGAAGTGCTGAAGCTTTGCATCTCCCTATTCCCAAGTGCCTTTGTGCTGTAAAGAATCCCTTCTTTCCCTTAAGGCCCATTCAAGCGAGGAGACCATTGTTACGAGACTCCGGAGAGGTTTCCCTTTCCTTGGCGAGCTTTGCGAGACGTGGACGACCGGAGACCCGTTCGAAGGAAGCTGCGACGTCAGAACTTGGTTGTAACTTCTATTCGTTTATCATCTTAATAGATGACTATGATTATGGTTCCACTCCGTTTTCCATCATGTTAATGCGAGTAATATCTTTTCTGATCGATGTTTAGTTACGTATGCTGGTTCCTATGCTTGTATCTGTTCGTTTCTTCTATGTGCAGGTGTTCATCCGTGGAGATCGTGGAAGGATTGTGATCTGCCAGGGCTGAAGGACGGGGACACTTCTTCTTCAGATCATAGCGTTGGAATCCAGGTAGGCTTCTATTCCAAGTCTTTCATTCGTAATTAGGAGCTTGCGTCATAGCATTGTTTGTTTGTTGCTAGACCCCTGCTGGGCTAGTAGGGATCGCCTCTGTCCGCAGAGGGGATTTACCTCCTCAACAAATTGGCGACTCCACTGGGGAGATCGTCCGGTCTTCATTGTCTCGTTTATGTTGTCTCTTTTTGATTATTTGATGTTTTTCCTTGCTTGATGAGCCTTCTGGGTTGGGTTCTTTTTGTGTTTTGGCTTTTGGTTCAGCCCCTAGAGGATCAGATCTGACCTCTGCTTTTCTGAATTTTCACCTTTTCATAGTTGGCTTTATTGGCGCGAGTTTAGCCCTGACAGTCGCGCCAGTTGGCGCATGTTGTTAGTTTATCACTCGCGCCATCCCCTGTCTGGCGCGGATTACAGCCAGAAAGTCGCGCCATTTCCTGTAGGTGGTAGGGTTACCCTTGTTCGGAAGCTTCTTTTGGTCAGTACTTTGCTTCTGGGTTTGTTTTAGATTCAACTTGAAGTGGGAAGTCTGGTCTTGGTTGGGAGAAATTCTTTGTTTTTTCATTTTCAGGCAGTGGCGCTTGTTGTCAGTTAGCAACCCGCGCCACTTGGCCATTGGCGCTAGTTTTCAAGCAAAAGTCGCGCCAAGTGGCGCTAGTTGTCAATGTACAAGTCGGGCCACTTTCAGGGTGTATGAAAATTGAGTTTTTTTCCCTTAATCCTTCAACAGTGCGTCTTTCCCTTCGGGTCTTTCCTCTGTATGAGCATAGATTACATTGCTCATTATTTGGAATGTCTTCTTTCTATGATTGTTTGATGTAAAAGGGGATGAATGCCTTGTTTTGATCTCTTGCTTTGGAAGTCCTTTTGTGTTTGACTGCATATGTCTTGTCAACTTTTGAGGGATTTTGTCACAAAGTATTTTGAAACAACGGTTGCATTCTTAGTGTTTATTTGCACCCCTTTTGCTTTCATCCTTCATCAAGGGGATTTGCATTTATTTAGTTTTCGTCTCAAAGTGTTCTTTTCCGTTAAAATGCATTAGATCACATTGCATTGAAAAGTATTTTTTGAGATTCATCATTGGACTTAGATCACATTGTTTAGTGATTGAAAACTAAAAAACGCTTTGAGTGCATTCTCTTTTGTTAAAGGCATGCATTAAGTAGATTCTCATTTCATCAAAAAATGCATTCAGTGCATTCTTATTATTTAAAAAGAAAAGGAAATTGTGCATAGATTACAATTGCATAGTTTTCGGAAAAAGAATTTTGCATAAATTACATTGCATAATCCGCTTCGCTGAATGTTTTAGAATACTTTTGGATAGTGAAAGTCATCTAGTTTTGAAAAGTTTCGTTTTCAGTTTTGCTGTTTGTTGCATCATTGTTTGAAGCTCTTCCCTTAACTAGATAGCATTCATCGAATTGAAAAGATTTCTTTTCCCATATAGCTTGCATTTAGGAGTCTTTCGAGACACCACATACGATAGGGCCTGGAAATTGGAACTTAATTGAAGATCAAATGTAAAATTTATTCAATTAACCTAAGGCAGCATTGGAACTTAACGAAACATATTTAGAAGGTCTAGGCTAGAGACGTGTTCCGGCGTCGTTAAACCTAGCAGCTGTCGTTCGCCTGTTGGCTTTAGACAGCGCTAGTACGGACTTGCGCTCCCCGTACCGTTGCGTATATAAAGGGAGACCCCTATAGGTTTTCAATCCTTTATCCATAGGAAGCCGAGTCTGCCGCCCTATACCCGTGATACACCGAACACAGCATTCGGGGAGACTACCTGCACGTACGGAAAGTCCTTGGTCGATTTCTGTTTCATTTTGGAAACCAAGGTGTATATTGCAGTTCACGGATATTTGGTACACCCTTTGTGCCTAGTTTTTCCTGAGCAGTCATTTGGTCTTTTCTGACTCCCTAAACTTGAAAAGACCGTCAAGCGCTTGTCCTTTCACGCTTGTGTCAACTCTGAAAGAGATAGAGCCATCTTTTTATCGTTTCTCGACTCTTGAAACATGAAACGGTAGAATTTCTTACTTTCCAATGTGGTAAAATTAATCACCCACGATTACACGCCTTCTTAGATATTGCTTGTTGACCGTTTGATCGTGTGCCCTTAACTCTTTTTCAGCCCGTGTGTGGTTTTGAGTTTGATGGCAACTTTTTCAGAGTTTACCAACCAAGGAATCCCCTCAGAGGGGAATCCTGGTCATTTTCCTCCTTTTGGAAATGTTGGTGCTCCTTACATGGCGACGTTGTCCCTTCCTGGGTTAACTGTTGGGTTGCCTGTTTGGTTGTTCTCAACCTCTGCTATCCCGAATGTCTCCACTACTGTTCAATCAGTTCCTCCACCTGAACAACCTCATGTTGATTCCAGGGTGGACCTCTCCCCTTCTTCGCCTTTTTCTGCGTCCTCCTCTTCTACTTCGCCTGGTGAAAGTCTGGATTCAAGTAACCAGGTGGCTAAGAAGAAGAAGAAGAAGACAAAGAAGAAGAAGTCTGATAAGCGAGAGGCTAAATGTGCAGCTACTGTCTCCGAGACGTCTCCTCTTGATAACCCTTCCAACCCTCCTCGGAAAGTCAAGTTCCCCTGCATGTTGTGCACGGGAGACCATCTTCTTCGAGACTGCCCTGGCATTCCCAAGGTACTCGAAGTATGGTCCAACGGTCGCCCACCATTGTCTTTGGCTTCCGAGAGTCAGGTTGGGGGCACTGGTAAGGCTCCTAAGAAGCAGGGTAAGATCACCAATCCCTGTAAGTTGTGTGAAGGGCACCATGCTATTCACCTTTGTCCTTATATGGATGAAGCCAAGCGAGTCTTGGACAACCCAACTGTTTCTGCACCACGCCTCCCGGCTGGTTATAAACAGCTTTCTTTGAGTCTTCCACCGGCTGATGCCGTGATTGGTCAAGGGTCATCCTTGGTCGATCCCACTCCTCCAGAAATTCAGATTCAGGAATCCGTTCCCAACCAACCATTGGTCGTGGGATCGGTTGAACTGGCCCCATCTGCGGTGCACCAGGTCTTTTCTGTTGAGAGTGGACCCCATAACCCTCATGTTCTTCTGGTTTCTTCAGATTCTTCAGACTTGGAGAAAGGTTCTCCTGTCCCTATACTTCAAGAAGCTGCTCCTCCGCCTCCCATGATGGAGGCTCCGGAGGATATCCCTCCCACCTTCGAGATGGAGGTTGTGGAGGATGCTCCTTCTTCCGTAACATCAGGGGAAGACCTTCGTATTTCGATGGTAGCCCCTCCGAGTAGTTTGGTCGCTTCCTTTAACTGGAATCGATTTGCAGGATTTCGCCTTCCGTCTTATGTGCCTTTCGAGATCACAGTACAGGCTCTTGGTCTGGTTGTACCCAGCACCATTATAGACGAAGGTGCGTCTGTTAGTATTCTGTCTTCAACTACCTGGCAAGCTTTCGGTTCGCCGCCGCTTGCGCCTGTTACGCAGAATCTGTTGACATTAAATAGAAGAACGAGTCAACCGTTGGGGATCCTTCCAAGGTTACCTGTTACTTTGGGAGGTAAAACCGTCCATATGGACGTGATGGTCGTTCCAGGCCCTTTGGATTTCAATCTGCTCCTGGGGCGCGATTACACCTATGCCATGGGAGCGCTCGTCTCCTCCCTCTTTCGTGTGGCCTGTTTTCCGCATGAAGGAAGGATCTTGACCATTGATCAGCTGTCATTATTTGGTCCTAATGTGGCAACTGGTCCGCCATCACCCCCTCCTGGTTTTTATCCACCTGCTGTCTCTGCCCTACCGCAGGTCAACTATGTGGCTACTTACCCCGCGCCTGTGCTCAGTGATGATGCCGTTGTGCATAATGTGCTGGGGGCATTGGGTCCTGACTTCCAGGGTGTTTCCCTTCCATCAGGAGTGGAACTCTTGGAAGCACTGCCTTCTGGTTCATTTTGATGTAAGTCGGTTAGAGCATGGTTTCCTCCCTGGGTCAAGCTCTTTAAAAAATGAAACAAGGTCGTCGGAGCAGAGTTTCTTGTCTTGTGTCAAGCTCCTTAAAAGATGAAACAAGGGTGTCCGACGATGGTTCTTTTAATGTGTCAACCTCGTTAAAACAATGAAACACGTTCTTATTCAATTCGAGTCTTTGATCAGATCTCGTAAAATCCCAGTCGAGTCTTTCTTAGATTTCGTAACTTGAACCTTCACTCCCTCCATCTGTTTACTCAGGTGCATGGACTGAAGCTTGGGGGGCATGTACCTCGAATTGAGTCATCATGCTGGGGGCATGCTTACTTTTTCAAGCATAGTTCGTTTCCGTTTCAAGCTTGTGTAAAAATGAAACTGGTTTCAAGCATAGTTTATCTTTGTTTCAAGCTTGTGTAAAAATGAAACCAATTTCAAGCAGAGTTTCTTGATTTCAAGCTTGTGTAAAAATGAAACCATGCCCATTTTACCTCTTGTGATTGTCATTTTATTGGCCTGTTGTTGCCAGATGAGCCTTGGTTTTCTCATTCCATCGTCACTATCTGCTTGGCCAATCATATGCCTTCACTTGGTTGTTTTACCCTTTCCTGAGGAACCGCTGCGATGAGTGGTCTCGTTAGCCAGCCTCTTGACTTTTACTTGTTCTGAGCAGTTCCACCATTACCGGAACCAGTAGCTACCCTTTATACCACTCGTTCCTCCAGGAGGAGTCAACTTTTAGCTCTTTTCTGACTCTCTAAATATGAAAAGATTTCCGAGGCCCTTGTTGTTTCGATCTCGTTAAAATGGACACGAATCGACATTCACCCAGTATAAGTTTAACCCTTTTTCGGGCTGGGCTGGATCGATTACGAAAAAGGAATACCCTAGCCTATCGCGACTAGGAGGTTTTCCCGGATATTGTTTTCTACCTTTTCGGATCTGGGGAACTATTTACGAAAAAGGACCTGTGGAGTTTTCTTTTCAGCTGTCTTTTCAAACTCTCTAAACATGAAAAGACGCCGAGTTCTTCCTTTGTCAGACTCGTTAAACCCTGATGACATTGGATTCCGTCGCAATGACGTTCTCCGAGTTTCTCCTTCCTAGGACTCGTTAAATGTACTAGGATGGATTCGCCCGAAGGGCGGACTTATATGACAAGCATATGGTATCCTCTTCAAGCTTGTGTAAAAATAAAGAGGTACTCACCAAGATGGTGGGGAAAAATGGAACCATCGTCGTTGTCATTGGCAGTATGTCGCTCTTGAATATGGCACTTTTCTGCATTTGTGTCGGGTTGGGGACATCTCATCTCGTTTCTTCACTTTGCCTCCGTGGGTTTGGGTAATCCCTTTTGACCTCTCATTTGCTCATTGCCTCGTCACCATGACCTCTGATCCGTTGATGTTAAATACTGCCAAATCCACTGTCGTGCCGTCAATATGTTCAAGAAAAGTTGACCTCTACAAATATCAACCTTCCTCTGTTTCTCATACAATCCTGATTCACAAAAAAACATTATGTTCCTCTGTCTCGTGTCGATGATGTGGGAATCATTATGGCCCACCTTCGATCAAGGTCACTTCCTGTCGACTTCAACTCATTATCCAGGAAGCTGGTCTAGAGACTCCTGATGGTACCTTGGAGCCTGCATGCCTCAATGGCAGGTTCGTCGCATTCGACGTGAAGTTTTCATCATTGACTTCCGATCGAATGATTCTGCGGGTGTTCGACGTCAACTCTGTTGTTCTTGGCCGTGGGTGTCTGTGGTACCTTGAGGACCATTGTCATTATTGGTAGTTTCTCTCGCGTACATTAACGACTTTCATCATTGGGCGGTAATCGAGACGATGTTCTACATGTTCGACATTTCGACTCACATATTCACATGCTCGAACTTGTACTTGTTTAAGGTCAGATGGAGCGCAAGACCCTGGATTGTATCTGTTGTAATCAGAAGTTTAGAACGATTGTGGTTATTATCATTCTTTGACTCTTGATTGATCGTTTGCGACCATACTGAGTCTATTTGTTTGATCTTGGTTGGATGAGTACAACATACCCTGGGTCGGATTATAGCATACTACATTAGGATGGCTGCGTCCATACCATATATATACATCATGTACTTGAGATATCAGTTGTATCTGTCTGTGCAGGTTTTCCGACGGCGGGCCTTCAGTGGGACATGTTCTCGTAAAGCATTTCACCCCTCTCTCTCTCGGGCCTCATGCTTTAGGGGGCATCTGTTACACAGTAATTTGTCACCGTCCCTACCATTCCCCATCTCGCACAATGGAGGACCCATTATGTGACCTGTGAACACTGTCATGCCTTGAAAACATCATCAATGCATCCCTCTGAGTATGAGCTTCATTTCCCCTTGAGACATCTCCTTGCAAAATCCATGAAAAACAACTCTTTTTGCATTATTTATTGTCGTTATGTACTCGCTTGATGAGGAAAAATTAACAACGAGCCACGCTGGTGGCGCCTACGTACGGTGTTGAACTTGTATACTATTGTTTATGGAAAGTTTTTAAAAAAAGGAGCGAGTTTTAGGTCCAACAACTTCGTGGATGAGTCATCGAGAGTGGTTTCGACTGATAACCAGCCTTTATCACTGGTCTCTTGTTCCACCATACAGAGAACCTCCAAGGACAGGCCTCCTTCCTATTGCTAGGGATCTCAACCTCACCTTCTCCTCTCTAATGCTAACTGTGTCAAAAGCTGATGAAGAAGTGCAAAAAAAAGGCGAGAGGTGAAAGGTAGCTAGTCTTGAAGTGCCGAAGCTTTGCATCTCCCTATTTCCCAAGTGCCTTTGTGCTGTAAAGAATCCCTTCTTTCCCTTAAGGCCCATTAAGCAAGGAGATCATTGTTACGAGACTTTGGAGAGGTTTCACTGTGTAGAGCTTTAACGAACGTGGACGGCCAGAACCGTTCGAAGGAAGGCTGCACGACGTCGAACTTGGTTGTAACTTCTATTCGTTTATCATCTTAATAGATGACTATGATTATGGTTCCACTCCTTTTTCCATCATGTTAATGCGAGTAATATCTTTTCTGACCGATGTTTAGTTACGTATGCTGGTTCCTATGCATGTATCTGTTCGTTTCTTCTGTGTGCAGGTGTTCATACACGGAGATCGTGGAAGGATTGTGATCTGCCAGGGCTGAAGGACGGGGACACTTCTTCTTCAGATCATAGCGTTGGAATCCAGGTAGGCTTCTATCCCAAGTCTTTCATTCGTAATTAGGAGCTTGCGTCATAGCATTGTTTGTTTGTTGCTAGACCCCTGCTGGGCTAGTAGGGATCGCCTCTGTCCGCAGAGGGGATTTACCTCCTCAACAAAGATCATATGAAATATATGTAGCATATTATATGAAATGAAATGTAAATGAGATGTATGCAATGAAATGTAAATGAGATGTATGTGTTAGGTCCCTATATTACTAGTCTAGTCCCTTATTGTTATTATTGTAACCCCATTATTGTTATTGTTGTACCCCTATAACCCCAATATTGTTATTATTGTGCCCTTACATTATTTTTGTTAGGTTGTCTAGGATTATATTGTGACCCCATGGACTCCTATATATGGAAGTAGGCTTTTTCATTTATTATCATCCCATAATTGTTCATTCATGTAATGTACTAGAGGTTTCCCCCTCGAAGTGGGTGATTTCTAAGGCGTTGGTATCTCTTTTCTTCCATTTTTGAAGTTGGTTTCATAACATCTGGTATCAGAGCTTTGGATTCTAGGGTTTTGCTGCTCCAAATAGGTCATCGTGGAAATTTCACTATAAATGTTTTTCTACAAAGGTTCAGAAGCTAAAAATTTTACAAAGTGAAGCCACAATCCTAAGGAACCTCCTGTAAAAATTTTAGATCTTGGTTCACCACATTTTCTGAGATATGATCTCTGGAATTTAGGCTTTATTCAGGCTCCCAAATTTCATCTCAAAGAGGTGACCATGGGAAAATCCTCATAACTCTCTCTCTCTCTGAGCGTAGGATTGGAATTCTGTAAAAAGTGGCCACAAGTACATGGACTTTAGTATCCTCTGTATAAATTTCAGAGCCGCAGGAGGAAGAAGTTACACGTGTCACGTCATACAAGTTCGCTCTACTGAACTAGTCCATAATAAATTCATTGTGGGAGATTGGGCATAAATTTGTCTTGAAGAATCAAAATCAGGTCAGACCTGTGGCATTCGAAAGAAGACTCATAGGGATACTATAGGACCAAATTTTAGATATTGAACATCTGCAATCACAGAGATAATTCAGTTTAAATACCGAGCTCCTCAAAAGCAAAAAAAAGTTGTGTATTTTTTTTCGAATTTCATGCCTTGTTTGAAAAATCAGTTTGAATTGATTCCAAGGGAATATTGTAGAATAGATAGCAGTATTGTGTTATAAAATTCCCCCTAAAAATAGTTCAACACCAATTAAGCCTTCATAAGGCTCTAATATGACTCATGAAGACGAACAATTGCAACATGACATGTCAAAATTACAAGAGCAAGTGCACCAAATTTCGCTCTCGCAAAGATCAAAAAATGAAATGGAAGTTTTGAAGAAAAATGTGGAAGCTAAGATGGATGGTGTGAAGAAAGGCATGGAAGCTAAGATCAATGAAAAAATGAAATACAACATGGAAAACATGAAGAATGATCTAAAAGTGGACATGGAAGGTTTAACAAAGTTGATACAAGAAATGTTTCCTAATGGCGAAAAAATAGTAGAGGAAACTCATGATGAGAACAAAATAAATGTTAATCATTATTTCATAAACTCTAATACTGGATGGAAGAACCACCATATTCCAAAGATGGATATGAGGAATTAAGATGGCAAGGATCCCGTAACATGGATACTACAGATGGAGCAATATTTTGATATAATGTGCAAAACACACAAAAGGTACGCATTGCAACTTTACATTTAGAAAAAAATACATTTGTATGGTATCGATGGCTTTGCTCCTGTAAAAACATTGTCACTTGGTCAATTTTTACGAAGGAAATGATAGCGCATTATGAGGATACAAAGAGAAACACCTTCTTTAGCTAATTGATAAATCTCAAACAAAAGGGTTGAGTGGTGGAGCACATTAAGGACTTCCAAAAATTGAATATAAGGGTAACTGATATTACAGAGGAACACAGGATTGATTTCTTCATAGGGACTTTAAAGAATAAAATCCAACATGAGGTTCACGTTTTGGAACCTGATTCATTGGAGAAGGCATTCAAGTTAGCAAGAAAAATTGAATGTAAAATTATGGCGACAAGGAAACATACCACTCAAATCTATAAGGATGGTACTCCTAGACTTCCACAATCTACAAGGTTGACACCACAACAATTGGAAGAAAAAAGAGAAAAAGGGATTTTCTATAGTTGTGATAGAAAATACACTATGGGTCATAAGTGTGCTGAGAAGAAAATGAACAAGAAGCTTCAAAAGAAAAGGATAAACACCAAGAACCAACCCTAGAAGAAGAAGAAATTAGTCCGACCATATCGTGTAATGCATTGGCAGGAATTACCACTCCTCAAACTCTTAAGATATAAGGACATATCAAGAAGAAAAAGGTAATATTTTTGATTGATTCGAGTAGTACCCATAATTTTATTCATTGTAAGGTAGCGAAGGAATTGAATGTTTTCCTATACCCAGCACCAGAATGTCAAGAGATGGTTGCAAATGGAGGAACTATAAATTTCTCTAGAAAATGCAATAATATCAAGCTAACCATGGGGGAATATGTATTGATTATTCCAATGCTTTATATTCAAATGGGAGGTGTTGATGTTGTACTATGAGTACAATGGCTACAATCTTTGGGGACGGTAGCTTTTAATTTTCAACAACTTTTCTTGAAATTTTTTTCGGAAGGTGTTAAGTCCCTATATTAATAGTGTAGTCCCTTATTATGTTAGTGTAGCCCCCCTTATTTTTATTTTTGTACCCCTGTAACCCCCATATTTTTATTATGGTTCCCTTACATTATTATTTTTAGGTCGGCTAGGATTACATTGTGACCCCACTAGGATTACATTGTGGCCCCATGGACTCCTATATATAGAAAGGAGGTTTTGTCATTTGTATCATCCAAGAATTTTTCATTCATGTAATGTATTGGAGGTTTCCCTCTCGAAGTGGCTTATTTCTAAGGCGTTGATATCTCTTTTATTCTATTTTTGGAGCTGGTTTCACAACATTTGGTATCAGAGCTTTGGATTCTAGGGTTTCACTACTCCAAATAGGTCATTGTGGAATTTTTGCTATAAAATTTTTCCTACGAAGGTTAAAAAGTTGAAATAGTTAGAGTGTGAAGATGAAATCCTGAGGAACATCATCTAAAAATTTCAGATCTTGGTTCGCAACATTTTTGGAGATATGATCTGTGGAAGTTAGGGATTTTTGTAGGCTCCTGAATTTAACCTAAACAGGTCATCGCATAATTTTTGCTATAAATATTGTTCTATAAGGTTTCAGAAGCTGAAATTTTCACAGAGTGAAGCAGAAATTTGGAAGAACCTCTTGTGAAAATTTCAGATCTTGGTTCACAACATTTTGGGAGATATGATCTGTAGAAGTTAGGATTGTTTCAGACTCCCGAATTTCATCTCAAAGAGGTGACCGTGGGAGAAACGCCATAACTCTCTCTGTGAGCATCAAATTTCGATTCTGTAAATATTGGATGCAATTACACAGATTGTAGCTTCCTGTCTATAAATTTCAAAGCTGAAGGAAGAAATAGTAACACGTGGAAACTCATACAAGTTCACTCTACTGAACTAGTCCATAATTAGGTCATTGTGGGAGATTGGACATAACTTTGCCTTGGAGAGTCCAAATCAAGTCAGACCTATGGCATTCAAAATGGGATTTAGAAAGATACCTCAGGGCTGAATTTTAGATATTGAAGATCTGAAATCACATAGGTAATTCGGTTTCAATATCGAGCTTTTCAAAAGAAAGAAAAAGGTGTGTATTTGGCTTTTAAAATTTCATAACATTTGTTTGCAAAAGCAGTTTGAAGTGATTCCAAGGGAATATTTAAGAATTTTTATCATTATTTGGTTCTATAATGCCTCAAAAAAATAATTCCATACCCATTAAGCCCTCAAAAAGTTATACTATGATGCATGAAGAGGAAGGATTGCAGTATGAGATATCAAAATTACAGTACCAAGTGCAACAAATTTCAATCTTACGAAGAGCAACCGAAGATGACATAGATGGTTTAAAAATAGAAATCAAGACAAATTTGAATGGTTTGGAGGATCAAATAATAGCTAATATAGATGATAAATTAGTGGCACATAACATCGAGCATCAACAACATGTTCTCCAACTCTCAAAGGATAACCTAACTTTGGTGCAGAATCTAATGAAAAAACAGGAATATCAACATCACATCGAAATAAGTTTTGAAGCAGTCACAGAAACAAGAACTCGACAAGTACGATCAATTTCAGAGTATCTCAGCAAGTGGAAGAACTTTCCTATAGAAGATTCCACATGGGAGGATGAGAATTTTATACAGAAGCATCAAGAAATAATCAAGTGTTGGGGACAACACTTGTTTGAAGGAGAGGGGCATGTTAAGTCCCTATATTACTAGTGTAGTCCCTTATTATGTTATTTTAGCCCCCCTTATTGTTATTTTTGTACCCCTATAACCCCCATATTGTTATTATTGTGCCCTTACATTATTATTGTTAGGTCGACTAGGATTACATTGTGGCCCCACTAGGATTACATTGTGGCCCCATGGACTCCTATATATAGAAAGGAGGTTTTGTCACTTGTATCATCCAAGAATTCTTCATTCATGTAATGTATTGGAGGTTGCCTCCTCAAAGTGGCTTGTTTATAAGGCGTTGATATCTCTTTCCTTCTATTTTTGGAGTTGGTTTCACAACAGAAGGAAAGGAAGTCAAATTAAGGGGTATCACATGGAAGTAGGGAAAGATAATAAACTCTAATGTCATGACAAAGATTCTAAAGAAATAAAGATGCATAATTGCACAATTATGCACACTAGAAGTTCCAACATCAAAATCAATTATTTCTCTAGATCTCCAAAAAGTCTTGGACAATCATTCCAAGGTGTTTGAAACTCCCAAAGGACTCCCACCTATTCGTGATCATGATCATGCCATTCATTTGATTCCAGTAAGTGTCCCTCCAAATATCAGGCCTTACAGATATCCTTATTTCCAAAAGAGCGAAATTGAACGTATGATTGCAGAAATGTTAGAGACTGGTATAATTCAACCTAGTCAAAGTTCTTTCTCTGCTCCAGTAGTATTGGTGCACAAGAACGATGGATCATGGCCCATGTGTTTGGATAATAGGGAGCTCAATAAGATCACTATTAAAGATAAATTTCCCATTCTTGTGATTGATGAAATATAGGATGAATTACATGGAGCAATTTATTTTACCAAGTTGGATCTTCGTTCAAGATATCATCAAATTAAAATGAAGACTGAAGATATTCTGAAAACAACATTTAGAACTCATGAGGGTCATTATGAATTTTTGGTCATGCCTTTTTGCCTTACCAATGCACCTTCCACATTTCAAGGGTTGATGAATTCCATTTTCAAACCCTTCCTTAGAAAATTTGTGCTAGTATTTTTTGATGATATACTAATCTACAACAGGTCTTAGAAGGATCATGTTCAACATGCTGACAAGGTGCTCAAACTATTGGAGGAGAAACAATTATATGTAAAAACATTCAAATGTTTCTTTGGAGTACAAGAGGTGGAATATCTTGGTCATATTGTATCTCACGAAGGTGCTAAGGTAGACCCTAACAAAATTAAAGCCACTAAGGAATGGAAAGTCCCCACAACCATAAAGTAGTTGCGACGATTTCTGAGGTTAACAAGGTATTATCGCAAGTTTGTTAAGAATTATGGGAGAATAGAAACACCTCTAACAACATTATTGAATAAATATGCATTTTCATGGACTCCTGAAGCAACTAAGGCCTTTGAACATCTTAAAGAGGCAATTTTCCTAGCATTGTTCTTAGCTACGCCAGACTTCACAAAAACCTTTATTGCGGAATGTGATACCTCAGGAAATGGAATTGGTGTTGTTTTAATGCAAGAAGGAAGACCCATTCCTATTGAAATTCATACTATCAAAGGAAAGTCTTTACAAAAAGATAGGGTTCTCACTCCATCTATGTTTAACCTTTGGGTTTATATTGTATGTTTTCATTTGTAGTTTTTACTCTATGAGGAACCACCATGAGTACTGAAAGGTGTTGAACTTAAACTGGAAGTTTGCGAGTTGTTCAATGGGAAATTTATTGTTTAATAAATATATATATGTAACATTAAAGATAATTTATTATTGTTTATTACACATTCCAGTATGTTTTTCATTGATCGGTTGATCTCTGTGTGTTTTTTTCATGATCTCGTATTTAATTTCATTCCTCCCTATACATGCTTTGTGGACACTACATATGCAATTAAAATTTATTCTGTAAATGGGGTTTTTAATTAAAGTTATTTTTTAAATGTTATAGGATCATAAGTTTATTTAAGGGTTTCTCCTCATCTCCATACTGTAAATAAGTGCCACATTCGAAGGGCTAATTTCCCTCAATTTGAAATTATACTTTCCCACACCCTTGGCACATTTTTGGAGCATTTACGCTTCAAATGAAATTAAAAGGGTTAAAAAAATGCATGAAATTATTCTCCATTTCACAAACACCCATTTCGATATGTTATTCTTCCGCTCAACCCTCTATAACCACACTCTAATTCTTTGTTCCATCAATAATTTGAGTAGAAAAGAAATTAATTAAAGGGTTACAAGTGCCAAGGGGTGATAATAGGGGTTGGAAAAATGATTCCAAGTTTTCTCTCCATATTTTTAGTCACTCTCATTCATCTTCCACTAATGCATCTTCCTCAACTTGTTAGTAACCCATTCCTAATTTTCACTTTAAAAATGTTATTTTCACCACTTCAAATGACCATGCTCATTTTTTCAGTCCTCCAATTGATAACCCTATTAATATTATCTAACAAATCCACCCACTTTGACTCTTTGTCTACTAGTTTTACTAAAGTTATCCCTACGAAAAATCCTCATCAATACACTCTTCTAGAGCCAGTTCGTGACTCCATGGCCTCTGCTTCAGATACTACTGAGGAGAAACAACAAATGGATATAAAGAGAAAAAGAGGCCATGGAGTCACTCAAATCTATAAGGATGGTACTCCTAGACTTCCACAACCTACAAGGTTGACACCACAAATATTGGAAGGAAAAAGAGAAAAAGGGATTTTCTATAATTGTGATAGAAAATACACAAGGGTCATAAGTGTGCTAAGAATAAAATGAACAAGAAGCTTCAAAAGAAGAGGATAAACACCAAGAACCAACCCTAGAAGAAGAAGAAATTAGTCTGACCATATCGTGTAATGCATTCATAGGAATTACCACTCCTCAAACTCTCAATATAGAATGACATATGAAGAAGAAAAAGGTAATAGTATTGATTGATTTGGGTAGTACCCATAATTTATTCAATGTAAGGTAGCGAAGGAATTGAATTGTTTCCTATACCCAGCACCAGAATGTCAAGTGATGGTTGCAAATGGAGGAACTATAAATTTCTCTAGAAAATGAAATAATATCAAGCTAACCACAGGGGAATATGTATTGAATATTCCAATGCTTTCTATTCCAATGGGAGGTATTGATGTTGTACTAGGAGTACAATGGCTACAATCTTTGTGGACGGTAGCTTTTAATTTTAAACAACTTTTCTTGAATTTTTTTTCACAAGGAAAGGAAGTCAAATTAAGGGGTATTGCAGGGAAGCCGGGAATGATAATAAACTGTAATTTCATGACAAAGCTTCTGAAGAAATAACGAGGCATAATTTTGTTAGGGTCCCGTGATTTGCCTGATTGGCAAGCCAAATGACAGTGTAACATCAAACCAGTCTTTGGAGCCCAAGGACCTAGCCTTCCTGGACTCAGAGAGGGCTCTCTCTATTTGTGTAAGGGATATCTGTGTGTTTTCTTATTGTGTTCCGATTTTAGGCTAGTTATGAAGTAGGTTTTTTGGTTTTGGTTTTTAGGTTGTGAGGGTTGAACTGATCAAAGACATAAGATAGGTAAAAATATGTCAGATAAACTGGGCTATGGGGTCGAAAAGGTCAAGAAAGCTTCCAAGTGGTGATACAAGGTTGCTGAAGGGTCGATTTGAGCGAGGTAAAATGGATCTTTGGTCAAAATGGAGTGACATGGGCATTAAAATTGTGAAGAACAAAGGATTTAAAACATAAATAGTATAATAGCTGACATAAACATGGTAGGGAAAACCATTAATCATGAGAAATGTAACTATAAACTGATCAATGCATAGAAATAAACATTCAAGCCATGCATAGAGATATATGACTCTCTAACTTTAGGAAATGGCTATTAGACTTTGGAGAAATACATTTAAGACAGAAAAACAACTCAAATCACTATGTAGGAACGCCTAAACATAGTATTTCAAGCTATTGGGCACTTTGAAGCAAGATTGCATAGTTTTAGGCAAAGGGCAAGATCAGTACAAGACCTCCTTGGTTCAACAAATGACAATCTAATAAATCCAAGAGAGGTTTCAGAGGTGGAGCTATGACTAGCCATGAGTAAGCAGGGAATACCATGAATCATACTTAGCTTGCATAAAACCATAAATGAAACAAGCAAACAATATTCATTAATTATTAAAGAGCAATTAAGAATTCTTTAATGTGACTAGGAATGAAGAAAACATGGAAGCTATAAAGAAACATGAAACTTGAGGTGCCTCCAAGGGCATGTCTCAAGTCTATTCTCTACTGTCTTATAGCAAGCAAGAACATGGAATTATGAATGAAAACTAGGAAACAAAAGAGAGAGAGAGATATTATACCATTCTACCAAGTCATGGAATCCAACAACAATCCTCTTTCATCATCCAAGAACATCCAAGAGACTATCCAAAAGCATGAGACAAGTGTTTCTTCCAAAGCTTATATGACCATATATTGCTTCTATTCATCAAGTTCAGCCTTGTTTACAATGAAAGCCTTTGGAATATATAGGTCAAAGTGAGGAAAACCTCTTAGTTCAATTTGCAATTTCATTGGCCTATCCAAAATATCTGATTTTGTCCCTGAGGCTTTGCACAGCCCAAGGCACAAAATATCTAATAAAATATCGCATGAATGATTAAAAATAGAAATATATTGACTTTTCATAACTTATCATGTACAAAAATAGCTAAACGCACATGAAGAAAAGTCACTTTTGAAAGGTTCAATTTTTACAAAAATACTCAAAAAAATACATCAGCAAAAGGTCCCCTGACTTGCCAGCAACGTTTGGAGGCCTTCCCGATGTCGAAACGAGGCCCATGACGGCTCATTGGAAATATCTAAGTGTCTAATTTTTAAAAATGTTTATTTTTCTCCCAACTGACCACTAGAAGTCCTCCAAAAACAAACCTTTGTGTTAAAAACCAAAAAAATAGGCCTTGCTGATAAACAGGGCAGAGTGTAGAAAAAGCGAGTGTTTTTCGCCATTTTGGGGGAGCAAATGATCTTAAATTGATCTAAAAATAGCTGAGTATGTGTCTCTGAAATTATGGAAACCAATGATACCATTTTCATCCTTTGAGGATGCCCCAAACTGAAATGGTGATGCCCATGAGTTTTAGCCAAAAACCCAAAAATGACAAAAAACCAAAATTTGTCGAATTTCGCCCAAATTTGGCGAGCATGACCCTCAAGGGTTTTCAAAAACATGTTGTGAAGATGCGGCCAAAATTTGGAGCCTTGAGGTTTCTTTCCTCAATTTTGGTGCCGGACGCTTCCCTTTAGCCTCCTTGAGTTTTTCTTAAGCGGCCTTCAATTTCCGCCGGGCAAACTGATTGAGCATTTTATAATTCCCGGTCATCCTCCGTTGAAGGTCCAAGTCTCTATTTGCCTTCTCCAATTTCTTCTCCAAGTGATCATTAACTCTCTCAAGCCATGCTTCCCAATTGTTCTCTATCTCTTGTTCGAACAATGTAGTGAGAGGGGTAGATTGGAGAAGGGCATCTTCTTCTTCCTTTTGTTTCTCAAGGGCCTTTTTGAGCCCCATGGTTCTTGGCCTCTTTCGCCTGGGCTGATCTTCATCTTCGCTCTCATCGAATTCACCCATGAGTTCTTGCAATCTCATTTGTGCTTTGGAGGCCTCCTTTTTGTATTCGATGGCCCGTGTCTCATATACAGCCATATGGATACTCATCTGCTTGTTTTGAACTTGCAAAAAGTGATTGAAGTTTCTAGCCCTATCAAGATCATTCCTCAAAGCATAAATTTGGTTTTCTCTATTGATCAAGAGATTTTCTAGGATCCGGGCTTCATTTTCACTATCATCACTTTGGATTTGAATGATTTCGAATTACCTTTCCTTTTCATGATTTCTTTCTTCCTTCTCCTTTAATTTGCTTTGGGTGGCCCTTTTAGTCTTCCTCCTCTTGGCCAATTCGACAATGGGATTCTTGGGAAATTTTCCCTTGCTTCGGAGGGCCCTAGTCACATTTGGAGTTACAACTCTAGGCACCATTTTCTTTGATGTCCGGGGCTTGGCCACTATCAGAGAAGAGATCATGGCCCCTTGCCTAGGAGAGGCAGCTAGCACATGCTCCATTGGTTCTTTACCCTTGTCACTTTGCTCATAATTCTTGCCACTGTCTTCTATTTCTTCATGGATGCCTTGATTGTCCTTGTGCATTTCTATTTTAGGGTTGTCCTCCTCACTGTGTTGCACATTTTTATCATGCTTTTGTTCCCTTTCATGAGGCTATTGTTCATCAACATGTGGCTGCCTCTCTTCACTGTGATGCACCTGTTCATCATCATGTTTCTCATCATCTTCATGAGACTGCTCACCCTCACTTTGTTGCACATCTTTATCATGTTTCCCTTCATCATCATGTCCTTTTTCTTGCTCATGCTCTTCTACCTCACTGTGTTCTTCTCCCCCTTGCTGCCCTATTTCATCATGATGTTGCTCATCATCACTTTTTTCTTCATCCCCTTGCCGCCCTGTTTCATCATGATGCTACTCATCATCACTTTCTTCTTCTTGCTCATGCTCTTCTGCCTCATTGTGTTCTTCTCCCCCTTGCTGCCCTGTTTCATCATCACTTTCCTCTTCATCCCCTTGCTGCCCTGTTTCATCATGACGCTGCTCATCATCACTTTCCTCTTCATCCTTTTGCTAATGCTCTTCTTCCTCATCATGCTCTTTTTCTTGTTCTATGGTAAACTTGAGCTTATTGGGAATAGGTTTTCTAGAAGAAGGCGAAGGATGGTGAGTAGAAGGTGAAGGAGATGTATGAAATGAAGGGACAGTGGTGAAATCTGGATGTGTGATGAAATTATCCCAAGTGACTTCCTTCTTCTCAAGCTGATGAAGAATGATAATTTTGATGAGGGAGTGATGGAAGAGGCAAGCTAACTGCTAAGAAGGAGGCTTTTTCTGAACAATGGAGGCCATTTTCTCAATACTTCTATGTAGGAAGAAAGGGAGATTTAGAAATTTCGCCCTCGTGAAATGCATGAGAAATCGCATATGATAGGCATAGACTTGGGATAATCTTCCCTTGCAAGTGAAGTATTTCATGATGATCTTCATGAGGGGAGCGTAACTAGTCAATAGATATGAGAAGGGAAAAATGGATGGACATGAATCTCTATGCTCAAGCTTCAGAAAGGGCTTGTATTCTTCTGAGTCCAGGTGGCTTTGTTTAAACCACTTCTCCCCTATATAAGGGATTTTGGTGGCCTTGGAGATGGACCTTGGAGAATTTGAAATCTAGGCATGCCAGCTAAAAATGCTTCTCTTGAAACCTTAAAACAAAAAGATGTGTTAAAGGGGAAAAGCTCTTCACCTCTCGCACTCTTTGACAAAAATCTAGACACCCAACCTCATGGAAATTAAACAAGACTGATTTATGGGCATTCACTTATTCAGTGGAAATAGGCTCAAATCTCTTGTGCAAGCCACTCCTACTGTCTTGCCTGGGGGGCATCTTGTTTTGAATGTTCTCTACAACACAAATCTATCTCAAATGGCCTTTGGAATGTTTTCTCAAGCACACACCTCTGTCCTGCTTATCAGTCACTGTTTGACCAAGACAACTGCTTCAAATGCTTTGTGAAATATTCTCCAAACACCAACTTTCTGCTCTTTACAAATCACTGTTTGTCCCTTTTTATGCCAATCAACAAATAGTTATCAAATAAAAAGCACACAGTCAAACACAGCTTGTACCGATGATTACTGTGCTTGGGCAAAGTAATTTGAAAAAAGAGGTAATGGTGGCTTTTGTAGAACAGATATCTCCTTGTGTTTTGATAGAAGCAAAACAACCTTGTATTTAGACAAAAACAAAAACACCCTTCCTCAAACAGTGCTTCTTCTGCTGTTCACTGGTTTCTATACAAAGGTAAGCCAAACACCTTCAAATTGAGTTAAAAGATCTTTCGCCACACTCTGCTTTATGGGACAATGGAGGCAGCACTAGTTTGCTATTTCATAACACAAAGGAGGCATTTTATAATGATCAAACTTCCACCTTATAAAAACTTTGTTCACCTTAGGACTACTGCCTCACTTTACAAAACACTGTTTTTACCTTAGGATCATTGTTTTCCCTTCACAAACACTGTTTTCACCACTGCTAGGACACCAATGTTTTTTTAAGGAAGTTAGGGTCTTTTTAGATGGTTAAAACATCCACCCAACATTGTAAAAATGTGTAACAATCATAGCAACAAAACACTTTGATTTTGCTCAAACATACTGCCCTCTAATCAATCTCTCTCTCTTGGTACTTATAGCAATAACACCTTTTAATTTTAGACCAAAATCCTCGCCCTTTAAACATTGTTTTGTCCTTAAGATCACTGCTTTCCTTTTACAAACATTGTTTTGACCTTAGATTTGCCAATAAGGATTAATTTTGTTTTCACCACTGCTAGGACACCTTCAACAACTTGAAAACCCTCTACCACTGTGTTTTTGCCTTGCAATTAGTGTTATGGATTATCACTATTTTTTAGGGAAGTTTTAGGCCTTTTGAAACTAATGAAAACACACCCCTTTTTATTATACTAATCTTGGGAAATTATGGCTACAGAGACCTTGGATTTTGATCAAACAGTTTGCTCTCCTACCACTATTTTAGTCTTGACAATCATGGCATCAATCGCTCTTTAGAAATTCGAAAGCACCAAGGAGGCAAATAAAAATACCTTGAGGATGGTTTGTGGCCTTTGCTTGATGAGCTGAGCAGCTTCAGAGATGTTTTTGAAGGTGTTTCGGTCATTCAATAGGCGCAGCACGTTCAAAAGGGAGAGCATCGTGCAGTTAAAAAGGGTGTCGGGTCGGCCTTCGGGCAGTGGTGACCTGCGCTACAGGCATGATGCGTGCCGCTACAGGCGCACCGCGCAGTAGTGTAAAGCCTGTGTAAAACTTTGCCTGAACGCGCCGCACGCTTTTCCAGGCCTGCCGCGCAATCTTAAGCCTCAAAAAACTCTACAATTTCGCTCAAAATCTCTCTTTTCTCTTCAGTGGATGGCTAGGAGCGGTTTTGAACATTTGTTTGTGTTTTTGAAACTTTGCAAATGGGCTTGCAACGGTCTCTTATTCCCTTTTGAAGGCGAAAAGGCCAATTGGCTTTGAAATGCTTTATGAGGGTTTTGAAGCTTTTTTTTTAAAGAGGTATTGGTTGTAAAACAAAAATGAAGCACGACTTTATCATTTATAATCTTCAAAACATAACAAACCCAATATTTCGACCAGGACTCTTTAAAGTGCTGTGGATGACATTTTTGGAGATCCTCATACATATGACCCCTTTTCAAAGTGAAAAAGCCATTTTGAAGGCCAACATCTCTCTAAGTGTTTTTCTCATTAAGGCAATACCCTTCTACTGTCTCTTCATTGTTTCTCATTGAAAAAGAAACTCTATCACTTCTGCCTATTGCTGACCCTTTTAAAGGAAAAACTCTGCTCAAAGACATACCAATGATTTGAGAGGCATTCTCTTCCATTCTTGCAAGGAGATAACTTACCACTTTAAAACTTATTTTGACAGCTTCTACTCCTAGTGTTTTGATGGGGATCATGCCCACCATGAAGTTGATTGAACTGTTAGGTGCTCTTTGAGCCTTTCTTTTGACTGTAGGTGATGAAACTCATTTGAAACTGCAAGTGAAAACCTTTGCTACAAAAATTCTCCACCATCAATCCAACTGACTAACCTTAGATTGAAAAAGTAATCCAGTCTTCAACTTTTACGGAGATATGGTAGGGGATGATAAGCTGAATTTGAAATGTAAACATGGGAAGGTTGTCCCTTTGTTCCTTTGTGAAGGAGGTCTATAAGAATAATGAATTTCTCATTCATTTTAACATTTTGATAGCAGTCACTTTGAAATCTAAGCCATACTGAAAATAAATGTTCTTCACCCTTAGATAATGGTGAGCCTTCTACTTGTTATGAAGGAGGCCTATTTTTTTGACAAATGCCTGGGTTCTTTTCAACCCCTGTTTTAACCAAGTGAAGAATGTTTTATGGACACATTGTTAGTGGTTTTCTTTGTATTTGATAGCAGAAGTCAGTTTGAGACCAAGATTGTTTTACTTCCTTGGCCATTTGCTTAACAATATTTCTTCATTGATAATCACCCCATTAGCTTCACACTGTATTTCAATTATGTGTTTTGACAGTGAAACTCATGTAAACACCTTGAAAAGCACCACTTCTTTGCCTTTGATTTTAACACTATTTTCTATTCAGAAGCTTTCAATTGTCTCCCACTTCTCTTAAAATTTTCCTTTCAGTCAGTGAAAACCCTAAAATCAATCTCTGTCCCTGGCCCTCTGCTTATTAGATTAAGGAGGCCTTTATCACAGTGCCAAACCCTCTGTTTGTAAAATGAAGGAGGTTTTCTCAGTCTTTCAACCCTCTGCTCATAAAATGAAGGAGGTTTTCTCAGTCTTTCAACCCTCTGCTCATAAAATGAAGGAGGTTTTCTCAGTCTTTCAACCCTCTGCTCATGTATGGAGGAGGTTTTCTCAGTGATGCCATTTCATATGATTTTAAACAGTGTTATATTTCCTTTCACTGTCTATTCATGCTTAAGCAAATGAAGATGAAAAATTGATAATAAGTCATGATGGGCATTTCTCTGAGACATGTAATTCTGCTTTTCAAATACCTTTTTGCCTCTTTAGACATCACAAGAAATTTGGCCAGTATTTGCAAATCATTTCTTGTTATTTATAATTCACTAACCTTTGACTGTGATTGCAAGAGCTTAATGGGATAACTCTATGTCCATCATTTGCATCCCAGGCTCAAAACCACATGAGAAGCAGTTGTCTTCTCATGTTGAGTTTAATATTTTCTTCTGGAACACTAGTATACTTCTGCTCTTTGACAAAGACATTGAAACATTGTACATTTACCTAATATCAGCTTGACCTGTGGCATATGTATTGCTGAGACTTCAAGGCTTGTTAGTGGCGCGACTTAAGGGTGTAACCAAACTTTATTTGCAGAATAGGAAGGTCTGTTAGGACTGGTTGATAATAGATAGAGGTTCTTTGGCTTTAGGATAGTTTTCCAAGGGATAAATGTCTAAAGCGCCACTACCTAACTTAGGGGAGACTTCTTGGATAGATTTGGATTGTTTTCTTTGGAGCTGATGGACAAGCTAGTATGGCTAAGGCTAGATAGGGCTCGACAATGAGGTTTTATCTCATCATGGGCTGATTGAAAAAGTAGGAGGGAAAAAATGTTTATGGGTGTTTTCCAGCTGGAAAATTTGAAAAATTTTGAGATCAACTGCTAGAAAACTTGGCTTTAACAGATATTCATCATCAACAGGTGAAAAATAATGATGACTAACAGTGGCTCCATTTGGGGAGGGTAGCTCCTTTTCAGGAGGTGTCCAGAATTTCAGATCTTGGTTCTTTGAAGACCATTGCCTTTATCCATCGGCACAAATTTCTTTCTTCCTTGATGTTATTTCTTAAAATTGACAGCATGATTAGCATCAACGATATTTATACCTACCCCACTATCTTTCCTAACATTTTTTTCTTCTTTTGGGTGCATTTGGACTAGAAACCCTTTGACATAGTATTTTTTTTTAAAAATGACACTATCTAGTTCTACACTTATATCTGCTGGGAGTTCAGATTAAGCTGTTGAACTCCTTTGTTTCTCTACCTATGCTAGATCGACTGTCAAGGTTAGGCTGTTTGACGGGATTTTATTCTCTAATCTAAAACATGAAATTGAAAAATGACTAAATCGGAATTAGACAGTCTGATTTGTCATGTACTTGTGGCATGAAGACAAGTCGCACACAAATATTATTTTGCATAAAATGAAAACTAGAAAAGCAAGGCTAGGATACACAATTTTTTTTTCATCCCTGCTTTCCTCTTTGGTTTTGTTTTGAGCATGTGGAACTAGTATCTTTTCCTAATCTACTCTCTTTGATAAGTCAAGCTTACACAATGTTGACCATCTTTTCCACCCACTAACTTATCAGCAAATAAATTTAAAACATGTTCAGTTATGATTAGGCTAGATAACTGAACAAAACATTTGAGCACTAGTAGCAGCATTTAGACTTGCGCGCTTTCCGAATGACTATTTTTTTGAACATGGGGCCTTCTTTCTATTTTTCAAACCACCCTCTTTTTCTATTTTTCTATTGTTTTTGAATTTTCTGTTTTTGTTTTATTTTTCAAACAATGGTATATACAATGATTGAAAAAAAAAAATTGACTCAGAAATCTTGGAAATGGCGAAACTTAAGCATCTTATCCTCATAAGGGTCTCCTACCACTCTTGGTCCACTCAGCTCTTGAAAAGAAAAATTTGGAAAATTCTCTCTTTCAAGCATGATATAAGGATTCATGCATGAATCTCTGAACAACCCCGTATCCTCCCGTTGTACCTCTTTATACCTCTGATTTCCACTCCTTCTTTTGTTGTACTTCTTTTTCAAATAGTGCAGATATTCTTTGTCATTTTTGAAGTATATGATGACATCATCAAGGTACATCAAAATGCAGAAATTCAGAACTGGAAACATGGCCTTTAGGAGAATATTTTTGATATCTGGTGGTTTTGCAAATATGGGTTTGACAACGGGACTACTTCCAGCATATTTGAAAAATTCTTTGAGATGTTTGCTTTGTAAAGGAATCATTTGGCTATAACCTGAAACATCATCTTGCAAATACATATGATTAAAAGCACTTATCATTGGTATATCATGGTCTTGGGCAAGAAGGATAAAATTTCTGTCACAAGGGTGTGTATTAGTGCTTCTAAAATCAAAACAGATCCTATAACCAGCTATTTTATCTTTGAATATTACTGTTTGGGTCAGATTTGTGTATTTTATTTTGTCGAAGTTGTTTCTAGGAGTGATGGCAGTGGCATAGTTTTTCTCACTGTTTTCTCTATATGAAGTCGTATTTTGAATAATATTTTTAATTCTAGCAGTTCTAAGTCTTTGGTGGAGTGACAGAATGTTAGCCAATTCAAGTAACTCAGGTATATTTGGATTGCAGTCATCATATCCTTTCATAAGAAGCTTATCAGGCATTTTTTCTGGATTTTGAGATGTTATGGCTACAGTCAAGGTTTCATTTGAAATGGTAGAGTTATGTGATGGTAAATCCTTAAGGTATGGTAAAAAAATTAAGCTTCCCTGCCCCTAAGTTCCAAAGAGGTTTGTGATATGTAAGTCTTCTAATGCCTCTGTTCTGAAAAAGTTTCCTGATGTTGCTGCTGATGTTTGCCTAAGGTTTGAGAAATTTGCTTGATAGTACATAATGGTTTGTGCTTCTTGCTCTATCCTTGTTTCAAAAGGAACACACTCTCTTTCCTCAAGACATAGTTGCTCATGATTATGATAATTTTGAGTGTCTAGTTCATCATAGAGAACTTGGGGCAGCTGATGTGGTGGGTCTAAGTTTGTTTCAAATCCTTCTGACTATTCTTCAATGTCCTCATCAGTGTGTAAAATGAAAGAGTTTAGATCAGAATGCAAGGAGTACATCGGGATGTTATCTGGCCTTTCTTGGCTGCTGATCATATTTTCATGTGTGACTCCCGATAGAGTATTCTAGTTTGGTCGAACACAGGAATAGTGGCGTAGGACATATCAAGTTGAATATTTCCTTGAAGCTTGGCTCCCCAAGATCTGGATAAAAGCATTCCATACTTGGGAGGTATGTCTTCTACCACTATGTCCATGATTAGATGTTTTGCAGGTACTTGGGCCAAACTGAAACAAAGATCTTTGATCAAGCCTAGACATTTGACTCTACTCGAATCAAATGAATATAAGTCTTTATATGGTCTTGTGATTTCTAGGCCTAATATTTCCATTACAACCTTCGGCATGAGATTATGCAAGGCCCCAGATTCTAGCATGGCATTGTGTAAGATTTGGTCATGGATATTCAGACTGATGTAAAAGGGAAGAGTGGTTCCTTCTTGGAATTTCCCTTCTATTTTTGGACCAAACAACACTTCGGGAGTGTCATCAACTAGATTAAGGGTGTTCGCATCATTTCCTATATTTAGGACCTTTAACACTTGGGATTTATAAGAGCCTTGGGCGATAAGTTCAGTGAGAGGCATGGTAATCTTTATTTTGTCGATTTCTCCCTCAAAACTGAAAGGTGCTTGTAGTTTAGACAGGTTCGCTTCAGTTTTTTCAACCATGACTTTCTCTATGTTTTGAGTTTGCTGACTTTGTTTCAGAATTTTGTTTGACACAACCACCTCAGGAATATTTGTAGAAGTAATAGGAGTATCTGAGCCAAGACTTGTTTGAATAGTTTTATCTTTGTTTTGGTCAGTTTTCTTGACCACGATTTTGTTTCTATCCACTGCTCTTTTAAGGATGGTATCAGGGGTTTTAGCAGTGTTAGAGCTACCTTTCTTGGAGTTGTCTTGGTTTTTTCTGCTTCTAAGGTCATACTGCCTGTGAGCTTCTATTATGGCATTCTGAAAATCTATGGCAGGATATTCGGGATATTCATAGTTGGTTTCATCTTGATTCAGAGAGAAGAACACTTGTTCTTCTTCTATGAGGTAAACCTCACTCTCGTTATCAGAACCTATGAGGTTCAAATGATTTTCATCAATGGGTTATGTATCCCTATCATCTTCTTTCACATAATTTTCATTAAAGGGTGGCCTAATTTGTTGGTCATTTTCCCTTGGTTTATTTTGAGGCTGCTCCCTCCTAAAACTTTGGTTCTGGTTTCTGTTTGGAGGGTTTGGCTGGTTGTCCCTAAGAGGTGTCTTTTCAATCATCTTTTCCCACATTTTTGCCATGGATTTAACCAAGTCATCTATTCTAGGATCAAAGGAAGGGGCTGAAGTGGAGACCTCATCCCAATATGTGACTTTCCTTTCTGATCTAGTCCTAGCTCTCTTTTCTGCTAAGTTGGCTTCTGCACTTATGGCAACTTTTTGCATTTCCTCTAAGGTAGGGGGGTTTTTGTCTCTCAGTTGATAAGTCATGTCTGTGTCAAAGCCTTTGGGGAACTTTTCTAAGGCTGAGCCAAGTGGAGGCTTGAAGTGCGGTGGGAGGGCGTTATACACACTGTTGAACCTAGTGCAGTATCCCTGGACACTTTCCCCATTTTCCCGTTTTAGATTGTTATATTCTGATAGGATTTGAATGGGGTTCTTTCTTATTTCCCACTTATTTATGAAGGTTTGGTAGAGTTTTGGGAGATCGTGGATGCTGTTTGGAGTTAAGCTCTTAAACAATTTTTTGGGTTCTCCGCCCAGACTTTGGGCGAACATCCTCATTCTGATGGTCTCGTCTTCTATTTCCATGTATTCAAAGGCATCGCAAATCCTATCTACATGTTGTTGAGATGTGGAAGTCTCAGCTCCGGTAAAGTGCGGGATTTTGGATTGATAGTCATTTTGTAAGGGGGGCAAAGGGTGTGGCAGCACCAAGGGTGCATACCAGGCTGCCATGGCGGGAGCTAATGGATGATGTAAAAAATGAGGGCTTGTAGGATGAGCTGAGGTGGTTTGAACAGTAGTGGTTTGGATGGGTGTGGCGGATTTACTTGGGCTAGTTATCTAATTTTGAGCAGATCTGGGGTGGTAGGAGCCAAAGTGATGGAGAAGATGAAAGTCTGGACGTGTAGTAGGCAAGGCTTCTCTACTAGGACTTTGTGGTAGATCTAGGGGCTCAAGATCGTCAAAGTTTACCTTACTTTGTGACTTGCTTCCAAAAAGGGTTTTTGTTGATTTTAAGTCAAAGGGGGAATCCTGCAAGGCTGTGAGGTGTTCAGGTACTGATCTTGCTTTACGGATGGACCTATCGGTAGCTAAATTTCCAGTCTCAGAAGCTTGCCATAGAATCTTCTCTAGGTCATCTACTATGATAGGGGGATTTGGGTCCGGATGAGATCTGGTGTTGATTCTTTGTGAAGCTAGATTTCGAATCCAGAGTTTAGAGAGGATGGTATTTGTGATTGTTTCGGATGGATGGCCTCTCTAGGAGTTTACTAATGTGAAGGATGGTCAAAACAAAAAGATGGACTAGTGGAGTCGCCAGGTGGATTTCTATGAGAACTATGGTCCACCACCAACACTATCAAAGATGCTTTCGGGAAAAACTTTTATAGCAAACTTTGAGATGAAAACTTGCAAAGAAGAGTGATTCACTTGGTTTCCAAAGTTTGTTAGGTTGTATGGACAAGCTAATGGTTCTATTTGCAAGGTTACTTCTATTTATCTCCTATGTTTAGGTGAAGTCTTCTGAATCGCCAAGTTATACTTAGTTTGTCACTAATTACAGAGTTTGCACCCTTAGTTCTAAGTTTTGGAAAGGATGAGTTAACAGAAAGGTATGGTTTATGAAATTTTGGCTTTTATGGATTTTTTAGGCCTACTGGAGGCTAGTGGAGTCGCCATGTGGAACTTGGTTGTTTTTGTAAAGATGTAGCAATGGTCCACCACCAGTAACTAGGGAGAAGCCAATCGGGGAATGTTTTGGGGTTTTTTCAGTTTTTATGTAGCCTATGAGGTTTGTAAGAGTGTCCTACAGCTGAGTCATCATTTTTCTAGGATGGTGAGACAACCAGATTCTACTCTTCTAATTTTGACTAAGATTTTGAGAGTTCCTAAGGGATACCTAAGATGTTTTGACTCAAAGTCCTACCATGATTGCCATTATGTTAGTGAGCGGTGGGATAAGTCAATCAAATAGTATTCTTAGGGGTCTCTAAAGGTTTAGGGAAACTAAGTTTGTTTATCACTCAAAGTCCCACCATGATCGCAATTATGTTACGGTCCCGTGATTTGGATGATTGGCAAGCCAAATGATAGTGTAACATCAAACCAGTCTTTGGAGCCCAAGGACCTAGCCTTCCTGGACTCATAGAGGGCTCTCTCTATTTGTGTAAGGGACATTTGTGTTTGCTTATTGTGTTCCGATTTTAGGCTAGTTATGAAGTAGGTTATTTGGTTTTGGTTTTTAGGTTGTGAGGGGTGAACTGATCAAAGACATAAGATAGGTAAAAAGATGTCATATCAACTGGGATATGGGTTCTAAAAGGTCAAGAAAGCTTTCAGGTGGTGATACAAGGTTGCTGAAGGGCCGATTTGAGCGAGGTAAAATGGATCTTTAAGCAAAATGGAGTGAGATGGACATTAAACTTGTGAAGAAAAAAGGATTTCAAACATAAATAGTTTAATAGCTGACAAAAACATGGTAGGGAAAACCATTAATCATGAGAAATGTAACTGTAAACTGATCAATGCATAGAAATAAACATTCAAGCCATGCATAGAGATATATGACTCTCTAACTTTAGGAAATGGCTATCAGACTTTGGGAAAATACATTTAAGACAGAAAAACAACTCAAATCACTATGTAGGAATTCCTAAACATAGTATTTCAAGCTATTGGGCACTTTGAAGCAATATTGCATAGTTTTAGGCAAAGGGAAAGATCAGTACAAGACCTCCTTGGTTCAAAAAATGACAATCTAATCAATCAAAGAGAGGTTTCAGAGGCAGATCTATGACTAGCCATGAGTAAGCAGGGCATACCGTGAATCATACTTAGCTTGCATAAAACCATAAATGAAACAAGCAAACAATATTCCTTAGTTATTAAAGAGCAATCAAGAATTCTTTAATGTGACTAGGAATGAAGAAAACATGGAAGCTATAAAGAAACAGGAAACTTGAGGTGCCTCCAAGGGCATGTCTCAAGTCTATTCTCTACTGTCTTATAGAAAGCAAGAACATGGAATTATGAATGAAAACTAGGAAACAAAACAGAGAGAGAGACACTATACCATTCTACCAAGTCATGGAATCCAAAACCAATCCTCTTTCATCATCCAAGAACATCCAAGAGACTATCCAAAAGCATGAGACAAGTGTTTCTTCCAAAGCTTATATGACCATATATTGCTTCTATTCATCAAATCCAGCCATCTTTACAATGAAATCCTTTGGAATATGTAGGCCAAAGTGAGGAAAACCTCTTAGTTCAACTTGCAATCTCATTGGCCTATCCAAAATATCTGATTTTGTCCTTGAGGCTTTGAAAAGCCCAAGGCACAAAATATCTAATAAAATATCTCAAAAATTCTAAAAAAGGAAAATATATTGACTTTTCATAACTTATCATATATAAAAATAGCTAAACGCACATGAATAAAAGTCACTTTTGAAAGGTTCAATTTTTACAAAAATACTCAAAAAAATACATCAGCAAAAGGTCCCCTGACTTTCCGGCAACTTTTGGAGGCCTTCCCGATGTCGAAACGAGGCCCATGACATCTCGTTGGAAATATATGAGTATCTACTTTCTGAAAATTTTTATTTTTCTCCCAACTGACCACTGGAAGTCCTCAAAAAATAGACCTCTGTGTAAAAAACCAAAAAAATAGGCCTTGCTGATAAACGGGGCAGAATGTAGAAAAAGCAAGTGTTTTTCACCATTTTGGGGGAGCAAATGATCTTCAATTGATCTGAAAATCGCTGAGTATGTGCCTATGAAATTATGGCATCCAATGATAACATTTTCATCCTTTGAGGATGCCCCAAACTGAAATGGAGATGCCCATGAGTTTTAGCCAAAAACCCAAAATGACAAAAAACCAAAATTGTCGAATTTCGCACAAATTTCGCGAGCATGACCCTCAAAGGTTTTCAGAAACATGTTGTGAAGCTGAGGCCAAAATTTGGAGCCTTGAGGTGTCTTTCCTCAATTTTGGTGCTGGGCACTTCCCTTTAGCCTCCTTGAGTTTTTCTTGAGCGGCCTTCAATTTCCGCCGGGCAAACTGATTAAGCTTTTTATAATGCCCGGTCATCCTCTGTTGAAGGTCCAAGTCTTTATTTTCCTTCTCAAATTTCTTCTCCAAGTGATCATTAACTCTCTCAAGCCATGCTTCTCGATTGTTCTCTATCTCTTGTTCGAACAATGTAGTGAGAAGGGTAGATTGGAGAAGGGCATCTTCTTCTTCCTTTTGTTTCTCAAGGGCGTTTTTGAGCCCCATGGTTCTTGGCCTCTTTCGCCTGGGTTGATCTTCATCTTCGCTCTCATCGAATTCACCCATGATTTATTCCAATCTCATTTGTGCTTTGGAGGCCTCCTTTTTGTATTTGATGGCCCGTGTCTCATATACAGCCATATGGACACTCATCTGCTTGTTTTGAACTTGCAAAAAGTGATTGAAGTTTCTAGCCCTATCAAGATCAGTCCTCAAAGCATCAATTTGGTTTTCTCTATTGATCAAGAGATTTTCTAGGATCTGGGCTTCATTGTCACTATCATCACTTTGGATTTGAATGATTTTGAATTCCATTTCCTTTTCATGACTTCTTTATTCCTTCTCCTTTCCTTTGCTTTGGGTGGCCCTCTTAGTCTTCCTCCTCTTGGGAAATTCGACAATGGGCTTCTTCAGCAATTTTCCTTTGCTTTGGAGGGCCCTAGTCACATTTGGAGTTACAACTCTAGGCACCCTTTTATTTGATGTCCGGGGCTTGGCCACTGTCAGAGAAGAGAGCATGGCCCTTTGCCTAGGAGAGGCAGCTAGCACATGCTCCATTGGCTCTTTACCCTTGTCACTTTTCTCATCATTCTTGCCATTGTCTTGGATTTCTTCACGGATGCCTTGACTGTCCTTGTGAACTTATGTTTTAGGGTTGTCCTCCTCACTGTGTTGCACTTTTTTATCATGTTGTTGTTCCCTTTCATGAGGTTGTTGTTCATCAACATGTGTGCTGCCTCTCTTCACTGTGATGCACCTGTTCATCATCATGTTGCTCATCAGCTTCATGAGACTACTCACCCTCACTGTGTTGCACATCTTTATCAAGATTCCCTTCATCATCATGTCCTTTTTCTTGCTCATGCTCTTCTACCTCACTGTGTTCTTCTCCCCCTTGTTGCCCTGTTTCATAATGATGCTTCTCATCATCACTTTCCTCTTCATCCCCTTGCTGCCCTGTTTCATCATGATGCTGCTCATCATCACTTTCTTCTTCTTTCTCATGCTCTTCTACCTCACTGTGTTCTTCTCCCCCTTGCTGCCCTGTTTCATCATGATGCTACTCATCATCACTTTCCTCTTCATCCCCTTGCTGCCCTGTTTCATCATGATGATGCTCATCATCACTTTCCTCTTCATCCCCTTGCTGATGCTCTTCTTCCTCATCATGCTCTTTTGCTTGTTCTATGGTAAACTTGAGCTTATTGGGAATAGGTTTGCTAGAAGAAGGCAAAGGATGGTGAGTAGAAGGTGAAGGAGATGTATGAAATGAAGGGACAGTGGCGAAATCTGGATGTGTGATGAAAGTATCCCAAGTGACTTCCTTCTTCTCAAGCTGATGAAGAATGATAATTTTGATGAGGGAGTGATGGAAGAGGTAGGCTAACTACTGAGAAGGAGGCTTTTTTTGAACAGTGGAGGTCATTTTCTCAAAACGTTTATGTAGGAAGAAAGGGAGATTTAGCAATTTCGCCCTCGTGAAATGCATGAGCAATCGAATATGATAGGCATAGACTCGGGAGAATCTTCCCTCGCAAGTGAAGTATTTCATGATGATCTTCATGAGGGGGGCATAACTAGTCAATAGATATGAGAAGGGAAAAATGGATGGACATGAATCTCTATGCTCAGGCTTCAGAAAGGGCTTTTATTCTTCTGAGTCCAGGTGGCTTTGTTTAAACCACTTCTCCCCTATATAATGGATTTTGGTGGCCTTGGAGATGGACCTTGGGGAGAATTTGAAATCTAGGCCTGCCAGCTGAAAATGCTTGTCTTGAAACCTTAAAGCACAAAGATGTGTTAAAGGGGAAAAGCTCTTCACCTCTTGCACTCTTTGACAAAAATCTAGACACCCAACTTCATGGAAATTAAACAAGACTGATGGATGGGCATTCACTTCTTCAGTGGAAATAGGCTCAAATCTCTTGTGCAGGCCACTCCTACTATCTTGCCTGGGGGGCATCTTGTTTTGAATGTTCTCTGCAACACCAAGCTGTCTCAAATGGCCTTTGGAATGTTTTCTCAAGCACACACGTATGTCCTGCTTATCAGTCACTATTTGACCAAGACAAATTCTTCAAATTATTTTTGAAATATTCTCCCAACACCAACTTTCTACTCTTTACAAATCACTGTTTTTCCCTTTTTATGACAATCAACAAATAGTTATCAAATAAAAAGCACACAGTCAAACACAGCTTGTACCGATGATTACTGTGCTTGGGAAAATTAATTTGAAAAAAGAGGTAATGGTGGCTTTTGTAGAACAGAGATCTCCTTGTGTTTTGACAGAAGCAAAACAACCTTGTATTTAGACAAAAACAAAAAAACCCTTCCTCAAACAGTGATTCTTCTGCTGTTCATTGGTTTCTATACAAAGGTAAGTCAAACACCTTCAAATTGAGTTAAAAGATTTTTCACCACACTCTGCTTTATGGGACAATGGAGGTAGCACTAGTTTGCTATTTCATAACACAGAGGAGGCATTTTATAATGATCAAACTTCCACCTTATAAAAACTGTGTTCACCTTAGGACTACTGCCTCACTTTACAAAACACTGCTTTTACCTTAGGATCATTGTTTTCCCTTCACAAACACTGTTTTCACCACTGCTAGGACACCAATGTTTTTTGAAGGTAGTTAGGGTCTTTTTAGATGGTTAAAACATCCACCCAACATTGTAAAAATGTGTAACAATCATAGCAACAAAACACTTTTAGTTTGCTCAAACATACTGCCCTCTAATCAATCTCTCTCTCTTGGTACTTATAGCAATAACACCTTTTAATTTTGGACCAAAATCCTCACCCTTTAAACACTGTTTTGTCCTTAAGATCACTGCTTTCCTTTTACAAACACTGTTTTGACCTTAGATTTTCCAATAGGGATTAATTTTGTTTTCACCACTGCTAGGACACCTTCAGCAACTTGAAAACCCTCTACCATTGTGTTTTTGCCTTGAAATTAGTATTATGGCTTATCACTATTTTTTAGGGCAGTTTTAGGCCTTTTGAAACTAATGCAAACACACCCCTTTTTATTATACTAATCTTGGGCAATTATGGCAACAGAGACCTTGGATTTTGATCAAACAGTTTGCTCTCCTACCACTGTTTTAGTCTTGACAATCACGGCATCAATCACTCTTTAGAAATTCGAAAGCACCAAAGAGGCAAATAAAAATACCTTAAAGATGGTTTTTGGCCTTTGCTTGATGAGTTGAGCAGCTTCAGATATGCTTTTGAAGGTGTTTCGGTCGTTCAACAGGCGCAACACGTTCAAAATGGAGAGCGTCGCGCAGTTAAAAAGGGTGTCGGGTCGGCCTTCGGGCAGTGGTGACCGGCGTTACAAGTGCGCCGCAGGCCACTACAGGTGCGTCGCGCATTAGTGTAAAGCATGTGTAAAACATCTCCTTAACATGCCACGTGCTTTTCCAGGCATGTCGCGCAGTCTTAAGCCTCCAAAAACTCCGTAATTTCGCTCAAAATCTCTCTTTTCTCTTTAGTGGATGGCTAGGAGCGGTTTTGAACATTTTTTTGCATTTTTGAAACTTTGCAAATGGGCTTGCAACGGTCTCTTATTCCCTTGTGAAGGCGAAAAGGCCAATTGGCTTTGAAATGCTTTATGAGGGTTTTGAAGCTTTTTTTTGAAAGAGGTATTGGTTGTAAAACAAAAATGAAGCACGACTTTATCATTTATAATGTTCAAAATATAACAAACCCAATATTTCAACCAGGACTCTTTAAAGTGTTGTGAACGACATTTTTGGAGATCCTCATATATATGACCCCTTTTGAAAGTGAAAAAGCCATTTTGAAGGCCAACATCTCTCTCGGTGTTTTTCTCATTAAGGAAATACCCTTCAACTGCCTCTTCACTGTTTCTCATTGAAAAAGAAACTCTGTCACTTCTGCCTATTGCTGACCCTTTTAAAGGAAAAACTCTGCTCAAAGACATACCAATGATTTGAGAGGCATTCTCAGCCATTCTTGCAAGGAGATAACTTACCACTTTAAAACTTATTTTGACAGCTTCTGCTCCTGGTGTTTTGAAGGTGATCATGCCCACCATGAAGTTGATTGAACTATTAGGTGCTCTTTGAGCCTTTCTTTTGACTGTGGGTGAAGAAACTAATTTGAAACTGTAAGTGAAAAACTCTGCTACAAAAAGTCTCCACCATCAAGCCAACTGACTAACCTTAGATTGACAAAGTAATCCAGTCTTCAACTTTTACGGAGACATGGCAGGGGATGATAAGCTGAAGTTGAAATGTAAACATGGGAAGGCTGTCCCTTTGTTCATCTGTGAAGGAGGTCTATAAGAATAATGAATTTCTCATTCATTTTACCATTTTGACAGTAGTCACTTTGAAATCTAAGCCATACTGAAAATAAATGTTCTTCACCCTTACACAATGGTGAGCCTTCTACTTGTTATGAAGGATGCCTATTTTTTTGACAAATTCCTGGATTCTTTTCAACCCCTGTTTTAACCAAGTGAAGAATGTTTTATGAACACACTGTTAGTGGTTTTCTTTATATTTGATAGCAGAATTCAGTTTGAGACCAAGATTGTTTTACTTCCTTGGCCATTTTCTTAACAATATTTCTTCATTGATAATCACCCCATTAGCTTCACACTGTATTTCAATTCTGTGTTTTGAAAGTGAAACTCATGTAAACACCTTGAAAAGCACCACTGCTTTGCCTCTGATTTTAACACTATTTTCTATTCAGAAGCTTTCAATTGTCTCCCACTGCTCTTAAAATTTTCCTTTCAGTCAGTGAAAACCCTAAAATCAATCTTTGTCCCTGGCCCTCTTCTTATTAGATGAAGGAGGCCTTTATCACAGTGCCAAACCCTCTATTTGTAAAATGAAGGAGGATTTCTCAGTCTTTCAACCCTCTGCTCGTAAAATGAAGGAGGTTTTCTCTGTCTTTCAATCCTTTGCTCATAAAATGAAGGAGGTTTTCTCAGTCTTTCAACCCTCTTCTCATGTATGGAGGAGGTTTTCTCAGTGATGCCATTTCATCAGCTTTTAAACAATGTTATCTTTCCTTTCATTGCCTATTCATGCTTAAGGAAATGAAGATGACAAATTGATAATAAGTCATGATGGGAAATTCTCTGAGACATGTAATTCTTCTTTTTAAATACCTTTGTGCCTCTTTAGACATCACAAGAAATTTGGCCAGTATTTGCAAAGAATTTCTTGTTATTTATAATTCACTAACCTTTGACTGTGATTGCAGGAGCTTAATGGGATAACTCTTTGTCCAGCATTTTCATCCCAGGCTCAAAACCACATGAGAAGTAGTTGTCTTCTCATGTGGAGTTTAATATTGTCTTCTGGAACACTAGTATACTTCTGCTCTTCGACAAAGACATTGAAACATTTTACATTTACCTAATATCAGCTTGACCTATGGCATATGTATTGCTAAGACTTCAAGGCTTGTTATCGGCACGACTTAAGGGTGTAACCAAACTTTATTTGTAGAATAGGAAGGTCTGTTAGGACCGGTTGATAATAGATAGAGGTTCTTTGGCTTTAGGATAGTTTTCCAAGGGAGAAATACATAAAGCGCCACTACCTAACTTAGGGGAGACTTCTTGGACAGATTTGGATTGTTCTCTTTGGAGCTGATGGACAAGCTAGTATGGTTGAGGCTAGATAGGGCTCGACAATGAGGTTTTATCTCGTCATGAGCTGATTGAAAAGGTAGGAGGGAAAAAATGTTTATGGGTGTTTTCCAGCTGGAAAATTTGACAAATTTTGAGATCAGCTGCTAGAAAAATCAACAGGTGAAAAATACTGATGACTAACAAATTTCACAATTATGCTCACTAGAAGTTCCATCATCAAAATCAATTATTTCTCCAGATCTCCAAAAAGTCTTAGACAATCATTCCAAGGTGTTTGAAACTCCCAAAGGACTCCCACCTATTCGTGATCATGATCATGTTATTCATTTGATTCCAGGAAGTGTCCCTCCAAACATCAGGCCTTACAGATATCCTTATGTCCAAAAGAGCGAAATTCAATGTATGATTGCAGAAATATTAGAGGTTGGTATAATTCAACCTAGTCGAAGCTCTTTCTCTACTCCAGTAGTATTGGTGCACAAGAAGGATGCATCATGGCGCATGTGTCCAGCTTATAGGGAGGTCAATAAGATCACTATTAAAGACAAATTTCCCATTCCTGTGATTGATGAATTATTGGATGAATTACATTGAGCAATTTATTTTACCAAGTTGGATCTTCATTCAAGATATCATCAAATTAGAATGAAGACTGAAGATATTCCGAAAACAACATTTAGAACTCATGAGGATCATTATGAATTTTTGGTCATGCCTTTTGTCCTTACCAATGCACCTTCCACATTTCAAGGGTTGATGAATTCCATTTTCAAACCCTTCCTTAGAAAATTTGTGCTAGTATTTTTTGATGATATACTAATCTACAACAGGTCTTAGAAGGATCATGTTCAACATGCTGATAGGGTGCTCAAACTATTGGAGGAGAAACAATTATATGTAAAAACATCCAAATGTTTCTTTGGAGTAAAAGAGGCGGAATATCTTGGTCATATTGTATCTCACGAAGGTGCTAAGGTAAACCCTAACAAAATTAAATCCATTAAGGAATGGAAAGTCCCCACAACCATAAAGTAGTTGCAACAATTTCTGAGGTTAACGGAGCATTATCACAATTTTGTTAAGAATTATGGGAGAATAGCAGCCCCTCTAACAACATTATTGAATAAAGATGCATTTTCATGGACTCTTGAAGCAATTAAGGCCTTTGAACATATTAAAGAGCCAATGTGCCTAGCATCGGTCTTAGCTACTCCAGACTTCACAAAAACCTTTATTATGGAATGTGATGCCTCAGGAAATGGAATTGGTGTTGTTTTAATGCAAGAAGGAAAACCCATTGCTTTTGAAATTCGTCCTATGTAAGGAAAGTCTCTACATAAAGCTAGGGTTCTCACTCCATCTATGTTTAACCTTTGGATTTATATTGTATGTTTTCATTTGTAGTATTTACTCTATGAGGAACCACCATGAGTACTGAAAGGTGTTGAACTTGAACTGGAAGTTTGCGAGTTGTTCAATGGGAAATTTCTTGTTTAATAAATATATATAAGTAACATTAAAGATAATTTATTATTGTTTATTACACATTCCACTATGTTTTTCATTGATCGGTTGATCTCTGTGTGTTTTTTTCATGATCTCGTCTTTAATTTCATTCCTCCTCTGTGTGTTTTTTTCATGATCTCGTCTTTAATTTCATTCCTCCCTATACATGCTTTGTGGACACTACATCTGCAATTAAAATTTATTATGTAAATGGGGTTTTTAATTAAACTTATTTTTTAAATTTTATAGGATCACAAGTTTAATTAAGGGTTTCTCCTCATCTCCATACTGTAAATAAATGCCACAGTCAAAGGGCTAATTTCCCTCAGTTTGAAATTATACTTTCCCATACCCCTGGCACATTTTTGGAGCATTTACGCTTCAAATTAAATTAAAAGGGTTAAAAAAATGCATGAAATTATTCTCCATTTCATAAACACCCATTTCGATATGTCATTCTTCACTCAACCCTCTATAACCACACTCTAATTATTTGTTCCATCAATAATTTGAGTAAAAAAAACAAATTAAAGGGTTACAGGTGCCAAACCCTTTGCATGCATAACCCTCTTTATTCCCTACCATGGAATTAAATGTATTATGTGCCTCTGGTACACAACCTTGTATCATTTGATCCATTATCCAACCCTTTTGAAAACATTAGATTCTCTTTATAATCTAGGTGATGCTTTGTCAAAACCATAGTTAAAGAAAAAAATGTGATGCTCATTTCAAAGAATTCTAGAATTGTTGTATGAATTGATTTGATAAAATATTTATTAAGAGACCGTGTCTAAATACAGAGCTCTAATTACAGTAGCCCTGCATGCGACTAGTAAAAAATATATTGAAAAAATACAGTAACAATTTCTCAAAAGAAATGAATGGTTATGGGTTTCATAAAATTCGACATTTAATTCTTGCATTACACTTTCCCCCCTTTTCAATTCCATCATTCTAGTCCCTTTCCTCTAGCCCCTTCCAACCACATCAGAATCAACTAGTCTTTGATGAATACATTTGGAATGTAGTGATTTTAAAGAGAAATGAGATGATGAATTAACTGTAACTATTTTGGATGTATGATTGTTAAGGTTTATTTGCATCTATTAATCTTGGTTCTCATAAACAGGGAAAAGGCTAAGGAAGAAGGAACATGACTCAAGGCTGGTGGGATCCTAGAAGAAATAAAAGGGTTCATTTTTCTATCCATTTCAACATGGATTTAGGTGAATTCCACCAACTATCCACCACTTTTAACCTCAATCTTTGGTCTCCTAATGTTTCTTGCACTCCCCCTGTGTAGAAAAATACTGCAACTCCATCTTTGAGACCTCATTTCAACATACAAGAAATACATGAACCTGAACCTACTAATAATGCCAAAAATGTCAATTATGGTTGGAATATTACCTCAAAGTCACCTAATAGTGATAATAGGGGTTGGTAAAATGATTCCAAGTTTGCTCTCCATATTTTTAGTCACTCTCGCTTATCTTCCACTGATGCATCTTCCTCACCTTGTTAGGAACCCATTCCTAATTTTCACTTTGAAAATGTTATTTTCACCACTTCAAATGGCCATGTTCATTTTTTCAATCCTCCAATTGATAACACTGTTAATATTATAGCTAACAAATCCACCAACTTTGACTCTTTGTATACTAGTTTTACTAAAGTTAGCCCTGCGAAAAATCCTCATCAATACACTCTTCTAGAGCCAGTTCGTGACTCCATGGCCTCTGCTTCAAATACTACTGAGGAGAAACAACAAATGGAGATAAAGTGGGCCAACTTTTTGATGGAAGGATTCTTAGTAGAATAAAAAAACAACTCACTCACTTCTTCATATAAATTTAAATACTTCTTAGAATTTTTTTGGACATAGATATTTTCGTTTGTGTGTATTTTTGAATGCATAAGTTTAATGACAACATAGATTTAGTTTTTTGATCGACAGATAGACAAACATCTTTTGGACCTAATTATATATGTGCTAATATTTTTTATTTTAAATTTCGTAATTATGTTTTATGTGATGTGTGCATATATTATGTATATATGATGATTATCATGCATTTGATATTTAAATTATTATCATTTATTAAGTGTTGATGGATGTGGGTCATACCCTTTCTAAGTCATTCTCTATTTTTTAGGAGCCCGACTACATTTGTCTTACCTTTGAAAATCATTGAGCCTAAAGTAATCCATAAGACTAATTTTCTTAATTAAAAAGAAACAATTATGAAACTATTTTCAAATATTATGATTAAAAATAAAGACTCGTGAAAGGAAATCAGGATCCCTCAATTGCAACGTAAGTTGGTATGACATAGTTTTATTCTTCATTTGGGTACTTTTTTTCTGTGTTTAGATATTTTTTTAACTACAAAATTTGGTCTACAGGGCTTCTTTTAAATAGAAGCATAGATGGAGGTCAATAACATTTTATTTGTCAGAGGTATACTACATTTCAGTCACTAATGATTTATATCTGTTGCAATTTTGTCGATATTGATATTGACTCTTCTTGCAATAGCATACTAGTCTTTGAACATGCCCTTTTAATTCATTACAACAAGTCCAATTTAATTTTTTTTGTTTATGACTATTATAATTTCACCAATACGATCTAGTAAATGGGGTAATTTTTTAAGAAGTTACTTGTGCATACTTTTGAATTTCCATGTTTGTTATCATCATATCTTAACATTATTCTTTGATACACTCAATGGAGGATCTTTTAGTATTTCTTCCATATTGTGCACTACTTTTTCTTTTTATGTTTTTCTTTTTCTTGATTAAGGCCACTTGTACATTGTATATTGTAATTATGTTCTTGATGAAATCGTATTTTACACGAAAATAGTAATATATGTAAGTATGGAACTTAAACATAGTTATGTTTGTGAGTTTGGCTTTATAAGTCCAATCATTTTGTTTTACTATTGTGTTAAACATTGCATTCATGTATATATATTTTTATTTTTTGCATGTGTAAATATTATCTATGTTTTGCAAATTTTTGCCTTTTATTTTTGCTACGTTGAAGTTGTACCATTCAGCTATAAACCAAACATAATACCCAATTTCGTGGCTTATCCAACCAAGGATTCATAAGTGTGAAATTGAATCAGATTATTCATCAATAAATAACATGTGTAATGACCCTAATTCAACCCATGTTTCCAACATTCATTCTTCAATGACTAATAATAAAGGTCACAATATATAGGAGAGAAGAGAAATTCTATTTTTGGAACAACAATAGATAGAGGAAATAAGGACCCTCCAGAAGGATATGTTGAAAAATCGCATGCAATTTCTAGAAAGAGAAAAAGTGATACCACTAAAAAGTTAAATCAAGAGATTAAATAATGTGAAATCATATCTAATAAAATAGATGTTGATATGGATTCTGAAATTGCTAACTGGGTAGAGAAACAAGCGATTGGAACACAAGTGACAGTTGAAGAATTGGTTTGTAATGAACCATAGTTTTTGAAGATGAATTTATTACACCTCATATTTAGAAAAATAGCTAGGAAGTCGTAAATTGAAAAAAATAATTTTAAGAATAAGAATATAGTAGGAAATAGAACTCATAAATTAACATGATAGAGATGATACCCTCAAAGGCCTTGGAGTTCCACCAAGCTAAAATAATTTCTCTCAAATATTATACAACTAACAGGAAAGGGAGAATACAACGTTGAGGAAATGGACAAAAGAATTAGAAGATGAATTATTGTTAGCATTACGGCAAGTTGTCATTAATATCCACTCATGGTTGTTTCATGGTTTGATGATTTGAGTTTTTAGTGTGTAGTTGTATCGTTGTTGTGGAATGATGTTAGTGCTATAATTTATTGAATTGATCCTTTGTAGTGGGATGATGATGGTGTTGAAGCTGATAATATATCTGGGCAGTGATCCTTTGAGGTTCCCAGTTTTACAAAGATTTTCATAGGCTTGTCACAATATTTGAGCAACATTTTCCTAAGCTTGTCTTTATATACCCACAACACTACCTTTAAGTGAAGCAAATGGAACCACATGCCAAACCCATCAATTTTACCACGAGATAGCCAACGATTGAAGCGATTAACCTGGTCTACAATGATCATTATCAAATTGATTTGGTCATGAGTTTGAATTGGTCTCATAAAGGTGTAAATGCATTAAAAGTGTAAGTGATTGTTTGATCTGGTCATGGAACACAATAATTGTGTTTGATCTGATCAATTTAGAGTGTTGGGTGTTAAGGTTAAATATTTGAGGTCGTGGATCTCCTTATAATTATTTGATGTGTGAATTATTACATGTAGTACAGTGATAAAAGAAACTTAGGAAGTGAATGAAATATACGTGTGGTCGTAATCACATTCAGAGTACGATCAAGATTGAGGGTGTGTATAGTTTAATTGTTAAGCATTGGATTGAATTTAGGATTAGTAGCTAAGAAATTTTCACTTGAATACAAGAGATGAGTTCTCACTTCCTTATGGTGTGGCTCAATATCAAAGAGGAAATGTAGAACAGTGATGTTTTTATTTAAGTGAGGGTTTTCATGGATAGAGAGTATGATATGCATAGTATGGAGGATGATTGGTGCAAATAGACTAGTGAACTATTGTTGAAGGTAGAGACAGATTATTGTTGTATTAGAGGCTAAGTTGAATTTATAAAGTGTTTACATGATTTACATTTATAGTGAAAAAATTGCTAACAATGTGGTTGCGGGGATCAGAAGAAAAAATTGTAGCTACTATGTTATTATTGTGTTGATTTCATATGGATGAGTGCTCGAACATATAAAGAAATTATCATCTTTGGTTATGATGATGTCTTTATTAAGCTAATATATGCCCTGTACTTTGTATGGATAATTTTTGTTATAGAGTCTAGTTGTTATCAGGGTGTTCTAGTGTGTGTATGGTAGGGATTATGTGTCGCATATATCTTATGTAACATATTCTTGATGTATTGGAGAGATATATTTGATGACTCGAGGTCAACTCATTGTTGGTATGCTTATTGATCAAAGAATGAATGTGTGTATGTTGTTATTTATTGCCTTTGGTGCTAGGGTTTGCTAACAAAATTTTGGATTCTGTTGAGGCAGATTTTGTTTTTTGAGTTGTTATGATGTGCAAAGATGGTTTTTTGATGCTAATGTCAAATTGATGAGATAGTGATGTTATGGTTGAGTTTTCATGTATGGGAAAATAGGTATTTTAGTTCTGATATTGATATTTTGTTTCAGTCTCGTTTGAAAATGCATGAAAATGTGGCTCATATTGATTGAGGTTGGGACCTTCAATAAGTGATGGCTTGTTAATATAGGGAGTTGGGTATTCCTAGATCGTAGTGGGCAGAAAATTGTAGTAGGGGTGGTGACTCCTTGTTGGTAGTGTCCAACAAATTTATATAGAGTACTAGTCACAATGCTAGCTAGTTGGGGCTATCACATGAATGTAAAAGAGATTAAATAATAAAGAATAAAGAATCATAGTAGAAAGGTGGTTTTTATACCCTTGAGGGTTTCCAACATAAATTCTTGTGTCCTATGCACATGGAAGTCATGATGCTTATGTGTTGATTCTTATGCAAACATTTATTTATTTTTTACTTTTTCAGATCTATTGGTTATATGATGAATACTAATTGTTTACTGAATTGGAAAAAAGGTTTAAAATTTCTCTAATAGCCATCACTACTGATTCACGCCACCCCCACCCACTCTGTAGTGATATAGTTTCCAACAATTGGTATCAGAGTTTATTCCCTCAAGTGTAGATTGACTGTTGGAGGGTATATCGAGGACTTATGGCCAAGAGCAAGAAGAAGTTATCTTAGAAAATAAAGGGTTGCAATCAAGGGATAAATAATTCAGATCCCAAAGAACCCTCTTTTTTTTATCAAGGATGTTGAAGATAATCATAAAGGAGAATCAAGTATCACATTTTTCTTTAATTGCGAACATGAAGATCATTATACATCTATTTTCCCATATTCTGGTACAAATAGAAATGTTGATGCTCTTGATAATATCAAGCTAGAGGATGATAATTAGTTAGTTTAAATTTATTCTCCAAGTTCAACGGCAATTAATCGTCAAATGGATAAATCAAGATAATAAAAAAAATATTAAAGGTGAAAATAAAATTAGAATAGCGGCACTTGAAGCTGAGATTGAAAGCATCACATATGAGAAAAAATACTAGAAGAAGATACTAAAATATTTTTATGAGAAGGAATATCCCCTCAAAGATGTAATTATTAGATTGAAAACTCAACTAGAAGAATCAAGGAGAGTCGATGATGTAATGGTCAGTAAGCTTAAGGAAGAAATTAATCATTGTGAAAAACTAGTAGTTGTGGTAGTTTAAAAAAGAAAGGAGCTATAAAATAATATATCTAGCTCAAAGGAAGTTACATGAGAAAATGAAGAAGCATTCAAAAAGCCTAAAGAAGAATATGGTAGCATCATGATTAGAAAGGAAGAAACCAAGAAAAATGGGAAGAATTAGTAGCCAAGAAAGGAGCCAAGAAAAGTAACTTCATCAAGAAAATTCTTTGTACCTTTCTTGAGAGATGTCAAGTGTTTCAATTGTCATAAACTTGGACACATTGCAACATATTGTAGAAGTAAAAAGATCATATCTTCCAAATAGAATATACATCATAATATGCATCCGAATAATAATCCCTCTCAAGCAAACAATCTAGGAATATATCTCACATCACAAAGGTCATTTACACTTAATTATAACATTTATTTTTATCGCTAATTTCACTCATGTAATGAATTTGGCCATAAGGTTGTTGGTTGCAGGTTGTATGCAAAGAGGAGTAGAAATGTAAGGTAGATTAATAATATAATATATGAGTCTTTTCCCCTTTCCCTGGTCACATAATTTGTTACATGTGTGACAATCTTAGCCACATGGACAAATATTACAAGTTGCCAAATTGTTTAAGGAATCCTCAAAAGGTGAAGATCATTCAAATTCGACCACATAAGAAGCCAGGAAGAGATGCACATGTCATATATCTTCCCATAAAAATTTTGAAGAAGAAGGAATAGCAAGAGACTTCAATGAGTAATTAAGGTTTGATTGGCCCTCGGGGGAGCATATGGAAACATCATGAGATTGCATGGAGGACCATTGAGGGTGTAGCCACAGTAAAAGCATTGTGTGTGGATATATCGACATGTTAAGAAGGAGTTGCATGAGCTTAGGGGGAGTTGTGAAAGGTTTTCTTTTCATTTCTGGTTTATCTCTATTTTAGCTTGATAGCTATTGGTCTAGGGATATGTGATTATGGATAGTGTTGGAGCATCTTCTTTCTATTATATAACTTCTCATTCAAGTGAAGGATGAAAGAAACAGTTATATAGTGTTTAAACCCTAATAATATTTTTGAAGACATGGCAACCAAGCCTATAATCCCATGTGCATGTTCAAGGATCTGATTTAGTGAAAGTTGTTGTTCCTCCTCCATGTTTGACTGATGTATTTAGTATGTGTTGTGGGATAAATCTGGGTATTTTTTATTCATTGATATATGGTGCTAGGGTTTGTGACTTTTTTGAGAAAGAATGTGTATTACCAAAGTTTATGTCAATTTGGTTTATTAATGACTATCCTTTTGATGTTGATCATATGATGCAAAAAATTTTATGTTACTAATGTTGAATCTACTAAGGATATGGTGATCAAGGTTTTGACATGAGGTTTTTCAATTGATGAGTTATTCATAATTTATGATATGAACATGAGCATGAATTTCTCAAGGAGAGATTTTTCAAGGTGTGGATACCATAAAGAGATGGCACATGTCCAAGGAGATAATATCAAATTATTTCTATGGATCAAAAAATGATTTTTGTTATTATGATCCCCTTTTGGAAAAAAGGGAATAGACACAGATAGAGGAGTTTTTATTTATTTACTATGTCTTTATCTTACATTAGCTTAATGTAGGGGTTATGATTGGTCCATGTGGATGAGTATATGTTGATAGAAAAAATTATGGATATCTATGATGATGCTTTATTTGGTTGAGTCAAGAAAGAGTGTGCATTGGAGTTAGTGAATATAGGATTAGCATGGAAAACCCCTTATTTTCATTGTTGTGTGGTTTAGGGAAATATTTTGTTGAAAAAATATATGTACTCCTTTAAGATGATGATTTTATATTTTCTCATGTATCATGTGTCAATTAGTATGTTGATCAATATTTGTGACACAATAAAGATCATGTGAATGTTAACCTCTTTGATGACAAGATATGTTGCTCTCCATTATGAATTATTGTTAACTCAGAATTTTGATGCACTTATTTTCCACTCACTATTTCTATTGATTGCTGAGATCCACTTAGGGTTTCAATATTGTTTTCATATAGAAAAATATTTTGTGATGGGATGACTAGTTGTGAAGGGGTGAATAATTTGCTAATTATCTGAGTATATGTTGATATTGAACAATAATGTTATGTTGCTTCTTGATTTTTTGTCTAGATATAGGGTTTCTGATGTAATATTATGAACCCTTGATAAGAACTATAATTGTATGTGTTGAGCTTCACTGATGATATCATGCTATATTAATGAGAAGTTGTATTGCTAAAGAGTTTTTGTGCGTTTATTGCATTTCCATAAGATATGTTTTGTCATGTTTTTTTTATAGAGGGTTGAGAGTGTGTTAGTTTCTATCATTGTTAATGTATATTTGAATCAGCATTATTGTGTCATTGTAATTTTGTTACCATGGTTTGACATATTGTTGATAATTTTATTGTTGATGAGGGCTTTTGCTACTGTTGCTAATAACAAGTTATTCACCAGGGCCATCTGATTGTTCTACTTAGGATTGAATATGAAAATGTTGACGTGTTTGCTCTACCTCACATGATGTTACCCTTTTCCATTGATGTCAAAGAGGGAGAGAGAAAGACCAAATGGTTGGGTATTTGCAAGATGTTGCAATCAATGCCAAAGGGGGAGATTTTTCGCATTATGGAAAGTTGGCATTGATGTCAACTCGCGATTATTTCATGGTTTGATGATGTGGCCACTAAGTATTTGTGTATAATAGGTTTTTTTTTTTTGTAGCATCATGTTGGTGCTATAAGTGATTGAAATTATCCTTTGCAGTGGGATGATGATGGTGTTGAAGTTGGCAACTTATATGGGTAGTGATCCTTTGAGGTTTCTAATTTTATAGAGAATATTGTAGGCTTGTAAAAGTATCTCAGCAACAATGTCATAGGATTTCCTTTATATTCCTATGGAACTGCTTGTAAGTGAAGGAAATAAAACCATTGGGAAAACCCATGGAATTTCCAACAATCAAAGAAATTTAGAGGTCTGAAACGTTCATAAGAAAATTGATTTTTTCATGAGTTCGAATTGGTCTCATAAAGGTTTAAATGCATTAAAATTATAAGTGGTTGTTTTATATGGTTATGGAATGCAATAAATATGTTCGATTTGGTCGATTTAGAGTGTTGGGTGATAAGGTTAAATGTTTGTGGTCATGGATCTCCTTCTGGTTAAATGGTGTGAAAATTATCACATGTAGCAAATTGATCAAAGACACTTGAGTGATTAATGAAATCCATGTGAGGTTGTAATCACATTTAGAGTACAGTAAATATGCAAGGTGCATATAGTTTGATTACTAAACATTGGATCAAACTCAGGATTAGTAGTTGAGCATTGTTCACCTGAATTTGAGCGATGAGTTATCAATTTTTTATGGTGTGACTGGATCTCAAAGAGGTATAGTAGAAGGATGATGTTTGTATACAATGAGGGTGCACATGGAGAGAGAGTAATTTATGCGTAGTATGGAGGTAAATTGGTGTTAATATATTTCAGTGACTTGTAACTAAAGGAAGAGATATAGTATTGTTGTATTATAACCTGAGATAAATTTCCAAAAAAATTTACATGATTTACATTACTAGTGATCACATTGCTAACAATGTGGTTGCAGATATCAAAATACAAACTTGTATTTGTTGTGCTATTTTTATGTTGACTAACTATTGTTGAGCACTAGTACATATGAACAGAGTATCAACCTTGTTTATGATGATGTCTTGTTGTAGCTAACATATGCCATGTACTTTGTATGGGTGGTTCATGTTATAGAATCTAGTTGTTGTCAGGGTGTTTTAGTGTGTGTATCGTAGCTTTTATGTGTCGTATAGATTTTATGTAAACTATTATTGATGTATTGGAGAGATCTATTTAATGAGGCAGACGCAGGTCATATTTGATATTTTCATTGATCAGAGAATGAATATGTGTATGATGTTGGTTAGTGTCTTTCGTGCTAGGGTTTGATGAGTAGAGTTGGGATTGTGTTGAGGAAGAGTTTTTTTTTAGTTGGTATGACATGTAGAGCTGTTTTTGTGATGTTGTTATTAGATTGATGAACAAGTGATGTATCGTTGAGTCACCATATGTTGATAGAGAGGTATTTGAGTTCTGATATTTATCTTATATTTGGGTCCAGTTTGTAAATGCATGAATGAGTGGCACATAGTGATTGCGGAGGTTGGGGCCTCTGGAAAGTGGTCGCTTGCTAATATAGGGAGTTGGGGCTTCCTAGGTTGTAGTGGCCAGAAAATTGTGGTAGGGGTGTCAGCTCCTTTTTGGTAGTGGCCAATAGAATTTATATAGAGGAGTAGTGGCTCCTAGATAGTTGAAGCTAGAACATGAATGTAAAAGAGATTGAATAATAAAGAAGAAAGAAGCAGAGTAGTGGTGTGGTTTTTCTTCCCTTGAGGGTTTCGACTAGAAACACTTGTGTCCTATGTGCATGAATATGATGGTATTTATGTGTTAGTTATTCTACTGTTATTTAATGTTGTTTACTTATTAATATTTGTTAATTTATATTGATTACTAGTTGTTTAACAAATTTGCAAAAAGGTTTAAAATTGCTCTAATATCCATCACCATTGGTTCACACCCCCCGCCCCCCGAGTAGTGATTTGGTTTCCAATAATTATATCCTAGATCCCTATTTTATAAGCCCATATCAATTTTTAATTTGAATGATATTTGTGAAGACAAACCTGAATCAAGTTCAAGGCTAAAAAGAGCATCAATTTTATTGGTATCTATGAAAAGGCATGTTGTAGAAAAAATTAATAAACGGATTTATTTAATATCAAAGATTGTGAACTAGATACTAGTTTCAATAGTATTTTTGAGGGGATTATAGGTCTAAAGGAGTATCTCGAAAATGCTTTGAATCCATTTTTTACTTACTAACTAGTCTGGAAATGTTAACTACTTAACTGAGTGCATGCACAAGGGATCCCTAATCTAATTCAAATTTATTTTCTCTCCTCAAAAGGTTATTTATTGTATTTATGTTCAACAATAATATTATATCAAAGTTTCATGAGTAATTCAAATTGTCTCTTTGGTTACTTAGTCAAATTCTTATTATATTTTCTTGTCTCTTGTTTTGAAATAGCTAGTCTAGTATTTTTTCCACACTTAGATCTTGTGCTTGTGCTTAAAATCCAACGAGAACAAACATTCATATCCAAAAGGATTCTAGTTACAAGGCACATTTTGGACCCAATAATGGAGACTTATTTCTTATATCTTCTAGCCATGCACAGCATTAGGAATCAACCAGAAGACAATAATAGTACAAACAAAAACAAGAAGTAATGCAACATATATAGGCCATTGATGATCCAATGAGAGTTCCTTAAAGGAATTCCAAGCTTATACATGTCAACAAAATTGTATGAGTCTAAAAATATTGTATGAGTCCAATTGTTGTGAGTGGGGGAGGTAGAAAACAAGAACCCAATTTGTTTTCTTTATTAAATAAGAGAGAAAAACAGTTCCCACTTTCCATTTTTTTTAAATGGTAACAATAAAAACAAATTAATACATACTTGTTATGCAAATTCATAACTCTATATAGTGTTATCCTATAATAATTGATATGTGTTATTCCATCATAAACTGAAGTTTTGGAGTAATAAATATGACAATTATAGATAAAGTAGTATTTCTTTAGTCACGAGGAGGAAAAATACCCAATAGGCATGCACACAAACATGACTATAAAAAAATAATTTAGTAAAAGTGCACTGGCGACTATAGAAATATCAAACCACATCCTATTCATAGATGCATGCCTACCTTTGGGAAACATACTTCAATATTTACCTAGATAGAATGTTCCTAATCTTATATATGTTGGAAACAAATATCTCATTTATTGAAGGGCATTTATTGGCATTGGTCCCTTCCTTCCTCAGTCCACTAGAAAAGCCAATTACTCCCACTTTCTAGCTTTAATTTGGGATTTGACATTTATAGAGGATTTTTCATGAAATATTCTCTCCTTCATGAACTTAAATAAGTTATTATTTAGTTGCATGTCAAGTTTTTGTAATCATATAAAGGGAAGAGAATACAAAACATAATAGAAAAATGAGGCTCTTAGCTCATTTGGTAGGAATGCTAGCTTTCATAATGAGGTGGATGGGATGGGGAAAAGCAAGCAAGGCTAGAAGAAATAACCTATGAGAGTGAAATATTATCCCTTCACCTCTTACATCTTAATTAGTTAAATTAGCTAAATCATCAACAACCATAAAATCAACTAAATCAAAAATGTTTTATATCCAAAAAAAAATCATTTTTTGTTTCATTTTTTATTTATTCTAATTGTATTTGTCATTTTATATGATATTCTCCCACATTACCCTTACTTACCCTATATCCCTTTACTATACCAATATGTGTAATTGATAACCACCCAAATTATTCCTCTTACTTTAATAGCCTCATGAATCTTGCATGCAAACTATAAATTGGAAGTGGAGAGTGATAGTGGCTTACCAATTGCCACCATGAGATACCACAATTTGGCACCACAACCACCACCTTAAGTACGAGGCCTTAAAAAATTAATTTAAACTCTTGAAATATGACTGGACATCAACGAACAAACTCATAAAACCTAATCTAAACTCTTGATTTTCTTTGGACATCAAAGAAAAAACTCATAAAACCTAGTCTAAACTCTTGAATTTTTTTGGAAAATTATAGGTGGACTAAAACCTTGATTTAAAAAATTATCAGTTTGTGTGCAAAATTTATATAACGGTGACAGACCGATTACAATAGACTTTAATATTTTGATATAATCACCAATAATAACTTAAGAGTAATTATTCCGAATGAAAAAATAGATTTCATATATTTATGTTTATCTATCCATTAATTTAAATTATTATTTTACTAAATATTTCTATATATAATTTTATTTAAAAGAAAACATATATATTAATTAGAATATATGTGTTTTGTTTTAATAACATATACGAGTAAATGTTATAATTATTCAATGTATTTTTAAATTGTGATGAAGGCAAGGAATTAATAGTGATTTAATAACATGTTGCGATGAAGGTAAATAAAATAATGGTGATTTTATAAAATAATGAAAGGTAATTTATTTGTCAAAAGGCTAATAACATGTAAATTTCAAATATTCGTTAAATTGATTTTTTAACATGTAAATTTAAAAGAAGACCAACTTTTTAATAAAAAATAAATAATAATTTTGACATCTTAAAGGTGGTTCAATCGTGAAAAATTCACATATTTTTTAAAGTGGCAATACAATGATATTTCAAACTTATTTTAGAATGATTAAAAAGTACCACATTTTTTCGAAGAGTCAATATAATGTTATAAATTTCAATTTTTTTTGTAAAATTGATTCCTAAAGATGTGATTTAATAAAACGTTGAAAGTGATTATTTTAATAGTTAATATAATGTTCTATATTTCAAAAAGGTAACACATTTTTTCACATTTTTTTCAATGGACAATAATTTTATAAATTTCAATTAATCGTTAAATTTGATTATGAAGATGTGATTTATTAAAAAGTTATAAATTATTATATTTTTAAAAAGTTAATATAATATTTTTTTAGTGTAAATTTTTGTGATCTAAATCTATAATTCAAATAATTTTTTTTCGGGAAATCACTCATAAAACATGGAGTCAATAGTTCTCGTGATGATGAATTACACTTGGTAGTTCGAAACGCGTCGATTCTATGTTTTATGATGTGATTTTCTGGAAGAATTTATTTGAATTATAATATTTTTATTTTTATTTTTATTTAAATTGATTTTTAATAGTAATACAATTTTCCCTAGATGTGGGTGACTTTCAAGGCGATGAGTGGGTTTCCACTGCAATACTTAACTAATAGGCTAAGCGACATGACAATGTGTCCCCCTAAAGCGTACAAATCGTGCAATAGGTATGAACTCTCCAGCAATCGGGAAGATGAGTAGGTATTGAGGTGATTGTAGCGACGACAAAAATTGTGTGAAGAGGTCGGTGTTCATAATCACATGCATGCATGGTTTAATTTTCATATGTAGTTCAATAACCCAACATGAGAGACTGACAGTTTGGTTTGCAGCACATTACAATTCAACTAAAATTGGATATGAGGATACCAGCAGGGGGCAGCAGAGGAGCCATCAGGACACCCACAATGTGCAAGATTCTTATGCACTATGGTTGGCTCAATTGGAAGAATGGTTGGGTCTTCATTCAAATGATGACATTCTAGAAATCTCTAACTCTGGTTAGTAGGCTGAAAGTGGGAATTACTACCTTCTACGGTGGAATTATCAAGTGTCAAGCTATCAGACGAGAAAGGTGGAAATAATAATGCTTTTTATTGTTCGTCTCTGACACCTAAAGAGAATATTCTCTACTTTATTTTTAGGTAATTAATATCCCTTTGTTTGGCTTACTCTTGTTGGTCATGTTAGTCATTTTTTCTATTTAGAAGCTATTTTGAGTAACTCCCCCAATATTGATTGGATTCCACTGGTGGGAGGTCCCTTCTATTTCGCTACTCTTTTTCTATTCATTGGGAAATGGAGACATGGGGAGAGGTTGAGGAGATTAATTCCCTATGGTAGTTTAATGAAGAAAATTGGTTCAAAGAATGATAATTGGTCCAAATGAGATAAAGGTTCTATTTTCTCTCTACTTCCTGGTTCTGGTGCTTCATTGTTTCTGTTGATAAATTAATTGAGTCTTGGAGGCATTGGATTTGGTCCTTGAGTCTCCTTTAAAAAGGGAGACATGTGTTAGTTTGGGGATTTTTGGGCTTCGGCTAGAACACTAGTGCCCAAGGTGCAACATGTTTTTGGTGGTGGGTGTATATTATATTACAAGACATTGATATTGAAACAACCTAGACTAATTGGAGGTTGGGAAAACCCATTGTGGTGTGGGGTTCAGACATTGAAAGGGGTGGGAGATTACAGTTATTTTGTTGGTTAATCTCCTCACTATAAGGGGCGCCACACCGACGTAATCCCTATCCATTTATATATAATCTATAAATCATCTCAGGGTTAGGTGGATCCAGGGGGGAGAAATCCAATCTAGACAGTGAAGTTTGAGGTTTGCAAGCCAGGTTCCACGTGTTACTCCATAATTCATAGATAGAGAGGACGGTGAAGAAGAGGGGTCATTTATTATTAGGAGCATTCCTAAAGAGGAAATAATTTTCTTCATCAACGAGTAAAAGGATTCATAGCCAAATACATGGAGTATATCTCGGCTCATGTGCAAGAAGAATTGGCCATGTCTTAGGGGGAAGCCTCTTCCAATGGAACTTCCCTCTCAGAATCTAAAGTTATAGAAGAATGGATAAATTGGATACCTGGCACTGGGCATACAATAGGAAAATGTAATCAATAATTGTAGACTATAGAATATATTGGCATATTAAATTCCTATTGGGTCACGCTCTGTTGGATTTCCGTGAGTCTTGGATGGACCTACTTCAAACATTGGATCATATGCATGGGCACCTAAAAGACTATGAAAACATATTAGATAGGATTGACCGGAGGCTAGAGAGGATAGAACACCATCTTGTAATCACACCGGCAACAAAAAACCTTTCGCAGATCCAATAGCCCTTATTCCAATGGCAAGCTCTAACTTAGATTCCCTTTCTTGATTATGTTTCATGGTTCTAGTTTATAGTTTCTCTATCGTTTCTATTTTTATCTGAGGCTAGCTAAGCCACCATCTAGATCTGGGCTTGGTTTATGAAAGCTCTGTTTGTTTTCATATGTATCCTGCGTCTCTTTGATGAGTTCATTTTTTGGTATGGTACGGTCACCCTAATGAGAGACTAGTGACACTTATTGTAATCCTTATCTAATATGTGTTTACCGTAGTTAATATAATTCACTCCACAAAAAAAAAAAAAATAATAACTCAATATGATTAAGTATGGTGTATAAGATCTTCTTATTTGTGGAACAAAATACATTTATGCAATAATTTGATCAATAGAATCTATGGAGATGTACATTTTATTCTATTTTGGATTTGAACTTCTGACCTCAATACTAAAACACACATATTCCTAACTATTAGGCACATGTTACTAACCATCAAGCCCACTTAAACTATAAAAAATTAACATTGATATCTTAGAAAAGTGATAATTTTTTTATTTTTTTTAATTACATTTTTAAAATATATTACAATTATAATATATATATATATATATATATATATATATATATATATATATATAACTAGAAAAAATGATATAATAGCTTAGGTGAATGCCATTTTTTATTGATCTCGAAGTGAGTGTGATAGATGGAAGCTTGTAATTGTTTTTAGAAATATTTGATTTGATTACTGATTCTGCCTCTTTTTGGAACAATTTTTTTCTAGTTTAATTGGATTGCAGAAAGATTAGGTTGAAGCAGAGTAGTGTGATTTGATTCTTTGTTTGCAATTTAAACAGGCCTTATACAATGGAAATTATTCATCATTTTGTACTAAGTGATCATTATTAAGGAAACCTATACACTCTAACATAGGCTGAATAAAAAGCGCAATATAACTCGTGTTTACGAGTTGTGGTTGACTATTAAATAATAGGAGCTTTAATTCTCTTATTAAAACTCCCAACAATGGTATCAGGGAAAGTTTATTTTCTTGATTTTCTTGAGTTTGTGCAAGTAGGGTTTTAATGATTGCAAATTTTTGGTTCTTACAAGGTTGAAGTTGCAGAGAAGAGAAGGGAAACTATTGGTTGTTAGTCCTAAGGTTAGAACCAGAATAAGGAGAGCCACAACGCCACCATCTCTACCAAAATTTTCACTCCTAGCTGCACTTGAAGCACCTCAAGTTTTATCTCTAGCTGAGATTGAGGCAATACAAGTTGCACCAGAATTTGAGTTGATTGAGGAGGTACAAGTTAAACCAAAAATTGAGCTTGAATCCATAGCCATTATGTCAGGTGTAGGAGATATTGAAGGTATTTTAGAAGAGGAAGAATTCAAGAAGGCTTTCTATGACCTAATTGAGAGGGTTAGCATCCTCTTTGAAGAGAGGAACACCAACATGGTTGGAGAGAATTATAAGTCTCCACATGGAGAGGGAACATCAGAAGGCAAGAGGTATGAATAAAAGGATTCAAAGGGCAGTGGAGGAAAGCCTCCTCCATCTCCACCATCTTCATCATCATCCTCATCATTTCCATCAACATCATCTTTCACTTCCACAAAAAAAATCACCCATACTCACTCAAAAACCCCAAAAGGAAAAACTCCCTTACTCAAATTGGACATTAAGTTTGAACTTACCATGTACAATGGTGAGGTAAATGCAGATAAGTTGGACAATTGGATTCTTCAATTGGAGGTTTATTACAGAATTCAGAACCTACAAGAATATGACATAAATATCCAGTTGGCTTCATTGAGGCTAGAAGGAGCAACACTAGTCTGGTAGGAAGAAAAGACTCAAGAGGAAATGTGAATCCATGATAATATATCCAAATCTTGGGTTGATTTTATTTCTTCAATTAAAAGACAACTTTATCCTTTATCTTCCATGCAAAAAGCCACTATGAGTTGGCAAAAATTTAGGCAATAGTTCAAGAATATACCTAGGATTTTAGGAAAAAGGCTTTGTTTTTAGGAATAAACTTGAATTCCCAAGACACTCTCTTGAAATACAATGGGGGTTTACATTCCTATTTGAGACACACTATCCTTATGTTTAACCCAAGAAATTTAGATGAATTTTTTGTGCAATCCACACACCTTGAAGCAAGGGGAAAGAACATTCAGGAAGAGGCTAGTAAGAAGAATCCATTCAAGGGTAAGGGGAAAGAGAAGGGAGGAAAATGGAAGGGAAAGAAGAATTCAAGTGTTAAGAAAGAAGGGGAGAAAACTACATGCAAACATTGTTCCAAAGAAGGGCATGATGAAGCCCACTATTGGAAATTATATCCCGAACTAAGGCCTAAGAAACCAAACAACAAGGGTAAAAAAAGATGACTGCCACCACATAACATGATCTTGGATCTGATTCCGGTGATGAGACCAAGATTACAACCATGGTCACAAAGGGAAAAGATGCCATAAGAAACACTAGTTCCTCAAATTTTCACAACAACACTCCAAATAGAGAAACAAGTATAGAGTTGTTCCATGTAAGGGTGATCTCAAATAATACAAATATTGATACATTATTTGATAGTCGGTCACAAGAAAACTTAATTTCAGAAGACTTGGTCAAAAAGCTTAACCTTGAAACTGTACCTCATCACAAGCCATATGTTGGCCCTCAATTTTGGTCATTTTTGCTTATCATAAACCCATCTATTTACCACCATATTCCATCTTATATCATCCATGTACGCCTCATTTTAGCCTTATTATGCATATTCAGGTAATTAAATTAAGTTTTCCAATTTTTAGAATTTTTTGTAAAAATTGGGTTTTAAGAGTATTTTTGGACTACACTAAAAATTCTCGTAATAGCTTCATTGAATTCATATGTGTAGGACACCTGGGCGAGAGATGAGAATATATTTAGAAATCTTGGTAACCATGGATGGAAAAATACCTATTGGTTCAGTCAAACTAAGCTAAAACAAGCTCGGTCAACGCTGGTCAAACTTGACTTGTCATTTAGAAATCCCTAGGAAAAAGAGCAGAATTAGTATTTTTTGGGATTTTCTTGATTTTCTGAAACAGAATGGATGAGTTCGGCCTAAATGGATGAGATTAGGATGGAAAGTATTTTTAGAGACATTATAGCTAAGATTGTTTATTATTTCTCTATTTAAAACAAGTTTATGGACCATTCAAGCATGTTGAATTTGTGTAATTTTGTATTGAGACTTTTGAAAACTTTGAGATAATTTGAAGAACCAGATCCATTGTTCTATTTTTTTTCATGCTATGGATTATTGATTAAGTTTTTTGTAGCTAATAAGTTCTTCAAGTGTGCAAGGCAAAGGTGGAGGGGCCCCACACCAAGCTAAGTACACTTTGGTTAAATTAGCATTGTTTTATTGCAATAGTTGTTTCTTCAGATTTATTATTTAGTCATTTAGATGTTTGAAAATTTCTTATGATTTCTGGATGATTATTGGTTAAATTCTAATTTTCATACGAAAGGAAAAAAAATAATTTAAGTTAAATTATTTTTGTATCAAATCATGAACAATGACTAAAATTCGTCCTCTTTAGTTTCCTTTCTTGAATTTCCAGTTTTAATGCAGTGGTAATAATGTTGGAATAGAACTATAAAGAAGGACAACCAGGACCTCCTAAGTTAGGAGCCTCTTCTCTTACTTTCTATACATCATAAACTATTGTTATTAAATTTCTCTTCTTGAAGATGGTACCATTGGGAAGGACAACCAAGATCTCCTAAGTTAGGAGCCTCTTCCTTCACCTACTACATATTGAATCAGAAACGTTTTAGTTAGATTTTGATATTTGTAATATGCATTTCCATTAATCTTAGAATTTAGAATATATTTGTAATATGCATTTCTTTCAACTTCTAAACTTTGTCTTCTAAAATCGACTTCACTTGAAATCCATATATTTTGGACATGCTTCCAAGTCTACAAACCTGGACTGATAAGTAAAATATATGTGTCAGTTTACTTAGTAAATTGACCCAAAAATTTTGGCATCGTTGCTAGGGAATCATACTTCAATATATTCAATTAGGAATATTCTAAGAAAAAAATAAATAAATAAATAACAAAAACAACAGCAAAATTTAGGTTTTTTTAGTTATGTCTCTTTATGCCTAGAGAAAGAGATCAAAAAGGTATATTTGCTAAACATAACCCCCCAAAAACTCAACCACCCATAGGAGCAGGACCATCAAGACTAATTACACCAGTTGCTGGAAGAGAAACTTTAGAATAATTGTAAGAAAAATAAATATCAGGACAAATATTGACTCTTATTGAAAGACAAAATTTGTTAGCCTATGAAGTGAAAAGAAAACAAACATCAATAGAAACATCTTTCATAGAAAAATAAAAGGAGACAAGGAAACCAATTGTTAAAAAATTAGAGCAACCAGTTCTGGAACAAATAGAGAAATTTAAGGAAACACAAACGCAACCCTTTATTGAGACATTACAAACAACTAAAGAGAAAATGAAAAAGGAAGGAGAAGGATCTAATATACCAATATTAACTTCAAAACAAAGAATTCAGTATGAAAGGCAACAAAAATAATGGCAGAGAAGAAGAGAGGAAGAAAGGAGAATGGAAGTAGAGAGAAAAAGATAATAAGATGCAAAAATAGAATATGAGAATAAGAGATGTAATGATATAGAACCAGACAATAATAAGGAAGCTACCTTTGGCTTCCCAATTCTAGACACAAGAGAAATTATTGGATAGGAGGTAAAAATGAAGAATATTCCACCTTCTGTTTTGCCAAATTTTTATGAGATGTATACTGAAGATCTTGATTCATTCATGTTTGATTTTGATATTTTATGTCATACTTATGGATATACAGATGACACACATAAACTTCATCTCTTTCTTTCTACTCTTAAAGAAGCCGCACTAAAATGGTTTATGGGACTAGGAGAAGACATTGTTGCCTCTTGGGATGACATAAAGAGAATTTTTCTTAAGAAGTATCAAGCCTATTACAGGCCTAGATATTCAAAAGAAGATATTTTTAGGATGTCTCAATAAGAGGATGAGAGTTTGGAAGAATATTTAGAACGGTTTCTTTATAATCTACAAAAATCCGAACAACACTCTTTAAATCCTTATACCATTCGCACAATTTTTCTCAAAGGTATACAGGATGAATACCTTGATATTATCAATGTAATGGGGAAAGGAGACATCTCAAATTTTACATTTGATGAGATTGTTGAACTATGTCAAAAATATTCTATGGGAAGAGCAAAGAGTGGAAAAAGAGATGTTAATTCAAGAACTTCTAAATCATCAGCCAGAGGAGTAATAAGATCAGAGATAGGGAGTTTATTAGAAAACTTTAAAAATGATATTTTGAGCACTTTAGGAACACAAGCTGATGTATTGAAAGCCAAGAAAAATAAATATGAACAATATCAAATCCTATCAATATTTTTTCCTAAGTGTAGAAAGAAGCATCCACTAAGAGAATGTCCTTGGGATAATATTCAGGTATGTGGACTTTGTACAGAAAATAATTTGACTGAAAATAGTCCAAATTTTAAATAATTTCAATTATATTCAATGGATGAAGTACAAGGGATTGATTTTATTTAATACATGGCACCAAGGAGACCTTGGCAGCCAAGGTTTCCTCAACAATTTTCTAAAACATCCCTCATAATTATCAATATCCTCCTCAAACTTTATGGAATACTCCAATGCCATGGAAGGCTTGGCCTCCACAACAATACCAAAACCAACCCGGAGAAGGTTGGCGAGGATATAGTTATGGAACCCAACCGCCTCAACAAAGCTATCTTCAACAACAACACCAATATTATCCTCAACATCCATATCAACAACCATTTCAATATCAACAATTCCAGCAACATCCTCAACCAATGCCATTTCCACTACAAAATCCTGCACCCTTTCCAACTCAAATTTAAAAGATTTAGTTTCCTTCTGACCAACCCCCACCTAAACTAACTAAATTACTAGCTCAGCCAGTAGAAAATTCAAGTAACAAAGTGGAAAGACTAGCATTTAATGTGGAATAAGCAACATATTTTCCTACATATTATATTCTTCCTATTCAAGACATCTACTTAAGGTCTAGAAAATTATTACACAGAGATTATCCACCAATAATAGAATAGAAAACTGAACAAGAAGAACAATTTGAAAAATATAATCCAGAAAATCAAAATCAGAAAGGAAAAACTATTATGACCCAAACACCAACTTTTCCAGAAAGGTTAGTAGAGCAGAAAAATTCAATTTATCTTCCTGAATTTGATATTTTGTATGAACTAAAGAATTATTTTGTCAAAATTCCTTTGTTGCAAGTTATCAAAGGTATTCCAATTTATGCAAAAACAATAAAGGAATTATGTATTAAGAAAAATCGCAGAAATAAAAGAGATCCACCCAAAATCAAGTCATTGGCAAATTAGCTAGTCTCATGTCTGCAAAAAAAACAATTGAAAAGTATACTGGTCCTGGGATACCTATGGTTACCATTTCAATCAATAATTTTTTAGTTCCTAATACTTTAATTAATCTCGGAGCTCCTATAAATGTCATGACAACAGAAACTATGAAATATTTAAAATTGCCAAATATTCAACCTACTATTACAATTTTGGAACTAGCAGATATATCTAAAGTTGTACCAGGGGGAATATTAGAAGACATCATTGTTTATTTGGATTCATGGGAATATCATGTAGACTTTATAATCTTGCAACCCAAAACAAATCTAGGAGCCCATCCTTTAATTATAGGCAGATCATGGTTATCCACAGCAGATGCCTTCATTGGATGCAGATCAGGAAGCATGATCATAGCACATGGAGACGAAATGAAACATGTTACACTCTATCCTCCAGCTCAATCTCCTTATTTATTATCATGGCTTGATGACCAACAACAACAAGAAACTCAATCTATTCTAAGTATTAATCAAGTCTTTAATTTTAGAGAAGAGGAAGAAAATGAGGATTTAATATACCTTTTTATCTCAGAACCTGATATTTTTGAGCAGCTAAGAATAACACAATATGAAGCTGCAAATCTTCTTTTGAATCAATGTTTTCAGGAAAATTGTACTATTCAATCATTGCAAAACTCATTTGAAATCATTTTTCTTGTAACTCAATTACCAATTCACAAAGCAAAATCATTGAAATCAATCCTGGAAAGAGTCTAAATATTGGTAATAATCTACAATCATCACAAGAACAACAGGTTATTGCATTATTACAGAAATATTCATAATATTTTTCCTGGGACTATACAAACATGCAGGAGTTCATCCAAAGACATGTATTGGAACAGGGTCTCCTACAAGTTGTGAAACTGGTCCATTTTTGAATATTTTTTATTAAATTTAGTCTATTGCAGGGGTTTTGGGGTGTGTCAAAGCCCAGAAATAATTGTAATGGGTAAAAGGGTAAACCAGGGATCCAAAAGCCATGGTTTGCGGACCATAGGAAACTCTAGGCTACATTATTATAAATAGAGGAACATTTTGTATTGCAAGGTAATAAAATGAAGAGCTATTAATGTGAGTTGTGGTTTAATCTATCTGTTTGGGTTTTGGGGAAAGGACTCCTGCTGGCTGTGTGCGCGAAGATCCAAGTTTAGCTGTGTGCAGACCCTGATGCTATGTGCGCAGGCTGGGAAGGGAATTGTAAGGAAGAATTGATGAATGAATGAATAAGAAAGGTTGATAGAGAACTGAATCTGTGAGTACTCTTTGTGTGAATCGTTGGTAATTACTGCATTGTGCATTTTCTGTATTTAAGCTGCGAAGATCTGTGTAAGTTTTTTTCTGTATCTGGATCTATTATGTTCTGTTTATGCAATATTGTGCTACTGTCTTAAGCGCATAACAAGGTAATCTAGGAATCACAGGGTCTAGCGCAGCTCTGCTTGCCTTACCTATCCTTTCTCAAGGTGTGGAAACCTAGTTCCAACACCCACCCATACAATTTGGGTGATACTTTGACCTGCGCAAGTAGGTCACTACCGAAAGGGCCAGTAGTATAGGGGTTTGTTAGCAAACATTACACTTTGAACTTGGGTCAGGACCCCTCAATCCAAAAAATGGTTCCGTTGCCGAGACCTGGAGCATTTTGAGGAAGTGATTGGGTAATGACAAGAGAATATTGAAAGCATGAAAGAAAGGAAATTTAAGACTGGTTTGAAAAGCAAATCCAGAAATTTGCGGTGAAAGAAAATCGCAGTGAAAATTTAATGGCGGAAAGGTGGAAAAATAGGTACATTCTTATAGAAAGCTATGAAATATTCTATGTGACATCTGCAATCGAGCTTCAAGAGTGGCTGGCCAGACTCGTAGAGTTCCAGAAGTGCTGGAAGGACGAGCGAGTCACTCAGTGGACTCCAGAGTTGATTCAGCAGCTGGAGAGGACTGATAATACTATCACACGCACGGTCGATCACTAGGTGGACAGTGTGCTAGGAGGATTTGTGAACGAATTTTCCATTGATCAATTTGTCTCATACTCTGAGGCTGAACGACGATTATTTAAAGGGTTCTGGGGAAAATTTTTGAGGACATTACCATTGTTGATTAAGATATTACTGTGTGAAAAGAGAATTCTGTGTAGTCATACCGACTGAATGACCTCGGATCTACACGGAAGTGCGACGCGTAGTGGTAAATACTATCAGACCAACCTTGACAGGGGGAGATCCACCTATAATCTGTTGCAATATTCCCCGGCTACACCACCGCCCAGGTAGCACAAAGGTAAGAACTCTCCCATACCATCAACCCCACCGAACAGCGATATGGCTACACACCTGAGATTACCTACCTTCAAGGGGGTAGGGGATGAAGATATGGACCGATTTCGGTTTTTTGTAGACTCCATCTGGACTGCACAGAATGTGGCAACCGATACGATGAAGCGGGCGCAGCTGTCCCTGGAATTCAAGGATAGTTCACTGGAATGGTATATGAGATACATTGCCTAGAATGGGAGTGCATCTATTCAAGATATTAAAGACGCTCTGAAACAACAGTTCCGGAAGCCAAAATCTTACTCTCAGCTGGTAGCGGAAGTAAAGGACTTCAAACAGGGTGCATCTGAGTCAGTGTGGGAGGCTGATCAGCGATTGAATAGAGAAATTAGGGAAGGTGGATTTGAGTATGATGATAGACAACATACAGAGTGGTTCATCGCTATGTTTCTACCTCACCTACACACGCCAATGGGTCACCAAAATTTGAATCACAGGAAAAAGCTGTGGAAGTCGCTATGAAACTAGAAGCTGCACCCAGAGAAGATACGTCGGTAGGGGTACAACAAATTCAGGAACAGCTTGGGGCTATGCATATGCAATTCAGAACCTACGAAAGGAGAGAGGAAAATATGGTCGCGCAGATCTATGGTGCATACGATGTCGAGTATCTGGCCACACGAAGGATCAGTGTCCTCTACTAGCATATTACATGCAGGTGGGAGGACCTAGTCTGGTATGCCCAGGAGCAAGTGGGGAACCCATCCTATCGCAACTAGGCTCAAGTGGACCTGCGTTGTGGTGTGATGACTGTCATGTAGCAGGACTGCATGATACAAACCATTGCCCTCGGCTAGGTGCGTATGTCCGAGAACTGAAGCAACAATGGTGCAGGTTCTGTCGATTGGTAGGACACGATGAGCAGAACTTTCATACTTATGACTTGATGATAGATCGTGGGAACTTGTATAGGGTACAATCAGACCCTGTTTCGCCAAGACCGTCCATGCACCTCGGAGGATCCTCAGCCCGGGGCAGAGAAGGTCGGCGAGAAAGCGCAGGACGAAGGCGGAGGTAGCTGATCTACTATAACTGTGGAGAGGTAGGGCACTTTGCAAGGGACTTCCAAAATCCCACTAGGAAATCCTGCAAATATTTCCAGTAGCTGGACCATGAGATTGAAGACTACCCGATCCTGATAGCCAAAATGCAGGAAAAATAGCCCACCCCTACGCAGAATGTGCAAAGAGTTAAAACATAGCTAAGGAATGCAGATCCGAGTGTAAAAGTCATGACATGCAGTGGGATGGTCACCCAGGGAGAAAAGGAGGAGCTTTCCTCACGAGAAGGAGTGAATTTCAAAGAACAGGAACCACTTGCAACCCCCGCGTAGCTGTCGACGCACCTTAAGATAGAGGAAGGGGTTGAGCTCTTTCTGAAGGCATGTTTGAAACTGCTATGTAACCCACAGGCTATAGAAAATCTTCAAGTATTACTGATAGTTGCGCAGCCCAGCCCAACACCATTCCTAAGACCATGGATGTACACAAACTATACAGTTATAAAAAACGCACTAGGAGAGAAATGTGGTTGACTGTGAACATTGGCGACTACGAGATGGACCAAGTTATTATCGTTCTTGGGTCGGATGCGAACGTATTACCAAAGCAAACATGGCAACGAATGGGAGAGCCTAAATTGGAATGGTCCACCATCCAGCTACGTATGGTGAATCAACAGAAGATCATCCCTCTGGGGAGGTTTCCAAAAGTCATGGTAGATATCATAGGAGCAAAAATCCTAGCTGACTTTGAAGTCATAGAAATTGTGGAGGATACGGATCCTTACCCTGCACTCCTAGGAATATACTGGGCTATAGAAATAGGGGGTGTCATAAATCTCAAAAAGCACAGCATGGTGTTTGAGAACAATGGTATGCGCATAATAGTACCACTAGATCCAGCAGAAGGTGTGTGGTATACAGAGCCAGCCTACGAGGAGGAGGAAATAGATCACATTTACAAACTGACTGCACAGGAGGAAGATCGGGTTAACCCCACAGCCGAAGGAGTACTCTACTAGGAAAAGGACAATGAATGTTTCTCCGACTCTGATGAGGAACTAGAAAATGTGCAAGGATGGTTGCACGAGGTTGCAGCGCTACGATGTCTTCAAACCGCCAAGAATTTCCGCCGCATCTCTACCAAGGTAAGAGACCTGCCCTACCATGATGATGCAGGTAATATTACGAATTTTTTTGAAGCCAAAATTCCCAAGAAACATAGGCTAGGGGCACTGCCGCTCACCTTGCGCAGAGCACCTGTGCGTTGGTGGAATACGCAAGGGCTGGTATTCCTCACGTGGGAGGAGTGTTGGAGTAGGATGATCCTGCGCTTGGGGACCCCAGCTGGTAGACGGACCCCGAGGTCAGTGGACCTACATAAATACTTGCTGACATACGAAAACCAAGGGTGCGATATGACCCCGCCCAAACAGCCTCACCTGGTTACCGATGACCTAGGTTTGTGTTTGACTATGGAGGTACATGAACCCACGCGCCATTGGGAGAATTTGTGAACACTTCAAATGATGGATGGCATGAGAACGCTTGACATAGCCCTACCATACAAGGGTCCCGACCAAGGGAGGGGAGCACCGATCAAGAGGTTTGGTGGCCAAATTTTTGAACTAGTACTTGAATCGTGTCACGAAGCACCTGGTGTCAGCCTTAATTTAGGGTACGCGAACAGCACGCAGGCGTCATTCAAGGTCTGACAATCCATGCGAGAGTCTTGAGGTACAAATAACGACCATCATTCCACCCCATGTTGATAGGAAAGGAACCTTACAGTTACGCAAAAGAGGCAGTAGACCATCAATGCGGCCATTTGTGGTAGGTTTGATCCGAATGATCGATGGTAAGTTTCACGTACGGGCTACTCCGCCATTAGATAGATTTGGACAGTATGCAGTTAGCAGGATAACTTCGCAACAGGCTACATATTGTCTCTACACCATGTCCCTGTTATTCATCTACTGGCTTACTGGGATCATTGACATTTTCTGGGACGCCCTTCCTTTAGTTTCTATGGCAGTCCCTAACCCACTAGATTCTTTGGTCCCTGTCCATTCCACACCCGCAGACATCATATTGAGAGGGCCTGGGGATGCCGAGTTTGATCAATTGATTGGTCGTTGGCCCCCTCCAGAGGGAATTTCCTGTGAACCTTGCACGGAGAGGCACCATAGTTGCGCGACAGGAGTTCCTGACCTTTGCACCTTGGGGACGACCGCGGGACCCATCTGGATGGCCTCGGATGATACAGAAGAAGAGGGTACACTATTATCATGGTCCCCCACCAACAGTGTCGCAATCAGGTCACGACTAGTCCTGCGCCAAGAAGGAACGATGAGATATAGGGATATGTTGTGACTTCTCTGCAGTCCTAGATTACCGACCAGCAGAAGCCATATTTGTTCGCTCCCTTGCACTGTCCTAGTTAACAAGCATGATCCAACCACTACAGACATACAAATAGACCTGGTGCAGCTATCCCGCAAAGCGCTACAAGGATTATACACCAGGTGTTGCAAGAGGTTCGCCACCGTGATCGGACTGTGCGACAGCAGTGTGAAATACCTCCGGAAGTTTGGGCACAGCGGGTTGCATTGGTCACAAAAGCAACAAATATTACTCAGGAGTAGATTACGCAGGGCATGCAATTTTTCAACGTAGCTACGCATCTCTGGACAGCGGTCCGGTACCATCCTATGCTTCAAAATATATAGAAAGACTTATGGCAGGTAGAAGCTGCTCTCGATCATATCACAGCCCCCTTGCCCTCCAGCGTTTCTGCGCAGCGTCTAGCAGTCATAGACACGATTGAAAATATTCGCCGCGCCAAGCATGTCATCAGGAAATGGTTGAAACCATGGGGTGAAACCGCCCTCCAGATCTCTTGGGATGCTCATACCACCATTGCGCACCTCCACCAGATGTTAGAACAGGTTACCGTGGCTCCAGATGACCCTACATCCCTAACCCTTGTCAAAATTGCACAACGAACTGTTGTTCAGAGTCAGGAAGTGTTCCCTCCACTCTCCCGCAATCTTGATACCTTGCGTGTGCAAATTGAGGCCGCACCACCGCAGTGACTCGGGACGAGTCATAAGATTGTGTTGGGGGACTGTTGGAACAGGGTCTCCTACAAGCTGTGAAACTAGTCCATTTTTTAATAATTTTGATTAAATTTAGTCTAGCACAGGGGTTTTGGGATGGGTCAAAGCCCCGAAAGCATTGTAATGGGTAAAAGGGTAAACCAAGGGTCTGAAAACCACGGTTTGCGGACCATAGGAAAGTCTAGGCTAGATTATTATAAATAGAGGAACATTTTGTATTGTAAGGTAGTAGAATGAAGAGCTGTTGATGTGAATTGTCATTTAAGCTATCTGTTTGGGTTTTGGGGAAAGGACTCCTACTTTCTCTGTGTGCGGAGATCCAAGTCTAGCTATATGCAGACCCTATTTCTCTGTGCGCAGGATGGAAAGGGAATTGTAAGGAAGAATTGATGAATGAATGAATAAGAAAGTGTTGGGAAAAATACTGAGAGGGGGGGGGGGTGAATCAGTATTTAGGGCATATTCAAAACTTTTACTTTTTCTTGCTTCTAAAACCCATACGCTACTTTCCTGAAACAGACTCGCGTATATACGCGGATACCCTTTATGAAACTCGCGTATATATAGATATATAATTGTGTCATTAGTTCTTCACTTAAATCATTCCATCATTCATTCATCAGATGTTTAATAAACAGTAAACATATGCAGTAAGAACAGAGTAAACCATCACACAAAGCATCACACATGAACACCAGGATTTTTAGGTGGAAACCCAAGTCGGGATAAAACCACCGCTGCAGTTGCTCAGCCTTCAATATTTTATTATAGAGAAAACATCTTACAACATATGTACTGGCGCAGACTTGACCAGCACGCAGGCACCCACCTGCGCTTGTTTACCAGCCTCTCCTGGAAGGGAGCTCTAACCCCCTGACTCGTTTACCAGCCTCTCCTGGAAGGGAGCTACGACCCCCTGATCTCGTTTACCAGCCTCACCTGGAAGGGAGCTACAACCCCCTGACTGAAGGCTACAACCCTCAGCACCTCTATGGATCACGTTTCATCAATTTTCACACTGGATCCAAAGCTTCCTTTAGGACACCACTTGCAAGCCACATTTCATCATATGTTCAGACTAGACCCTTTCCATACTTTTAAGCACAGTCAACCATGAAACAGATACATATAACTTACTGACAGATATCAGTAAACCAGCAGAACAGATCAGACATTTCTTACCACAGACTTCAGCAAACCCTAGTTTGCATACGCGCTTTCCTTTCTCTGATGTCGCGTATATACGCGCTTCCATCCACATAAACTAGCGTATACCTGCAATAAAACATTTCATTGCGCATATGTGCTTTATCTTAAATGAAACACATATATACGTAACTTCCTCTGCAGCCCAGTAGCGTATAGATCTTCAATTATTATAGAGCAGGATACTTCTTCAGATCAGATATTCAGTTCAGATTTACCCTTTCACTTCAACCAGATGTTCGCCTAGATGTTCGCCTCATCATAGATCTAAGCCTTCCATAAGCAGATCTAGTAGATACATTTCAGATCTAGATCCCTTTCTTCATCATTGGTGCAACATCCAATCAGATTTATCTTCAAGTGTAACCCTTTCATTCAGATCTACTTCAGAGAGAAGTATTCATTCAAGCTCAGACATCTTGCACCCACACCATGATTTGCACAATGAATTTCTTCTCTTTATATAGGTTTCCTTTTTCAATACCATGAGCCAAAACAATATTATGAGCCCAAAACCACATTACATCCGATGTTATTCCTAGACGGGGTCAATTAGGCAAATCATTACCCAATACAATGGGTCAATACAATGGTAGTTCCCCTTGGTTTTGCACTTTTTGAGCGCTTTTGCCCATACGCAACTTGGAATGTTTATTCCCGCGTGCATACGCGACTTACCCTAGGAAAATCCGCGTATGCCAAGAGACATACTCTTTTCATCAAGATTTAGCACATGTTGAATTCCTTTCTTCATTGCCTTCTGTACACACTGTAGATACATCAGATTTAGTTTATCAAGACATGTTCTATCAAGCACAACTTCATCAAGTAAGTTGCCATCATCTTGCCATTCAAGGACAACACTCATCATCATATTGCTAACAAACATCACTTCATATCAAATTTACATCATTTACCAAGTCCATCAGATAGAATAACTTCATCAGGTGGATTGCCATCAAGGACAACACAAGTCAACTATCTCTTGTCTTCATCTTCATTCTGGGTTGCCATCAAGGACAACATTCTGCATCATATTTCCAACAATCTACCCCTTTGGACTTGATGGAAACCACGATGGTGTTTGGTTACCACAACAGATAGGTACATTAAGAATACAATGACACCATGTCACATTCCCCATTTTGACACCATTATTCATGCAAACACCATGTCACTCTCCCCCTTTGACATCAAGGGCAAAGGGCGGATCAAAACCAACATACTCTCCCCCTTTTCTCCTCATGTGGAAGAAGCATTCTGCAGATCTGAAATATACTGAAGTGACCAAGCTCCCCCTGAATCTACAAACATGTTTTCCAAAGAAGTACATGACTCTATGAACGTCCTATCATCAAAGACTCATACTTACATCAAATATCCAAACAAGTGAATTTACATATAGGACGCAAGCACCCAACCAAGTGGGTTTACACATTTCAACTCAGCTACCCAACCAAGTGGGTTTACAAAATTTGACTCAGCTACCCAACCAAGTGGGTTTAAAAATTTGACAATTCCTTACATGACTGAATATTTCAATTTTACATCATGAGTCTCAACAAGACCTTTTCATCAAATTACAAATATGACCATTCACGACCAACACCAGAAAGTCCTCAAGAAAGAGAACATATTTCAGAATCAACATAATGCCAACAATGCATTATACTCAGCAAAGCTAATGCTCCCCCTGATTCTGTGCATCCAAGCATCCTTTCAATATGACTAAGGCTCCCCCTTAGTTTGTGCATCCTGAACACTTTCACCAACAAATCATCAAAACATCTTCATCAAATCACTAGAAATAGAATTACGAGAACTGGAACACCACCAGAGATACCAAACAGTATCAGAGATACCAAACAGCACTGCAGCTGTGCTGAAGAGAGCTGACTCTAAGCAGAAAATTGTCAGCAATCAGACATACGCGGTTTTTTGTGCATGAACTTGCGTATATACGCGACTGTGTTTCAGGAAACCCGCGTATCCAATGCCATCTTCTAAATTTATGCAGATTTGATCTTCTGTAAGGCAAAGACAGTGTTCAGCTTCTTTCTGAGGTCTTTGAATGCTTCCCTGGAATACAGATAGATAGAACAGTGTATTTTGTGTCTTCAAGCGACATCCACCGGTTGTAGCATAAGCACATTAGTAACCAAGCCTTCATATTCTTTGCAGCATCAATACAATATTTCCAAGAAGGATTATCATACCATAACAATATCTTCAAATATGTGTCAAGCAATCAACCATGTGGTCCAATCTTCCAATATTATCAATATCTTCAAGATATAACATGAAGTAACATATGTAGGCAAAAGATCTCAATCATAGTAACAAACTCGACATCCAACTCATCCACAAGATACTTATTAGCACCCAGGATTTCAAAAACTCATCATAATAAACCATGTACCAAGTCATCATCATTTGAACATGAGTGTCACAATAACCAAGGAATAAGCAGTCATATTGCCAACAATGCAATCATTAGTATTCAACCTGCTACTCCCCCTGGACCAGTGCTCCTTCTTAACTTGTGCAACAGTTATTAACAGTCAGACTGATGCTCCCCCTAAGCTTCTGCTCCAGATCTTCAGCTAGCATATAAATTCTCTTATCATCAATGCATACGCGACTGTTTCTGATGAAACTCGCGTGTATACGCGACTTTTGTTAATGTAACCCGCGTATGGAAAGTGAAGCATAGAAAATTTTCATCTTCCTTCATTTCCTCCTGAGTTTGTTCCTCCTGTACCTATCCTTTCCACATCAGATGCGCTGTCAGAGGCAAACATAACCAGAATAATCAAATCAACCATGAGAGTCATCATGCATTTCTCCCCCTGTGATGATACATTACTAAATCTCATAATGTATCTCACATCATTCCTGCAGTCAATAAGAAAAGTCAGCTTCATAAGCGGATGACTGCAGTAGGCTCAGAATTCCCTACGTTTCTGATCGGTCCTCCATCTTGAATTGAGTGTTTTCTTCAAGAAAATCATTGTCTTCTAGAGCATCCACAAAAATATCCTTTTCTTTTCTAGATTGATTCTTATTCCATCCCTCCATATTTTTCCAGATTTGTTTAAAATTTCTATTTGTGTGCTGGAAGTTCTCCAAATTCTCATATCTATTCAACCTGCATTCCTTTTCTACATGTCCATACTTGTTACAAGAATAACATCTCATGTGTCCAGAGAAATACGCATAAGAGTCATAATGTGTATTTCTAATCTTCCTCCTTTTACAATCAGCTGCTTTATGTCCATACTTGTTACATGAGAAACAATATCCCTTGAAGCTACCAGAGTACCTTTCTGAATAGAATCTATTTGTTTGTGGCTGAATTGTTCTGCTTCTGCAATTTGCTGCAACATGCCCATAATTATGACATTTAAAACACTCAACGTTCTTGAATAAATTCCTTTGAGAGTTCATGATTGTTGGTTGATCTTTTGTTTCTTTCAACACTTCAGATTTTGCATTGATGTCCTTTGATTCTTTAGCACCTCCTTGTGAGCTAGATTCTCCTTTAAGAGTTTCATGGAAACCAAGACCAAGTTTGATAGCAGGAGACCTTTGATTACTTATAATATTGTCCAAAATATTAGTACTATCATGAAACCTCAAAAGTTTAACCTTTTCTTCTAATTTACCTTTGAGAATGTTTACCTCAACCTCCAAGGCTTGACATTGCTTTGTCATGCTTTCTTCTTTCCTTCTTCCATCTTCTACTTGATCCTTCATATTTAGAATCTATTCTTTCAACCAATTTTCGTTTTCTTCACATGTTTGTTCCAGCTCTTCATTCTTCTTATTTGATTTTTCCAGATCTTCTTTGAGAGAGATGATTTCTTCTTCAAGGCCTTCCTTTTCAAATGTTTGTAGAGGTTCCTCAATCTTCTTACTTGATGCTTCAAGATCTGTTTGTAGAGAGATGACTGCAGCTTCAAGTCCTTCATTCTTCTTGCTTGATTTTTCGAGATCTGCATTTAGATCGTTGATTTATGCTTCTAGTTCTTTAATTCGATTGGATGCATAAGTATGAAACCTTTGATACTTGTCCACCTGTCCATTCAGCATTTCTATTTGTTTTTCCATTTGAGAGATCATCTCTTTGTTGATAGATTCTTGCGTCTTAGATGAACTTTGTAGTTCTTCAACTTTAACCTTGAGAGCTTCTTCTAGATCCACAACTTTACTTTCACTGTCTTCACCATTGTTTGCACAACTAAGATCATTCAAGGGATGACCCCAATCACTATCTAATTCATCTTCTTTAATTTCTGCTAACCATGTTTTCTGAGAGATCTCCTTGTTTCGAGTAGGCTTCTTCTTTTGCTTCTTTGCCATGAGCACTTTCAGATCATAGTCAGAATCTTCTTCTTCTTCACTGGACACTTCATCATCATCTTCTTTTGCATAATAACTCTTTATTTTTTCAAATTGTTTCCCTTTACCATGTTTTTCTCTATTAGGACATTTAGCAGCATAGTGACCAACTTTTCCACACTCAAAACATTTGAAGGGAAGCTTACCTTTGAATCTTCCAGTACCTAGTTGGAGCTTTCTCACGAAATTCGCTTCTTCTTCATCGGATATATAGCTGGATTCTTTGAAAACTTCCTTTTCTTTTCCTCTTGTAGATGCCTTAAAAGCAGCTTCTCTTATTTGAGAAGGACCTCCTTGTCTCATTTCAAAAGCAGTCAGAGTACCATGTAATTGAACAATAGTAAGAGTTTGCAGATCTTGCCTTTCTTCAATAGTTGAAACTTTAGAGTCAAATTTTGAAGTCAAGGATCTTAAGACTTTTTCCACCAGAGTAGTATCGGTTATGGTTTCACCCAAATTTCTCATCAGATTTACAATATCATCTAGACGAAGAAAGAAACTGGCAACACTTTCATCACTATGCATCTTCAAATTTTCATATTCAATTCTAAGAGTTTGGAGTTTTGCACTTTTTACCTTTGTGTCTCCTTCATAGCTTAGAATGATTTTGTCCCATATTTCTTTTGCTGAATGTAGTTGCATCACTTTAGAAAATTCTGATTCAGACATGCTTCCTAACAAGACATTTACTGCTTTGGCATTGATTTCATACTTCTTCCTTTCTGCTGCATCAGTAGGAATACTTGCTGGGTATTGATAACCTTCTTCCACGATTGCCCATACATCTGCACCAAGACTTTGCAGATATGTTTTTGTTCGTACCTTCCAAAATATCAAATTGCTTCCATTGAATAGAAGTGGCTTTATAGACATCACTCCTTCTTGACTTCCCATTGCGACGGATCTCCTTCAAGCGATCAAGCTTCTGCAGAAGGACCTCGCTCTGATACCAATTGTTGGGAAAAATACTGAGAGGGGGGGGGGGTGAATCAGTATTTAGGGAATATTCAAAACTTTTACTTTTTCTTGCTTCTAAAACCCATACGCTACTTTCCTGAAACAGACTCGCGTATATACGCGGATACCCTTTATGAAACTCGCGTATACACTGATATCTAATTGTGTCATTAGTTCTTCACTTAAATCATTCCATCATTCATTCATCATATGTTTAATAAACAGTAAACATATGCAGTAAGAATAGAGTAAACCATCACACAAAGCATCACACATGAACACCAGGATTTTTAGGTGGAAACCCAAGTCGGGAGAAAACCACCGCTGCAGTTGCTCAGCCTTCAATATTTTATTATAGAGAAAACATCTTACAACATATGTGCTGGTGCAGACTCTACCAGCACGCAGGCACCCACATGCACTCGTTTACCAGCCTCTCCTGGAAGGGAGCTCCAACCCCCTGACTCGTTTACCAGCCTCTCCTGGAAGGGAGCTACGACCCCCCGATCTCGTTTACCAGCCTCACCTGGACGGGAGCTATGACCCCCTGACTGAAGGCTACAACCCTCAGCACCTCTATGGACCACGTTTCATCAATTTTCACACTGGATCCAAAGCTTCCTTTAGGACACCACTTGCAGGCCACATTTCATCATATTTTCATACTGGACCCTCTCCATACTTTTAAGCATAAACATACATCACCAACAGATACTTATCAACACAGATCAGATAGCAGAAACACAGCAGAACAGATCAGATATTTCATACCCCTTGCTTCAGCAAACCCTAGTTTGCATACGCGCTTTCCCTTTACTGATGTCGCGTATATACGCGCTTACGTCCACACAAACCAGCGTATACCTCTGTGTATATTTCATTGCGCAT